>CM034153.1:536743756-537943756 GCA_019776745.2 Taxus chinensis | reverse complement strand
CAGACAAAGATCAACCTCCTTCAAAGCATGCGCCAAATTTGGAAGCTTTTAGCCTTGTTTCCACCTTGCCTGAGCAAAATCCTTCTTCAAATGGGGCGCACTTTTCCTCTTGGCTGCAATTCTTTACCTGTGAATTAAATAATTCACCCATATGGCAGCCCATGCTTATATAACCCTCACAATTCTATAATTAATAATTGCCCTTCCTATTCCTGGCAATTAATTAATTAAAAATCATGTTTCTTCTCTTTAAAAATAGCATGTTTAAGGACAGCCATCCAATAAATTAAATTAATCCAATTTAATCCTTCACACTTCACTTCACTTAAGCTTCACAGTGTGCCTTGACCATAGCCACTGAAAATAGAATTTAATTTAATGATTTAATGCCTCAAAAATCATTAAATATATCCTAAATGGGGCGCACTTTTTGACATGAAGGGGGCAGCCTTTAAATAAATTAAATTTAGTCAATTTAATCCATTTAATTCTATTTCTTTTATTCCCCTTTGACTTCTTGACTTTCTTCCATGCTTGGGCGCCTATTTTAGAAGGAGAAATAATTAATTAAATCCACTTAAAGGCTGCCATCATCTCACCAAAGGGGGCGCACTTTTTTGCACAATATAATTCTATTTTTAAGAATTTTTCACAATGGGATTCTTTACCCTGCAAGGCAGCCCCGGAAATCCCATGATCCACTTAAGTGATTTGACTTTGACAATGGGATTATTTACCCTGCAAGGCAGGCAATAAAATCCCATGATTTCACTTAAGTCACTTTCCTTTTATTTTATCATGGGAATTTTTACCCTGCAAGGCAGGCAATAAATTCCCGCCTGCCTGCAGCCTCTAACTTTCCCACTGCAGCTTAAGTGAATTTTATATCACGGGAAAAAGTACCCTGCTAAGCAGGTACAAAATTCCCACCTTGCCTGCTGCTTCCATTTTTCCCATTGCAGCTTGAATCCTTTGTTTTCCAAAAATGCGCCCAACCCCGCAGGGGCTTTTCCGTGCACGACTTCGCTTTTTCCCAGTGATCCAGACCTCCGATGGCGACTTCCTCCGGGCATAACGTGCGTATATGTTTTCCAGCTGCTCCAGGCCAAAAATCGGGCTTACCCGGCAAAGGAATTGTTCTAGAGAAATTTCACAGAAAACGAAACGGGACAACACAAAAACACGAAAAATTGCCAAAAGTTACAAATAAAGCCCAAAACTTATTCCAAGTTAAAACCCTTCTGGTACATAGGAATAATGACATGTTCGATCATAACAGAGTTAAAACGGAGCGCAAATAGCCTCATACGGGGCTCAAAATAATTAAATACAAATTTCCCGCAGACAAATCCCGACGACAGAATATAACAATTTTGGGCATCTGGGTATTTGGCGAAAAAGGCTAATATGGCTCTTTGGGAATATCTTGACGCAATACAAGAACTTTCAGGCAATAAAAACACAAAACGACCCATTATTTTAAAAGTACGAAAAAAATTCGGATAGGGTAGTCGCAGATTTCAGGATGAAGGGTTTCTCTCCCCAGGTCCACCAAATGTACGAACTTGAACCAAAGGCTCTAACGCCTAAACAAAATAAGTAGGCATAAATTTCAAATCAAAATGTAAGAATATGAATCTTATCGCACTACCTTAAGTGCGGAATGCTACTGTGGCAACCAAATTATTTTATTTAAGACCATTCCCTTATAGTATTAATATCATATGCCAACAAGGCATCAGGTTTTACACCTGAAGCATATGATCTAAATCAAACTACATGTGACAATAGGGGGAGCATTGTTTGAGCAGCTACTTCGGATGAAATTTTGTTTTCTCGAAACTTCAGTTATCTTCCTGATCAACTTAAAAGGTGGACGACTTGATCGGATATGGTGGCTCTGGTTCTGAACAACTTACCTTCTTCATATGATTCATTTGTAGAGGCACTCCATTTAATGGCGGAAATTCAAACTCTCATGTTTGACAAGGTGAGTTCCTACCTGTTGCAAAAGGAGTGGAAACAAATTCAGGCAGAATCTAATTGTGACCAATCAAAGAGTGCTCTTGTCACACGGTCAAAAGGAAAGTGGAAACATCATTCTGGTGAGTCCTCCACTCGGTATCAGGTCACATTTTATTACTGTCACAAGGTTGGGCGCCTTAAGAAGGACTGTCGGAAGCGGAAGTATGATCTTTCGCAATAGAACAAAAATCCATGTGATAAGGAACATGTGTCAACAGTTGCAAAAAAACGAGATTCAGATGATGGGCATGCTCTTTATTGTCTTACGACATCACGCTCGTGTGACAGTGGTACTAGTTGGATCATTGACTTCGATGCATCCACACACTTTTCATGTCGCAAGAACTGGTATGTTTCATTTACTGCAAAAAATGTTTTGAGTCAGTAGTACTAGTTGATGGAGAATACTTGCAGCAAAAATGATAGGAGATATATGCATTGTATTGAATAATGCTCATAACTTGTTGGTACGGAATGTTAGCTATGTACCTTCTTTATAAAAGAATCTTCTATCTATTCGTCAATTGAAAATCCCAATGTTTTTGCGGGAAGAAGTACGTTGTTTTTTATATTAAACAAAGACGGATGATTGCCCTTGGTATTGGGCAAGGTGACCAATATCAACTTGTTGATCCTACTACGGTCAACATGAATGCACGTGTGGAGGATAGCTCCACCATACAGGATGTACGGGAGACTGACATGCCATGGGAGGATGGACTTTCTCATTCTGAACAATAGTTTGTTGTGGATGGAGACTCCACTATTCCAGATGCATTGAAGGTGCATGGTGAGATGGCATATCAAGCCACTCACTCAGAGGTACTTGCTCAAAGGACAGTAGAGCATGAACAGTTTGCTCACTATGTTGTGAAAAACCTTTCCCAACAGAGGGGGATAAATGAGCAAATAGATGAGACGGATGAGTTGGTTCTCACTCCTACTACTGCGGAGGCGCTTATTTCTCCCACTGCTGAGATGGAGATGTTTGTTTCTCTTTACTTTTTTCGAGTTGGTTCTAACTCTTACTGCACAAATGGTCACATTTCTCTTCTTGAAAAAGTTGGATGAGCACTACATGGTGTTGCAAGGACATGATTGTAATATCGCTTTCAAGGGCTGAAATTGACAATTACAAATTAGCACAAATCCCAAAGATCTCAAATTTGATTTCTAAACCAGCAAACTAAAAATAAAACCCAGATTTGAACAACGATCAGATTTTAGGAACAGCGGTACAAAAAATGCATCCAAAACACTTCAAACAACTTTGTCAAAATGTATGTGTCTTTTAGGCAAGCATCAAACCGATATTCAATAAGAAATATGACTCAAAACACTAATGGAAATCAATTAAAAACCAGCAAAGTACATCTGTAATAAAAATTATGAAATAAGGGTTTAGAGACCCCAAACTTCACAAAGAAAAGTAGATTTTGGCTTTATAAATTGTAGTGTCCCCTTTTTCAAATTAATCTAAAATAAAGGATTCCTTGGCAAGCAAGGGTTGAACAAGGGAAGATCATGGACTATATTTTAGTTTTCATCATTCATATTGGAACATGTTTTATTTTTGTATTTCCCTTCTTAATGAGGTCGGCTAGGTTTAGTGCCTTTAATGAGGGAGGCTTAATAAAATATTATGACTTATTAGGGGTCGGCTTTACCTTTATGAGCTTTGGCGCCAAAAGGAGATAATAAAATAAGATTAGAGAGCTCATTTGGAGGATCTAGATTTAGGTGCATTTTATTATTTGGGCATTGTGAACTTGTTGCTCCATGTTCTTCCACTTGAGGATGAAAACCCTCTTGTGTGGCTTCCTAGAAGGACAAAAATCCTTCTAGTGGTTTTGTTGAAGGACGAAAACCCTTCAACATTAATTAAGAGTGAAGATTATTGCAAATTTGAGGAGAAAAAATAATATTCAGATTTTTATTGGCATTGGGCAGCTTTATCTACTCATTTAGAGATTTCGAGATCAATTTTGAGAGGATTTCCATGGTTGGAAAATTATGATATTGGTCTCATTTGATTGTTGGTATTTTTATGATCATTTTGAGTATTCATATGTATGGAGATTCCTTATTTTCAAAGAGTCACTGAATTTACAAGTTTCAGCTGTATGTGTGCCATAATAAATTCCAAAATTCTGAGTTTGATGATTTGATCACATATTATGGGTTCTAAAATCAAGGGCGGTCCAAGGAATAACTTCTCATAAATTTTTAGTGTTTCTACGGTGGATTTCTCTCTCTCTCTCCTAGTCGCTAGGGTTTCAGAGTGTTTTTTGGTCCTTTATTAATTGTTGTCATAAAATCAGATTTGCTTGTAATGGGATTTGAGCTAATTTCCTTAATTTTCAATTTTATCCCCAAAAGGGATATAACAGTGGTATAAGAGCTCGGATTCTCAAAGGCCTAGGGTTCAATGAAGAGATTGATAAAGGTGCAAGAAATACTAGAAGGTACCTTGGATTCTCTTGCCTCCACCATGCAAAGCCTACAAGGAGGAAGAACATTCAAGGAAGAGCCTAGGGTTTCAAAGGTCAACGAGGTGGCAACTTGCTTTGAGGAATATCAAGCTCTTCCAAAGAAGATCCGTGATGCCCTAACCTTTTTAGAATTCATGAATTTCAAAAAAGATAGAGTGAGCATTGGAACTTGGTCCAAGTCCCGAGCCATGCACAAGGGTAATGGGAAAAACATCCCAACCCTTGAGGAAAAGAGCCCCATCTTGTTGGAAAAGCAAGGAGTGGCTAAGGAGTTTGTTGGAGAAGGGACCAAACCCCCAAGTTCGCTAGAGGAGGATGGGCATGTCTATTGCCCTACGAACAAGAAAGTGGATGGTATATTGCAGCAGTTGGCTATTGAGAGGGAGCAGCCCTTGGGAGAGTTAGAACTCCCCAATCCTCTTGTCGCGGTTGATCTCTTGGTTGGTTGTCCTAAGAACACTTTAATGACACAGGGGTTTAATGAAATTGTGGAACACGAGCCAAGGAAGGAGGAGCACGGTATTCAAGATTTGCACCATGGAGGAAAGGGAGCCATGAAGAATGATTTAGCCCCTACATCCATTATTGCTCCGGATAGTCAACATTATGAGGTAATTAGTGATCATTGTTTGACTAATAATGATGATGTTTTTGCATATGATGAATTCAGAGGTGAAAGAAAGGGTTGTGAACAAGAAGAGGTAGCAAAAGAGATGGATGGAACTCATTTCCCAAGTGGAAATGATAACAGTCAACTTGTTGGTCTATTTATAACAGCAGACAATAAAAGCCCAAAGACGAAGAATTAGACTTGGGTAAGAACCACAAGGACATTCCAAGCACAAATGAACAAGGTACGGTGGTTGTGGCACCGAGGATCAAAGAGGAAAAGGAAAAAGGGAAGGAAAATCTTGTTGAGAACCCAAGGAACCAATATATTTCAGATTTATTGCTCTTTAGTTCACCATCACATGGAGCTGGTCATCTAAATCAGTTTGGTACAAATATGGGCAAAACAAGGAGCGCCTCGAGTAGTAAGGGGTACTTGCACCCTTTCCGGTGTCCCTCAAGTTATACATGCATCAAGACAAATGTCACTTTAGGCTCAGAAACTGAAGTTGGATTGATAAGAGATAACATTCTCTCCAAGGCCAGCAGTATGCATATTAAGGTAACTACTTTTTTCCAATTGGTTTATAATCCATCTGATATGCTTGTGTTTGAAGGAAGATGAATAAGGATCACAATGATATTTGTATTGATGGTACTTAAACAAGCCTTTTATGGACAAAGAAATGGAAAGAAACACCCCATAGGGGACCAAATGAAGTGGCTGGTTTGCTCCTAACAGAAGTCAAAAAAGGTCATTTGAGGAATATCACAGCCCTATGAAAGCTCAGAGCACGGAAAAATTGTCAAGCAAGCATCAAGCAAAGAAGGTGGTAAAAGACTTTTGGTTTCTTCATGAGATTTCTTTGCTTTTTAATGGTCACATGTGGCAAGATACTAAAGGATCTTGGAGGCATAAGCAAAAGGATGGAAAGAAGCATGAGGAGCAAGAGAATGAAGAGGATGTTGAAAAGATGCCAAGCAAACTTCAAGGGATAGAGGAAATTGAACACATCAAGGATGTCCAAAGGTATGAATGTGTTCTAAATCATTGCTTTCTTCTACTTCAATTCAGTTTTGTTGTCTTGAGCCATTTGGTAACAATATGACATTGTTGAGGCCCCCTTGTAAAACAAAGCAAGTGGCAGTACATATGGATCAACAAGCTAGAAAAGGGGTTATAAGAGGTGAAAAATCTGAACACATAAGGAAAGATGAAGTGAATCTTCCAAGGGACAATGTTAGGAGGTGCACACGTGAGACAAGAGCATTTCCGAGTGTCCATGGTCTCTTTGAACCCGCTGTGAATTTCATATCAGCAATCCATGGTAAGTCTTATGATGTCTTATTTGATCATGTCAAAGGTTTATTTCATCATTATGTATCATGGAAATGTTTGGGTGGTCATATCTATGCTAGTAAGGGGCAAGGTGGGAAGAAGGCTCTTTGCCAAGGACTCACTATGTATTTTTCAAGCAATAAAGTGGGTTTTTATGACAGTCCAAGGTATTCACACCCTTCAGATTTATTGTTTCCTTCATTATCATTTTGTTGGGCTGATCCTCACAAACTCTTTGTCACGAGTTTGGATTTCAAGATAGAGATTGCCATGCATATGATGATTGAGAGAAAAAGAGGTATGATGAAGAGTTATGAAGATTGCTTGCATCCTTGGAATCTGGGTAAAACCTTGAGACTCAAAGAGGGCAAAGATAAAAATTTCAGTTTTCCTATTTGCTTATGGAATTGGATGAAAGAAAATGCTAGCATGCCATATTTGAGAAAACATAAGCTCAAGGGAAATTTTGATTTTTCTCTCCATGATTTGCTAACCTATGGTTCCATGAGAGAACCAACAAAAGTTTGGAAAAAGAGAAGAAATTATGATGAAATCAGAATTCAAAAGGGTAATAAGAAAGTTGATTTTCTTAAGATTACGATCAATATGTCTACTGGTTTCAATTGTAGGCCTGCTGCTCATAGTTTTTCAGTGTATGCAAATCAAATTTCAGCCCCTATATTACTCATGGACTTTCTATTCTTCATGAGACTTCAGTTTGCTAGTTGTTTTGTCATGAGTATAAGACTGAAATTACAAAAATCAGGTTTGGGGCTGCCATTTCCAGTTTTGAACAGCAGTATGTTTACATTTTTTGAGAGCATTCACTCATGGAAAAATGAGGAAGGAAGATTCTGGTTGGAAGGAGGAAAGAAATCAGGTTGTGATGAGTTATTTTCAGATTTGACGATTCTGATTTTTAAAGGAAAAATGCATACTCACGGCTATTTTTGAGACAGCCTTGCTAAAGTATTGGGAAGCCATCATCTAAATGAAAATCATGAAGTGGTATCAAGCCATAGAAGAGAGCTAGTTGTCATGTTTCTAAGGCATGACAAAGGGAATGTTAAAGTGTTAAACACTTTTGTTTTCTTTAATATGTTTGCTTCATGTGCAGGTATGTCGAAGAAGCAATTAAGATTAATTTGGGATCCGGGTTCTTACAATTGCTTGAGGACAAGCAATTTTGGGAAGGGAGGACTGTAATGTCCCTTTTTTCGAATAAATCTAAAATAAAGGATTCATTGGCAAGCAAGGGTTGAACAAGGGAAGATCATGGACTATATTTCAGTTTTCATCACTCATATTCATGTTTTAATTTTGTATTTCCCTTCTTAATGAGTTTGGTTGGGTTTAGTGTCTTTAATGAGGCTTAATTAAAAATTATAATGACTTATTAGGGGTTGGCTTTACCTTTATGAGCTTTGGCGCCAAAAGGAGATAGCAAAAGAAGATTAGAGAGCTCATTTGGAGGATCTAGATTTTGGTGCATTTTATTAATTTGGGCATTGTGAACTTGTTGCTCCATGTTCTTCCACTTGAGGACAAAACCCCTCTTGTGTGGCTTCCTAGAAGGACGAAAATCCTTCTAGTGGTTTTGTTGAAGGACGAAAACCCTTCAACATTGATTGAGAGTGAAGATTATTGCAGATTTGAGGAGAATAATTAATATTCAGATTTTTATTGGCATTGGGCAGCTTTATCTACTCATTTAGAGATTTGGGATCAATTTTGAGAGGATTTCCATGGTTGGAAAATTATGATATTGGTCTCATTTGATTGTTAGTATTTTTATGATCATTTTGAGTATTCATGTGTGGAGATTCCTTGTTTTCTAAGAGTCGCTGAATTTACAAGTTTCAGTTGTATGTGTGCCATAATAAATTCCAGCGTATATGGCAACCAGAGATATGGCCTAAAGTAAGTTTCTTCATGTGGATTATCATTCATAAAAGACTTTTAACTGAAGATAGACTCCTAAAAAGAGGTTTCAGAGGACCTTTTACATGTGAACTTTGCACTCAAGATGAGGAAACATTGGATCATCTTTTCTTTTAATGCCATGGGTTTCTATGTTGTGGACACAACTGGCTCAGCTGTTTAAACTTCACTGGAACAGTTTGGGATTCATTGCTCAGATTAATGATACTTGGAAGAAAGCAATTCCTAAAGGACAAAATTTAACCCCAGCTGTTTGGAGTGGTATTTCACTACTTCTCTGGAACACATGGAAAGAGCGGAATTATAGAATATTTCGACAAACTAGCAAAGAAATTATATATATTTGGGAAAAATTAAAAAGTAACTTTACTAAAAGCCTCAAACATAAAGTATCCCTACCTAATCAACCTTCTCAAGAATGGGAGCATATCTTCCATCAGCTTTCTTTGGATCCTAAGGAGGCCACCATGCCTCCTTTTCACAAGAAAAAGATATTAGCAAATGATACCCAAGAGTAGGATGGGAGGATCTATGATGGGGTGATAAATACAGATGGTGCTTCTAGGGGTAATCTTGGCAAAACAACTATGGGAGGGATTGGTCATAACAAAGAAGGAGAAGTTCATTTTTTATTTGCTGAAAACTTGGGTATTTCTACCAATAACATGGCTGAAATTAAGGCCATCCGTAGAGGAATATAGGAAGCTATTAAACTAGGTCGGCGAAAGATCAAAATCCAATCAGCTTCCAGAATCATGAACTTATTGAGTAATTCTAGTAATGGATATCCTCCACAATGGAGAATTGCTAAGGAGATTTGTGAAATAAGAAATCTACAGCAAAAGCTTCAAGAAATTCAGTTTACCTACATCCCCAGACAGAAGAATAAAGTTGCAGATAGATTGGCAAATTGGGATCTTGATAACAAGGATATCCTCAGCTACAGGTCACTCCCTCTATGGTGATCAACTGAGATTCAAGAAGAAATCAGGAAAATCACAAACCTTGACTCTTATCAATGATTGTTTATCTTGTTATTTTTGTTTATAATGCTAGAGATATGGCTAATAGCTTCCATGCTTGCACGGTAGAGTATGTATTTCAAATTTTATTTCAATATAAAGGGTGACGGTTTTCTTCAAAAAATAAATAAAAAATTCCAAAATTCTGAGTTTGATGATTTAATCACATTTTTTGGCTTCTAAAATCAAGGGCAATCCAAGGAATAATTTCTCATAATTTTTGAGTGTTTCTACGGTGGATTTCTCTCTCTCGCCTAGTTGCTAGGGTTTGAGAGTGTTTTTTGGTCCTTTATTAATTGTTGTCATAAAAATCAGATTTGCTTGTATTGGGGTTTGAGCTAATTTCCTTAATTTTTAGTTTTATCCCCAAAAGGGATATTACATAAATAGAGGAAAATATAAATATGAAATGAAATATTGAATTTGTGCCCTTAAAGACACCAAACTTCACCCTAGGGTTAGTCACTCCACCTAGGAGGGACCAATCAATGCATATAAAAATCTAGTGATGACTTCTTCACAAATCTGCAATAATCCTTCAAGCCCACACAAGGAAGGAGAATTTTCGTCCCCCAACCAACCACAAGAATGGTTTTCGTCCTTACAAGATGCCACACACTTGGATTTCGCCCAAGAGTGGAAGAACAATGAGCAATCAGCCCACAAGTCCAAGTAGAGTAAATGCACCAAAGATGTATGAGTGCAAATGAAGTCCATGATCTCCTTTTATAACCTCACCTTAGCGCCAAACGCCAAAAAGGCAAGGCCAACCCCTATAAGTCATTATAATCTTTTATTATGCCTCTTTAAAAGCACTAAACCCAACCGACCCCTTACAATGGGAATTTACAAAGATAAAGCATAAATACAAATGAAGAAAACTCAAATATGATCCATGATCTTCCCTTGTTCATCCATTGCTTGCTTTCGGAAAGAGGAAAGGCAAGGAATTCTTTATTTTGGATTAATTCAGAAAAAGGGGACATTACAATGATCGAGGTGACTTCGATTGCAGGATAATTAAGTCTCTGTATAGACTCCAGCGGGCTAACAAGCATGGAACAGATTTTTCAATCCACCTCTCCGGGTTTTTGATTCCAACACTCTGGAGATGGAGCTGACACTCTCGTCCATTGATGATTCATCACTGGTCAATGAATCACGTAACAAAGAATCAATGGACCACTTGCCATATCCTTTGTTCACACGACCAGATTTTTGTTTTGCAGTTCTTCTCCATTCAACAAACCGCAACACAACAATGGACTGTTGATTTCGAAGTACAACCTATGGCACAATCTGTAGATCCAATGACTAAACATATGGGCTTTAAGACATTTGTAAAATTTTGGGACAAACTTGGTATTGTTTCCGGTTTAGTCATTAAGAGGGGGTGTTAAAATATAGAGCATTATATAGCATATAAAAGGGTTTTGTAGTTGTCATTCAATTGGTAATTGTTCAACCAATTTGTAACCACCTCTTCTTATATAATAAACGTTGTCACGCTTGTTTGAGTGTGTATTCAACCTTATCTGAATTCTTTCTTCTCTTTGCATATGCTAACATGCATAACGCCCACCGTTCCTGGACAATCCATGGGTTTGAATAGTTTACCATTTTTACCTCACTTCGTGACATGGGTAGATTTGATTTTTAGTTCAGCAGGTTCATGTTGTTTCACTCGTCAAAATCCCTCAATTTGCTAGCAAACCACATCTTTGTTTCCATCAATTCTTTGTGCCCTAAATTTTCTCTTTGTCACTTTGCAACTTGTTTTTTGCTCATTAGGGATTCTATTCTCATCCCGACGATGGATCACGGAATTTGATTTGAAATGCTGATCTAAATATCACTTACACAATTTTACCCGGAAGCAATTTACTTACAACAATGAAGAAGTAAGGCTTCATCAAACCCTTTTATGGATTTCAGGCTTCAGCACTAAAATTTATAACTCACGTTGAGCTGGCAGCCACCTGTGTTTTCCCCCGCCTATTTTTTATATTTTTGCATTTTTCTAATGTCACCCTTTGTAAATTTCATCTCCTACGACATTTTCATATACCAAAGTTTATAGCCCAATTTATATCTTATGTCGCCCTTGACTTTCTAGTAAAATAAAACGTTATATCTTCATGCATTGGCCAATTTTCACTTTGCATTTGTGTTTCATCCAACCAAAGTGCTCCCATACTTTAGAAATTCACAGGGCCTTTCGGATTCCTTTCTCAAATCTTATGACTCCCACAGATTTTCTGTCACGCCAGGAATATACTGCAATGAATTTAGCAACAAACACTACCATCTACTATCAACTTGCAAGTAGAAACTTCAAAAGAAACAGTATATAGTGGAAATGCTCAAAGAAATTTATTGTAATCATATGTTTTTCAATTCCCAATAGAAATATCCCTGAGCAGATCACTGTCTGCTGTGCAGGCACGAGTACTAAACAGGCAATCAAAACAGATTTTTTAGTATACATTTTTCCTCATCGTGTGAATGCCAAACATGGTCTTCACTCATAAAGGATAGTATATGATTTAAGAGAAACTTAACTTCAAACTCGTGCCCATATCTCCTCTTGAAAGTCTTGTATCTTTTTAATTTCAAAATGCCTTCAAATATAATGATAAGGAAGCAATAAAAAGCAAGACAAAATTTTACTAAGTCTACTCTTCATAGCTATCGATTTCCGAAGTCAAAAACACAAGAACAAAATTTTATTACTTGAAATTTGCTGGAGAGAAGACGGCGATCCAATCAGTTGCTGCTGGAGAAGTATGGTTGTATTTCACTGTCACCCACTGATAAGTTTCACCCTGCACTAGCAACGATTGTGCAATACAAGCATCAGTGAATAAGAAAATTTTGCATCATATAAATCAGTCGGCTAAGATTTTTACAATATCTTATAAGTTTACCCAATATTGAGATCAACATCAAAGCAACAAAAAATAAAGGGAAGATGCTCTTGAAGCACATGTTAGGAGGCATAAAAATGAGTTATTTTTAGGGGGAAAAGGAAGTCCTGCGAGTCACTCATTTGAATTCTATCATGCTTTGATGGGAAAGGTGGCATCAAATGTGACACACAAATCCTTCCAATTGATTAGTACAAGTTCAATCAATTCTAATATTCAAGATTTGTCTTAACCATGCAATGAAGATATAGTTAGACATTTAAGACTTGATGATATTCTGAAAGATGATCTATAACTAGAAAAGGTCAAAATTATACACTTAATTCAACATTTGCACTAGAATTTATGTGGGCTTGATTCCTTTTGTTTTTCTTCAGGAAATAAAGTTACTGAAGGAGTTTCAAACTCCTTATTCCAGTAATGGCCCTTTCAAGGGTTTAGACCAAAAGAAAAAGAAGTTAACCAAACACTAAAATTATTCAAATCTGATTTTAATTGCAGCAGACTGAAAATAAGAAATCAGCGAACCGTACCCTTCACAAATGTATGTCAAACACCATGAAACACTTCAAATTAACTTGCCACAATTTATATATATTTTTTTTTATGCATCCATAAGAGCTAAAAACAATGAGAATTCTAAAGAAACACACTGTTGGAAATTAATTAATGTCCAACTAATAGCAGCCACAAGAAAATTATAGATTTTGAGTCTAGAAACCCCCAAAAATCATGAAATTTGAGATTCTGGCCTTAGAAATTATGATAAATCAGATTATCAACTGAAAATGCACATATGAATTCACCAAACCCTCAAAACCCTACTCAAGATAGGTCACTCCACTAGAAAGAAGCCAATAACAATCTAAAAATGATAGATGTCTCCTTAAATTTGCCTTATACTTCAATCCCAAGTCAAGATGAAGGGTTTTCGTCCTTCGCTCAACCTCTAGAAGGTTTTTCGTCCTCCTAGGCAAGCCACGCATGAGAGTTTTCGTCCTCAAGTGTAAGAACAAGGAGCCACTAGCTCACAATGCTCAAGTAAGATGAAAATACACCAAAGTCTAGATTTGAAATGATGCCTTAGTTCTCCTTTTATAACCCTCCATTGGCGCCAAAGCATTAAAAGATAAGGCCGATCCCTTAGAGAGGTTATTTTCCTTCATTAGCTTCCATTAATTCAATAAAACCCAGTCAACTTGACATAAGAGACAAAAAACTAAAAGAAAATATTTAAAATTACTAAAAAGCATATCATACGGAAGCTCAAAGTTCTCCCCCATCTTCTTTACTTCATTGCCAAGGAGAAGGACTGGTAAGAAGACCAATAATAGCTTTCAAATGGGAAAAAGGGACACTACAATTCCCTTCCCTCCAACCCACCCACACGGTAGTTCAAGATCTGCTAACTATTTGTACAATGGATTACTTTTTACAGCCAACTTTTATGTTTTCTACGCTTGGGTGGAAAATTATATTATTAGACAATATAACTGGAAGATTCAACCTTGCCCAATAAGAGTTGGCAGAAACTGTTAGACGCTTCATAGATATTATATGGAAATCCTAACACGGTTGAAGCGCGAGAGACATACAAGGGAGGCTGCCTCTCAAATGGAATACTGAAGAGAAAAATTGTTTGAATGAGATGAAAAAAATGTATCTTAACATCTTAATAGTCCTCGGAAAGGAGATTCACATCACTATTGACTTACAAGGTCTTGTTTCAAGCATAAGCATGATCATGTTAATATAAGGATTGATAGGATCATGTGCTCAAGGGAAGTTGTTCCAGATGAATTTGATTCTAAGGAAATGAAATCTTTCATATTACAAACCCATTCCGTTCTCCATCGTTTGAGGTGAAGCCAAGATAAGATGTATCACAGGCCCTTTAACCTCAATTTCTCTGGTTTGAATGAAATTCCAAGTGTCAAGGGTACACACAAAAACTGAAACTTGACCCCCAAGCATAGAGGGAAGGTTGCGAGATACAAATGCAATGAGGCTTTCCTCTAATATGATGTTTCCTTATAGGATTCTGGAAGAAGATAAGTCTCATATATAATGTAAAGAAGACAACCCCAAGGATCAAATATTTATTGGCATAGATCAGAGGTAATCCTGTAGGATCTATTGAACATATGGGTATAAATTTGACAATATGACTGCAGCTTTGAAGTTCATCAAGTATCAATAATTGCAAAACACAACAAATTTTCATTAGATTTAGTTTCAACATTTGATCCTAATTTTGAGCTGGTGAGGCTGAGGGCTAGTTTCAAGGTCTGCGATAGAATATTATGACCCTCTACAATTGTCATGCTAAGGGATCTAGTATTCGGGAACCACATCATTAGGATCGTGAAGACAGATTACCTCCAATAGCAATAGCCAACATGCATTTGTAAATCTCGACTAGCAAGGCAATATTCTCTAGGAGACTTTTCATCTCATAGCCCATATAGTTGCTTTCAACCAGTGTTTTAAAAACCGGTCAAACCAGAACTGGAACTGGCCGGTTTGACCAGTTTAACATTTTAAATGACGAACCGCTTAGTACACTGGATCGGTTGACCGATTTGGGCTAAAACCAGTCAAACCGGTCCAGTTTCGTCCTAAACCGGCCAGTTTGGGCCTGTTTTGCCTTACACGGCAGCCAGCTAAAAAAAACATTTTTTTAATTGTTTTCTTTTATTTTTTATCATCTCTAAACCCTAATTTGGTGTTATAAATACACCCCCCCTCTATTCACTTCACACCTCTCTCATTGAGCATTTGTGAGCAAAAACATTTGTGAGCATAAGATTGAACAGTTTATTTTTTGTAGTGAGCTTGGAAGTTGGAGGCTTGGAGCTTGTTTGGCATTGCTTGTGAGCTATTTGTGGTGATATTGGCATCCATTTGTGAGCACCTCACCTCTATTTGTGAGCACCTCTCTTATTTGCAAGGATTTGGAGGATTGGGGCAGCCTTGAATAGTGTTCATTTGGAGTTGTTTGGCATCAAGTGTGGGCTCTTTGTGGTGGCATTTACATCTACATTTGGAGTGTGGGCTCTTTGTGGTGCCATATACAAGCTTGGAGCATTTTTTCACCTCATTTGTGTGCACATTGAAAGGTATGTTCCATTTTAAACTTGCCCCTTATTTGTAAATTTTATTAAAAAGAAATAGGAAATTTATTTTGTTTTTATTTGCATTTTCAGATTTGTTTGCATTTGCAATGGCCCCCAAATCAAAAGACCCTGCATGGGCCCATGCAGACATAATTGATGATCAAGTTTTTTTGTAAATATTGTAAGAAACATATCAAGGGGGGGATTCATAAGTTGAAACAAACACTTGGCTGGTCAAAGAGGCCAAGTTACCCCATGTGAGGCACCTGATATTGATGACATTAGGTTGGAAATGAAAACCATTCTTGAAAAACATAGAGAAGAGAAGACTAGGCAAAAAGAGATGGAAGCTGAAATAGGGAGGAGGGAACATGCCTTGAGTGTTGAAGGATCTTGCTCTGACCCTTCTATGACTGTTAGAGACCCCTTTCGGTATATGCCTCCACCATCCACTCATAGTCAAGAAAACCGGCCTCAAAAAAGAAAGACCATTCAAAGCTTTTTTCCATCTTCCGCACCTGCTACTACTAGTGCCTCCATGCCAACACAAAATCAACCTACCTTAGATAACCATTGGAAGAAGCAATACAAAGAAGCAGTTTTTGAGTACATTGCTAGATGGTGGTATGATGCAGATATCCCTTTCAATGTTGTCCACTCACCTTATTACCAGCCGATGTTTGATTCCATTGTTGCTGTTGGTAAGGGCTTCAAAGGCCCTAGTATTCATGACTTGAGAGGATCACTTTTGAAGAAAGAAGTTGCATCCATAGATGAATATTTGAAAGGTTGCAAAGCTTCATGGGCCAAAACAGGATGCACTATCATGTCAGATGGGTGGAGCGATGGCAAGAACCACAAAATAATAAATTTCTTGCCTTTTGTCCACAAGGTACAATGTTTTTGAAATCAGTAGATGCATCTGATAGGGTGAAATATGCAAATTTATTATTTGAGCTTTTGGATGAGATTGTTTTAGAGGTGGGGGTGGAAAATGTTGTACAAATCATAACAGATAATGCATCTATGTTCTTGCTGGTAAGATGTTAGAGGTTAAACACAACAATATTTTGGACTCGATGTGCTACACATTGCATAGACCTCATGCTTGAGAATATAGGGAAAAAAGATTGGATCAAGAACACTGTAGAGCATGGCAAGAGCATCGCCAAATACATCTATAATCACTCATGGGTATTGAACCTAATGAGGAAGAATACTGAGGGCAGAGAACTTGTTAGGCCAGTCATCACGAAATTTGCAACAAACTTCCTCGTGTTGCAATCTCTTATTTCCCAACAACAGAACTTGAAAAGGATGTTCTCAAGTAATGAATGGAATGCATCAAAGTGGAGCCAAAAACAGGATGGGAAAGACACAAAGAAGAAACTTTTTGATAATTTATTTTGGAAAAAAACAACAGAGATTATGAAAGTTGTTGAGTCTCTTGTTAAGGTGTTGTGGTTGGTGGATGGGGAAAAATTAGCCATGGGCTATATTTATGAGGCTATGGATCAAGCAAAGAAGCAAATAAAGGCAGCATACAAAGACAAGGTAACTATATAATGTCCCCTTCTAGAGCAAGTTAAAAATTAATACAAATCTGATTGAAACAACTGAAACTAATTAATTTTCGAACCCTAACTGCTGCAAACTTCAAAAATTCATATCTTTGGCTAGAGAAGTCCAAATGAACTGAAATTTTGGATAATGGACCACAAAAATATGAGGAACAATATGCAAAAATCAGATTTCACACAGCCAACCCGAAACCCTAATTTTGACCTAAAAAGTAGGTCGCCCAACACTTTTAGGGCACCAAAACTCCTCCAAAAATTATGAAATCAATTTATCCTTATTCCTCCTAATTTATATAATCAGATGCAATATTAAATCAACCCCCAAACTGCAGATCTGAAATAAATATTAATTTACCATACCCAGAAAAGCCTGCAGAACAACTGAAATATTCAAAAATGCGTATATCTCACTTCAAAACTCACTATTTCTTCACCAAATAAATTGCAGATTGTTCTATAAATTAAGGGCTTTCCAAAGAGCTATCAATCTGAATTTTCTGAGCCTTACAACCTAGCCAAAACAGTCCTAGAAAATTGATTTCAAGTCGCTAGGGTTAAATAAAATTATATAAAATAATTCCATCTCCTTCTCAGCCTCTAAATACACCAAAATATTAGCCCTTTGCTCTGAAATAATTAATAACACATGGCAGATTGCAGATCTATCATTTATGGCATCAAAACATAATCAAATCATCACCAACCCAAGTCGCTATGGTAAGAATATTAGCAACAATAATAAAATGATTCAAAGGAGCAATATCAAATAATTTTCACACTCTAAACTTGGCGCCAAAGATGCAATAACTCAAGCAACAATGGCAAATCTTCAACACAAGAGAACTCAACAAATGGAGCAAGAGAAAATACTTCAATAGATCAAAACCAGCTCACTAACTTCCCACGCAAGAGAGAGAGAAAGCAAAGCATCAATGGGCATACATCCCAACTCCAAGCATGGAGCATAAAATAAATATCATCATAACATGAGTCTAACAATGATCCTAGCACTCCTTTTATAAGCAAGGAGGCACAAAATTCGAAATCCCTAGGAGAGGGAAAATATTAAATAAAAGAAGTTTATTTCCCCTAGGTGTGGCGTCCCCTTTTAAAAAGGGTGATTTTAATATTTAAAAGCCACCTAATTATTATTTAATTAATTCCCCTTTTTAATTTGCATTTTGGGAATTTAATTAAATAATTAAATACATTACTTGCTCCATAAATATTAAATAATTAAATAAATATTGTTTTATAATGTCAAATGATTAAAATCACTCTCCAGGCAATATTATCTAATTATTTAATATATTTTTCCCCTTGCAACATCCCTAAAGCCCACGGGGAATGATAGGCTAAGGGTCTTCAAAAATGGGGACATTACAATCCTCCCTTCCCAAGATTGCTTGCCCTCAAGCAATAGCAAGCTCATGTGTCCGTGTCCAAAAGTGTGGTACTCCAAAAGCTCGTGCTCCCATGCCACTCAAGTGAAGTAGCATTTGCAATATCTTGGACTGCTTAATTCTCCTAAAAGTTAGGAGTGTAGTCTGCTGTAATTTTTTCTTCAAACCTGCGCATGAAGCAAACAAATTAGAAAAATAAGTGTTGAAGAACACTTTTTCAATGTGTCTCCATGGCATGTACAACTCCTCTGTGTATGGGCTGCCCCCAAACTCTGTTATGTGGCCCCAAGTGCTGCTGTAATCTCCAAAAATCAGAATTGGAGTGGCTGGTTTCCACCCCCAAATATTCACCCATGAGCCAAAATCAAGCACCATCACCCATGTCATCAAATACATGTGAAAAATCTGAATTATGGAGGTGATATCATCCATAGAAATTAGAGGACAACAGCTATCATGTTTCCAAATTCTTTTTCCCACATCAATGAGCAACCATCTAGTAAAAACAATAGGCCCCCATACAACTGAAATTTCACTCCCTATAATAAAAATCTGAAAATCATTCATATGCACAACTGAAAATGAGACTCTTACCAAGCCATGTGAAGCCCATGTGATCCATTCTTCATCATCACAACCCTCAATACATTGTTCCCAAGAAAACAAATGCTGAAACTCAATCATATGCATGATATAGAGCTGATTCAAAGTGAATCTCATGACAAATGTGGTACTTCTCACTATCATGGCTGAAAATACAACATGCTTACCCTTTTTTCTCAGAACATAACATGACAACTCAACACTAAACCTTCCTCTTCGCTGCTCCCAATGTAAAATAAGTGTTAAATGGTCAAAAGAAGAACCTGTGACATGTACCAATGATGCTCCAAACTGAAAATCAGCGTACCATGTGACTAAATCCTTTTGTAAGCATGTTAACATGTCCTCAAACAAACCAAAAATGTACATTACAGCAATGTGAATGTTAAGTATGCACATATTCCTCTTGGATGCAAACTCAAACATGAATAGATGATGCTCGTACCTTCCTCTTAATGACCTCAACAATCAAAAACTGAATTTTATCAAGGTGTGAGAACAATAGAATGTCCATCTTAATCATCTTATGAGCACTAGTAAATACAAACAACTTGTTATTTACTTCTCTATGCCATGTAGAGGGATGACATCTCACTATTTTTGTTGCACCATGCATATAAAAAGAGAAACCATAATTCATGCATCCATAAACCATATCACCGTAAACCCAAGGAACTTCAAACCTTTGATTGTGCCCATGTACCTTCTTTATGGATAAAGAAAATAAATCTAAAATATCATGCTTGGGGCTGCTCATTACATTTTCGCACCATAAAACATCACTTCTCACCTTGTAATTATGTACCTTTACTTGACATGTGCATGGAGCTTCCTTGGAACTTGATTCTAGAAGAGAAAACACGCTTATTTGCTCCCTAATGACTGCTGTTATACACAGGCCAGCAAGCTTACTGTCATGATTTTCATTTGTAGGAGTCTTAGGCATCCCTTTCCTTTTGCCATGTTGACACTTATGCACCCAAGTGTTAGGAGCAAAAACATCAACAATAGTATGACCAAAATACCTCTTATCCATCCATCTAACATGCTCATACTCATATTCATCAAAGCTCAACATATAAGGAGGAAATAAATATGAAAAATCATACCTTGGGCTGCCCCCAACATCTACAAAACTCAGAATTTCTGAGTTTAGGACAGCGCTCTTTCCCCTATTATTTTCTTCATCTAAACCCCCTTTTTCTCCTTCACCAATGCTTGTGTCATGTAGGAAATGACTTGGAGTAACCATGAGACTCATACTCCCTTCTTGTCCTTCAAATGGCTCATGATGGAGGTGAATGCTTTCCTTCAAATCTGATTTTTCCTTTTTATCATGCACATGCTCATCAACAACTTCATCATTAGTACTAGCCAAATCAAACTTGGAATAATTTATTACCTCAATGTAGTTGTTAAGTGGTTGCCTTTTATGTGGAGGGAGATATGGTGAAATAGACCCCTTTAGGGCCATATTGAGGTCTACCCTTGGCTGCCCCTTTGAAGCTTGTGTTTGATCACTCAATAGTAACCTTGGCTGCTCCTCCTTCACTATTTTTTGCTGCATATGTACAGCAGTACCATACGGACCAGCAAGCTGAGAATGGTCTAGAGTGCTCAGAAATGTCTCTTCTTCTTTCCTATCATTCATCCCCTCATCCTTGCATTCATTGCCAATCCAAGTAGCATTAGTAACAACAAAAGAATGACCATGGATTACCTCTTGGCTACCTTCATTTTGCTTGTCCATGCAAGCTTGCAAATCAGATTTCTTTCTTTCCTTGGGCTCCTCTCCCATAACCATTTTATCAACATGCATGTGATCAAATGAAAGCAAAGAAACCTCTCTCATCAACAATGAATTTTTACCCCCATCTAATGGCTCTTCTTCCTTCACTTCCTCTTGAGTTAAATCTGATTTCTTCTAGCACATATTCAAACCCATGTAATCATTAGATGCCAATAATGTATCATTAAAAACAAGAGAGCTCATACCTTGGAGAATCATAGTTTTTACTTTGCTTGAACATTGCTCTAGAACACCCTTGGCAAGTGTATGAGTAGCACGTGATGCCTCTTGACTCAATCCTTCCCCAAGTAGTGATAGCAACTGTGGTGGGGGGTTCTCATATTCATTTAACACTAAAGACATAATGGTTTGCATGGGAACCAATACCTCTTGAGTGTGATCATCATGTACAACATCAAGGAACACTTCAAACATGTGAGAAACAAGATCATTACATTCTAGGTCCATCATTATCACACAAGATCTCACCTTTGCCATAGTGTTTAAAATACTAACCCTCTTACCAAAGCAAGGGCTTGCAAGGTCCCAAAGGCCTTGGAAACTTCCCACCATGACCTCGAAGATGTCTTCCATGATGGCATCACTATACAGCAAGTTTGGGGCTGCAATCCGCATAACTTCACTAATGCAAGTGATGACCATAATTCTTATTTCCCCATCTTCATGATCCAACAATTCGTGCCTAGCCAACTGCATCACCAAGGAGTCTAAAATTGGAGACATAGAAGCATAATTTGATTGCTCTATCAAGCATAAACAACTCACTAACTCTTCAAGAGTGTTGAGCAATACACTCTTCAAAAATGAAGGCTTTTTGAGCCTTTTCCCAAACTTATATAGCTTGGCCCTCAAACCTCCGTCACTAGCAAGCTCCATGATGTACTCTGCAAACAAACCCATAAGGATGGAAGAAGGTTGCTCTGATACCACTGTAATATCCCCTTCTAGGGCAAGTTAGGAATTCATACAAATCTGATCACACACAACTGAAAATAATTAATTTTCAAACCCTAACTGCTGCAAACTTCAAAAATTCATATCTTTGGCTAGAGAAGTCCAAATGAGCTGAAATTTTGGATAATGGACCACAAAAATATGAGGAACAATATGCAAAAATCAGATTTCGCACAGCCAACCCGAAACCCTAATTTTGACCTAAAAAGTAGGTCACCCAGCACTTTTAGGGCACCAAAACTCCTCCAAAAATTATGAAATCAATTTATCCTTATTCCTCCTAATTTCTATAATCAGATGCAATATTAAATCAACCCCCAAACTGCAGATCTGAAATAAATATTAATTTACCATACCCAGAAAAGCATGCAGACAGCTGAAATATTCAAAAATGCATAACTCCTTCAAAACTCACTATTTCTTCACCAAATAAATTGCAGATTGTTCTATAAATTAAGGGCTTTCCAAAGAGCTATCAATCTGAATTTTCTGAGCCTTAAAACCTAGCCAAAACAGTCCTAGAAAACTGATTTCAAGTCGCTAGGGTTAGATAAAATTATATAAAATAATTCCAACTCCTTCCCAGCCTCCAAATACACCAAAATATTAGCCTTTTGCTCTGAAATAATCAATAACACATGGCAGATTGCAGATCTATCATTTATGGCATCAAAACATAATCAAATCATCACCAACCCAAGTCGCTATGGTAAGAATATTGGCAACAATAATAGAACGATTCAAAGGAGCAATATCAAATGATTTTCACACTCTAAACTTGGTTCCAAAGATGAAATAACTCAAGCAACAATGGCAAATCTTCAACACAAGAGAACTCAACAAATGGAGCAAGAGAAAATACTTCAATAGATCAAAACCAGCTCACTAACTTCCCACGCAAGAGAGAGAGAGAGAAAGCATCAATGGGCATACATCCCAACTCCAAGCATGGAGCATAAAATAAATATCATCATAACATAAGTCTAACAATGATCCTAGCACTCCTTTTATAAGCAAGGAGGCACAAAATTCGAAATCCCTAGGAGAGGGAAATTATTAAATAAAAGCAGTTTATTTCCCATAGGTGTGGCAAATCCCCTTTTAAAACGGGAATTTTACATATTTAAAAGCCACCTAAATATTATTTAATTAATTCCCCTTTTTAATTTGCCATTTTGGGAATTTAATTAAATAATTAAATACATTACTTGCCCATAAATATTAAATAATTAAATAAATATTGCTTTATAATGTCAAATGATTAAAATCACTCTCCAGCAATATTATAAAATTATTTAATATAGCAACATCCCTAAAGCCCACGGGGAATGATAGGCTAAGGGTCTTCAAAAATAAAAGCAGTTTATTTTCCATAGGTGTGGCGTCCCCTTTTTAAAAGGGTGATTTTAATATTTAAAAGCCACCTAATTATTATTTAATTATTTCCCCTTTTTAATTTGCATTTTGGGAATTTAATTAAATAATTACTTGCTCCATAAATATTAAATAATTAAATAAATATTGCTTTATAATGTCAAATGATAAAAATCACTCTCCAGGTTGAATATTATAAAATTATTTAATATAATTTTCCCCTTGCAACATCCCTAAAGCCCACAGGGAATGATAGGCTAAGGGTCTTAAAAAATGGGGACATTATAGAAACTCATCATAAAAATCATCTTTGATAGCTCTAATTATTTTGTTTTCTTCACGAGTACTTCCTTTATCTGTTACAAAAACCTTGCCAACATTTGATACCTAGTAGATATAGTATCATTATAATACTCAAGTTCTGGACCATTGTATTCAGTGAAAGAATATGGCTATAGCTGTGAAAGTACAGTTATCTGTATTTTGTATTTAACCTTTTGTGGATGAAGGAATCATGTTCCTGCAATGGTGGAAGCTCTGCTGATGTTATTCAAAATTCCTTTACAATTGTTTTTGCTTTTGCTTATAGAAAAGGGTGTAGCTGACATAAAAAGTATATGGAACATGCTCGTTTCAATTATCTGGTAAATGCATATCTTTTTTAACAACTTTGAAATTCATGCCACTAGTTTGGAGACACTCTGTTGCTGAAATTTGGGTTCTGTGTTTCTATATATATATTCTTCAAGTCTGTTCATAATTTTATGGCTCTTTCATCTTGTGCCATTCATGATAATAGAAAAAATATTATGTAACTTTCTTTAAAATGTTTGCAGGTTGACTCTTTAGCCTCAAGCTCGTGAAACTCGTGAGATGCATGAGGCAACACGGAGGATGTTATCAGTACTTCTGCGCCAGGTACATTACTGATAAAACATTTCTCTTATTTTATGATTGTGCTTATTTTCTCAACAGAAGTTACTTTTCCTCTTATGCTTTCTTTTCCAGGAGATATAAACCTTTTAGTATCATTTATTCTATCAACCCACAAGTGTGCAAACATTGTGTTGGTCATATTTGTGTAGAGAATGACATGACCAAGTTTTAGACAAATACAGTCAATACATGCCATGGGGCTATGACTATATGCAATGGTAGGTTCCAAGTGGCAATAATGTTTGTCTGCTACATTTTGATGAGTTCGTCATATCATTTTTGTGCAAAAATAAAGTATTATACATTTAAGCATCTTTGTTCCAGATTTTCGCACCATTAGCAATTGTACATTTCTAATGAATTTATCTTCAAACAGTTAAATCAGAGGGATGCACTAACCAATAGATATGACTCAAATACATTTCTCATTGCTAATAATTTGGAGTAAAAGTTCCCAAAAAAATTGTCAGTATTATTGCTTTGGGTGGCAAGGGAGGGAGGGTATGCTGATTGCCAAAAAATTATCAGTTTGATTTTTATCTTTCAATCTGGTTCAAGAACAGAACTCAACCCTTTGCTTAAAGTTCACATATGTTTTTACCTAAGCAGCAGTCTTTGGGATGAAAATTACTGTAATGCATTTCTCTTCCATGAAGCAAATTGGCATTTGAACAGATCTTTGCATTCCTAATTACGAGTGTGCAATTTGTTTCATGACTTAATGCTGAATGAATGATTTTTCCCTGTATTTTAACATGTCATATATGAACTGAAAGATTCTGTAAATGCTTCAAATCATTCTACTATTATTAGCAAAGTCAGATAGAATGAGCTGATTGGAGTTCATGATTAAAGAACCCTAGCACAGAAAAGCTATGTTGCCAAGAAATGTCCCCCAGCCCCCCGTACCCTGCCTGAAATGTTTCCGTTACGGAAACGGGTATGAAACGTCCTGAAAAGGCCGGGGACATTTCAAGAAACGTCCCCAGCGTTTTTGGTATGTTTCTGGTACATTTCCTTCAGCTATTCTTGTTATATTAATAGTCTTATTTTATTATTTTAAGAAACAATTTATTTTTATTCTCGCGACAAAATATTGTAATGGATTGAAGGCAGTCTATCCTGGATTTTCTGGAACAGTTTCTTGTTTAAATGGCAAAATATTGCCGAGGGCTGTAAGCTAGTCTACCTGTTTTTCCAAAATGTCCAGATTACTTGCACCAATGGAGAACCAAATCTCCCAAAACTACCAGTGGGGTTTACAGAATGTTATGGAGCAAGTAAAAGAAAAATAGATGAGATATTAACGCTTGTATATTTTTCAATTTCCTCATAGAGCTGAAAATATTATTATTAAGTGCCAAGTGTGGCTTTGTTAGTGTGTTAAGTGCCAAGTGAGTTGTGAAGCTTACTGTGTCAGCATCTGGGACAAATTCCCATTGTTAACCTCTTTATTACGTTTAGATTAGTGACCAGTAGGATTCTGTGGAAATGTTTATGGATAGTAAAACCGTTGCTTGACAAAATGTTTGCCAACCAATAATCTGTTCTCGGATGATGATCAAACAAACTAAAAGAAAATCTAGCTGATATATTCTAGAATCTAGATTATAATCATGTATATATGAAACATTGAAATTGTAACCATGTTGAATGATGAATCTTTAGAACTTTAATGAATAGAAAATATTTTGAGTGCTTTATCTCTTATGGTCCATGGACTAAAATTTTGAAAATGAGTACTATGCACACACACATATACATAAATTTAATTTTAAATTCTTTTAATAATATATTGTACGGATGTTTCCATAATGTTTCATACCCAAGGGTTTTTTGAAAATTGATGTTCCTGTGTTTTGGACCCATACCCGTACCCATTTCCTGGCAACATAGTAGAAAAGGACATCAAGGGACACATGTTTTGAATAGATTTGGAGCTTGCCATACTGCACGTTCCAAAAGAGGACCTAAACATACAAAAGGGGACTCTTCCCTCATACTGCTTTTCGTACCATAGATGGGAGTATATTGCAATTGAGCAAGAACATTAAGGAAATAGGCATTCAGAACCCATTTTTTGAAAGATGTGTTGCTTATTTGGTCAACTGTATTGTTGGCTAGATTTTCTGCACATCTGAAAACCTAGGCAGTCATGAGATAAATCTCCCTCATTTACCGGTGAGGCTCCCGTGTAAGATTTTGTCAGTTATATATCCTCATATCTATTTGTGGGTATTACTTAAACCATGTAGCTCATGAACCATAGCTATACGGTTCTGTAGCAATTAAGCAACTGTAAAAGAAAGGAAAAATCTGCAGAGGAAGAAAATAATAGGAAACGGAAGAAAGTAGAGAGGATGTGCAACCTAAGCAATACTTTACAGAGTTGATTATATACACAGATTAAAACAAATAGATCATTAAGCATACAGAATTCATAAGCAAAGGAAACTTTCAGATCTAGATCGATAATAACACAAAGTTTATGAATAGATCTAGAAAGAAAGTAAGAAGCAAAATGCACCGTTGACACAAAGTTCTCCGGAAATATGCTCCTTTCTATTCCTCTTCTTCAAATAGCTATCAGGGGTTTCAGCACAAAGTCTGGAACACAAGAATGTTGCTTACAAATTTTGATCATCTTTTAACCCGTAGGTTCTTCCTCTACTTATAGAATGTAGAGGGGCAATTACAAATAGGAAGCTTTTAATGAACTGACACATGTGGAAGTTGTAAAGGAAACAACTGGCAATCTCCCTCCTGGAATTCCTCTTTGCATGACATGCATGATTTACAACTGAAAATAGAACCTTCTATTTTGCATGTCTGCCACATATTTCCAAGTAGTTGACTTCTTCAAGTAATGGCGGCTTTTAAACCAATCACTTAAGTTTTATAATTTAATTGATCGCTCAATTACTTTGTCAGAGAAAAGAAGAAGAAAGAGAAGAAATTAAAAATTGTTGAAGAAAGCTGCAACACTTCTAGTTTTGTTCTTTGCCTCCATATTTTGCATGCAGTTGAAATCTTTTGCCTTTGATTCTCACCAAACTGGGTTCTGGAAGCAGTTGACTGTGATTTTGCTTACAGGTGTTGCCTTTGACCTGTCTTCCCTCTTATCCTTGAAGCTTTTGCAGTTCTTCTTCAGTACATGCATCAGTGCAATGTCTGCCGTAAATAACTCATCATTTTTATTTTTTAATTGCATATGAGCAATTAAAAATTCTGGAAAGCACTCCGGGTGAATGCAAATTCAATGAAGGCTTCAACTGGAAGATTGGGAGCACATGCACAAGATCCTAGAAGGAATTTTCCATGCACTGACTTCCACACGGGCTACTATTAGAAACAAGCGGATGAATTTTTGCCGGAAGCCTTTGTAATTGGATCTGATTTGTGCAGATCTGACAATTAAATCGGTGTTAGGTTCAGGGCCTATGTCTACATCATTAATTTCAGTAAATCTGGAAGATATGCATGATTCCGCCGATCCTTCTCGTTCATCCCGCTTTGCCATGGTTGGAGCAATCTTTGTCTGAGCAATTCTTTTTCTTTTTATTCAGCCGGAATTCTTTACAATTGGTGCAGATCTGGGGATTTCTTCAGATTCGGAATATATATTCAATGTATCTGACATTGATTTAAGCTCCCTTTCTCTTATATAAGCACCTGTAATGAATACCTGCAATTAATTTAGACAAAGACGGCAACCGGAACATGAACACTTGATTTTTATCATAAAAATCTACATATAAAGCCCGCTGCCCTAAAATTTGAGGCTTTACTTGCATGCAAAGCAAGCATAAATATTTTCAACTTAACCTGGACACCTGTACCAATATGCAGATAATTACACAGGCATAAAACAAGCTCCTCCAATCCTAGGCACCAAACTTTGAAGCTTTTCAATAGTGAAAAACACTTTTTTGAGCAAAAATCCTCCTCCTTTGGGTGCTAAATTTATCCAGGATGCAATCCTTTGATAAAAGAATTAACTATTCCATCACTATGCCAGCCCATGCTTATATAACCTTCAACATTCTATAATTAATAATTGCCTCTCCTATTCCTGGCAATTAATTAATAAATAAACATGTTTTTTCTTTCAACTTGGGCGCCTAAACTTGCATGCTCATGGCAGCCTTTAAATAAATAAATTAAATTTATTTTTAGCCTCCTTCCTTCAGTTCTCTTTGACTTCACATCATGCATTGACCTTCTATTTTTCCATGGCGCCAAAGTTAGGAATAAAAACTATTAATAAATGTCAAAAAAAAATTATTTATTCACCAAATAGGTCGCACTTTTCAACATGCTTCAAGGCTACATTAAATAAATTAATTTAATTTATTCTTAGCCTTCCTCTTCCAGTCTTCTTTGACTTCTCCTCATGCATTGACTTTTCTTCATCCCTGGGCGCCAAATTTAGGAAGAAAAATTATTAATAAATCACATTAAAGTTATTATTTAATGCCCGAAGGGATCGCACTTTTTGAATAAGACTGATTTATATATTTAAAAGTCATCTTTGATGGGATTATTCACCCTGCATAGCAGCTCCAAAAATCTTTTCATCCACTTAAGCTGTTTGACTTCCATAATGGGAATTTTTACCCCGCAAGGCAAGTAAGAAATTCACATCAATGTCTTAAGTGATTTTTCTTTATTTTATAATGGGAATTTTCACCCTACAAGGCAGGTAAGAAATTCCTACCTGCCTGCTGTCTCTAATTTTCCCATCGTAACTTAAGTGACTTTGCCTTCATAGGAAAAAGTACCCTGCAAGGTAGGTACAAAAATTTCAGCTGCCTGCTGCGACCAAAAATCCCACTGCAACTTAAATCCATCCATTCCCAAAAATGCGACTTGCCCAAAAGAGGCTTTTTGGTGCACGACTTCATCTTTTTAAAGAGAAGTTGACTTCCTGAGGCTGATTCCTTCTAACATGGCGGTCGTAGATGATCTCTGGATACTCCAGGAAATAAAACAAACTTTAGTGGCGAAGGAATTGACCTAGGAGAATTTCACAGAGAAAAACACACAAAAAATAATAAAAACGAAAAACGTTGCCAGAAGTCACAGACAAAGCCCAGGATCCATTCCTAATGAAAACCCTACTGGTATATGTGAATATTGACATGCAAAACTTCAACAGGGCTAAACCAAAGCACAATTTACTTCAAATGAGGGCTCTAAATAATTAAATAAAATTTTCCCGCAATCAACTTGACGAAGGGATAAAACAATTTTCGGCATCTGGATATTTGTCAAAATTGGCACCTATGATTCACTGGGAATATCTTGACGCAATACAAGCATCTTCTGGCAATAAAAACACAAAACGACCCGTTATTTTAAAAGGAACGAAATTTTTATTCAAATGGGTAGTCCCAGATTTCACCACCTAGAAAAGCATAAATGAAAAAGGGAGTGATAAAAAATTCCCCATGTTGAAGCTATCTCCATTTAAGCTCTGAATCCAGATAAGAAGACCCTTCTTGCTTTGATAATAACACAGGTTCTTGCCCAAGTGAATACTAGAGCGGCATGCTTTGCAAAATGCATCCAAGAACTCAAGAAAAAACGGCAATCAGTTAGCAATAAGTCTGGAACTGAGTATTTCTTGTATGGTGACAAAGCTGTTGGTATATGCAGGGGCAGTTACGTAACTTTCAGTTCCCTTAAGGGGAAACAAGATAACTACCTGTTTATGTAAGGGTGTTTAAAAGGTTTTGTAACTGCCAATCAACTCGGATGGTTTCCTAACTGCTGTTCTGCATTAAGCTAGTTTTTCCTGTGGATGTTGTACATACAGAGTAACAACAAAGTGACGTCGTCTCTTCAATTATGAGTTGTTTGGGAGTTCTTTAGTACGTGAAAGGACACTCCCAGATTATGATAAATAGGAGGCATGAATCCAATTGTAAGCATGAGTTTGTGAGTGAGGAGAGTCAATTGAGTGGGGAAACAAAAGAGTGTTTGTTGTAGTCATTCTATCGTACTCTTTGTAGGTGTCACTCAGATTTCACCCCAAAATCTGTGACTACCCAATTTGAAAAAATTTCGTACTTTTAAAATAGTGGGTCATTTGTTGTTTTTATTGCCTGAAAGTTCCTGTATCGCATCAAGATAATCCTAAATAACCATATTAGCCCTTTTCGCCAAATACCCAGATGCCCAAAATTGTTTTATTCTGTCGTCGGGATTTGTCTGCGGGAAATTTGTATTTAATTATTTTGAGCCCCGTGTGAAGCTATTTGCACTCCGTTTTAACTCCGTTATAAGCGAATATGTTATTATTCCTATGTGTCCAGAAGGGTTTTAACTTGTAATAAGTTTTGGGTTTTATTTGTAAACTTTTGGCAATTTTTCGTGTTTTTGTGGTGTCCTGTTTCGTTTTCTGTGAAATTTCTCTAGAGCAATTCCTTTGCCGGGTAAGCCCTGATTTTTGGTCTGGAGCAGCTGCAAAACATATACGCACATTGTGCCCGGAGGAAGTCGCCATCGGAGGTCTGGATCACCGGGAAAAAGTGAAGTCGTGCATAGAAAAGCCCCTGCGGGGATGGGCGCATTTTTGGAAAACAAAGGATCTAAGCTGCAATGGGAAAAATAGAAGCCACAGGCAGGGTGGGAATTTTATACCTGCCTGGCAGGATACTTTTTCCCGTGTTATAAAAATCACTTAAGCTGCAGTGGGAAAGTTAGAGGCCGTAGGCAGGCGGGAATTTATTACCTTCTTTACAGGGTTAAAATTCCCATGATAAAATAAAAGGAAAGTGACTTAAGTGAAATCATCGGATTTTAGTGCTTGCGTTGCAGGGTAAATAATCCCATTGTCAAAGTCAAATCACTTAAGTGGATCACGGAATTTTGGTTCCTGCCTTGCAGGGTAAAGAATCCCATTGTGGAAAAATTCTTAAAAATAGAATTACATGTGCAAAAAAGTGCGCCCCCTTTGGTGAGAGAATGGCAGCCTTGAAATGATTATTTTAATTAATCTATTCTCTCAAAAAGTGCACCCAAGCTTGGAGGAAGTCAACAAGTCAAAGTTGAAATAAAAGAAAGGATTTAAAAGCATTAAATTTAATTTATTTAATGGCTGCCCCTCTTCCTCTCAAAAAGTGCGCCCCATTTAGGAGTTATTTAATGTTTTTTATAGGCATTAAAACATTAAACTAATTTCTATTTTCAGTGGCTATGGTCAAAGCACACTTTGAAGCTTAAGTGAAGTGATGTGTGAAGGATTAAATTGGATTAATTTAATTTATTGGATGGCTGTTCTTAAACATGATATTTTTAAAAGAGAAAAACATGATTTTTAATTAATTAATTGCCTTTAATTGTTAGGGCAATTATTAATTATAGAATTGTGAAAGTTATATAAGCATGGCAGCCATATGGGTGAATTATTCAAATCACAGGTAAAGAATTGCAGCCAAGTGGAAAAGTGCGCCCCCATTAGAAGAAGGATTTTGCTCAGACAAGGTGACAACAAGGCTAAAAGCTTCCAGATTTGGCGCATGGTTTGAAGGAGGTTGATCTTTGTTTGCATAATTGTTTGCATATGTGTTACAGGTGCTTAGGTGTTGTTGAAAGGATTCATGCTCTCTTTATGTGCAAATAAAACACCAATATTTGGCGTAGCAGGCTTGAAAAGTGCATATTTTTACAATGAAAGTTCACTATTCATTCTCCGGTGGCCATTTTTGTCTGAATAAATTGCAGGAATTCAATACAGATGCTTTATAAAGGAAAATGAGCTTTTATCAATGTCCAATACATTGCATATATCCTCCGAATCTGAAGAATTGTCGAGATCTGCACCCATTTTGAAAAAATCCGGCTAAGGAAGAAGAAAAAGAATTATTCAGATGAAGATACACAAAGCCATGGCGAAGGGAGATGAAAAACAAAGCACGATGGAATCATGCATTGCTTCCAAACTTACAGACATAGGAGACACAGATCTAGTCTCGGAACCTCTTGCCGATTTGATTAATAGATCCAAAGCGGGAAAGACTTCACTCATGCGTGCGGTCAAAAGTAGTGGAATTATCCGAGCTGCAGCTTTTCCATGTATAGCCCAATTGCCAGAGTTCGTGATGGAGTGTGCTAGATCTTATCATCCTTCATCCAGATCAGTGCGTGATGCTTCGGGAAAGACGATAATTTGTTTAGACGCAGAGTTCATCAATTATTGTTTGAAGATTCCAGTGCGAAAGGTGGCGACTTCTATTAGCATTCAGGATGCTGACAGTAGATGGGAGAAGCATAGAGTTGATTGCGTGAGCATAATGAATAGCCGATACATGAAGAAGCCTAGATCTCCTTCAAAGTTCCCGAGAACTCTTCCACGGTCCAATTTGGTGCATGAGGTAGATGATGTCCTCAAATTGCTATGCAGGATGAATGGCAAAGCGAATGCCTACACTTTTCGTACATGGATATATGCTTTCATCAGGACCATTGAAATCAACAAGGTTGATTCTATAATCAATTGGTCGGAAATTATTAGCAACAACATCGGTGAGCAACTCCGGAACGTGAAGCGTACTTTCAGCTTCAAGATGACTTCATACTTGGTGTATGTTGCAGCTTCACAAGGCGTCTTTTACAAGTTGAATAGATGTGGCGTTCTTTCCAGGGACCCCATTTTCGAGTGCTACCCGCAGCTTACTCCACCTGCATGCGAGAAAGGCTTCAAAGTGAACAACGATGACTTCTACAATTTCATCTGCGGGCTAGACAAAGACTTGAAGGCCAATAGGGTAAGCAAGGAAGCGTGGGAAGTTGTGTCCAAGATTGGCAGTCTATTCATTTAATTTGCAGATTTCACATACCTCAGGGTTACAGGCTTTTCTGGAGAACCAATAAAGATGCCCAGGTATCCAAATGACAGATTGATCGCCATGGAGCTGAGCAGGCAACTTGTGAAGTTACACGACCTTCAGTCAAAGCGGCACAAGTCTACGGGCTTCTTCCCAATCACTGTGGGATATTACAGCTGCATTAGCATTCATAGAGCTCGAGGGATGGAGGCGCAAATGTTATCTGAGTATGAGCAAGAGTTCTTCCCTGCACGGCTGAACTTCGATCCATTTGGAGTAGCCAGGAAGACAATCTCCCAGGAGTACGCACATGTGCCTTCATTAGAAGATTTCTGGATGAAGTGCAAAAGTGAGTACGATGTTAGAAATAAAGATTTCAACAGGCTATCAGCAAAGCAAGTGTTCGACTCTGGACTAGTGCGGATACCTGTGGATCTTAAAGATGATGGGAATGTGGTACTTGACACTTACCATCAAATGGAAGGAGATAAAGCCATACTACAGAATAACATAGGAGGCTGCAACACAATTGAAGAAAGCTCGAGAGCTGTGTTGGTGAATACTTCAAAGTGGTTGCTGACGAAGGGATATTGCCATGATGAAGCATTGATGAATCAAGTCACAGGTAACTTCGGCGCAGAAGATTCCCTCAAACGAAAGCACGGAGGTGAAAGCAGCAGGAAAGTCGAGAAGTTGAAAGTGCATAGAAGATCTCAATCCAAGGAGAGGATCACTTCTACGACTATGACTTTAACTCCGGTTTCTCCAGTACCCAATGCTTCACCAACTATTGTACCGCAACAGCAGGATGCTTCCATGCCTCCACTGAATCCAGCGACATTCCTCTTCTCCCCTCAGCCACTTCGTTTAGCGCCTGTTCCAGAGGATATGTTGAAGCTGGAGATGGCGGAATTCGAAAGGGCTTTGTCCTTGGATGACTCAGAAGATGGCAGCCATAACACTATGGCACTTTCTGACGGAGAGGATGCAGAACGAAAGATGGTAGTACACTCGGCGACTTCTCATTCTCCGAGAAGTAATTTCTCGGAATGGTTGGTTTCGCAGTTGGTTCCAGAAGCGAGAATGGAGATGAACTTAGAGGAGCACGACTTGTAGCTACTCCAGAATCTGGGTGGAAGAAGGCCTAAAGTTGCTAAAGCAACTTCTAGGTTGATCATCAAGGATTCGGGAGAGAAGTTTGCTGAGATATCAATTCCGGCAGAAGGAAAGATAGAGGAAGAGCTCATGGCGGAAGATGTGACAGTGACCAAAGTACCCCTCGGTCAAGCCACCACTTAAGGATTGAAGCAGGACACGCAGACATTGATGGATGCTTTATTCCTTAGGCTTGATAGTGAAAAGGCGAAGAAAGAAGAGCTGCAGAAGCAAGTATCTCAATTATGTGAGATCATAGCCAAGGTTGCTAAACCTTCCATTCAGCCCATTTCAGAGTAGGTGAGTGATCATCTTATGTAGGAAATGGAGGACGCAAGCAATCAAGTAAAGGCTATTGACGAATGGAAGGATTTGATTATTCGTCAAGCTTCTGTACAACTTGGGGAAGTGCCAGCGTGCCTAAAGATTATGAGCGATGCAGCAAATCAACTAAAGCAACTGATGGCAAACATAGAAGGCATGAATACAGTTGCAGAGAGTAACCTGAGTATTTTGGCCAAGATCAACAAGCTGCCGAAAGATGTATTGATTGCGGAACAAATTGTACTGGACGGATCAGTCGAGAAGGGGAAGTAGCTAGAGTTTGCAGTATCTTTCCGTTTGGAAATCTGCAGAGTTTTGCTGAAGAGGATGCAGGCACTTGAGAGTAGAACAGCAGATTTACCAGACAGTGTCATTTCTTTCACTGAAGAGATAATGGACGGGAATGTCACTTCATACGTGCGGATTGTCTCAACTAAGGTGCCTAATTCCCTCGAAGGTTCTCTTCTGATTGTACAAAAGAGAATTGATAAAGCTACCAAGCCTTTTACGATGAATTCTATCAGTAGACTGGTGGCGCTGCAGGCGGACATTGCAAGGTTTGGGCCAAGCTTGGAAGATGTGGAATTGTGCATCAAAGTGTTGAATGAAGGGTTGCTGCAATTCAGGACAGAGAAAGAAGCAATGGCTAAAACAGATGGAGGGATGTTGAATTACATGTTCGACAAGTATATCCGATATCAGAACAAGAAGAAGACATAAATGTTACAGTTGGCATGACTTCTTCTATTTTCTATGTTCCCGGATGAAATTGTAAAACTTATAGGTTATTGGTTTTGAAACCATTACTTAAAGTCATGTGGAACCATTCTATTAGTTAAGTGATACATGTGTCACTTAAGAAGAAGTTAGTTGAGGATGATTGCCAAATGTCATCTTTACTTGTTCATGCTTTAGTTCAGTTAGACTTCCCATTTGTACTTTCCCTCCTACATTCTATAAGTAGGAGAAGAACCTCCGGGTTAATCATCGATCAGAATTTGTAAGCAGCAATCCTGTGTTCTAGACTTTGTGCTGAACCCTTGAGAGCAACTTGGAGCAAAGGAATACAAAGGAGCAGGTTTCCGGAGAACTTTGTGTCACGGTGTACTGTGTTTCTTGCTTTGAATCTTAGAACTCTTGATAAACTTTGTGTTATTTTAAATCTAGATCTAGAGTTGCCTTTGTTTTATAATTTTGTGTGTTCATATCTATTAAGGTTCTTCTATGTGCATGCAATCAGCTCTGCTATCTACTAATTGGGATGCACATCTTCCCTATTTCTTCTCTGTATTTCCTTTACTTCCTTCTTCTATAAAATACTTCCTTTCTTGAACACCTGCTTACTTGCTGCAGAACTTCTTAGTTATGGTTCATGAACTAAGTAGTTAAAGTAAAACCCCTGATAGATAATAACACATTTTTATTGACAAATCTGACATGGGAGCCTCACCGGTTGAATGAGGGAGATTTATCTCATGACTGTCTAGGTTTTATGCTATGCAGAAAATCTAGCCAACAAAGTCTTCACTCCAACCAAGGAAAGAGGGTTTCCATCCTATAACTAGCCACTAAAAGAGTTTTCTTCCTTCTAGGAAGAAGCCACACACTTGGGTTTTTTATCCAAGAGTGGAAGAACAAGTAGCAATAAGCTCACAATGTCCAAATAGAGAAAATGCACCAATCTAGATGCCCAAATGAGCTCCTCTAATCCTCCTTTATACATTTCTTTAGCGCCAAAGCTCATAAAGGTAAGGAAGACACATAATAAGTCATTATAATCTTTTATTAAGCCTTATTAAAAGCACTAAACCCAACCAACCTCTTTAATAGCTTATTTCTTTATTTTGAGCTTATTATAAACCAACCCAACTGACCCACTAAGAATGAGAAATACAAGAACCAACTGAACATGAATATGAATGATATGACTGAAATATAATCCATGATCTTCCATTGTTCAACCATTGATTGCCAAGGAATCCTTTATTTCAGATTAATTTGAAAACGAGGACATTACAAAAAAAGGAAATGAAAATCTCGAGAATACCCCAGGGTATGAAAGGAATGATAATATGTCATATTTATTATTGCATATTAAGATTTATTATCTTCATGATAATCATGACAAGTTAGAGAATCAAGTTTGCAATATGAAGTATGTGAAACCCTTGATCCAAATTCATGTTTATGAGCATCATGAGAGTCATGTATTTTGGCAAGAGCACTTTCATTTAACAGGTACAAGATCTAGACTCTTGGAGCACTACAGTATGTTTTATCTCTTGCACATGGCACTTGGCCGCATGAGTTACAATTGCTTGAGGGCAAGCAATTTGGGGATGGGAGGATTGTAATATCCCCTTCTCGAAAGTAGTTGGTCGAAAACCCTTAGCCTAATTTTGAGTTTCCTGGCGGTTAAGGAAATGAGAAAACGGGAAACTAAGTCCTAATAAATTAATTTTAAAGTGCATAATCAAACTTTACTATAAGCACTTGAATTAATTATTAGTGACATATAATTAAAAAAAGAAAATAAAAAGTTACTTTATATTTTAATTTTCCCTAGAGGAAAAATGTGACCTATATGGGGATGGAAATAAGTGAGGGTAAAATATTAAATGAGGTAAAGTGAGTTGATTGGTTGTTTTGAGTGGCTAATAGGCCAAGACAAGCTATAAAGCAACTCGCCATGCATGGAGGAGATCATCTTTTTGCATATCATAATTTCTAAATATTGGTATAAGATAGCATGTTTTCCATTTCTACTTCAAAGGACAAAACCTTTTTGTAGTTTTGCTTTAGAGGACGAAAAATCTCTTTAGCCTTGAAAAAAAAAATGAAAACTCTTTTTCCCTTATGTTTTCCATTGAATTCCAACAAATTTGAAGGTCAAAGTTGCAGATTTGTGTTGATTCCAATGAGGGTTTGAAGGTAGAAGCTTGTTATTGATTTCTAACCTTCATTACCAACTTTTCTACAGTGGAGTGACCTACCTTGTGGGCATTTTTGAGTGATCTCGGGCACGTTTGGATCAGATCTAGTTTGTTGTTCCATAATCCGATTTTAAGAAGCCAAAATCTGCTAATTTGCATTTTTTTTGCTAAGGAAACTCTATTTCTATTCATGTCTACGAGTTCATCTGCAGATTTATAAATAAAATTTCAGCCCTCTATTTGATCCAAATCTGGTATTTTTTTGAGGTTATTGCATAAATAAAAAATTGCTGATCTGTTTGGGTAAAGAAATAGCTGATTTTACTTCAGTTTTGTGGATTTCTAACTCCAAGGGCAACTCACACTTAATATAATTCAGTTCTGCATTGTTTTTTGGCACATATATATTCTACCAACTGCTGTTATAAATCAGATTTTGTGGTTGTTCCATTTGAGGGCATAATTTGTCCATTTGGGGACATCACAATAATTCAAGAGCTTTCCAAAGATCTTCAAGTTGAATTTTATGCTAAGCAGCTCATTAGAGGACAGAGGTAGGAGGCCGATCAACGGCCTTGAGTTAGTCACTCAAGGGTCGTACATCACAACAGTGGCACTAACGTTTGCACCAAACTAACTAAAGCCAAGGGTGGTGTAATGTCCCTTTTTGGGACAAGTTACAAAATGGAGAAATACTTGTCACAGATCAAGCAAAGAATGGATAAACCCTTTTGTATCAACCTAAAATATCCCAATGTCAGCTATTTCGAACCCAAAAGGGGTTAAAACTAGCCAAGGTGGTGGGATAGATTGCAAAAAAACAGTCAGAATTCAAACACATTCAAAACCAAATTTTTCACAGCTGGAAATTAATTAATATTCAAACACTGAACTGCTGCAGTTTTCAAAAATTCATATCTTTGGCTAGAGAAGTCCAAACGAACTTAAACTTTGGATCTTGGGCCACAAAAATATGAAGAATAACATTCCAAAATCGCTTTCACACAACCAACACGAAACCCTAATTTTTACCTAAAAAGTAGGTCGCCCGGCACATTTAAGGCATCAAATCAACTCCAAATATTATGAAATTACTTTCTCCTTATTTCTTCTAATTTGTACAACCAAATTCAATATTAAACTGACCCCAAACTGCAGATCTAAAATAAATATTAATTAATAAAACTAGATAGCTTGCAGACAGCTAAAATCTTCTAAAATTCATAACTCATTCAATACTCCATATTTTGGCATGAAATAAAATGCATAATAAACTAGAAATTAAGAGCTTTCTAATGCACTATAGATCTGAATTTTCTAAACAATAAAAACCTGTCAAAACAGCCCTGGAAATTTGCTTCCAAGTCGCTGGGGTTAGAATAAATTATATAAACTAATTCCAGCTCACTTCTAGCCTTCCAACACACCCAAAATATCAATCCTTGCTTAGAAATTATTAATCACCCACAGAAGATGATAGATTTAAGAAGATGATAGATTTAGCACATATGACATTAAATCATGATAAAATAAAACCCAATCCAAGTCAATATGGATAAATAAATTGCAGCAGCAACAATAGTCTCAAAAAGAGTCCAAACCCTTCAAGGATTACTTCAAAATGAGCAACAAACATGCAAATTTTTCCCACAAACAAATGTGCCACACTCTATATCAAGTCGCCAAGTTTCGAAGGGTTTAATCATGCACAAATATATTCAAAACCAACAGCAATGAATTGCAAATAAGATCTTCAACAATGGAAGAAAGAGCAATTAAAAACATAGGGCATACATCTTTTTTCTCCAAGCATGGAGTAAGTTCAAAAGTTCAATCAACATAACCTCACTAAAGAAAATGTGACCTCATTTTATAGAGTTAAGTGGTGCAACATTCAAAAAAACCGACTTTCCCTTTTGGAGGGATAACATAAACTCTCATGATAATAACATATTTAATAAACTAAGACTATGTGCACTTTATTGTTTTTAATTAAATAATAAAAGAAACTATCCTATGTACACATTTAAACTGATTCGTTTGCCTTTGATTCTCACCAAACTAGATATGGGAGTAGCTAGATCTGGAAGCAAGCTGGATCTGGAAACAAGCTAGAATTGGAAATAGCTGGATCTGGAAACAAGCTAGAATTGGAAACGACTGGATTTGGAAACAAGCTGGATCTAGAAGCGGCTGGAATTTTGCCTTCGCCTTGTCTTCTCTTTTATCCTCGAAGCTTTTACAGTTTTTCATGTTTGAAGGCTTCAACTTGAAGATTGGAAGCACATGCACGAGATCCTGGAAGGAATTCTCCACGCACTGACTTCTTCACGGGCTGCATTTGAAACAAGAGGATGAAGCCTTTGTGCCAAAAGCTTTTGCAATTATGAGATCTGGATCTGCATCTGCATCTGGATCTAGATCTGCATCTGCATCTGGAAGCTATGCATTCTACTGATCCTTTTCTTTCATCATGCTTCACCATGGCCAAAGCAATCTTTTTCTAAACAATTATTTTTCTCCTTATTTTGCCGGAATTCTTCAAAACTGGTGCAGATCTGGATAATTCTTCAGATTTGGAGGATATATTCAATGTATTGGACATTGATTTAAGCTCCCTCTCTCTTATAAAGCACATGTAATGAATTCCTACAATTAATTCACACAAAGATGGCAACCGGAACATGAACAGTGGATTTTAATCATAAAAATCTGCATAATTCAAGCCTGTTGCCCCAAATTTGATGTTTTATTTGCATGCAAAGCAAGCATGAATTTTACCAACTTCACTTGAGCACCTGCATCACTTATGCAAACAATTATCCAGACACAAATAAACCTCCTTCAACCTGTGCGTAAAAATTGGAAGTTTTTAGCATTAATTTCACCTTGTTTTGAGCAAAATCCTCTCCAAATGGGGTGCACTTTCCTCTTGTGCTTATCTGCATATAATTTTTGCCTATTTTGAGCGTGGTGCAGATTTTCTTTGAGAGCTTTGATTATATCCATACTTTGTTGTACCAATTCTTGTGCACTAGTCACTAGACTATCTATCATTAAAACATCCATGAAAGAGTTAGCATCATATCCATACAAAGCCTTAAAAGGAGACATCCCAATAGACATATGGTGTGTGGTGTTATAGCAAAACTCAGCTAGATGCAACCATTTTACCCAAGCAAACTACTCTCCTGAAACATAATATCTCAAATATCCCTCTGCCCATTTATTTACTATCTCAATTTGTCCATCCATTTGTGGGTGGTAACTAGTACTTCGAGTGAGTTCCATCCCAACTAACCGGAATAATTCTTGCCAAAAAAGACTCATAAATTTGCTGTCTCTATCACTCACATTGTTCTTAGGCACACCATGCAATTTAAAAACTTCTTTGAAATACAAATGAACAATCATAAGACAATCAAATTTAGTAGAGAGTGGAAAAAAGTGAGCATACTTAGTGAGTCTATCCACTACTACTACATACAAGTCTTACCATTCACATTGGGCAAACCGGTAACAAAATCCATGGATACACTCTCCCACTTTTGAGAGGGAATAGGTAGGGACTGCAAAAGACCAGCAGGAAAAGTATGTTCATTCTTATTTCTTTGGCATACAACACATTCTCTAACATACTTAAGAACATCTCCTTTCATACCTTTCCAAGTAAATCTTTCCCTTACCAACTTGTAGGTCTTGAAGTAACCTTGATGTCCACTTGTAGGGGCATCATGTGCTGATTTTAAAATCAGACTTTTAACTTCTGATTTTGCTGTTAAATACACCCTTCCCTTGTAAAGAATAAGACCATCTATCACCTTGTACCTTTCATCCACAATCAACCCTTCAACCATATCATTAGAAAATTGTTTTTTTACATACTCAAGGGTGATTAAGTCTTTCCAATCAGCTGATATAAAAGATACAGAACAGATTTCTACTTCCCTTGGTGGATATTTGCAAAGAGTAGAGTGTCTTGTCATACTTTGGAAAATGATGTTCTTTTCCCCAATCATGAATTTGAGCAATAGGTCTTTATAATTGAGGGTGAAATCCCCCAAAGAATGCAACCATTGTACTCCTAACACAAGATCCATGTCATCCATATTAATCATGTAAAAATCATCAATAAGTTCATAATCTTTTATAGTGATAGAAAGTTTGGAAATCCGTCTAGAGCATGTTAAATATATCCATCAGCTATGGTAACATTGAAACCTTGAAAAACTTCATTACATAGGCCAAGCCTTGTTACCAATCTTTCACTAATAAAATTATGAGTGGCCCCACTATCAATGAGGATGATTACCTTTTGTTTGCATAGCATACCTTCCACTTGAAAAGGGAGATACTTAGAAGTGCTTAAAAGGGCTGCCAATGTTCCTTCAATTTCTTCCTCATCTTCTTCTTGTACATGCTCATCATCCCCCTCATTCACCACTTGGTTAGTATCATTAGAATCTGAAATCAAATCAAAATTTGAATCTATTACTTCAATGAAATAAATTTTTCCTTTACCTTTGCAATTATGACCTCTTACCCATGGAGCCTTATAATCAAAACACAATCCTTTCCTTCTTAGCTCATCCCTCTCATCTTTTTGCATACCATTTTGGGATTGGTTTCTATGTGGCGGAACATAGGGCTGGTTTGGCCTTCGAGGACTGTCCTCCTTGCACTTTAAGGTGCTGCTGTAAATCAGACCTTGGCTGTCCTTTAAATCCACCGTTGGGCAGCGTTTGGGAGTTATTAGAATTCCGTCTTTTTGGCCCATAATCTCCCCTACAAGCTGCACATTCTAAATCTAGAGATTTAGTAATACATTCTTGCAAGGTAAATGGGTTAAAAGCTCTTACCAAACCTTTCAATGGTTCTATCAAGCCCTCTGTAAAGAGAACTATTAACCTTCTTTCACTGACATCTGGTACCATCACTGCAACCTTTTGAAAATCCGCTAAATATTCATCAACACTGCTTATTTGTTTCAATTGGGCCAACTCCCTAAAATAAAGCTCTGGATCTTTCCTATCAAACCTTTCCATGATCCTGTGACTAAATCCTTCCATTGTATGGATCAAGTCATGTCCTTGGGTGTGCATACCATGTAACCACCACTCATGTGCCATGCCTTCCAGGTGAAGAGTAACAAATTTGAGAGTTTCTTCTTCTTGCATGGGATTGAGGGAGAAATAGGTCTCCATCTTTTGTAACCAAGCTCTTACCGTGATTTTGTTGGTTCCATCAAACTTTGGTAGAGAGACTTTTCCCAACCTTTGTTGGATATCCGCATGGGGTTGCCTATGGGCTCTTTTGGTCTTGTTTCCCATCTTTAAGGCACAAAAGTCATCAAAAGTAAGTATGGCCCTTGTGGCTAGATGCAAAGTGTTGTATTCCTTATTGCATGCCTCAATGATTTCCACTATTGAAGGTTCTTCGAAAGCTCTATGATTCTCCTTAGGAAGGAAAGTGCCCTTAAAGAACTTAGGAGTGAGTTGTGTTGAATTCCTCTCCCCGCTATGAGAACTCCCTTTGCCATTGGAGTTTGGCATCGTGCCATTTCTCACAAATTCCGTGATCAGTTTGGTCATTTGATCACTCATGGTTTTTTGAAGTTCCAAACCACATCCTTGCATTAGCTCTTGTAGAAATTTTACTTGATCCGGTGTGAAAGGCCCTTCATCCATATTTCCCTTATTTCTCCTCTTATAAAACAACAAATTCTTATCACCCTGCATACACAAAACACCCACACGAAAAGAGGAAAGAAGCTATGATACCACTGTAATATCCCCTTGTGGGATATTAATGATTTATTATTAATTACTTGCAAAACAAACAACTTAGAAGATAAACCCTCCTAGGTTTACCTCAACTAACCCTAGTGTCAGCTTCAATACAACCCAAATAGGGTTGGAGTGAGCCAAGGTGGGGGTTTAGATAGACAATCCAGTCGCTATTTATACTCCTCTATCCAATATAATTTGCAAAAGTAAAATAATAAATAATACTGTTGAAAATTAACTGAAACTTTGAAAATCCATAACTTTCAAAATACTAACTCTTTTGAATTGAAACCAAGTGCAGTAAAAAAGGAAAATTAGGAGCTTCTATTCACAATAAATATCAGATCTTATCATGCACTAGAAACCCTTCGAAACAACCCCCAAAATTCTAAACCCAGCCGCTAGGGTTAGGGTAAAATCTGCAACATAATTCTAACACTTTTTCTTCACTTTAAGAGTCAATAAATGTAGCTCCAGATCTGCAATTAATAAATCTAAAACAACAGATTTATAATTACTTCAAAATCCCTTTCAAACACTCTTAGTACATGCCCACACAGTCGACTTCATTGAGTAAAAACCAGCAGCATATAATAAAAGATATTCAACATAAATCACACTCCAAACCCTCAAAGCAAGCTTATATCTTCTCTCAAAAATGGCGCCTTATATATAGAGAGAGAAATGAGTGCAAAAACTTATTACTTCAAGCTTATATGGGCACACACACTTCACAAATGGTGGTGTTAATAAACACCTTTTGTTTTGATCATAAGTGGGCATACATCCATTTTTCAAGCATGAAGATAAGTTTTATAAACCATCAACATGCCAAAAAAGGAGTAACCACATCTTTTTTTTATAGCTTTTGCTTGCACATCCTCCAAAGTTCTTCTACATCTTTGGCGCCATCATCTAGGAGGAAATCTTATTTAAAAATGTGCCTGAAAGTCACCAACAACAAATATTAAATGCATAGGTATTTTAAAAAGATGTTCATATGAGTCGACCCATGCCTAGGAATAATCACTTTGTCTCAAATATTAATTATTAAATACTTCCAGGAAAATGTGACTTGCCTAGTCACTTGATTTACCTTTAAAAAAATATTTATTATCTTAAGGTGAAGTTGAACTTCCCCTTTTATTTTGATTTGCACAATTTATAAAATTTTATTTTAAAATTACATGTGCAAATCGATTTTATCTTCTTTTTAATTTTTTATAAAAAAAGGGGGACATTATAAACAAGCGTGATTCAGACCTGCAAATGCCTCTTTTTCTATATTTTCAAACCCTCCTACTTAACATTTCAAGATAAAAAGGCCTTGCCACAGAAGTTTAAATCATGAAACACATCCCTTGATCCACCTTCACTATGAAACAATCATTACATGATGCTGGTACAACTTGAATCTTAATTTATAGTTTACAAAAACCCTTGTTTCTCAGACTTATTGGTCTGTCTCAGACCTTCAAATTAACTTTAGGATGATACTTATCATAACCTTTCACCAAATCCTTCTCAATTTGATTCTTAGAACATGTTTAAAAGGAGACAACAACAATATCTTAAGGATAGTCTATATTTTCATTAAGAAAAAACTCAGTGAATTACAATCTTCCTTCTCAAGAATGTCTCTACTTACACCCTTCCTCCACTCTCTTCCTTGTTTTAGACTAAATTGGAATTATATCTTTATCCTCCTGTTAGTACAGAATTACAGCACCCCGAATGGCCTGGGTTGTGAGCAAAGCATTCGGTGTGACTGCACAACATGGGACCATATCTCAAGCTGTGGGACTTGCAAAACTTGAGATGGACCTCCAGAAAAAGCCGGTTCTTACTTCCTAATCTACTTGCCACAAGCTACTCCAGTGCAGACAGAACCTATTCTATCATAATCTAACCATTCCAATGGGACAGAGAGAGAGAGAGAGAGAGTGAAAGAGCCTACACTAAGCGGAGATACACCAGAAAAGGAAGTGGTTGAATCACAGACCCGACTGCCTGAAGTGGAGAGAGGTGAGCAGAGGAGAGGGTGGACAGAATGCACCACGGACCAGAGATAGATTTCACACAGAACACCACTTCAAAACCCATTAAACACGGCTCCTAGAACCTGCAACAAACATCAAAATATGCACATTATACCCTGCAACGATGAGAGGTAAGCAGAGACAACAAAATAAGTCAAGGATGGATAGATGCATCACGAAATAGATTCTATTGCTCTAAAAAGTTACACGATACAGCGTTAGTGGGCAAGAGGCAAGAAAACGCCATTACAGAGCCATGGGAGGAGGCTTAAACTCCGCATTCTACCCTAAGGAAGAAAGAGAGAGGAGGGAAGAGGAGAAACAACGACCAACCATTTGAATATGCCCCTTCATTACAATATATAGGAAGAATAAGAGAGAGGAGGGAAGAATTCGAATCCTGCTTCAACTACCTTGAGATATGCTTTGAATCCTGCTTTGAAAGCTCAACCACTATCAATCAATGCCCCTCTCAAATCCGCCTACAATCTGTCAATTTTGATTCCCTATGCTCTTGAAATCGCACCTGAAGAACAACGGATCAAATAAAATCTAATCTGGTAGTTGAAGAAATCGGATTCTGTATTAATGGTCTAGAAGACGTTTTCCCATTTTGCACCCAGTAAAGCCAGTTAAGAATGATATTTTATGTTTCCATAGTGTAGAGGGTGTCGGGATGTTTCCAAAAAGTCTTCTCCCGCCCAAATCTGAGTTTCCAGTCAAAAGATATGGTTGTTTGAAAGTTAGAGTCACAGGCGCGCAATATTTGAAAGAGTCTATCCGTACTGGGTCCACGTGGCAACCTCGCACACCTTGAAGATTCAGCCCCTACCTTTTGTTCTTGGAATCGCGCTAGACTGACACATGGCGGCTTCTGCGGTCTCCACGGTGTTCCCTTGTATTTTGTCTGAGTCCTTCATTTTTGACGGGGCCATAAGTCTGACTCTGGACACGTGGAGGCTTCGCGCTCATTTGAAAACTGCCCCTAGATTTTTCCTTTGAAGTTGCACACTCGAGACACGTGGAGGCCTCTGCTTGCTTTTGGACTTTTCAACGGACAACTGCACCTCTTCGGGCTCTGGGACACGTGGCAGGTTGGTGCTCATTTGGAAACCCGCTCCGAATTTTACTTTTGAAACAGCGTCGTGTTGACACTTGGCTCCTTCTGCCGGCCTGCCTCTGCTTTGACTATTCAACCCCCAACTCTGTACCTTTTTTTTTAGCCTGGGACACGTGGAAGGCCCGCACTCATTTGAAAACCCGCTTTGGATTTTACCTTTGAAGGAGCATTGTTAAGACACGTGGCGCCTTCCGCCTGCACTCTTATACTTAACCAATTTAGGCCTGCTTTTGGATTTGACCTTTGTTGACCCTTGGCCACGTGGAGGGCTGGCGCAAGTTTGAGTTTCCACCTTGGGCTCCCATCTTGGAATTGTGTCGAGTCGACACTTGGCACCTTCCGCTGAGTTAAAGACTTTTCAACGGCCAGTGCAACTTTTGGAGCCCTAGACACGTGGAAGCCTCGCGCATCTTTGGGCCTCCAGCTTGGGATTTAATCTTTGGAGATGTGCCATTTGGACACTTGGCAACTTCCGCTGTCACCTCCATACTTAGCCAATTTTCGGGCTCGTTCTGAGTCATTTGCAGAGCCCGAAAACTTCGAACCTTCATTGTTTCTTTTCCTTTGAGCCTCTGGTTCCTTCCTTTTGTTTGCTCATTTTCCGACCCTGCTACTCCATTGTAGGGCCTGCATGTAACTTGTCATTTTATACATATCTTTGGCATATTTTGTATGGAGAGAGCATATTACTCCTCTTTCTTTCCAAAGAGAATCTTACCAATACTAAAGACCCAAATCAGGATCTGTTGGTGCATAATAAAAACAATGTCCCTCATGATGTCTCAAACTTACTTGACTATTCTTTTCACAGAATATAGCTCTTTCATTGTACTCTCCCAACTAATAACATCGTCGGAAGATCCATAATACATATGGATCTCTCCCTCTATGATTCTACAAATTAAATTTTGATGGGGATAGTAGCAAAAACCAATGAAGAGCAAGGATTGGGACACCATATGAGACTTAAAGGGATAAATGAGAGAGGCCTATAGGATCAATATAGGTGAAAATACCAGTAGACAATAATATTTTAGAGGCATTAGCCCTATTACAAGGCCTGAGACTTGCCAGGAAATTAGAATCCCTAACCTCATGATAGAGGGGGGCTCAAAATAGTCCTAGATAAATTAAAATAAAAGGAGTCAAATAAATTTAAAAAATCATGGAAAACAAATAAATCAGTAGCCCCCGTTACGGATGAACTAATGAGCTTTGATAAAATAAAATGGCTCAAATTTCAAGAGGTGCCAAACACACCGCAAATGCATTAGCATTTGGAACGAGGTGAAGTGGTGAACTTTATTAATGAGGCACATATGCTTATTGATATTAAAACTCTGTAGAATAATGCAACACTGCAAAGAGTTGTGCAGAAGGATTGAAGCCATCAATCGCCCTGATGTTTTTCAAACCTTGCGGGAAAGTGATGTTCCTTCAATATATAAATCATCATGTACTGCACATGTTGAGAGAACAAAATTAGAAGAATGCTCCATATGAGATGAACTAGGGAAAGGTATGTGGGAAAAGCAACATGTATAAGCTTGGCAACAAGTATGAGATCAATCATAGTGACCACAAGTCAATAAAGGTACCTGTCGAAAGTTCTAGAAATTAATGATGAAATTAAATTAAATTGTATTAATGTCCACGAATAACCTTAGTAAATAAATAGGACTCAAAAGCACATGCACTAAAGTGAATAGAGTAGAGAGAACCCTAGTTTTGGAAAGAAATTAAACACAAAACTAAAGCAATAAGCATGCAAATATACAAACATGACTGGAGGAAGTAAACCCAAAGCAATTTGAAAACTTAAACCCCAAAGCACATTATCCAAGAGCATGTCCAAGTATCCATGTGAAGGAAAGACCCCTCAATGACGCATGAGGTTGATGGAAACTACTACTGGAGTTTGAAGCCAAGGACAGAAAGCAACATTGTCATGCATCTATAACAAAGCGTGAGCCAAAAGAATTGGGAACGTCATCTTTCACCACCATGAGGGGGCAAATGCAGGAGTCCTAGAAGGAAGTAGAGCACTCCTAGAACCTCTTCTAGCACCCGGGGTTGATGACATCTCCCATAAATCTTGGAAAATAATGGCACATCATTCTCCACCTCCTAGGGAGAAGAGAGATGACAAATCATATCATCATGCCAAATGAAATCGTAATTGGTCATAGCACAATCTCAATTGGCCAAGGGGGATCCTCGTGACACTGAAGAGAGCATGGAGGATGGGAAATTGACCTTGCAACAAGAACTAGTGAAGGGTCCACCAAAAATGGTATTTCTACAAATGGAGACATCTAATCCAACACTGATATCCTTGAAGAAAACTTTATAAACCCACAGTCGAGATAACCCTGTGGTTCGTTCTAGCATCGATATGTGAGGAAGCTTGTAAAAGAAAACATTCACATTTGAAAGGACAACACCTAAAATACCCGGTCATGCCTGGTATGTCATGGATGTGCAGGCATGGTGTTACACAACGCCCGATGCCAACTTTTGGCTTCAACCATTGGCTAATGCAACATTCCACACTTTGGGATGCTTACGCATTATAAAGCAATGCCCGAGCACTACCAATATGTGATGTCCCCTTTTTGGACAAATAGAAATTTTAACAAACTTCCACACCAATCAAATCAAGAAGGATTAGATCATTTTGATTCAACCTAAAATAACCCAATGTCGGCCAATTACAACCCAAAATGGGATTGGAAATAACCAAGGTGATGGGTGAGATGTGAGAATCAATTGGAATTCACACATTTTCCAGACCTGATTTTTATAGCAGCATTATTAATTTAAAATAGCTTGCAGACAGCTAAAAACTTCTAAAATTCATAATTTTCTTGATACTCAATCTTTTTGCATAAAACAACGTGCACAATAAACTTGGGTTTTTTCCCTTTCCAACGCAATAGAGATCAGATTTTTCTAAGCATTAAAACCCCTTCAAAATAGCACTTAAAATTCTAGATCTTGGCGCTAGGGTTAGAAGAAATCAATAAAATATTTCCAGCACTTTTCCCCGGCCTTCAAACACACCACAAAATACCTCCCTTGCTCGGAAATAAAAGATAAACAAATCAGATTTGCAAATCTTGTTTCATGATCCCCAAAAATATGCCAAATAATTCTAGGAATTATTTTTAAAAACCCTGTTTGTAGCAAAACTTCAAAAATTCATATCTTTTTGCGAAAGAAGTCCAAATGAGCTGGAACTTTGGATCTTGGGCCACAAAAATATGAAGAATAATATACCAAAATTAGTTTTCGCACAGAAAACACGAAACCCCAATTTTGTCCTAAAAAATAGGTCGCCCAACACATTTAGGGCATCAAATCATCTCCAAAAATTATGAAATTAATTGCAAAACACAACAGATCTGAAATTCACTTGTTTAACCATCAAAACATGCAAACAAACTCAGATTTCCTTCAACAATCAATTCGCTAGGGTTAGGAATTCTTTCTCAAGCAATTTGCCACACAATAGATGCAATCACACACACAAATGGATCCTTAAAATCATATTTACTTCAATTCCAAGTCGAATGAAAGAGATATGGCGCAATGACGAGCTAGGGCATACATCCCATTTCTTCAAGTATGGAGATAAATAAATGATCAAATCAACATGAGGTGAAATGACCCCCTCACATCCCTTAAATAGACTTCCCAAAGGGATCGACCCGCTTGGAAGGAAAATGCACCTTTTAAATTTGCAATTACAAGTTGGATAACTAAGTGGCCCCTTTTACATTAGTTTCTCTCACATATAAAAACATTTAATATGCTAAGACTATGTGCACTTTATTATTTTCTAATTAAATAATAAAAGGTAACTAACCTATGTGCACATTTTAAACTAACTAGAGACTCCCACGTGTAGCACTAGGCATGCCAAGGGGTTACAATGCAAATAAAAGAGATGAACAAATATATTAGTAATGCCCTGGAAAAGGGCACATTACAAAATACCGTGCAAAGCATAAAGACATCAATCAGTACTCACAGATTCAAGCAGTAGCCTATCTACAGAATATTCATCGTAGTGACTTTGATCTAAGCTCTACCACATGCTTACCTTAACCTATTTCTCTATGACTGCTGATATTTTTTAGAATTCAGTGTATAATATTTTTGCCGAGGGTTTAAAAGTTTTGGATTGGAATACCCTGTGTTTTCTAGCCCTGTTGATAAATTAGCAGGAGACATTTGGGGGGTAGATTTTATTAGTTTTCCAATATGTATTAAGGATGGCTTATGAAATTTATGAATGTTGTTTTCTTGAGACACAGGTTTTCCTTTAGTTTCATAACATTTCAGGATGTATATTCATAGTCGGTGTTTTTCTCCATTGTGGGTGTTACAAAATTTGAGATATTTCTGTAAATTGTCTTTCCAATTTGATGGAATTGTTTTCCTCCATTGTGGGTGTTACTAAATTTGAGATATTTCTGTAAATTGTGTTTCCAATTTGATGGAATTGTAGTCCATAACAAGTTCGTACTTAAATTAAAGTAAAATTTTGAAAAAAACATTTGGAGTAATTTACCTGACGACCAAGCAGAGTGGGAGAGGCTGTAATGTAAGCAGAGTTGTCTAGCACAATGGACACCTTATCCAGCGCTATTTCTGACAAGGGATGCTCACTGCGGGGCCTTCTATGCCCATCGAAAATATCTTTATAAGCCTCTGTGTCATTGCCACACATGAAAATCAATAATAAAACAACTGCTCCCGCTATATTCCCCTCCATTTGCGTGCAAACAATTATCCCGCGATGGGGGCAGGAGAGGAAAGGGAAAGGATGGATGAGTTGAAGTGCAAATATGAATTAGATGTGAAATGTGGTTGCTGGTTGGCTTATATGAATACTGCGTACTGTGTGTGGTCCCATGCATGCGATGCAATCTGCAAAGCGTCCTTCGGTTTGGATTTTCTTCTTGCGTCTATTCCTAGGCTTTTGGACCATTTGTTTATTTTAGGTGTTTGGTTTAAACGGTTGTCTTTGACTTTGCGCTATTTTAATAATTTCGTCTGTTGCCCGGCAGATTTTTGTTTGCAGTTCGACCTACAGAGATTTCCATGTAATCCTTGCAATCTTCCTCAAATTTAGTAGTCATTTTTTCCACCATTAAATAATGGTTCATCTTTATTATCATATTGAAGGATCAGGAAACAGTCTTCCCCAAATTTAGTAGTCATTTGTTTCCTCCAATAAATAATGGTTCAGAACAAGGGTTAAATTTGACGCCCGTTTAGACGTTTTTTGCTATTTTAACCGTAAAATACTTACAAATATTTGTAATAACCGTCACATGTAACTTGCATATTTAAAATTTGACCGTCATTTTTTATATATTTGTATACATAAATTATAAAAAATATATTCAAATATATCTTTAAAATAACTAAATAAATATAAAATAAATACTATAATTGACATTATTTTGTATATTTGAAGGGCGGTATTAAAAAATGACCGTCACCAAAAATATGTTTGACAGGTTTAGGTGGCCGTCAAATTTAACCCCTGGTTCAGAAAACAATCTTCCGCAAATTTAGTAATCCTTTTTTCCACCATTAAATTTGGTAGCTTCGTTAAAATATCTTCTTTTTTTACATAAATAGAGCAGGGCTGAGGTTCTACTTTGTTTGAGATTAAGGCGGCTTTTACTTTCAGATTATTCTTTACTTTGTTTAACTTTGTTTTATCAATTTTGTTTGAAAGGGAAAATATTAAATCGCAACTTTTTACTCGATTCATCGATTTAAACTTTTACTTCAAACCGAATGGATTGTAGTTTTACGATGTATACAATGGTGTATAAGGTGGTGCCTAACCATCCATCACAATTCAAATCCTTAGAGATACTGATAAATAAGGGATGAGGTCACCATCGTGCCCCTAGATGAATTAGTCCTTGACAAATAAGCCTATGAATTTTTTAAAACTAACCCATGCAAGTTTCACATTCAACCAACATAACTATTATTTCAAAGAATATGTATGTCTTATATTTGAAACACAAATATTTCTTACATATTATAAATATAACTTAGTTCCATGTGTCATGAATTCCCTATAAATTAAATCAGATTATATTATTTCAATAAAAATTAATAAGATGTACAAAACATAAATTTAAAACTATTTTCTATTAATACGATTTCTACAATATTTTAATTATTTTTTGGAAATTTTCAATTACACTAAAGATTTTACTAGTCCATGAATATCAATCTTTTCACGGGAATCCCCTTTTGTATAGCTTTCAATAGGTAGATGTTATATGTGCATATTTTATTATCTTGTTGAAGGCAGGTATTGTAGTGACATATCAATTCGTTGTGTTTTTTAACAGCAAATCAGATTTCATTTACATGGCTCGTATTTTAGTTTTGATAGATACATTTGTTTTTTTGTTTTTTTTTTCAAAAAACTATTGTTTTAAAGGTTAATTTGTCAAAGGCTAATTTCCTAACCGTGTGAGCTCGACTTTCAATTAGCTTTTTTTTTAATGACCAATAGAAAAGTGAGATTTTATTTTGGGTTGTGGCAGACTATAGTTTTGGTTTTTGCAATAATGCAATCTTGTGCAACTATGATAAAAATAGAATTTATTGATTTTTTAATCGATAGTTTCATGTAGAGTTTTAAAGACCTTTAATTGATGTGGTCTAATGCAGTTGGTGTTAGTGCCATGTCAAAGAGTGAGCGTTTGAGGTGTTTGTGTTTGATGTTGCCACATTGGTTGAAAAACTTTATGGGAATGTTTTGTGGGGGAGAGATGGGTTGATGGAGTTGTTAAGGTGGTGGTGCAGGAATTGTGGGCATCTATTAGTAAGGTAATGTTTTGCAATGCATTCATTTGGATGCCCTTAACTTAGTGGACGGTGGTGATCTAGTTTATTTACATGTATTAAGATTTTTGTTGTTTTTGTGCATGGAACAATCTAGTATGAAATTTGTGGTTTTCTATAAGCTCTTCTGAAACCATTTCTTAGCTTTCGTTACAGGTAATACATAGAACAACCTTCTTTCATTTAATTTTTTCCCTAAGCTAATGTATTATGAAGATGATGTCAAAAAACCTTTAGTGTATTGTTTAAATGTGATTTTGCTTGTTCTAGTTGACTCCAGTATTGGTATGTGCAATTTTTTCAATGAAATTGGGGTAAAAGAAAATACATATTTATGTTTGTTCTTGTAGGCTTCGGTTATAGTCTTGGCCATTTTTCCTTTGAAATGGGTCTTGAAAAAAGACATGTTATTATGTGAATCACGAGGTTTTGTTTGTTTTTCATGTATTTAGATTTCCATTATTTTGCAGAGACAGTTGCAAAAAGGCATTTCTATAACATTGTTTCTTCTAGGTTTTTGCCAACTAGTGAAAGGGTTTGATTCACTCTAGTATTGTTGTGCAACATTATTATGTGAAATGGGTGTGAAAGAAAGTATATGTTGTTAAGTAAATGGCGAGGGATTTCCATTGTTTTGTAAAGACGGTCATGGAAATTCATTTCTAAAGTAATATTTCTTCTAGGTTTACAACATATTGTAAAAAGGGTTTTGACTTTTTGTTGTGATGTTTTTTGCCCGACGTGTGTGTTGTGTCCAATGCTGATTTTTTCTATGAAATGGATGCGAAAGAAAATACATGTTAATATGTGAATGACGAAGTATTTCCATTGTTTTGGAGAGACAGTCATGCAAATTCATTTCTAAAATAGTGTTTCTTTTGGGTTTGGGAGAGCTTGTGAAAACAATATGAATTGCAATATTTAACAAATTGCAAAATTGTTTTTGGCCATATTTTTTGTGAAATGCAAAAGCTTGTGAAAATGGTTTTGATTTTTTCATTGCCATGTATTGTAACTCTTACCAAGTTATGCATGTGTGAGTGAGTTGGCATCACTGAGTTGTCTGTCACATTTCTAAAATAGTGCTTCTTTTCAATTTATGAGAGATTATAAAAATTGTTTTTAATTTTTACTACGATATTTTTGTTGCCAACCATGTTTTCTACTAAATGGGTGTGAAATGTGGGAGCTAGCAAAAATGGTTTTGATTTTTTGTTGTCATGTATTGTACCTCTTACCAAGGTGTCCATGTTTGTGGAATGTTTGAGTGAGTTAGCCTTGTTGAGATGTGTGTCTTTGACGTTGCTTTGTATGGCTCGCTTTAGTATTGCTCTCCACCATATTTTATGTCATATGGATGAAAAAGAAAATACATGGTGTTATGTGAGGGGAAAAGGTTTGTTTACTTTTCATGATTAATAATATTGATAAATACATTTTTTATTCTCTATTAGTGGGAAAAAACTTGACCATTATAAATGCAATATTTTGTTTTGGGTTGTGGTATTCTATAGTTTCAAGTTTTACAAAAATGTGTTGTTATGTGTGGCGATAAACTTGTCCCATGAGTTTTTTCTTGGAAGGCACATGTTGGTGGAGATGTGAAGTTTATGGTGCAAGTGTTATGAGCGTCGATTAGTAAGATCTAACAAAATATATATTTCTTTAATGTTGATGTATTTGATGGTGTATCTTCTGTTATAGTTATGTACTTAGATGGTACTTTGAATATGATTCTTCTTTTACTATTTCATAGATTATCACCTAAAAACTTGTCCTAATTTCAAATCCTCTAAAGGCAAAGCATTGTAGAAACATTTTTTGGGTTGTTAAGAACTAGAAAAAAAATGGATTTTCTTTCTGTTGCAATGTTTTAGGTGGCATGCGCTAATAATGGAGTTGGAGTATAAGTACATTGTAGTTGATGTTAGAGAAGTTGTGGATTCAGTGATGCAAGTGTTATGACAATTGGTCAATAATATATTTTTTGTTTTTCAAGATGTTTTTTATTGTATTGCATATCTTTCACAAGAAGTATTTTGTTTTATAACTGGAATTTTGTTACTCAAACCCGTGCGCATCTACACACTTGTTATGTATTATTTTATTTATATGTAGTATCCCTTTTATGGATAAAACTAAAAATTAAGGAAATTCACTCAAACCCCACTACAAGCAAAACCACTTTTTATAACAACAATTAATAAAGGACCAAAAACACACTCTCAAACCCTAGCGACTATGAGAGAGAGAGAGAGAGAAAAAAAAACCATCGTAGAAACACTCAAATATTATGAGAGGTTGTAGACACTAAATCACACACTTTGGGTATCTATATAGTCCTGATCACATACTACTATTCATATGATTCCTAAGCAAGAAAAATACTAATTGACCCATGTCTTTGGCCATCTTTGCTTGCTTTTGGTTGCTACTTATGATCTTACACTCCTACTTGCCTAGTTTGTCTTTTTATACTTCGACATTTCTCACTCTGGACACTAGCGTCAGGCACCCTCGTCCCCTCTAAGAGCCCCCGACCTCTTTGTATTTTGTTCACATCTTTTAGGTCCTTTCTAGCTATTTGGGCATCTTATCTTTTTGGTAGTTATCCTTTTCAAGGTTAATTACGAAATTCAAACAAGGGAATCATATAAATATAAAGTTATGTGACCATAATAAAGGACCAATCTCTAAGCATCTATTATCACCACCTAAGGTTGCATCCACAAAGCATCTAATAGCATCATTGCATCCATCTAGTGTCATCCAAGGGACAAGGGAGGGTTATTTTACACACACGCATAGGAGGGGAAGTTCATTTTTCGAAGCACACATCTATTTGCATCTTTTGCATCTAATTATTGCTCGTTATCATGTGCATCATGCATAACAGCCACCTAGGGCACAATTCTACACACACACATATAACTACATTGGGTCTGAGATGAAGTGCAACGCTTGGTCATAAGATCACTTTGTTGATAGTCGAGGATAGTTCGACCCCCATTTTGCATTATTTTCTTTTTACGATTTGATGTGTTTTGGGGTTTTACAGGTCATATCTTTATTGAAGGTTATCGACGACATCGGTGATCACAATGCGACATTATAGCGACAGACAACGAAGGATTGCGACAACTCAGCGACCCTACAAAGATCATTTTCTGAGTATCTGCATAGATTTTGGCACCCAACCAGGTATCCAGGTGCCCCAATACTGCCCTAGGTGCCCTAGTCCAAACTTCCTCTTCACTTTTTGCATTTTTTTGGGTTCGGTTATGACCTCTTGTGTTCCAATTTTACCAGTTATCCATCTTCACACAATTCAAGATTAATTGTGAAATCAACTAAGTATTATAACTCTTCATTGCACTTAGGGTTTCATTCATCTTGTTTATTGCTTATGTCACTTCATGTACTTTATTGCTTTATTTATCATTGTGACTATGAAATAACCTATCTAAGGTTTCAACAAAAGCTTTTTTTGTTAAATCATTTGGTGAACCCAACATCTTCGAACACCTTTACGGTATTTCTTTCGTTGTCGCTTGCATTTTTCTAAGATCCTCTTGGTGCCCCAAATTTCACCCTGAAATTTGAGACTACCCCATGTTAAAATTTTCGTACTTTTAAAATAATGGGTCGTTTTGTGTGTTAATTGCCAAAAAGTGTCTGTATTGTGTCTGCGGGAAATTTGTATTTAATTATTTTGAGCCCCGTTTGAGGAAATTTGCACTCTGATTTAACGTTGTTATGATCGTACATATCGTTATTCCCATATACCAGTAGGGTTTTAACCATGAATGAATCATGGACTTTATTTGTGACTTCTGGCAACTTTTTGTGTTTTTTGTGTTTTCCTGTTTCATTTCCTATGAAATTTCTCTGGATCAATTCCTTTGCCGGTTTGGCCTGATTCTTGGCCTGGAATATTTAAAGATCACATATGCACGTTGTGCCAGAAGGAAATTGCCATCGGACTTCTGGTTCTCTAGGAAAAGATGAAGTCGTGCACCAAAAAGCCTCTTTTGGGCTAGCCACATTTTTGGAAAAAGAGGGTTTGAAGTGGATCATGGGATTTGTGGAAGCAACAGGTAGGTGGAAATTTTGTACCTGCCTAGCAGGGTACTTTTTCCCATGGAATCAATGCCACTTAAGTCACAATGGGAAAATTAGAGGCAGTAAGCAGGCGAGATTTTCTTACCTGCCTTACAGGGTAAAAATTCCCATTGTGGAATAAAAGAAAAATCACTTAAGTGAATCATGGGATTTTATTGCCTGCCTTGCAAGGTAAATAATCCCATTATGAAAGTCAAAACGACTTAAGTGAATCATGGGATTTTCAGGGCTGCCTTGCAGGGTAAATAATCCCATTGTCATATGACTTTTAAAAATAGAAATTACTTATTCCAAAAAGTGCGACCCACCTTGGGTGAATAATAATGCATTGAATAAATATTTGTTAATATTTATTCACCCAATTTTGGCACCCAGGCTTGTGGAAAAGTCAACAAAGGGAAGTGGACAAAAGGAAGTTGGAAATAGACAGTTTTAAAATTAAATAAATATTATTTATTTAATGCAGCCCCTTCATGTCAAAAAGTGCACCCCATTTGGGAGAGAAATAATACTTTTTTAAGTATTAAATGATAAATTAATTCCTATTTTCAGTGGCTAAGGTCAAAGCATACTGTGAGGCTTGAGTTAACTGGAAGTAGAAGTCTAAAATTAAATAAATTTAATTTATTTAATGGCAGTCATGAGCATGCACAAAATAGGCGCCCCATTTGAAGATTGAAGCTTATTAATTAATTAATTAATTGCCATGAATAGGAAAGGCATTAATTAATTACAGAATTGTGAGAATTATATAAGCAGAGGCTGCTATAAGGATGAATTAATTAATTCAAAGGCAGAGAAGTGCAGCCCAGAGGAAAAATGCGCCCCATTTAGAGAGGATTTTTACTCAGAAGAAGGTGAAATTAATGTCGAAAGCTTCCAATTTTGGCACACATGTTGAAGGAGGTTGATTTGTGTCTGAATAATTGTTTGCATAAGTGATACAGGTGCTCAGGTGAAGTTGGTAAAATTCATGCTTGCTTTGCATGCAAATAAAACATCAAATTTTGGGGCAACAGGCTTGAATTATGTAGATTTTTATGATTAAAATCCACTGTTCATGTTTCGGTTGCCATATTGGTCTGAATTAACTACAAGAATTTGTTATAGGTGATTTACAAAAGAAAGGGAGCTTACATCAATGTCCAATACATTGAATATATCCTCCGAATCTGAAGAATTATCCAGATCTGTACCAGTTTTGAAAAATTCCGGCCGAGTAAGAAGTAAAAGAATTGTTTAGACAAAGATTGCTCCAGCCATGACAAAGCAGGATGAAAAAGAAAGCTTAGCAACATCATACATTACTTCCAAATTCGTTGACATCATAGGCCCGGATCCAAATCTAGATCTCATAATTGCAAAAGCTTCCGGCACAAAGGCTTCATCCTCTTGTTTCAAACGCAACTCGTGAAGAAGTTAGTGTGTGGAAAATTCCTTCCAGAATCTTGTGCATGTGCTTCCAATCTTCCAGTTGAAGCCTTCATTTAAGTTGCATTCACCTGGAGTGCTTTCCATAATTTTTAATTTCTCATATGTAATTAAAAATAAAAATGATAAGTTATTTACGGCGAAGATTACACTGATGCATGTACTGGAGAAGAACTGCAAAATATTCAAGGATAAGAAGGAAGACATGTCAAAGGTAATACCCACAAGCAAATCATGGTCACTTACTTCCAGCTGCTTCCAGTCATTTCCAGATCCAACTACTTCCATCTTCTTTCCAGATCCAACTTGTTTCCAGGTCCAGCTTGCTTCCAGATCTAGCTGCTCTCAGGTCTAGTTTGGTGAGAATCAAAGGTAAAAGAATCAGCTGCATGCAGAATATGAAAAAGAACAAGACTACATCTTTCCTCTTCCTTCTTCTTTCCTCCAACAAAGTAATTTAGTGATCAATTAAATTATAATACTTAAGTGATTGGTTTAAGAGCCATTACTTAAAGAAGTCAACTACTTGGAGATAGTTTGCAGACTTGAAAAATAGAAGGTTCTATTTTTAGTTACAAATCATGCATGTCATGCAAAGAGGAATTCCAAGAAGGAGATTTCCAGTTGTTTCGTTTCCTACTTCCACATGTGCCAATTCAACTAAAAGCTTCCAACTTGTAATTTCCCCTCTACATTCTATAAGTAAAGGAAGAACCTATGGGTTAAAGATCAGAATTTGTAAGCAGCATTATTGTGTTCCAGACTTTGTGTTAAAACCCTTGAGAGCCACTTGAAGCAAAGGAATATATAGGAGTAGATTTCTAGAGAACTTTGTGTCACAGTGTATTTTGTTTCTAGCTTTTTATATTAGATCTTTAAATAAACTGTGTTATTTTAGATTTAGATCTAGATCTAGAGATGCCTTTGCTTATAATTCTATGTTGATACCTATTTGTTTCTTCTATGTGTATGCTATCAACTTTGTTATCTATTGATTGGGATGCACATATTCCCCATTTCTTCTCTATGTTTATATAATTCCCTTCTTCTATAAATATTTTCTTTTTGTAAATAGTTGCTTACTTGCTGCAAAGCTGTACAGTTATGGTTCATGAGCTGAATGGTTAAAGTAAAACCCCATATAGATACTAGCATATTTTAATTGACAAATCTGACACGGGAGCCTCACTGGTAAATGAGGGAGATTTATCTCATGACTTCCTAGGTTTTATGCTATGCATAAAATCTAGCCAACAGTAATGTACTTAATAATCTATCAGTGGAAGTGGGATCCTAAATTTTTGACAAAAATAATAGTATAAGGTACATGTAGAGCGAGCTGGCGGAGAAGAATAATGAAATCATTAAGAGGGATAAGGAGATTAAAGAGAAGGAAGATATTATTACGTAACTAAGGAAGGAGTTAAGAGATGAAAAGGGGAAGATGCACATGTTGTACAAGAAGGATGAGTGCATAGCAAATGCAATTTTAATTTTACCCCCAATGTTCCCATTTACAAGAAAACATACGAGTTTGCATACCCCCAGACCTTCATTGTCTTGAAGATCTCACACACATAGTCACTTCCTAACTAGCTACTCTTGCCCTTGAGTCTGCAGAAGAAGTTATTGCATGGTAGAAGTAGTAATAAAGAGATCATATTCATGTCGCTATAATGGAATACAGTGAATTGTTGGGGTCAGTCAAGGAAATAACTTATATGGCAGAGGTTGTGTATGATAATTGCGAAGATAGAGACCATGTGGTGGGCCTACTGGTTGCAAAATATGAAGCATATCTTAAGGAGTTCCAGACTAAGAATAAAAGGAATAGGGCAGAATGGGAAAATATATTGGTATAAGTTGAATAAAGGTGTGAGGAAATTGATGCATTAATAGCCTTGATTAAAAATAAATTGAAGGAACTCTACCCACAGCTCACACACAAGACGGATGCGCTGAGGGATATGGGAAATCAATTTGAGACTTTGGTGAACACAATAAAGGCTAAGGGAGAGGACCTAACTTTTGAGGAGGTCACTACCATGATAAGGGAAGCTTTTACTCAAGCACATAGTGAACTAGAAGGGTGGAAAATTTTGGAATCACTAGTAAATAAGGATTTTCCCCTCCTTTTTACACAATAGTACCTATATTATTACATTCTCTTGAGCTAGCTACATATGCTATGGTATTTTATGATTCATGAAGGATTATTTATTATTTGGGAAGACAAACACAGTATTACTGAGGATGGACAACATACTTAGTGTTGGGTAATGTTGGGCCGTGAAAATGACTAAGTATTGTAGCATGCCCATAGGAATAACAGGAGAAACACACATAAGTGATAAAATTGTGAGTACGCATAGGATTATCAGTGTTCACGCACGGATGACAGAAAAGGGCGCTCAAGGGTTGATTACAGAAGGAAAGAGGACTTATTCAATTTTGGGGCATGATTCTAAGTATATATATGGCATAGGAAACACAAAAGAGAATAATCCATGCAGTAGGTGTCTATTTTTAGAGTAGGAAACTAACAGTTTGAATTGAGTATGAAGACTTGGAGGTTACGCAAGGCTTTTTGGGACAAATGGAAAGGCAAACGGCATGACTGTATTTGGGCAAAAATAGGGTTGGAACTGGAGTTATCTATAGATGAACTATTTTTAGAAGAGCTTGCATGTTCCCTGTATCTTTTATAAGCGATGCACGGATATTCGTAGGATGCAACCTGTTTTGGGTATCCAAATTCGTTCTCCTTTTCAAGCCAAGCAACAACACAGATTCGACAGGGAGCTTAGAGGCAGATAGATCATAGTGTGTGTCATTTTGTAGCTGGGGATGAGATCTAACTGACCCTTTGTTACTCAGATTTGTGGAGAGATGGATAACACCTTTAAGAGGATTTGACCTGTCCTCACTACTTTAGGTCATGCCTCTTTCGACCAGGGTGAGAGGACCCTTAGTGTAACCTCTGTTTGATGAAGGAGATGGAGATATCCTTCCTTTGCACAAATTCTATGAAGAAGAACCTTGGGAAAATATGGTCAATGCTCCATGATTTAACTCTTAAGAGTTGTCACTTCTAAATGATGGAGATACTTTCAACACAAGGCTAAGGTTACTGAAGACATTAAGAAATCCTGATTGTTCTGCATATTTTTGCAAGTAGATTTTGTTCCTTTGTTGATACACAGGGAAAACAGGGGTAGTTCAGGGTGGATCAATGGTTTTTAAATGATTTTGGTGGGAGATGAAGCAGGATAAAGTTGATTATACCAGATCTTCGAAGGGACTTCACAACAATGAACAACTTCAACAACAAAAAGCTTCAGAACAGTTAAGACATTCCTTCAACCAGAAGGTGTGCTTTAATGGAGGCCCAGATCAACACGTTTTCACATAATATTTGAGACTCCAACACAAAGGCTCGAATTGAAAGACTCAATTAAACACTAAAGTCTCTGATTAATCATGCCTAAGGTACACCCGAAGACTTACAGACAATCTTTATCAACAAATGATAGTGAATTGATTTTAAATTTGTTTATCTCATCCAAGATGAAGGCTCTTCTTGAAATGAAATTGCAAATACCATTAAACTATCACAGGGACGAGATCCTGTGTGATTTCACAAAAATTTCAATGTAAGATTGCAATAGGAATGAAAGAAACTATTTGTAGACATTCTGAAACAAAGCAGACACAAATTGCTAGAGATTAGACACAAATTAATTCCAAAATTTCTTAGATTCATCAGCAGGGGAAAGCTTCCAGAGAAATCTCAGTGCTTGTCAATGGCTATACATCTGCAACCAACTTGACATGATAGAAAATCTAACACAAAGAAAATAACAGGTTATCTCGGCTTTGGTCTCTCAGGAAGACGACTTTCTCAAAAAAAATCTCAAGAATTCAAACTCTGACCATTTGCAAGAGTATTCTCATTGCATTTATACATTTTTCTCACTCAATTTTCCCCCCAAAAGAGAAGAATATTCAAGGGACCTTTGCTTGTTACCAATTTGTTTCAGACAACGACGTTTAACAAATTCAGATCCAAAATCTGCCAGGTGGACCAATTGTGAACTGATCACATTTCTTGGGCCCTCGACTAATGACTAGGATGTCATGCCACAACTTTTCAGGAGTCCTTTTAATCATTCTGATTCTGTCATGTGAGAAATCCCCTTTTTAATCATTTTTCAGAGCCTCTGCATAGCTGGACTTGACAGGTCATCCCTTTTTTCTCTCGAGGCAACACCTTTTTCACCTTTTGCACCTACACTTTCATCATTTCATCCTTTTTCCCTCTTTTTCCTCTACAATTTCTACCCCGCATCCATTTCCTCTAGTAATTCCCATTTTTTCGAGTGCTGAGTAATTCCCACTTCAAAATATCAACCTTAACAATCCTTGGACTCACAATTTAAGTTTCAAATCCATTCAATGGCACCTTACCGACAGAGACGACAAAGAATTTCATCAAAGAACGATGAAAAATAGTGCGTATTCACGTCTCCAAGAGTCTTGGAGAAAAAATGGTGGAAAAATAGGTGAAATGCACAACAACCATTGATCCTACCCCTTTTCCACTTTATATCATAGTCATCCACATGTTTCCTTGGCAAACTACAAAGGAGAAGCACAGAGGCAAGTCTCAAACAAGCGCGAGCCTTCCACATGTACCCTGGGCCCAAGAAAAATGCCTTTTGGCCTTTGAAAAGTCTCAGTGAAAAAAGGAGCCAGCGGAGCCTCCACATGTCTCAATGGCACATTTTGAGATGGTCCCCAAAAGTAGAGACCCCAAACAAGTGCATGGGCTCAACACGTGTCTCAGTCCAACAGAGTCTGTTAAAAAGTTGAAGGTTCAGCGGAAGGCGCCATGTGTCTAGGGTCTGAGACAGTTTCCTTTGGCCGTTGAAAAGTCCAAGCAAAAAGGCAGAGTGAGCAGAAGCCTCCAAGTGTCCTCCTGCTTCTTCAAAATAAAACTCAGGGGCCAGTCCCCAAACAGGTGTGGTCCCTCCACATGTCCCAGGCCTCTAGAAAGTTGCTTGAAAAGTCTAAGTATGGGAAGACCTGACGGAAGCCTCCACATGTCTTCATGGTGCAAACTTCAAGATGGTGCCCAAGAGTGGAGACCCTAAACAAGTGTGGGCTCACCACGTGTCCCAGGCCTTAGAAAATTTCTTTGAAAAGTTTAAGTACAAAGCGGAGCCGGCGGAAGCCTCCACATGTCTCCCTGTCGCAATTGTTAAGGTGGGACCCTGAGGCAGATCCTCAAATGAGCACCAGCCCACCACGTGTCCATGGCCCACCAAAACTGTACCGGCTGCATGAAAAATTTCTAAGTCTGGGAAAAGTAGCAGAATCCTCCACGTGTCCCCCCGACGCAACTCCAAGGCCAAACCAAAAGGTGAATTTTCAAACGAGCGTCGTTCCTCCACGTGGACAAGTTTTGGGTTGAAGTGAGCCATAGAGTTTTTAGAGTGCCCCACCAAGCCACATCCAACCAAAAAGGGCCACATTTCCACTGATGCAGAGATGTAAATTTGACGGGGAAAAATACACCCGTCAAACCATAAAAATGCAGGAAAACCACCATTTGAGCCCGAAAATGAATTTTTCTTCAAGGACAGAGAATTTGGAAATGTTATAAGGCTCAAATATGATCCTCTGAGCTACATCCAATCACATTTCCTCAGGTATTTGGGACAAAAATGACAGGGACAACAAAACGTGACTGTGGAAAATGGAAGGAAAGGAACAACCCAAGTTTTACACCCAATTTACAGACTCCTTCAGATGGACAGAGAAATGAAAAAACAAATTTGGACCTTTAAGTGATCCTCGACCAAGGAAGGGACTGATCATGGCAACCAAATGGAGGACAGAGTCTTCAAGCACCAACACGGGGAGATAGAAAACATGACAGAGGCCACAAACTGAGGAATTTCAATGACAAATGGGGTGAGACTAATTTGAGCACCAACATCGGCTCCGACTCGGGGATGGGCACTCCCTGTGAGTGTCCACAAGAACAAATAGCAGACCAAGTGCCAAAAATAGACCATTGGGCAATGGAGTCAAAGAATAAGCTTGCAGAGCAGAACAACCACAACCATCCTCCAAAAAATGAACCGAGAAACCAGCAAAACCAGGTCACCAAGGACCAGAACGAACAAAAACACAAAAGCAGATGAGAACAAAGAACTATACACTGTACAAATGGAGTATACCTTGATTCTGAGAAATCAATCAAGGAAATGCTTCAAATGCCTGCCATTAACAGGCAATTCAAGTAGTTCCCCATCTAAGTCTTTTAGGAAGAAGGTATTTTCACCAATTCAAATATCAATTGAATAAGGGCCCATCCACAATGCATCAAATTTACCATGCTTTCCCTTATCTTCATGCCTGTTATCCCATAAAAGCACAAGATCCCCAATGCTGAAAGCTCTGGGTGTCACCTTTTTGTCAAATAGCTTCTTCAACTTTTCTCTGAACTTCACATGCCGCTGATGGGATGCCCTTCTTTCTTCATCCAACTCAATAATCTGATTGATTCGAGCATCATATGGACTAACTTCTTGGTCTTCAATCTGTTGAACAAACTGAAATGAAGACAATTGCAAATGGAGGGGCAACAAAGCTTGAGTTCCATATACCAATTCAAATGGGATTTTACCAGTAGCTCTTTTGACAGTGATTCTGTCAGCCCAAACAACAAACTTCAGTTGCTCACCCCACTTCCTTTTGTTCAGCTCCAAGGTTCTTCTAATGATCTTCAACAAGTTTTTATTACTGGACTCAGCTTGTCCATTTCCTTGGGGATTGTAGTTAGAAGCATATGTCAAATTGATCCCATACTCTTTGCACATTGCCACCAAAGGTTTGGCTCTGAAACTCATGGCATTATCAGCAACAATTTTAGCTGGCACTCCAAATCTGCATATGATTTGATTCAGCATGAAGTCCATGATAACTTGGTGTGTTGCCTTCTTGGTGGGGATTGCTTCCACCCACTTAGTGAAATAATCAGTGGCTACAAGAATCCATTTATGACCAGCACTGGAAGGATCAGAAATTTCCCCAATGAAATCCATTCCCCATTGTCTGAATGGGGCTTCAACTGACACAGGCTGCAAAGGAAGGGAGCCTGAAGCTTTCATTCTTCCAGAAAAATGCTGGCAACTTTCACATTTCCTCACCAATAGAGTTGTATCCTTGAAGAGAGTTGGCCACCAATAACCAGCCCTCAAGATTTTATGTGTTGTAACTCTTCCAGCAAAATGTCCCCCACAGACCCCTCCATGGAGATCAACAATTATTTTGGGGGCCTCATTTTCAGTAATGCATCTCAAGAGCACTCCCTCGGGTTCTTCCAAGCTAACCCAAAATCAGTAATGACATACTTTTGAGAGGCTAACTTAAGAGCTCTTTTCTGATTTTTACTCAGATATTCAGGGCAACATAGATGTCTGAGATAAAATATTATATCTTTGTACCATTCAGAACTTACCAACTTTTCAAGGACATCCACCCTTTCTCCTTCTACTTCATTCACCTCAATAGTTTGTAGGTTTCTCTCAGCCATAAGCTTAGCTAGGCCCAAACCTCTTACCAATTTTGTGGTTTGGATATCCATGTCATACTCCTACAACTTGTTCACCCATCTGCATCTTTTTCTTGAGACCTCCATCTCTGATAAGATGTCTTTCACCATGGTGTGGGGAACATAAGCAACAACTTTAGAACTCAAGATGTAGGGTCTGAAAACCTTTGTTTCTTTCACCAAGGAAAATGCTTGCTTCTCCATGATGGTGTATTTCAACTCAGCTCCCTGCAATGCCTTACTAAAAAAGGCAATTGGTCTCTCAGCCCCTTCATCATCCTTCTGTAACAAAACAGATGCAATGGTGTTTTCTGAAGCAAAAGAAAACACTTGAAAAGGCTTCTTGTAATTTGGGGCTGCCAAAACAGGGGCATGCTTTAGTGCTTCTTTGATCCCATTGAAATCTTGAATGGAAACTTCTTCCCATTTGATAACTTGGTCCTTCTTCAGCATGCTAGTAATGGGGATGGTCAGCTCAACAAAGTTAGACACAAACCTTCTGATAAAGTTTATTTGTCCAAAGAAGGATTGAATTCCCTTCTTAGTTCTTGGAATTGGAACCTTGCTGATGGCTTCCACTCTCTCTGGATCTATCATTACCCCTTCTTTTGATACAATGTGACCAAGCAACTTTTCCTTTTGCACTCCAAAGTGGCACTTCTTGGGATTCAATGATATGCCATACTCTCTACACCTTATCAACATTTCTCCAAGTGTTGCAAGTGATCATTTCTATTTCTGGAAAACACAGTTACATCATCCTGATAAACAACAATGAAATCATTGATATAACCAGCAAATGCTACATCCATTGCTCTTTGGAAAGTTTCTCCAGCATTCATTAAGCCAAAAGGCATCCTGACATAGACATAAGTTCCCCAAGGAGTAGTAAAGGTAGTCTTTATTCTTTCTGAATCCTTCACAACAACTTGATTATAGCCAGAGAAACCATCCAGAGTAGATAACAATTCAGAACCTGTTACCAATTGTAGCATATTCTCCATGTTTGGCAAAGGGTAATTATCTTTCAATGATGCTCTATTCAGGTTTCTGAAGTCTACGCATAGCCTTATGTCACCATTCTTTTTTCTGACAGGCACTAGGTTTGCAACCCAAGAAGAGTACCTTGTGGGCTGAATGATCCCTCCATCCCTCAACTTCTTCAGTTCTTCTTGCATTTTCAAAGAAAGAAGTGGATTGATGGGCCTCTATTTTTTCCTGAAAGGCTTGGCATTAGACTCAAGAGGAATCTCATGTTGGAACAAATCTTCCCTGTATGCCTTCAACTCAGAGTAAGACCAAGCTAGGCAGTCTTGATATTTCTTCAGCAATTGAATATAGGACTGCTTCTCTTCCTTGCTGAGATTGCTTCCTAACCAGATTTTACGTGGCTTTTCCTTTGTACCCAGGTCGTGCTCTTCCACATCTCTTGAAACAGACATATTTCTTTTAATAATGCAATCAACATTATCAAAGTTTGACTCAAGAGCCACCAAACCTCTGGGAATCATGTTTGTCTTCAACTGGATGATGTCTTTTCCAAATAATGTTTCCTTTCCTTCAGCAACACACACCATTGGTTCCCAATCTATATTCTGGTCAGCAAACTCACCTTGGCTCTACAGAAACCATTTCACCTGGGCATCATCATCAAACACTTGCCAATTTTTAACGTTATCAGGGACAGATGGCCTTGTTAGTACTTCAACATCATACTCACAAAATGGAGACATTGTACAATTCCCAAATCTGGATCCTAGCACTGCTAACTTGTCTGCAACAACATTAAACTTTCTATCATGGTGCACAATATTAAAAGAGTCAAACATTTCAATCAAATCCCAAACTGCATGCTTGTATTGTTTCATTCTCTGATTTTTAGTAGCATACAGTTTCCTAATTTTCTTGACAATCAATTCTGAATCCCCTTTGACAATGACATCCTTTATACCATATTTCCATGCAATTCTCAGGCCTAATAACAATGCTTCATATTCAACAATGTTGTTAGTGCATTCAAAGTTAAGTTTGAAAGAAAAGACAAACTCTTCTTGGCTTGGGGAGATCAGAACAATGCCAACACCATTTCCAAACTTGGAACAGGCTCCATCAAATAACAAGGTCCAAGGTAAACCCACTTGTTCAAGACATTTGCACTGATCAATCTTGTGCTCCTTGCCATCAGCAAACCCCACAAAGTTATCTGCATCTACATCAACATATAACACTTCATAAGAAGCATTATTTGGATCTTCAATGAGGTGCAACATTTTCTTCTCTCCATACAACTTTACAAGGCTGCCTTCAATTGGAATGGTGGCAAAAGACATATCCATCTGAACACTTCCACCAACACTTGCAGCCCACTTTCTTGATAACAACATGCCCCATTTGGCAGGGCAATCAACAATGACAACATCAAGTTTCAGGTTCTTACCTGGATAAGCTGCAAGTTGTACCACCAAACCCTTCACACACCCTACAACTGGGACCTCTCTAGAATCCATTGCAGTACACTTGCCATAAGTTGTTGTCACTTTAATGTTCAATTCATTCATGACTTCCAGAGGCATAACATTGCATGATGCTCCGGAGTCAAACATACAATTGTGCAGCAGTCTGTCTTTAATAATCAGTGTTGTAAAAAATGGATCAACATTTAACTGAGACTCAACTAAAGATGTCCCCAAGTAGACTTCAGGTGGTTCACCTATCTCCTCTAATGCTGGTGGTTTTTCTAGGTCTGCAATGGTTGAAGGAGGAGTGTTTACATTATTTATATTTCTGCCTTGGGCACTCCTATCTTCCCCCAATCCCAAATACTCAAAATCCCTCTTCTTATGCTCAGGAATCCTAAGCAAGTTCCACAATTGGGACAAAAATCTTGATCTGACTCAAGACTTGGGAAATGTCATAGGGAATGTACTTGGGCAAAGAAACATTTGGAGAAAGGTTGACAAACTCATCAGATGGCACAAGGTTTTTAACATTTTGGGCATGGGTGGGCACACCAATTCTACTTGAGACAACAGGGCCTTTTCAGGTGCATCTTTCTTTGGAGTCTCTTTTGGGACATTGGTGAGAACTGGGGTCTTTGTTTTGGCTTGAGGCCCTGCCCCTTTGACAACTTTACTTCTTGTGTTATACTCCTTTTCTTGGGCCACAACAACATTCATTAGCAGTTGTCTATCCTCTTCTGATGGGATTCCTCCATCATACTTCTTAATCATTAGAGCTCTTAGGTACTCAAAATCATTATTAGGAAGTTCAAATGCTTGTACCATATCTATTTCTAAAGCATGAGAGGGAGGAAGAAGAGGTACCCGGTGAATGCAGTCCCAAAAACTGTAGCAGTTCTTGCACTTATTACCTCAGTTGAAGTTGCTCCTTGTTGTGAGCTTGTAGAGCAGTCCACCATGCATGCATCATCATCAGTGTTGTCATCATCATCATCTTCTTCAACTTGCTGATCTACTTCACATGGCAGGTGGGGTAAGAAGCATTTGTCACACCAATCCATTTGATTTGTCTCTTCAACAACAACAACTCTGGCATTTAGAGGATCAGGCACTACTCTATTCTCCCTAGCTTGGGGTTGTCTAGCTCCCATGGGTCCTTTACCTCTGTCATCAGACCTCTGATCATTTCTAGGATGATTTGCAAGTCTGTCTTGTCCTTGTTGCCTATGCTGACCCTGAGAACCTTGTCCAATTCCTTTTTCTACCCTGGCCAGCTTGTAAGAGATTTCTTTGACAACCCCGACCAAAGTCCTTACAACTTCCTCAAGATCCACAACCTTACTTGATTGAGGCTTCTCAGGGTTGATCAGTTTAACACCCTCCCTCTTAGGAGGTTTTCCAACTACTTTAATATTGTTCTCAATTTGCAGAGCCATGGTAAAGGCCTGCCTCAAAGTCCCAGGGTTCTTATCCCTCAAATAGTAAGCAAATTTCTTATCAAATGCATCTGAATACTTTATCAGACATGATTCATCACATGGCCTCAAATTAACAGGTAGTCTTCTCAATGTTTTGTTAAATCTAGTGTTGAAATCATGCACTGATTCATTAGGATTATTTTTTATATTTTCAAACTCTGATAAAAGAAACCTAGGGTCTGTTTTATCACCGTACTGCATTCTAAAGGCATTCTTCATCTCTGTCCAGGAGTCAATGGAATTATCTGGAAGAGATTTATACCAGTCCCTTGCATCCTCTTCTAGAGTATGAATAAATAATTTAATGTATACATCTTCAAACTCTATTTCAAAATCCTCCATCATATTGACAAAGAGTTTCAAGTGTTGATCACCAGTTATTGCATTATTTCCTTGAAACTTAGGCAATTTGTTTCTTACATCCTGTGGCACAACATTTGGATAGCCAGCCATACCTCTAAAACTGATGGGACCAAAAGTATTAATGAAAAATGGAGGTCTGGGTGGAGGCTGAGCCATATTATTCTGAGGAGGTGATCTTACAGGAGAAACAAATGATGAGGAGTGAGGGGTCTGTGTGGTACAGGGATACAATTTTTAGAATGACTACCCTCTAAAGGCTCTGTCTCTTGGAAAACTCTATTAGATTTTGAAAATACAGGGGCAGATTGAGAAGAAAATGTTTCAAATATAGATGATGGACCCTCTCCAGATGGAGAATTTAATTCAACAAAGAGGCTACCTGATTCAGAAGCACTTGAGGAAGTACTGCAATCTTCAATCACAGGCTGATCAGTTTCACCAATGGAGATCTCTTTTCTTGATGCTTGATCTCCAACAACCTTCCAAATTCTTCTTCCTTCTGAATTAGACTTTCCCAGCTCTTGAAACAACCTTCTACTAGGGTCCTTGGCAAAGAAATATCTTCTTCCTTCCAGCTTTGCAGATATTAATGACAAATCTTACTTGATATATGTTAAGACACTGGTATTTATAAAGAATTTAAACAACATGGAGTCACCACTAAGGATTTTCACCTTAGTTTGTGCAAATGCACTATGAAAGACCTATCAAATGTCTGTCAATACTAGATTCATGCAAAGCTTACAAGATCTTCTCTTCTTTTACCCAAATTTATCAATGATGATACAAATCTTAGTGCAATAACTGTATAAGCTGGAAATATTGCACTCAGAACTCACAACTTTGAACAATTCTTACAGATCTGAACAAATAATGATGTTTCAGCAATGTATTTACACTTTAAAATCTGTAAAAAGCATTACCAGGGTCTGTACACGTACACCTTTGTTAAATACTTCAAAGAGTCCCCGGTAATGGCACCACGAGTGTTGGTATCCAAATTCATTCTCCTTTTCAAGCTGAGCAACAACACAGATTTGACAGGGAGCTTAGAGGTAGATAGATCATAGTGTGTGTCATTTTGTAGCTGGGATGAGATCTAACTGACCCTTTGTTACTCAGATTTGTGGAGAGATGGATAACACCTTTAAGAGGATTTGACCTGTCCTCACTACTTTAGGCCGTGCCTCTTCGACCAGGGTGAGAGGACCCTTAGTGTAACCTTTGTTTGATGAAGGAGATGGAGATATCCTTCCTTTGCACAAATTCTATGAAGAGAACCTTGGGAAAATACGGTCAATGCTCCATGATTTAACTCTTAAGAGTTGTCACTTCTAAACGATGGAGATATTTTCAACACAAGGCTAAGGTTACTGAAGACATTAAGAAATCCTGATTGTTCTGCATATTTTTGCAAGTAGATTTTGTTCCTTTGTTGATACACAGGGAAAACAGGGGTAGTTCAGGGTGGATCAATGGTTTTTAAATGATTTTGGTGGGAGATGAAGTAGGATAAAGTTGATTATACCAGATCTTCGGAGGGACTTCACAACAATGAACAACTTCAACAACAGAAAGCTTCAGAATAGTTAAGACGTTCCTTCAACCAGAAGGTGTGCTTTAATGGAGGCCCAGATCAACACATTTTCACATAATCTTTGAGACTCCAACACGAAGGCTCGAATTGAAAGACTCAATTAAACACTAAAGTTTCTGATTAATCATGCCTAAGGTACACCCGAAGACTTACAGACAATCTTTATCAACAAATGACAGTGAATTGATTTTAAATTTGTTTATCTCATCCAAGATGAAGGCTCTTCTTGAAATGAAATTGCAAATACCATTAAACTATCACAGGGATGAGATCCTGTGTGATTTCACAAAAATTTCAATATAAGATTGCAATAGGAATGAAAGAAACTATTTGCAGACATTCTGAAACAAAGCAGACACAAATTGCTAGAGATTAGACACAAATTAATTCCAAAATTACTTAGATTCATCAGCAGGGGAAAGCTTCTAGAGAAATCTCAGTGCTTGTCAATGGCTATACATCTGCAACCAACTTGACACGATAGAAAATCTAACACAGAAGAAAATAACAGGTTATCTCAGCTTTGGTCTCTCAGGAAGATGGACTTTCTCAAAAAAATTTTTTCTCAAGAATTCAAACTCTAACCATTTGCAAGAGTATTCTCATTGCATTTATACATTTTTCTCACTCAATTTTCCCCCCAAAAGAGAAGAATATTCGAGGGACCTTTTCTTGTTACCAATTTGTTTCAGACATGACATTTAACAAATTCAGATCTGAAATCTTCCAGGTGGACCAATTGTGAACTGATCACATTTCTTGGGCCCTCGACTAATGACTAGGATGCCATGCCACAACTTTTCAGGAGTCCTTTTAATCATTCTGATTCTGTCATGTGAGAAATCCCCTTTTTAATCATTTTTTGAGCCTCTGCATAGCTGGACTTGACAGGTCATCCCTTTTTTCTCTCGAGGCAATGCCTTTTTCACCTTTTGCACCTGCACTTTCATCATTTCATCCTTTTTCCCTCTTTTTCCTCTGTAATTTCTGCCCCGCATCCATTTCCTCTGGTAATTCCCATTTTTTCAAGTGCCTGAGTAATTCCCTCTTCAAAATATCAACCTTAACGATCCTTGGACTCACAATTTAAGTTTCAAATCCATTCAATGGCACCTTACTGACAGAGACGACAAATAATTTCATCAAAGAATGATGAAAAATAGTGCGTATTCATGTCTCCAAGAGTCTTGGAGAAAAAATGGTGGAAAAATAGGTGAAATGCACAAAAACCATTGATCCTGCCCCTTTTCCACTTTATATCATAGCCGTCCACATGTTTCCTTGGCGCAACTGCAAAGGAGAAGCACAGAGGCAAGTCTCAAACAAGCGTGAGCCTTCCACGTACCCTGGGCCCAAGAAAAATGCCTTTTGGCCTTTGAAAAGTCTCAGTGAAAAAAGGAGCCAGCGGAAGCCTCCACGTGTCTCAATGGCACATTTTGAGATGGTCCCCAAAAGTAGAGACCCCAAACAAGCATGGGCTCAACACGTGTCTCAGTCTGGTAGAGTCTGTTAAAAATTTGAAGGTTCAGTGGAAGGTGCCATGTGTCTAGGGTCTGAGACAGTTTCCTTCGGCCATTGAAAAGTCCAAGAAAAAGGGCAGAGTGAGCGGAAGCCTCCAAGTGTCCTCCTGGTGCTTCTTCAAAATAAAACTCAGGGGCCAGTCCCCAAACAGGTGCGGTCCCTCCATGTGTCCCAGGCCTTTAGAAAGTTGCTTGAAAAGTCTAAGTATGGGAAGACCCGGCGGAAGCCTCCACGTGTCTTTATGGTGCAACTTCAAGATGGTGCCCAAGAGCGGAGACCCTTGAATGAGCGTGGGCTCACCACATGTCCCAGGCCTTAGAAAATTTCTTTGAAAAGTTTAAGTACAAAGTGGAGCCGGCAGAAGCCTCCACATGTCTCCCTATCGCAATTGTTAAGGTGGGACCCTGAGGTGGATCCTCAAATGAGTGCCAGCCCACCACATGTCCATGGCCCACCAAAACTGTACCAGCTGCATGAAATTTTTGTCTAAGTCTGGGAAAAGCAACGGAATCCTCCACGTGTCCCCCTGACGCAACTCCAAGGCCAAACCAAAAGGTGAATTTTCAAATGAGCGTCGTTCCTCCACGTGGACAAGTTTTGGGTTGAAGCGAGCCATAGAGTTTTTAGAGTGCCCCGCCGAGCCGCATCCAACCAAAAAGGGCCACATTTCCACTGATGCAGAGATGTAAATTTGACGGGGAAAAACACACCCATCAAACCGTAAAAATGCAGGAAAACCACCATTTGAGCCTGGAGATGAATTTTTCTTCAAGGACAGAGAATTTGGAAATGTTATAAGGTTCAAATATGATCCTCCAAGCTACATCCAATCACGTTTCCTCAGGTATTTGGGACAAAAATGACAGGGACAACAAAACGTGACTGTGGAAAATGGAAGGAAAGGAACAACCTGAGTTTTACACCCAATTTACAGACTCCTTCAGATGGACAGAGAAACGAAAAAAAAATTCTGGACCTTTAAGTGATCCTCGACCAAGGAAGGGACTGATCATGGCAACCAAATGGAGGACAGAGTCTTCAAGCACCAACACGGGGAGATAGAAAACATGCTTCCAACCTACATCGTTGTAGCACATCATACTATAGTATTCTACATTCCACGTTTCATTTTTCTAGCGTACACATCTCACTACCTGACAACGCACTCTAATCGCATGGCTCATACTCGATTGCTGAGGTTTTAAATCTGAATTGATCCTCACCTCAATCACAACATTCTACATCTTGCACTTGATATTCATCATTAATATTTCTAGCATCTTCTACACATCATTCTACATTTCAAGGATTAATCTTTCTAGCATCTCATTCACACTTTTCTACTATCAATTCTTCTAATGTCTCATTCAATCTTTCTAGATTACACATCACACAACACCATACACGCTCTGCGCTATATTGATCAAATCTTTCTAGCACACACATTATTCAAACCATTTCTTGATGATGCACTCTTGTTCTATGGTTCATTCTTGACTGTTGAGGGGTCATTTATAAATGAACCTCATCTCACTCATGGATACATACACACTTGGGGGGCACACCGACTCCTATCACACTCGCACTACATACCATTCCATCACACTCATTCATAACATACTAAATATCTTATTTGCACATTGTTCATGATTACTTATTCTCGCATGATACACTTTGTTTAGTATGTTAGATGAATACATTGTATATCATTATCTTTTCTATATACACATGCAAGTTCATTTACCTTCTAGTTGTGATTGCAGGATTTACACATATAGCTACATGTAGCATGAATTGTTGGCACTTTACCTTTTACCAATCCCGCAGCAGGATCCTGGGGGCATCCACTTTTCTACACATTACAGGTGTTATTGTTTCATTCTATACTACTTCCTATTTACTAGCACATTACTATATCGAATCATACCCACTTCTGACATACTTTCTATCCTTCTAACATGCTAATGAGTGATTCATGTGCAACACTTGTCTTGTAGGAACTATTTTCCACCATGGTTGTTTGATGATTGCTTACTATTGTTTTTCATTGTATGCCATTATTTGTGGGATTTTCCCTATGTCTTTTTTGATCACTAATTGTATGCTTTTGGCCACTCTGGCCTTGATTATATTGTGGCATTGTGAGTGATGTCCTATGTTTGCAACCCACTTTTCACGATCTTAATTTTCTTCTTTCTTGCTAGCTTACACTCTGTTTTCTATATATGTATTTATATTATTTGCACTAACACTTGTTTCCTAGCCACTGTTTACATGTGCCTTGGTTTCTACCAAGCACATTTCCTCCTACATACTGGTATCAGTTCAACATGGGGTCCTCTTTTGGGTCACATCCTCCTAGTGACGTCACATGCACCCCAAATGAGGGGGAAATTTATTGGGTGAATTGGTCACCACATTCAGCAGTCTAGAGTCAAAATTCAATACAGAGTCCACACATTCTACAGTCTCAGACAAGGATCAAAATCAAACTTGGGTCCTTATTCCAACACAGAAACTATGCACAGATACAAACTTGGGCACCTATGTGCTTATGTCCCTTTTTAGGAACCTATGACCAAGGTGCAAATACACATGTTTTCTCTAATCAATACGATTGTTAACAATTCAGAGAGCAGTTGGCACAATACAGACACAGTCCTCCAACACTTAATATATAATTTATCTTCCTTTTTCTTTGGATCAAAATGGATCGAACTTGAGCAAGACAAGAGTATGCCATTTGTAATGGTGTATAAATTTCGGGAACTAGTCAAAGGATGGAGAATGAAACTAGACTTTTCTCCCTAAACTGCTTCTGTCGTGGCGTGAAATCGTCCCAAAAACTTGCACTTGGCATGAGATTGCCTGAAAAACTCATTCTTCTACAACATCTTCAGGATCCTTTCTCTCTTTCACTCATAACGGATCAGGTGCACATGTTCCTTTTTCTATTTTTCAACATTTTCACACTTTTTACATGCATTTCATACATTTGGATCAAAACTTTTCTATATACACATATTTAAATATTGGTTTGTTCTTCTCTTTTGTAGATCCATCATTATGGGAAGTGTTAGTCACATCATTCACACATCAGCAACAATCGACATTAACAACATGTACAAATGGTACATCTACACACATGCTCTCGCCCTAGTGTCATCATCATCACTTTTTTGTTTACTTCCTCTTCTCTAGCATCCATGCTTCTCTTTTTATCACTCCACGCTTTTTATTGTCTCTTGGCACACTTTTCGCCATTGATCTACATGGTTATCAGATACACATCTCTTATCTACTTTATGTTATTGAGAATTCACTCAACAACATAAAGTGGGGGTAAATGTAGAAACTAAATCATGCACTTTGGGTATTTATTTAGTCCTAATCACATACTACTATTCATATCATTCCTACGCAGGAAAAGTACTTATTGACCCTTGTATTTGGTCATCTTTTCTTGCTTTCTGTTTTTAATTTTGATCTTACACTCCTACTTTCCTGTTCTATCTTTTTATACTTCGGCATTTCTCACTCTGAACACCAGCGCCCAATGAGGACGCCAAATCCAGGTGCCCCCGTCCCCTCTAGGTGCCCCAACCTCTTTGTACTTTGTTCACATCTTTTGGGTCCTTTCTAGTCATTTGGGAATCTTACCTTTTTGGTAGTTGGCCTTTTCAAGGTTGATTATGAAATTCAAGCAAGGGAGTCATATAAATATAAATTTATGTGACCATATTAAAGGACCAAGCTCTAAGCATCTATTATCACCGCCTAAGGTTGCATCCACAAAGCATCTAAGAGCATCATTTCATCCATCTAGCGCCATCTAAGGGAAAAGGGCTGATTATTCTACATACGTGCATAGGAGGGGAAGTTCATTTTTCCATGCACACATCTATTCACATATTTTACATCTAGCTATTGCTCGTTATCACGTGTGTCATGCATAAGAGCCACCTAGGGCACGATTTGACACACACACGGAACTACATTGGATATGATATGTAGTGTAATGCTTAGTTGTAAGATCACTTTGTTGACAGCCAAGGAAAATCTGACCCCCATTTTGCATTATTTTACTTTTAGGATTTGATGTGTTTTGGGGTTTTACAGGTCATATCTTTATTACAAGTTATCAGTGACATCAAAAATCACTATGTGCCATTATAACAATAAACAAGAAAGGATTGCGACAACTCAGCGACCTTACGAAGATAATTTTCTGAGAATCTGTGCAGACTCTGGTGCTCAGACAGGAATCCTATCACCCAGGTGCCCTAATATTGCCCTAGGCACCCCGGTCCAACGTTCCTCTGCACTTTTACATTTTTTTGGGTTCGGTTACGACCTCTTGTGTTCCAATTTTACTAGTTCTCCATCATCGTATACTCTAGGATGAACTACAAAATCATATAAGTATTCTAAACTCTTCATTGCACTTAGCATTTCATTCATCTTGCTTATTGCTTTTGTCACTTCATGTAATGTATTGCTTTATTTATTGCCATGAATCTGAAATAACATATATAAGGTTTTGACAAAAAAAGTATTTTTGTTAAATTAGAAGTTATTCCTTGGATTTCCCTTGATTTTAAAAGCTAGAAAATGTGATCAAATCATCAAACTCAAAATTCTTGAATTTATTATGGTACAAAAACAATCGAAACTTGTAAATTCAATAACTCTTAGAAAACAAGGAATCTCCACACACACGTGAATACTCAAAATGATCATAAAAATATCTGCAATCAAATGAGACCAATATCATAATTTTCCAACGATGGGAACCCTCTCAAAATTGATCCTGAAATCTTTAAATGAGTAGATAATATTTCCCAATGCTAATAAAAATATGAATATGAAGTATTCTTCTCAAATATGCAATATTCTCCAATACCAATCAATTTTGAAGGGTTTATGTCCTCCAACAAAACCACTAGAAGGGTTTTCATCCTTTTAGAAATCCACATAAGAGGGTTTTCATCCTCAATTGGAAGAACATGGAGCAACAAGCTCATAATGCCCAAATAGGAAAATGCGTCAAAGTATAGATCCCTCAAATGAGCTCTCTAATCGTCTTTTATAACATCCTTTTGGCACCACAACTCATAAAGGTAAGGCTAACCTTTAATAAGTCATTATAATCTTTTATTAAGCTCATTAAATGCACTAAACCCAACTGACTTTATTAAAAGAAGGAAATACAAAAAAAAACATGAATGTGGATGATGAAAGCTGAAATATAATCCATGATCTCCCCTTGTTCAACCATCACTTACCAAGGAATCCTTTATTTTAGATTAACTCGAAAAATGGGACATTACAGTCCTCCCTTCCTGAAATTTCTTTTCCTCAAGCAATTGTAAGAACCCGAATCCCAAATGAATCTTAACAACTTCTTTTTCGACATACTTACACATGAAGTAAACATGTTAAAGAAAACAAGAGTTTTTAATAACACTTTTACATATCTTTTGACATGCCTTAGAATCATGACAATTAGCTCTCTTTTGTTGCTTGATGTCACTTCATGATTTTCATTCAGAGGATGGCTTCCCAATAATTTAGCAAGGTTCTTCCAAAAAGAGTTGTGTGCATGCATTTTTCCTTCAAAAATCAGAATCTTCAAATCTAAAAATAATTCACCATAACCTGATTTGTTTCCTCCTTCCAACTAGAACCTTCCTTCCTAATTTTTCTATTAGGGAATGCTCTCAAAATATGAAAACATGTCGTTGTTCATGACTGAAAATGGCAGCCCCAAACCTTATTTTTGTAATTTCAGTATTATAATCATGACATAACAACTAGCAAACTAAAATATCATGAAGAATGGAAAGTCCATAAGTAATATAGGGTCTGGAATTTGATTTGTATGCACTGAAAAATGATGAGAAACATGCCTAAAACTGAAACCAGTAGATATATTGACCATAATCTTAAGAAAAAAAACCTTCTTAACACCCCTATGAATTTTTATTTTGTCATAATTTTTAATCTTTTTCCATACTTCTTTTGGTTCTCTCATGGAACCATATGAAAGAAATCCATAGGGAGAAATATTAGAATTCACTTATGTTTCCTTAAACATGTTAAGTTAGTTGTAATGGAATTACTTGTATAAATATGATAATTAGTGCCAATAGAACACCAAAGACACAACATTGTAGATAAATGATCTCAATATGCAAGTAGAATATCTTAGCCACTTTGAGGGGGAAACCTCCAAACCATAAAATAAGACTCAGATGTTCAATATGATGATTAAATACTCCTCACTACCACCTATATAAACCAATCATATGATCGTGTCCAACACCAAGGACGACCTACTAAACATATGAAATCTTAAATAAATAACATATGAAAAGAAGAAAGACTATGTAAGCCACAAGTCAACAATACATATCCAATATAAGCTATAGGACTAAGGGCGTAATATGTACCCTCCCCCTTCAAAGTATCATTGTCCCTAATTTTGGGAAGCCCTTGATGTTGATGCACAAATGTTTCATCCTCCCATGATGCATCCTCAATATTCATATTCTTCCACTTGATCAGGTAGTCGGTAATGAATCTGGTCCTCATTCATTTTTTGCATGTTTATGAAGAATACCTTCAAGTTCCAATATGTTTTTTTCTTCGTCATCTAGTTCAGGAAGCAACTGACTGGGTGGAAATGTGTTTCCCAATAACTTTTTTCAAGTAAGAAACATGGAAGACTAGGTGTATTTTACTTCATGGAGGGAGCTCCAACTTATATGCCACACTACCAATTTTCTACAACACTCAGTAACGACCATAGTATTTAGGAGAAATATTATTATCCTTCTTCTTGTTGTTTTAATGACAATTGCTTATATGGATCTGAAACTGTACAAAAAAAAAAGTCACCCTCTTCAAAGTGTTGATCACTATGATGTTGATCAACACATTTCCTCATGTGGTGTCGTTCCCATTTCCAAATTATCTCTAAGACTAGATGAGTACCTCATGTGCTTGTGATGAATGTGATCCTTGATTGCTCTCATCTTTGGTTTGACCTTCAAGCTAGAGATGAGTGATGGGAGGATGGTACCCGTAAAGTGCCAGAAATGGAGACATTTTTAGAGGAGGTATGAAATGAAGTATTACACCACCATTCTGCAACTGACAACCATTGCACCCAACATTCTTGTTTATCTGAGGTAAAACATCAAAGATATCCCTCCAAAAAATTTATCTACCACATCAATTTGTCCCATTTGATTGAGTATAATAAGATGAACTTTGGGCCAATATGGGTACCCAAAGAAGAGAACCCAAATTTTCATGTCCAAAAATTAGTTTAAAATATCGGATGAAAGATCACTTACTGATAATTCATGGGCATGCCATGGAGATTTTGAAGCTCCTGTAACCATAAATCTAGATGGTATATTGTACTAGCTGTGAAAGGATGATCCATGGACTTAGCAATGAGCATACTTGGTAAGTCTATCCACCATGACCATGCATTATTCTTCTAGCTTCTGATTTAGGAAATCTTAGTGATGAAATCCATCGATACCTCCTTCCCATATCTGGTGGTCCTAGGAACTAGAACCCAGGTTGGAGGAGACCTAATGGTCTTAATGGTCTCACCCTTATTACATTGACACACCAAACACTGCCACCAATTTTTGAACGGATCTCCTGTAGCAACCCCTCATGCAAAATAAATCCTAATGTAACCATCTACCCTGATAAGTTTTCAGTGAACCCATAATGGCCACCTAGTGAAGAAGAATCGAGGTCTCTGAAAGAACATGGTGTTCTAAGTGTAGAGTTCTTACATGCAAATATTAAACTTATATTTGTGCTTCAAAATCAGTATCCCCCTTCCATATACACATTGTCTCGGATATGGACGGATCTAAGTCTGGATATTTTGAAGCTGGGAGTATGGACTTGTTGCATATTTCTTCCATTCTTCCCTTGCTTGATCTACCCAATCTGCACTTTAGTATAGAGATGGCACATAACATATGATTGATGTGGCACTCACATCCCTGCCTAGTGTGATAGTCATCAAACCCAACCAACATTTTATAAAACCATCCCTTTCTTATAAATAATATCAAATGGTCATACCCCAGACATCTTAGTCGACTGTAGTGCTATGTTTATGCTGCTATAATTTCTGCTACACACTAGCACAATCAAATCCAGTTTGAACTTACATTAGTCTTCACTCGAAGCATGCGATTGCTACCAGGTTGCTTCCAATAAGCCATTTGTTGCTATAATATGTTCATGCATAGCTTCATAATAACTGCATTACCAAAATAACCATTCAAGTACTAAACCATGTGGACACCATATCTCATCTTGGAAACACATATAATAAGGAAACATAACAAATCAGCACCAATAACCAATATCATTTGCCACAACACTATAGATCACCAGGTTGGGGTTCAGACATTGGGTCTACAATCAATATCCATCCACAACTATCCATTATATGTAAAATCATTACATGCACAAATAATTTTAATACAATAGATCAAGTCATTACCATTTTCAATGTTGCAATCATTCAATAGCTACAGTAGACCATTTCCTTCAACAAAGTTTTATGACCATAATTAGCATCCTTTTCATACACACGGTAGATCTATCTCCATAGTAGGTGATTCTGGAAGACAATGGCATATAATAGATAATATATATATCATACCCATAGTATCATATTCATATATATAATCCTCCATATATAGCCTATATATACTATATATAGGGGAAGTTGCAGGGGACTTTCCCTTTTTGGGACCGCCCATGCACTTTCTTCCCTTGCCTAATGAGGCATGCCCAATAATAAATAACATTCATTACATACAAATTATCCTCAGTAAAGCATGCATGCTTTTACAACAATCCTAGAATAGATATAGATATCCTAAATATAGCTCCTACTTTAACCCTATTATCTAGATTGACTCGTGCATGCTCATTAGGATGTATTACCCATTAGCATGTAGAAGCTTTCTAGATTTAACTCCTTTGCGTGTGTTCCAAGCCATTTCCTGATACTGTCTAAAATATAGCCCTTGATTGGACACCACTTAATTGCCTTGTCATTGATTCTAGTTCTTTTAGTCATGGGAAAAATACGAAAAATGGCATAAGTCCCATAAATTTAGCTTACTCGGGTGTGAACCTTCGCGCACTTATTTCCATACTTCTTGCATGCGCCCCTATATGCGCCTACTTTATGCATGCCCAGAACCCTTCCCCCGTAGATCATACTTGGCCAATTTATCCACAGGTAAAACTACTCCAACACTAATGTGCATTGAATCGTCCTTACGGAAATGGTTTGCCCAACTTCGTATCCTCCAATGAATGTATAAATGAAAGAATTATGAAAGAATTCAGATAATAGAATTCCACAACTAAATGTTATCCCAACCTCATAATTCATATTAAGTCGCTTACGAATATTGGAGAAGCTCTAGGCAATTTTGAATTCAAGATCTCCTTCGAACTGTATGCCCATTCCATGAGCTCCTCTGTGGCCTTTCAACTAGAGAGACCTTCTCTAATATGCTTGATCTACGTTGTCCCCCAGTCGTTAACTCTTCTACCAAAAACCAGTTAGTTATCCTTACACTGGACTACAGTCACACTCAATGTCTTCATCCCTTCCCCGCATATCCACCACGCTCCATTACTAGATAGTTGAACATTGATGAATCCAAGAATCTCATCATTGTTTCCCCTTATGTCCTTAGATCAATTTGTTTTGCGCTGGTATCTCTACCCATAGACCTAGTGTGCACTCACGCTTCTGCTGGTCAGGCTTCTTATCTTGACCTTGAATTTAAAGATCGTTACGAGGTACCTCTTTGGTTTTCCTATGCATCCCACAACCATTAGAAAGGTCACTCTTAGTGACAGCTTACTAAAGAAAAAATGGATGCCTTGCATCGTAACTATTCTTTCTAATTTGCACGTCCATTAGACCCATTAAGCTCAGAAGGGCGTATCTTAGCCCTTGACTAACAGATCTTCCAATATTGTGTTTCGAGGACATTTTTCCTTGGCCAATTCCTAAGTTGTTCAGGCCCTACGGTGCTCTATAAATGTTTCATCCTATAGCATACCCACCAGGTCTTCAAGATACTAGTAACCATCCACGTCATTGTACATCACTCCTTTCCTGACATCACCATCGAGAGGTTTGGCATGTGCCTAAATTTTGCTTCACCAGGTATGCCTACCCTGTCATATGCTTCCTTCGTGCACCTACTTCTCTCCCTTCAGATCATATTTTATGTTCTCCAAATTACTTGTAAATATCTTTATTCTTATTATCACTTACTATCATCGCCCTCATGGGTGTGCCCCTTGATCCAAATTTCTAAACTGTGTCCACAAATGAGATGACACCTGACTAGCTTATTCAAGGTGTTAGCACACTTGTTCATAAATTCAAAACATTGAGCATCCACATGCTTAGTACTTATCCACCACCGCCATGACTGCATTTCTTCAGTTCTAGAGTGATAAGATATCTATCATTTGATTTCAAACTCTGGCATCTTTAGTGTGTGTTTGCATGTCTCACTAAGACATAGACTTAGGTTGTGTATGAGACCTGGTGTCTCCATATGGTATCGCAACTTATTATGTCCAACTAAACAAATTCTCTGTCCGGGACCGTGCTCTAAAATCTCACCCTCATCACCTTTGCTTGAATCATCAAAAGACATCCTTCACGTGAGGTCTATAAGGGAGTCATTTTTCTACGCACTTCCTTGGAATTCATCCTCTCCTTCCTCGACGTGAAATGGAGCTTGTGCTAGAATCCTCATGTTTACAGTGCATTATCCTCCTTATATAACATGGGCATAACGTCAGCCTCTTTCTCCTCACTCTGTATCGCCTCCTTCCATGTATATGTGAATTATCCTATGGTGCGGATCTGTCTAGGTTGATCTTGAATTTTCGCAGCTATGGGTTGCTTGATCTGTGTCTACCATTCTGCCCCTTTGCTTAATCTACACAGTCTCGACCCATTTGTGATCCAACTCATGGCCCATAACAAATTTTCTTCTATGTGGACTCATCACTGGACTTGGTAGAGCTTCAACGGCCTAGTATTTATCTTTCTCTAGACTCTCCTTATACCGGCTAAGAGGCTCATGTGTCATCACCACGTTGTTGCTCCTTTTATAGATACATATCCTTCTAGTGTGTATTATCAAGCCCACCTATCTTCCTTAGGATATTACTCGTGAAGTCCTCTTCCAATGGTGGCACAAGTTTTGTCTTCATTGGGTTGTGGGAGATAAGTAATTTGTAAATTATATCTCCACCCCATCTTCCTTCTTTTTGGTCGCATAACTACAAAAAAAATTCATATCATACCTTTAATCATGACATTCAACTGCGGGTTCAAGTCTAAGGTATGTTACCTCTGAAGTTTCCAAGTTGTTAGGCATGTTACTGCATAGGTGTTGTCATTGATGAAAAATCCTCATTAATGAAAAATTGGATGATGTAGTAGAGTCATATGATGCTCATAGAGGTAATTCTATCATGGATATTCAAGTATATTCATGGTTGCTCATGATTAATTCACCAAGGATGGACTTGCTCTTGCAAGCCTATTCAGGTGAATGTAGCTAGCCTAGGTGATGGTGTATGGATGTATGGAGCTTCTTGGTAGCTTGAGATAGCATGTTGGCATGTTAGATAGCATGTTTTTGGATAGTGTCTTGGGAACTCACATGAACTTGGAGAGTGCAAATATAGGTTGGTGACTATGTTTTAGGTGCTCATTTGGAACATGTATGAATGTCTAGGAGGTATGAGGATTGAGTTATGGAGCTATATGAGCTCATGGATTCATGTATTCAGTTGTATCATGATGTACCAGGTATGTTCAGGACCATTTTAAGTGTTTTCATGATGATGTTATAGTGTTCTTTCAGTTGACCCTAGCTTTTACAATGCAAAAATCCTAAGGGGTAGCTATGCAAATTCTTCATAGCTGGAAATATTAAGAGTTAATTGTGACATTATGATTATTGGAGATGAATTTATTAGGATGTGTATTTGTATTGTGGGGAAAAATTTCAAGTTTCCATGATGAGAATTTTTGCAAGATATGTTAGTTTTGGTGAAACAGGGTCAAGAATAAGTGCATTTCCAGCTCTGAATTGGACACTTCTGATGCTCACCCTAAATTGCGTTGCTTTGAATGGGACCTTGTGGATTTTAGAGATGTTTCTACATTGAGTTTATAATGTTTCAAAAAAATAATTATGTCATTTCATCATCACATTTTTATGAACGAATGTTAAGAAGGTAAACAACTTGTTATGAGTTTGAAACCCTAGCTTGAAAGCGGTTTGAGATATTTGATTCCTAAGTGGCTTGAATTTATTCCTAGTGCATTGATGATGATTGGAAATGTATGTAGAAGTACTCCTTCATATTTGCAGAAAGGTATGGTATAGGTCATGGTGATGAGTGGACCCCCACTCAAACATGTCAGTTTCTGAAGAAGTTCAGTTTGGGACAAGGTTGTCCAAAGGATTTACAAAATAAATAACCATTGTGTGATGTATGTGAGTTTTTATTGATGTCCAAAGATGTTTTAGGTCATGGTGATGTAGATAAATGGTCAATTGTGCTTCATTTATGTTGACTGGTCAAAGGGCAGTTTTGGGGCAGTTAGAAGCAGTCTTCAGTAAAATGGACATAACAAGAGCTACAAGTGGAGTTAGGAGGTGATTCAAGTTGTTGTTAGGAAAGATAATTCTATATATATATAATATAAGTTTTATTATATATATTATGAGTATTTGATATAGTTTCTAGGTATAGTTTTTGAACAATAAGATGAATTCTTTTGTCTATTGCAGGACAGCGAACAAGAATTTTTGCTGAAATATTGAGTTGGTTAGTGCATGAGATGGATTGGGTGATGCTTTATATCACCTGGAATGTGAATAAGGATGAATTTTGAATCCAATGAATCCATTTATATGTCTTTAAAGTGTCAGGAAGGGTGTTAACCAGTTACATTTTGAAAATGACTTTTTAGGCAGCTTGATTTGGTGAAGGAAAAAGTTGTTGTGGTTTGAAACCAGTGATGTTTCATGTGATATAAATTTTTATAAGTGTTATAAAGGTATTTAAATTTCCCTATTTAGTGGTCACATGCCATATTTGAGGTGTATTTTAAGATATCTTGAAGCTAAAAGGTGATGATTCAGGGTTAAAGTTGGAAACAAGTGTGTTTGGTGAAGGCAATGAGCCAGTTGGGTCCCATTAAATGAAAATAATTTGATTGGTTCATGTAAATTGTGACCATGTATGATGTTTAAATGTTATTTTAAACTATGTGTGGTTTTTATGGGATCTTGACTAAAAATATTTTGGGATTAGGGTATATTTTTCTCATTCTAATGGGATTTGGGTTTTGAGGATTTTTGGCATGGATGATGTTTTTTTTGGCTAAGGCCAACCTACTATGGGTCACTTGTGACTATTATAATAAAGTTTTATGGGATGTTTTTAAGATGAATGGGCTTAAGATAAAGGATGAAAATGGACCTCTTTTTTGAATTTGAATGAAGAAGAGCTTATAAAAGCATAGTTTTGGGTGATTTTATGAGCTAGTGGTGTGTGTGCAAGAAGTGCGACCTAGGTGTGAGAGTTTTATAGGTGTATGAGAATGAATTGAGAGATCAGATCAAGTTTGTGATAGGTTTAGGAAGGTGTAAAACAAGCATGTGTGAAAAATTTTGAAGGCTTTGAGAAGTGAAGAAAGAGATAGATTGTGCAAGATTAAAGACCTAGGGTTTAAGCAAGGGTTTGAAGAGACCGAGCTGAATCATGTGATCTCCATCAGTTGTGGTAGTAAATATATCAGTGATATCAAAACATCATAAGGTGGTTTGAGTGGGTGATTTTCATCTTGGGGGTTTAGTATCCTCCTTTTGCGATTTGGTGCTTCACGAAATTAGGGGTTGGTGCTCCTTGTAGGGTTGTAGCTCTACTAAAGGAGGGGTTGGTGCTCCTTGTGGGGTTGGTGCTTCACTAAATTTGAAACATATCAATATAAAAGATATTGTTTTTTAGTGGGTTTTCTTCCCCTTGAGGGTTTCCACTTATATCTTGTGTCTTTGGTGTTGCTTCTCTTGCTTCATGGGTTAATTGCATATATGATATATTGTATGATTGTTGTGCACACATTAATGGATGGATTAAATGATTAATGAGTTTTGAATAAGTAAGTCTGAAATCTGATTTGAATTTTGTAAAGACCAATTCACCCCCCCCCATCTCAGTCCATTGTTATTCCAAACAATTGGTATCAGAGCAGGTCCTTCTGGATTAGGTTTAACAACTTGAAGGAGATCTTCTGAAGCACAAATGAGAGGTAAGAAGAAGAATTCTCAGAAAGGAAAGAACTCCAAAGATGAATTGTAGTTCTACTTTAGGTGAAGGTATGAATTGCTTAGAAATTTTTTCCTAAAGTTCACTCTCCCTTAGGGGTTGTAACTTGTGAATTTGGAGAAGGATTCATTGATTTAGATTCTAGATGGTGAAGAGTCACCTTGGGAAGTCAGTAAAAAGAGAACTTTCCTATGCTAGAGATGAGAACCAAAAGATCAAACAATAGATTGATGAAATAATGAGAAACCATGAAAAATAGATTAAGCTTCCTTGAAGGAAAGTTGAAGAATGAAACTAAAGAACATGATGAGATCAAAAATCATTTAGAGGAGCGGTTAGAGAGAGTAACAGCCAACCTAGAATCCAAGGAAGATGCTCATGAGCATAGTCATGTTATTCAAGTTTTGGAGTCACAAATGGAGGAGTTGTCTAAAACCCTAAAGGTCAAAGAGGAAGAATGTACTCAGCTGAAAACACAAGTTTCTCTGCTCAATGATAGACTCAATACTAAGGAGGATGAGTGCATCAAGTTTGAAATAGGCATGAAATATTTACATTCAGAATTTGATCTAGTTTCAAGAAAAATGAAAAATGTTTGAGAAAAGTGCAAATGATCTAGATAATATTCTTAGCAAACAAAGATCAACATGTGATAGGGTCTGGTTTAGGATTCAATGAGGAAGTCAAGACAAAATAAATGAAGCAAGAGGACCTAGTTTCATGAAAGGAAGTTGGTGAACTAAGCACCAAGGAAGAAAATAAGAAGAGATTCATCAAGGACAATGTGAAAGCAAGGCCAATTAGGAAACCTAATGCATTAAGGTATGAAATATCTTTCAATGGTTATTGTTTTTCTTGTAATGGATTTGGTCATAGGGAAAAGGATTGTAGACGGTATGTTAGAGAGGCTCATCCATGGAGAGATAGTAGGAGTGAGCAAGCTAAGATTGTGGTATGCTACAATTGCCATGAGAGAGGTCATGTTGCTAGATATTGCTTGTATGATCCACCAAATCAAAATTGGGCTAATGAAGGATACAAAGGTAGGGTCTCAACTATATGTTTCAGATGTAGTGATATTGGACACATTGCCAAATATTGCACTCAAGGGAAAATCAAGACAAGGTTGGAAGGATAAAACTCCTAAAGGTATGAATAACTATCACTTGTTTCAAATGTAACAAGTTTGGTCACATTACAAGATACTGTAGAACCAAGATGAATACCTACAAGAAGAAGGATGAAGTCAAGACTGATAATGTTTGGAAAGAAGAAGAAAATTACTTATTTCTACTATAAGAAGGCCAAGGATGATCAACAAGGTTGTTGACAATAGTCATGATGATTCTACTGCACATAAAGGTATGTTTGCTCCTATTAAATCTCAAGAATTTCCATTATCTTCCCATGAATATTCCCAAGAAGAGTAAAAGAGAAAAGAAGGTGGAGCAGTTGAGAAGGTTGATAGAAGATCTTGGTATCAGGCCCTATGAGAGCCTAGATATTTTACCTTCCTAGGTGATCACTGGTGTTATATGCCTCTACTATGCTTCTTAGAGGTGTATTAGTCCATATTAAGGATTGGAATGAGGGGGAGATGTCTTGGTCAATGTGTGCATCTCCTCCTTGATGATAAGGTATGCCATTTGATGTTCTTGTGCATGGTTTTGAGAGTTCATATGGTTGATCAAGTTGTATCAGTCTAGGTCTCAATCTTAGTGTATCAAGTGGAATGTGACTGTGTTTCCAAGTTAGTGATTGCATTATCATGGTGAATTTTTAGTCTGAGATGACCAATTATGTGCAAGAGTCATGTTGATGTCACATAAGTGGTTTATAGTATCATATCATTCATTCAAATATCTTCTTTCAATTTGAGCTAGTGGTTTGTGGTGCCTTATGGTGTCATGTATGCTTCAAACGAAGAATTTGAGTGTGTCATGGGCAATAAATGCAATTGTCAAGTGTGTCTATGAGTGTATTACTTGTATGATGTTATGAAAATATCTTAGTGGCTTGGTAAAAGTGAGCAAGGGTCATGGTGGACTCATTCTTTCTAATTAATCTATTTTGGTCATCATAAGTTGCCTAAGGAGAGTGTTTGATCTATGTGTCTGTATGACTTGTGTCATAAGTTTCAAAGGATGTCAATGTCTCTTAGAGTGTGTTTGAAGGTGTTTTGTGTCATAAAATGTGATGAAATGTGTAATTAAAAAAGTGGTGTTAGTGTGAAACTTGCAAACTAGGAAATAAACTGATTTAAATCCTAAACTAACGCAACTATCTACCTACCCCAGATTGAGAAATGATAGAAAGAGGGAAAATATCATTTACATGTAACTACCTACAATTGGAAATCCACCTTATTTGATAGCTTGGATGTGCTCAAGTGGATGATTATCTTTGCTTCATATTCATAGATTTAATTTGGCAACACTTCCCATTCTTGAAATGATAATTCTTTTCTTGATAGAATGCTTAGTGATTGATAGTTTTCTTGAAGATTTTGACAGCATAAACTTGCAATTGTTCTAAGGTGGTGGAAATGGAGGGTGACACATCTATTTATAGTTATAGGAAGGGTAAATCAAGGGTTAGGATTGATCCATGTAGGATATGGATCAATGGTTGAAAATTCATGAGAGTGGATTATTCTCTAGAGTTAGAAAATTCTAGAGATGGGAAGAACTCTCCATTGAATTTTTAATTCAATGGAGGGAGACAAATATTTAAATATTTGAATATATAAGAGGGAAAATAGTAGAGGCTTATATAAATAGAAGCCTCTATATTTGAGGGATCATTTATCTTGTGGTTAGGTGAGATTAATTGTATTTAGTGGTGTGATTAGATGGAGAAGGTAGGTGTAGAGTAGGCATAGAGTAGGTGGTAGATGGGTGGTATTTTTAAATTATTATAAAATAGTTGATAGGGATTAGTTAGTGGGATAATGGGAATATTAATATGACTAAGGGTGGGATGGGATTTTGGAATGGATAATAGAAATAGTTGGAATATAATAATTAATTAAATAATTGATTATTATATGGTTAGTGATAGGAAAGGGATTAATAATTTAAAATGAAAATATTATTTTCTAAATGATCATGTCTACATTTTCCCCCTCTTTGAAGTGTTATTACGGAGAAATGACAGTTCAAAGAAAATAAGAGAAGATAAGATAGATGGTGAGGTGATGCCTCCTTGAGTGGTTAGGTGAAGAAGGGAGGAATCACGTGACCACTTGAAAAGAGGAGAGGCCCAAGTTAACAAAAGATGGGTGATTAGGGGATGAGAATATAATAGGATTTAGAGGATTATAATATGGAGGATTTAGAGGAATGAGAAGACTAGGATATATAGGATGAGGGGAGAAGAGATGACTAGCAAGAGGATTAGAGGAAGAGGAGAAGAGAGAATTAGAAGAGATGAGAAAATTGTAGGATGAGAAGGTTAGAGGATTAGAAGAGATTAGGAGATTAGAGGATGAGGAGATGCCCTAGTCAAGGATGCATGACAAGGGTGAATATTTAGTATTTGGATTTGAGGATGCCCTAGAAAAGGATAAATATTTTAGATTTTTGGATTAGATGATTCCCTAGTCAAGGGGATAGAGTGAAGATTTGGGATTATAAGATGCCCCAATAAATGGGTTATGATTGTGATAAGATGGGGATGTAGATATTGATTGATCAATTACATGATTAGTTGGATAGAAGGATGATGAGCTTATACAATTAGTTAAATTATGATGTGGATGATGATAGGATGAGAAGGTGATGGTAGAAGGGGGTGTGTTGTTATGATGTACCCAATGTAATCATAATTAGTAGTATGATTAGTGTGGAATATAACAAGATGTATCAGGGTATAAAACCCATGGTGACGTAATTTCCAAATGCTCGTGTCCTCATGTCATTGAAAAACATTATTGAACTAGAAAATGTGGCCTCGTATCATCGGTCGAAATAGTACAAAAAAAGATGGTCCTCATATCATTGGACCATGCAAAAGAAAAAAGAAAGACAAGAGGTCTCATATCATCAGCCAAAATTTTAAAACAAACAAAACTCGTGATAGTTGATATTTTTTTGGATTTTTTAATTGTTTTATGATTTTGTGATTTTTTATGATTTTTTGATTTTTTTACGAGTTTTTGATTTTTTACAATTTTTAGATGACAAGGGAGGAAATTTAGCGAAGGTAGCAAGAAACAGGAGGAAAAATGGATGCACAGGGCGAGGAAAGGAGATCATGGAAGTTTTTAGGTCATCGCGACAGGTGTAAAAGGGGTTTGGGGTCCACAAGCCAAGTCATTTTCACTACGTATAGTTTTAAAATGAGAGCCTTTGAGAGAACATGATGGCATACAAGAGGATTATGGACCACGGGGTGGATGCAGTGAGGACGTACCATCGACCAACAATGGACAAGGCAACAATAGGTACCTTGTGATTGATTATTGTATCTATTTTTTTTTTTTCAAGATTTTTAGATTTTTTGGGGTAATTTTAGGCACTGGGGGGTTTGTATCGGTGCATATGTGTATGGTTTAGTAGATATGCACCATAAATGGTGCATATGTGGTAAAAATAATACATATGGGGCAATTTTCACAGTGGGGGTAGGTTTTAGCGCATTTACAGCTAAATGGGGATTCAAAGTAGAGCATTTGATGTAGTGTAGAGCATTTGATATAGCGTAGCACATTTGTAACATATAATAGCACTTGTGTTAGGGTTTAGGGTATATGATTTTTCTAGGATTTGGGATGGGTAAACAAAATGGCATACTTGATATATAACAATGCATTTGTTTTAAATCATCACATATGCTATGAATTAGCACGTATGATATGAATCAAACCATATGTTTGAAGAGTAGCGCATATGTTGAGGGTGGATGGGAGTTGTGAATAAGGGACAGGGCATGAAAAATGGATTTTGATAGGATGAATAAGGAAAAACAGGGGCTAATATAGGTGTGTGATGTGTGCAGGAGGATTTGAGTGTTGTGTAGGTGATACATCGTCGATCGGTTGTTCTGAGACATTTATTAGGGGGTGCGAATATAGAGGCAGAGGAGGATGAGGCATCATTGTTGCACATTTTAGGGCTTCGTCATGTGGTGAGGATTCCCTACATGCAGGTGGATCAGAGTTTGTTGATGACATTGGTGGAGTGGTGGCACTTGGAGATGAGTGCCTTTTGGTTTCTAACTGGGGAGATGACGGTGACATTTGAGGATGTCTACCAGATTTACCAACTACCTATAAAGGGGGAGCCTGTGGTATGACACAGGTCTAGGCTTGGGTATAAATTGATATTTTTGACTGATGTAGAGGGCGCACCTCGTGAGGGGTTGTGGATAGACCTAGGCATTTATTTTAGGGAGGGATATATTGAGAGGGTGTCATTGTTGTTGTGTTCATTGATTAGCTACATTCTATTTCTGGATAATGGAGGCTGATGGTTTAGTATCATTTTTGTGGATGTGGTAGGATGAGACTATTTTTACATGGGCTTCATCAATACTAGCATGGTTATATCATGATCTACACAGTGGAGTACCGAGGAGGTGGGAGTATTAGAGAAAGGATATTGTTGCAGATATGAAGTTAAGATCATATTTCCATGTGTAGACCTATTGGGATTTGAGAGAAGCGTCGGGTGGGTGATCTTGCAGCATATGGTTGGCATTTGATTAGAGGTAGGTAGGAGCATTTGGGTGAGATGGATTAGTAAAGGCAACAAATGGATGAGCTGTAGGTTGGTGACATTACATGGTGGCCATACTAACCGTCCATTATGAGGCTTGGGAGGGGGATCAAAGGCATTTAGATTAGGATCCATGAACTTTGTTATTATTTGGTTGGGAGTCCAGCCATATACATTAGAGTAGATATCGGCCAGGTCATGTGCTACAATAGTTGGGTATTGTTCAGGGTAGTTCTGGAAGGTCGAGATATATTTATCTCGGACTACATGGGAGACAAAGGAATGGGGTGTAGTGATTCCATGTAACAATTAGCGAGAGCTAGTTTGGATGACGTACATGTTATTCCTTAGACATCATTACCAACAATGGAGGATCCTCGTGAGTGTACAGGGATATGATTGAGTAGATGGGCAGAGTATTAGACTGACGAAATTGACACGTCAACTTCGGTGGGATGAGGTTTGTGCATGGTCAACGACAGGTGCTCAGGGGGATGCCACAGGGACAAGGATTAGTGGTGCATAAGACACATATACAGGTGTAGGAAGGAGGTGTAGAGGGCTCCATACTATTATTGTATGTACGGGTAGTGCTATGCTAGTTTAACCGTAACCAATATTTCAATCACCAGTACAGAGTCCCAGAGAGGCAGGATGTAGACGTGATGGAGGTGGATGGTGTTACAGGGCCGGTGCATAGACAATTCATAACCATCATAGGAAGATGTAGTACAACCATTGTCTGGTATCAGGGGGATTGAGGATCAAGAGGTGCAGGTTGGAGAGAGGAGGATACAAGTGTTGATTTACAAGCACAAATAAATAGAGGTTTGTGCACGAGCTGTAAAGATAACAAGGTTACGAGCTAGGGGTGCATCTCACGTGAGAGATGCATGCGAGACTTGAGACGAGTAGCAAGTGTGCTGACATTGGTGGGTGAGACAGAGGGAGGTTGAGATTTCTTCGATTACACGGGGAGTTGTCTACGGATAGAGCAGGTGGTAGATCAAATGAGGTAGAAGAGAGATCGATATGCACATCACTGAGATAGATATCATGGGAAATGGGATACATATAGAGTGATATATGGCTCATTAGAGGCATGAGTAGAGGGGAGTGAGACACAAGGTGCATCTTAAGGAGTAGGAGTAGTGAAAGCGGTTACCCTGAGTACATCACAGAGATCAGGATGGATGGGTCCCCCGGCCATAGTATCATTGTGGAAATACCAGGATTTGATGGAGGAGATGTGTTATTATGAGGGTATTGTGACTCATGAGTTGTCGAATGCCCCTCATTACGTGGAGCACGTAACATGGAAGAGATCAAGACATAGATCAAGATAGAGATTTGGACAACCCATAGCCTCTGGGAACATTACGAGTGTTTTACAACCACCGCCAGGTGGTGCAGGGGATACTATTAGTAGCTCAACACAATAATGAGCACCATTGGATTGTATTATGTGTATTTTGTGGGATATTTTATGACCATCATGGTCACATTTTTTATGTATATATGTTGATGATGCAGGATGTATTATGATTATTTTTGGATGTGGTGCATGATGATGATGAATTATTTCATGTATATGCTATGGGATATTTTGTGATGACTAGCATGGTCATATTTTTGACAGATATGTATGGAGGAGTCACGATGTATGACTTATTGATGGATATGGTTAGTGAAATTATTGATGGTGATGTAATTAGTGATGTATGTTGATGAATTAATATTGTTCGATGATTTTATTGTTGGATGGGATGATGGTGATGGTTCTTAGGTTTGAGTGATGGTTTGTGTTATAGGTTTTGATGGTTAGATAGATGGATTTCATGATTATGAGATGCAAATGGTTTGATGGTTGATTGTGGTTTATGTGTGTATGTTATAATGTGATGATAGTATTTACATATGGGATGGATGATAATTTTGTATGAAATGTGTACACATTTTTACAACATAACCATTTTGCTAAACAAGAAAAAGTAGTAAAGAGAGAGGGGTGAGTTTAGAAGGGGGTGGGTAATGATAGTAAGGAAATGGAGGGGGGGTTAGAGAGAAATGAAGGCCTCGGGATCTTACAATGGTTTAATTTCTCAACATTTAACTTAGATCATACTGACTACTATTTTTACCCAAAATACGATCATGGACAATGCAACCTTAGCTAGGATCATGAGAGTGGTCCTAGTAATGATAGATCCTTTTCTTCATGGTGAAGATAAGAAGAAGTCTAGATATATGAGCATATGATGTGAATAGGGATGTGAATGTGTGTGGGGATAGAGGGGTGTTTACCCTAAGTGTTTTATTAGGGTTTTTAGGGTATGTAGTGGACATAGGGTATGATTTACCATAGTGCCAGAAACTATTTTTCACCATGGTACTTTCCCAAAGTGCCACCGAAGTGGTTTTCACCATTGGACGGATTTTTTTTAATAAAGTTAGGAACTTAGGCATAGAAGTGTTTTAGTTGCATGATATTCATGGGATCATCCAATTCATACCCATCTTGAGTAGCAAGCTTGAATCACCTGAGCCGAATTTAGCTATGATAATGTATGGTCTGAGCCAATTGGATTCGAACTTGCCCTTCTTTTTGCAATCAACATTAGTATTGCATTGGTTCTCCTTGAGGACTAGGTCACCAAATCAAAACTTTTAGGTTATAAAGAACTTGTTATAGTGTCCACGGAGATGATTTTGGTAAGCTTTGAGGTTATCTAGGATGTGAAGGCATTTCTCATCGAGTAGCTTGAGCTCTTTTAGGAGAGAGTAGATATTTGAGTGGATCTACTTTGGCTATGAGCTTGAAAATATTGTTAAGCATGTAATGATGCAACTTTTGAGAGGCAAAGACACACTTTTTGTCGTAGGAGTATAATTAATTTCATAAGCTGTTAGTATTTGGATTAAATAATAAATGGCTTGTTCTTTTCCATGGATATCATGTTGTGCTAGGAGAGCTCCCAAGGTGTATTGTGTAGTGGAAATGTATAAAATAAAATGGCATTCCCAGAGTAGGATGTACTAACACGATCGGGTGTAGTAGATATTCCTTGAGTGTGTCAAAGGAATCCTGACATTCCTCGTTCCAGTGAAACTTGGTGCCTTTCTTAAGTAGTTGATGAAATGGGTGGCATTTATCAGCAAGTTGTGCAATAAATCTTCTGATGGCTTGTATTTTACATATAGGCTCCATAGTTGCTTGAGATTTTTAGGAGGAGGCATTTCAACCAAAAATTTGAATTTATCTAGATTAATTTTTATTCCACATATGGAGACAATAAAGCTAAGGAGCTTGCCAGATGTGATGTCGAAAACACATTTTTTGGGATTGAGGTGAACCTTGTATTTCCAAAGTCTTTCAAAAATTCGGTGAAGAACCATGGGATGTTCGTCGCAAGTTTTAGATTTTCCTATAATTTTGTTAACGTAATCTTCAACTATGTCATGCATCATATCATGGAAAATGATAGTCATGCCACATTAGTAGGTGGATGTAGTGTTTTTGAGTCCAAAGAGCATGACTTAATAGCAAAAATTTCCCCAAAGCATAGTGAAAGTTATTTAATGTTGATCTTCTTCTACAATTTTAATATGATTATAGCCATAGAAACTATCCATAAGGGACATCATCTCATGCACTGTTGTAGATTTGACGATCATGTCAATGTTTGGTAATGGGAAATCATCCTTAGGGAAATATTTATTGATGTCACAAAACTTGGAAAAAATGCCCCCTTTTTCTTTCCTTTTGGGAAAATATTAGATATATAATCAGAGTAATCAATGGGTGAGATGAATCCAACATTCAATATCTTATGTAATTCTTCTTTGAAAAAATACGTGACTTTCAGATGCATCTTGCATAATTTTTTAAACCAAATTTAAATATTTACGTACTACAAGATTATGGACCACGAGAGATGGGTCAACATCAGGCATATCCACATAGGACCATGCGAATACGATCAATAATTATTTTAAGAGTGTTGTAAATATGGCTTGCTCTTCTGTTGATAAGGATGCCCCCAGTTTTAGGATCTCAGGGTCTTCATCTATGTCTATGTTGATGTTAATAGTTTCCTCAAGTAATGATGCTGAGCTATCTTGGAGTGTTTTAGGAGCCGAAAGAAGGTGATACATAGACGGATCTTGTTCGGGATTTGGGGAATCTTAGAATAAATATGCAAGGTTATCCTCATTGTTAAGAGGGAAAGAGGAGTTGGAATAAGGGATAGTGGATTGGGATTGAAGGGAGAGGGTAGGCTCCTATTTGCCAAAGTAGTTTTCAACATTTAAGCATACTTAGAAACCCTTCTTATGATCATTAGCAGGTATGTTATCTCGATTTCCCATGAGGACTCAAGAATGGATTCATCATTTTCAAATGAATTAAGAGAGACATGCTCTGATTATTGGTCCCATTGGATGAGTTGTGGATAAGTGAGGGAAACATTGATGGCAAAAAAAATGGTCTTGTGGAAAGGGTTAATGGTTGCGAGGTCCTCATATTGGCTATGAACGGAAATTGTTTTGATATTATTGATGGCCTTCTTAGCTATGTTGGAAGTATCACTAAGGTCATCACGAATACTCTCACCACGTGAGTGATAATCGAGTCCATGACTATCAAGGTTGGGGATAAGAGTCATGGGTCTAGGTACGCCTTGTTATAAGGGATTAAAAGAATAGGACAAGTGATAAGTATATTTTTTTCTATTTGTAATATGTTGACTATAAATATTATATGGTCTTGTCTATAAGAAATCGTAGGTAGAGAGTGAAAGTGTTTTGTGTATAGGTGTGGATGAAGGTGTAAGGTTATGATGATTGTTGTGATCAAGAGAGCTATGTGATATGTAAAGTTTTAGTCTTATGGGGCCTAAGTTAGTATTGAGATACTAATGGAAATGATAAATGATTAGGATGAAAGTCGTGTGATGATAAGGGACGGGTGATTATCTAGTTCGTATAAATTGGTATGGAATGACTTACGTGGATTACGATGGAGGATATGTAATATTTGTTTATAAAAGGGGATAGTGAACTGTGTGAGGTCAAAATTTTGATTATTATGAAATTTATTTCATTGGAAATGTGGGTAATATATTTGAATTTTGGATTATGGTAATGTGGAAAGTGTGAATGATAATAAGTGTGAGATGGGTGGTATGTGGTCAAGGTTTTTGTTATGGTAAATTTTGTTGATTATGAAAAACAATTTTATTAAAGGTATGTATAAACGGTAAAGGAAAGATGCATGGCCAAAATTTATAGACTAGATGGAAAAAGATGGTTATTTGGATTTTATTTATGTGATTGGGAAAAATTATGGTCAAAGGTTGGTGATGTATAGTCAAAGATCAAGGTCAAATTTTCATGGTCAAAATAGATGGATATTAGGTGTATATTTTAAATATTAAGGATTTAGTGTAAGGGTGATTTACTGGTTTTGACAAGAACAATCAAACAATTACAATCATGTAAGCAAAATCCTAGCTAGTCATATGGGATTGTAACTAAAATATACCTCACTTTCAATACCACACACTGAAACTGGTGCCATAATTGTCTCTCCACCTATATGTCAATGTGTGATCCACTAGCGAGTGAGATTGGGAAATGTGACCTCCTTGCACTATAGATTGATATGCATCCAAAAAGGCTACCTAATCTAGGATAACAAGCTCTTTATGGGAGTCTGTACACACCCAAAATTTCATATGCTACATTGTCAAAAAATGGTTACAAAAGTCCCCAATGATGATCCAAGTCCTTTCAGAAGGTGTTTGAGTTCCTAAACCCATTCGTAGTACATATTTATAACCTAGACATCCTTACTTAACTTTTCCATGCTTTTTTCTAGCTTCCTGCTCATTTCGGTGCATGTTTTGGCCTTTAGTGTTAGGACTGCCGCCCTGCCTAGGTGGTGGTTCCGAAACTGCCCGCCCAAGTAGGGCGGTGGTCCTGCGCACGTTTTATAAAACACTTGATGTGTGGTTTTAACCCACGTGATTTCAATTAAGTTTACTTCCAAGATGCGTTTGTGAACCAAATTACCTAAAAATAGACTTGATTACATGGGTATTCCTTCTCTCTTTTATTTTTAAATAGATTTAATTAGTTTGAATTGCCTTTTCACCCAATGATTTGGCACTCCAAGGCTACCTTGTGCATGAAGGCATATCCCAACCAATTCCTATATATTCAATGTTTGTATTCAAGAAAATGGCCTAAGAATTCTGTGTATCTTGCATAGTATTACTACCACAATCATATTGGAAATCGCATAGCCAAGATCTATTCACTTGTGCTACCTCTCTTCCACTTGCATTGCAACTAGACTTCCTTCAAGCTGCCATTTCTCAAGCACCTTCTCTTGATGCTGCCTTTGCATTCCCAATTCCTTTGACTCATATGGACACGCAGAGAAAGAAAGGATAAACTGAGGGGACAAGTCATCACACAGCTGGATTTGCCTCTGTTATGTGAATTCCAGGTTGGAATTGTTTGATTTCCTTCATTGATGTAATTTATCACTTTTTACATTATATCAGATAGAGTATAAATAAATTTTCTTTTCATTTGCAAGTAATTAGTTAATTTCCAAGAGGGTTTAAATCATTAATAACAGCTCTCGGCGATGGATCCTCTTCTTCCCATCCCTATGGATCTGAAGGAGAGAATATCTGTAGGAGGTTGTCTACATATCATAGATCATTTGGTAAAATTCTTGTTTTATGTTAGTTTGGTTTTAATACACTCAACACAAGTGAATAAACACACCGGGTTATTTTTCTTGTTTACTTTAATGTAGAAGTAGATTTGATTATTTAGAATACAAGCAAGTTGTTGTTTGTAATTATAATATTTTAGTTTTGTGATTTATTAGATTAGTTTCCTTTTAAGTAGTAACATAGATTGTTAGTTTCATCTTAGTTAATTTCGACACTTAAAACTAGTGCAATATTGAGATTCAATTAGATAAACCATACAAAATTTATACTTCCCATTCATAACGTCTAAATATCCCCTTTTCCAACTCAGATACTAGGAGATCACACTACCAGATCTTAGTCATTAATCCTCCTATAGTTAGCCATCCACACATTCAACATTGTCTACTCCGGAATGACCTCGGGGGGTCAAGTGTGGTTGAAGGGTACATTTAAATTTTCATCTGTACACATTGGTGAACCTTACGTGAAGGATTAATTCCTTGTTGTTTCCTTTTCTTTCATTACTAGTACCTCACCTCTCTATTTCTTCCCATATTTGGTAGGTATTTAATACTTTCTAAAATACGTATGGAAGAGAGTTTGGTGGGCCATTTGGCTCTAATAGATAGTACACCAACGTGTAACCACAACAGTCCCCTTCTAATTCGAGGTGAGGTGATAATTACAGAAGAAATGTCCAAACCTCCCCTAATCACACTTCAAACCCCATTAGCTATGTAAATATGGAGGAGGTTGATCAACCATTAAACATACAATACAATCAACCCAATGCAAACCACATTGTTATCACAAATAGAACAAGTTCTTGCTGTAGTGTCTTGTCAAGACCTCACACTGCCATACAATCAATAGAAGATGATACATTTACATGAATAACTAATGCTTTTCATTAGATAGATGAGTCTTTAGATAGAATGAAGGATACAACCTCTGAGATTTTGAATGTCTGTCCTAAGATTCTTACTTCTAAGGAAGACAACAATTATAAAACTGAAAAATTCATGATAGGGTATCAAGAACATGCTCAATCAAACCCTATGCCATAGGCACCCCAATAAGGGACTCAATCCTCTCCTAAAAATCTCATTTCTACTTTAGTAGGGAGGATTAGAGAACTAGAAAGTGCCCAAACTTCACAACCAACACATGTAGTAGGGCAGAACATGGGGTATCCAGTTGATAGTAAAGGATACATCCCTTCCAATGAGAAACCAACGCAATATCTTGTATAACAAGGTTATCTAGTTCATTCAAATCCAGGTGATCTTCTCACATTATTAGACACACTAGGGATGGGTCCTCATCCTTCTCAAGCTTTTCCTATGCAAGGGTTGACTAAAAGTGTGTTCTCGAATTCCGCCACAACATGCAATGTGACGTTCCTTGGTTTTATGCTTGCTAGCCCATATCCTGGTATTATCCCACCTTACATGCACATGTATTCAAAAACTCCCTAGGGACCCATATGCCATTCCCACTCCCTACATGTCATATCAAGGGACCCCATATGTTCCCACCAACGCTTATAATGCAGCTTATCCAACTCCACCTCTTCATCAAGGATATTCAATGGTGGAATCTTACGCAATGGGTACATATGCTGAGTACTTAAAGGACCCTCTTGACTTCACCATACATGGTGTCATGCTTCCACGCCCATTGCCAGATCTTCCAAAATTTAAGTGAGAAGGAGACCCAAATGCTCATATCAAGGCATAAGCTACTGCTATCAGGTAATTACTTTCTTGGGATGTTGTAGTGGTTAAGATATTTCTAAATACTCTCGAAGGAATCACATTGGATTGTTATTATCATATTCTTGAAACTTCTATACATTCCTTTAAACAACTTGTTTCTGAATTCATCAAATCATTTAACATGAACAAGTTTTTACGTATAGGGATTAGGGAGTTTTTGCACATTAGACAGGAGAAAAATTAATCTGTTGCTCATTTCATCTAGAGATGGCGTCAAGTTCTTTATTCTTGTGTAAGTGTACCCAAGATGGACTAGATGGAGCTTTTTGATCTTTTTCTGCACTCACTCAATTGAGAGACTAAGGAAGAAGTCCAAAATTTTCCTTTATGTAGTTACGAGGAAGTGTTAGAGGGTGCGCTTCGGATTGACCAAGCTGCTATAGATAGTGGGCATAAGATCTATGATCCGAATGGGAAATTGGTATCCCCAAATCAAAATAATGTAAATTATCAAAATAGTTGTACCAACAACCAAGGACCTAAGGGTGTGAATCAAAATCATGGTGCTACTGATCAAGCCAAGAACATTAGTTTTCCAAACAATGGTAACACTAATAATAACAACAACATGGGTAATCAAAGAGCCCCTAACACTGTCTCCTTGGTCAACATAGTTTATGTAAACCATCCCTCTCAATAGAAAAATAAAACCTAAGGCCCAAGCTAATATCAAAACTCTGGCCAAGGGGCAACAAATCATGATTATAATAATCAATTTCAAAATTATAACCGAGGTTATAATGAACAACAATAAGATGCTTATCAAAGGCCAAGAGATTATGACCCTAATCTATACTATGGTTTCTGTTGGTGTGTGTGACATGCCTAGTCATCATCCACATCACCTAGCGAGTCATCTCACCTTGCGAGAGTCATAGGTCTTAGGAAGTCAAATAACAAGTGTCAGATTTCTATCATAGAATCTGTCATTATCATTTACGTCAGTGTGTCATAAGAGTTACATTCCTTATTTGGAATTGTAACTCCTCCTTCAGTCTATGAGCAAACCTATTTTGTTATTTGCATATTCTTTCCATTGTTCGAATCTTGCTTGTTGCATTGGAGCTTAACGTTACCATCGGAGTGCAACTTCATTGTGGTGCATTGTTTTTGACATCGGTTCTCGAGAATCCCTCTTTCATGGTATTAGAGCTAGATTTTGGTAAAACGTGCACTCTTCGTTTATCAGTTGCTTATTACTTCTGGTTTCTTCTTATTTCCTTGTGCAAGTTTTGTTCGATTATTACTTTGGAATCATATTGCTCACCTCGCAAGTTTGAAGGTATTCAGCAGTTGCGAGTTTGCAGGTGTTTTTTGTGTGGTCATTTTGTTCATGGTTGCTTCTATACTCATGAGCTCTGTTTTCATTAATCGTGGTTTACTTTCAACACTCTCAGTGCACTGGTTTCACACATCTGCGGGCTCGGGTTTGATCCAACTCAAAGTCTACATCTTATTTCCTTTTGTACACTTGCAGTGTCATGATAGGTTGGCCTACATCGATGTTCTACAGGACTTATGACTTTGTTTGACATTCCCATGTGTGCTCCCGCATGTCTGGATTCACCTTTGGCTATCAATTGGACTCATGACTCGTACTGTTGTTTGCATCTGACCTTCAGCTTGAATGGGATCGTGGCATCTACTGGTGGTTCATTCCATTCGGCTCATGCTGAGTGTTCATGAACTTCCTTTATCAACTCGTGGCACTGTTCGTTCTAGCTTGACCGCCAACCTCTGCAATATGTTCTAACATGGAGATTTCCCTCGATGTGTCTGTGATATGCTATGTGCTCGTGGTAGGCTTGTGCCTGTGCATTGCCAACTTGATATTGCCTTCATGACCCGTTCGATGCTCGTCAGAACTCTACACTATTTTTTGAAGTGCGAATCTTGCATTGGTCTACAACTCGAGTCTCACCATACGAGCTCATTATTGATCGACTCGTGCATGCCATTGGAGGTTCAAATCTCGCTGAGCCATTACTCCTCATCATTGCACTTGTTATGCATTCAAGTTCACCTTTCCCCTGGTCTAGTTCTATGTGGTTTTTTCCTTCTGCCGCTAGTCTGTGGCAGACTTTGTTGCCCTGGAATCAGTTTGTTCAATAACCCCGGTGACCATTACTCCTATACACCTTTGTTTGGAAAACTCAGACCTATGCTGCTTGACACGTGGCGTCGACCCCTAATAATCCTCTATGTTCCAAGCCCTCTCTGGCCAACACATTGAACCCTGCAACACGTTTAATGTTGCTCAGACCATTCAACTCTTCCGACTAGCCTGTTACCTCGGGTGTTTCAACTAACTAGCAACTCTTGTCACACATTTTGTCTAAATCATCTGTCATTACATTCCTTTTTTAGGATTGAACTCAACTTGGTTAGTCCATCATCAGCCTAGTTCACACCTATTTGTAAGGTGATAAAACACTTATTGGCATTGGCATTTCTTTTTGGATATCTATTTGCTTGTTTTATTATCCTTCCTTCGAATTTCGAAAACAGAAGGGTGAGGTTTGGGGTTGGTAGGAGGCTAATCCCCCCTCCCAATAAAAACAAACCCTATCTAAAATTTTGATGTCATTTCCAACGAGCATACAAATACGACACCCTTTGCATGCAGTTTAGGGAACTTTTTTAATCCGTTTACAGGGCTTATTGGCTTTTTCCATTAGTTGCAGGAATCATTTTTTTTTCTATAACTTCTAACTTGTCTGCTCATGTTTTGAGCACCTCTTTAGTAAAAGTTGCATGTTTTTTCACACACTACATGATAGGATTATCATTTTTGTAAACACATTATTTTATAAATTGTTGCACATTCTGGGGGGTGTCATTGTATTGCTTGTGTCGGCTCATTTTGAATCATCTTGAGCATTGCTACTATCCCTTTTATTACTTATGGACTTGTGAGTGCATCCACCACATTCTTACGGACAAAGGGATTATTTCGTGCGACATGAGACGCTCATTTCTCACAAGGCCTTCTCTTCCCCCTTCTTGTTTTCACTCATGTTCTTGTGCTTGCTTACATGGTGTCAAACTATTGCACCCAACAAACCTTGATTGTGGTCTCCACTCTTGCGCATTATTACGATTGATTGCAAGGTGAGTGACAGACTGGTTCTCGATGCATGAATTCACATCTTATTGTAAATCAACGCACTAAACTATAAAGTGCCAAACTTGGGAGGGGTGTAATATTGTTTCGTGGTAGTTGTTTCCTTTCTCTCTCCTTCCTTCTACCTTTGTTGGTCCTATCTCTTCATTATGGATATCTCTAAAGTACCAGTGTTCACACCTTTTAATTTCTTTGAATGGAGATCTAAAATTATATTGCTTTTGCAAAGTAAAGGGTTATATCGATGTTACCATGGGGTTAGAGATTAAACCTGATGATGAACCCTGAAAGATCTAAATGGTTCAACCATTGTGATGAAGCCTTAGGTCTTCTTTGTATGTCTTTCTCTTTCTGACTTGCTCTTCCACATCGAAACTTCCTCGACACCCGATGAAGTGTGGAAAATGCAATCAACGAGATGATTGGAAAGCAAGATGACATGAGAGTGCATGAGTTGGAGAACAAACTACTAGGGTTGAATCCTAGTGACTTTGAAAACATACATGCCTTCTTCTCAAAGTTTGTCCACACTAGACTACTTCTAAAGGAATGTAAAGTGGAGAAGAAATATCTCTCAATTGATCTTGTCAATGCTTTCTAAGTTAGGTCCTTGGATACTTTGTCTTCATTTCAACTTTCCACGCCACGAAATCTACATTGGGTAGTGCTTGGAAAATGCCATCATTTGACAGTTTTTCATCCCAACTCATTCGAGAACAGTTAAAAACTCATTCAAATGGGGACTCTAAAATCTAAGTCACATGCCCTTTTGGAAAATAAGGGCGATAAAAATGAAAATAAGAAAGAAAAAAAGGACCAACCTAAGAAATAAACCAAGACTAACCAAACCCCAAGCTAAGCCCAACACTAACACTTCGACTTCTGAGTCTAAAGCAAAGAAGGAAAAGTGTAAATGCTCCTATTGTAAGTATCCTGGCCATGACAGAGCATCAATGTTTTTCAGAAACAAATTGATCACTTAACTTAGTTACTTGAGAAGAATAAAATAAGTGTTCCTGAATCCATCAAGCAAAATGCTCAGAAGGGCGAGTCTTCTAAAGTAAAGGAGTCTAAAAATGAAAAGAAGAAAGGTAAGGCCCTTGTAGCTAGATCAGCTCCATCATCAACTTGGATTATTGATTCCACTGCCTCTGCACCACATGGCTTCTTCAGAGGTTTAATTCTCTAGCATTGAACAATGTGGCATGTCCCAAATTATGTTGGGTGATGACACTCATGTGTTGGTTTCCGAGTAGTGGATCAGTAGAGATAGAAGGTGGAACATTTAACCAAGTGTTGAGTGTTCTGAATCTCTCTACCAATATCCTATCGGTTTACCAAATCACCCACCTTGGTGAAGGAATGTGAGTGGAATTTGGTCCCAACTCGGTGATCATTCGTGAGACTTAACTCTGAATGCACTATGGCTGAGGGAAAGGTGGATCACCATTCACGGTTGTATACCTTTTCCCACTTCTCTTCTAATTAAATGCCCAATGCCTTGCTCACTCATACGTAAATGAGGTTAGCAAGTTATGGCATGAGCATTTTGGGCATCTAAATTATCGTTACCTTGAATAATTGAGCCAAAATGAAATGGTCAACGGATTACCTCTGAGTTAAGTTTTCTAAGGGACTTTGTGAGGGTTGTACCCTCAGAAAGCACCCTGAAAAAAGCTTTGACAAGGGAAAATCCTTGGAGAGATACTCGTCCCTTGGATCTTGTTCATAGTGACATTTCTGGCCACTTTTCCATCTCCTTCTTTCACTAGAGCTCTATATATACTAACCTTCATTGATGACTTTTTCACATTATACTTGGGTGTATTTTCTTAAGCTTAGGTCTAAATTTTTTGAGCATTTTTCAGAACTTTAAGGCTCTTGCTGAGAAACAAGTGGAACGGTCTATCAAGGTTCTTTGAACCAACAATGGAGGTGAGTATGTTAGCAATAGGTTTGAGGATTTTTGCACTTCTAAGGGGATTTCTTTGCAGTTTACAGTTTCTTACATCCCTTCCCAAAATGGAGTTACAAAAAGAAAGAACTGAACTCTAAAGGAAATGGCTACTTGTATGGTTCACTCGAAGTCTCTTCCTCCACAATATTGCGTTGAAGTAGTGAATTGCACTTGTTACATTCAGAATCGTGTTCCACACAAGACAGTAAGAGGGATGACACCCTTTGAAGCCTAGTTTGGACACAAGCCCTAATGTTGAGCACTTTCAAGTCTTCAAATCCAAGGCTATGGCTCGGATTCCCAAGAAGAAATGCAAGGCATTGGATCCACAATCCAAACCTTGTATCTTTTTTGGGTATCCTGATAGCGTGAAGAGATATTGATTGTTGAACCCTACAACCCATGAGCTCTAGATTGAGAGGAGTGTGAAGTTTGATGAGTCATCCTTGACTTTTACTTCCACTGAGGTTTTTTTTTCCATTGATTCAGATTCTAACTCATCAGATGATGATGTTGTTGAGCGAGTTCCTCCTCTCCCCTGATCCTCCCAATCCTCAAACTTTTGAGTATTTTGATTCTAACAGTAGTGATGATGAGGACTATGTCCCTTCTCACTCAAGTAAATAATCTTCCAACTCTTGAGCTTGATCCTTCAGGACCTATTTGGGCTAGGAAAACTTTATAGAGTGCTGGAGATTTAGTTAGAGATACTTCAGATGAGAGGTGTACTCACTCGAGTTTTTTTAGACCCCACTCCTTCTTCGCCTCTACTTCTGATCCACCATCTTTCTGGGAGGCTTTTGGGATTCCTAAGTGGGATTCTACTATGGATGAGGAGTATTCCTCACTCATAAAGAATGACACTTGGGATCCTACCCCTCTTCCAAAAGGAAGAAAAATCGTTTGGTGTAGGTGGGTATATCGAACAAAGTAAAGCAGCCAATGGAGAAGTCGAGAAGTATAAAGCATGACTTATAGCTAAGGGTTTCTCATAGGTAGCTAGGGTTGATTACTCGAAAACCTTTTCTCCGGTTGTGAAGATGACTTCCATTCGAATAGACCCTTTCCATCGCTTCTCACTAACATATGGGAAGTCCACTAGATGGATGTTAAGAGTACCTTTCTTCATGGGGACCTAGAGGAAGAGATCTACATGGAACAAACTCTGAGGTTATGTCCATGATCCATCCCTCATTTGTAAGTTAAATAAGTCTCTCTATGGACTTAAACAATCCCCTCAGGCTTGGTATGCCAAGATGGACTCCTTTTTACTTACATCAGGGTTCACTCAGTGTCACACTAACCCACATGTGTATATTCTATGCGGCAGGACGACTCCATGCTTATTCTTGTTCTCTATGTTGATGACTTGTTTTATCATGGGTAGCTATCTTCCTCTATCATTGATTATGTGAAGATCTCCTTGGCCAACAATTTCTCCATGTCTAACTTAGGATTGCTTCATTACTTTCTTGGGATCTAGATTTCACAATCTGACTTAGGAATTATGATCTCACAACCTGAAGTACTCTCTTGATTTGCTTGCTTGGTTTCACATGTCTGATTGCAAGTCCTCACCTACTCCTTTTCCTTCCGGGTTCAAGTTGGTTTTTGATTGCTCTTCCCCCTTGGTTGACATGGTACCCTTTATCGGAAGTTGGTTGGGAGCTTGATCTACCTTACTCACACTCAGCTAGATATCTATCGTATGTTGTCGGGATCATGTCTAGATTTATGTAGGAGCCTCATGAGCTGCATTTAAAAGCAGCAAAGTGGATCATCCACTATATTCATGGCACTCACATAGATGGTATTCATTACTTAGGAGGGATTGACATTGACTTGATTAGATTTATAGACTCAGATTGGGCCGGTGATCTAGATCATCGGAAGTCTACCTCAGGATACAATTTCACTCTTGGCTCAAGTCCTATCAGTTGGTCTAACAAGAAGCAGAATGCCATTGTCATATCATCGACATAAGTAGAGTACAGAGGAGCAGTTAACGCTGCCACAAAATTTGTTTGGTTACAGGGTATCTTGACCAATTTTGACATCCACTTTCAGAGGCCTACCATTATCTACTATGACAACATGAGCACTATCTCGATTTGCAGAAATCCAATTTAGCATCAGTGGATGAAGCACATTGAGATTCACATGCACTTCATATGCAAGAGATGATACAGGAAAACATCATCGACATACAATATATTTAGACTGTTAATCAGGTTGCAGACATATTCACCAAGCCCTTCACTGAGGTGAAATTTCTTCACTTACGATCTCTTCTTGGGGTGAGGTCTACTACAGCCATGCCCATCTTCTTCAGAGCTATATAATCTTCCTTCTCCTCCTCTTCTTCCTTCCAGAAAGATGTTGTTTGTATATGGGCACCTTATCAGGCTTTTAGTTATCGGGCCTCATTGGCATATCTTTCTTAGTTGTCTAGGGGATTCTTCTTTTCTGTTCTATGGCTTACCATGACCTCTACCTTAGCTTCGATGAAGGGGGGGGGAGTGCTGGTGTGTGAGACATGCCTAGTCATCATCCACATCACATGGTGAGTCATCTCACCTTGCAAGAGTCATAAGTCTTAAGGAAGTCAAATGACAAGTTTCAGATTATGTCATAGAATTTGTCATTGTCATTTGCATTAGTGCATCATAGGAGTTACATTCCTTATTTGGAATTGTAACTCCTCCTTCAGTGGCATTATATACGTCAGTCATGTCATATGTGTCAGTGGCTTCATTGAGGTTATTTCCTTTTTTAGGCATGGGGGTTACACAACACCCCTATTTGTACTTCCTTTTTTCGATCTATGAGCATGAGTAGACCTATTTTCTTATTCACATATTTTTTCCATTGTTTGAATCATGCTTATTGCGTTGGATCTTGACGTTACCATCGGAGTGCAACTTCGTTGCGGTACATTGTTTTTTACATTGGTTCTCATGAATCCCTCTTTCAGTTTCCCATAAGGTTCAAGGTCTATACAATAGGAATTTCCATGATGTAACAAGTTTCTGTAAAGACTTCCTGAAAACCAAAGGCAAATTTTTATAGACATGTTCCTAGTAAATCCTGAAACAAATCCATAACCTAGTCATACCAAACCCGTCACACCTTAAAATGAAAACCCTAAACATCTTGGGGATTCCGAAATGAATCCTAAAAATATAAACAAGGGCATTCCTATAGAAAACAATGAACATGAAGCCTCAACTTCTGAAAACTCTCGGGTTGCTTCTAACCTTGGTTCAAATGATCATACAAAAATTCAGGGATTAGTTGAGTTAGAGGTTGAGCTTGAAATTAATGCAACAACTCAGATGAAGGAGTATGTTTCACAAACCTTACCTAATCTTTCCTTTCTGTAGGATGATGTTCCTACAATGTCAAAACCATTAGGAGCCTATGATTTGATATCAGATTTGAACAAGACCTTTTCTCACATTTCGTTTCTAGATTTGTTGAAGAATTCACTTGCGCATCATTTTGTGTTTCTTAATGCACTAGGTATTGGTCATCTAATCCATGTTACACCTGCTCCTAGTGCTCAAATAAATCATATTGAATTTGACATACATCCTTTGGGACAAAATGATAGGGATATTGGGTTTGTTTTCGATATAGACAAGATGCCATCTAATGCTGAAATTTCTCGAAGAGGTGATCTTGCCTTATTTTTACAAGTCTAGGTTTATAACAATTACATTAAGAGATCCATGATTAACATGGGTATGTTGTAAATGTGGTTCCCTTATCTTTCTTGCAGAATTTGGGATATGGAGAGATAAATTTTTCCTCTACAAGAAACATGTTACGCGGGTACGATAGTCTTAAGGTGACCTCGATTGGAATCATAGTTCTTCCAGTCATGCTTGGTCTAAAAACCTTCTTGACAGAAATTTTACATTATCGACAGGGAAACATGTTATAACATTATCCTTGGGATACCCTGGATTCATCGAAATGAGGGCTATCCCCTCTACCTTATTCTAGTCGATTAGATTCCTCCATTTGGGGAAGGTCTTCATTGCTCAAGGGGATCTTAAGACCTTTTGATATACACTTAGAAAACCTCAAGAAGAAGAAAGGATTCCATGTGGAGTATGAACTTCCTATGAATTAATTGAACAAACCACCTCCATCAAAAAAGTTAGTCCTGATCACCCCGAGTGTGCCGAAGGCTGAAGTCATTGACCCAAAAACATTTGAGGTGGAAAAAATAGATAAGGGTAAATCAATGTTTATGGAAACAGTGTCTACTAAAACCATAGTGGAAATTATGAAACTCTTAGAGAATAACAATCTGATCTTCCTCTCGTTTGAACCATAGGGGATGGGTAGTCTTCTTGGTTTAGCATCTCTTCCCTATGAAGACCTAGGTCTAGGTGTAAACATGATAGAATTAACAAACAAAGAAGGGAAATTTGAGATTGAAATGATTCCCATCAAAACCCTCTCTAAGGGTTGTTTTTATTCCAAACCTCGGTTTTCAACCCATGTGTGTCTAAAATTAAGCTTTTCATATCCATGGGGAAAGGCCTCATCATTCAATAAGTGTCACAATTAAACATAATGCTCTATATAGGAAACAAGGTCAAACAACATAGTCATGATCACCCACACACCATGTGTTAAGAATGTGACAAAGAGGTTCATGAATGCCTCTTTCAGACAAATGATTTTAATGATTGGACATATACACTTCTAGGTAAGGGTTGTAAGTTCAAACCTAGAATGGTAGGCCCTTGTCAAGAGAACACAAATTTTGAGGATCATGGTTCTCCACTATGTACTTTTAGGGGTGAAGAATTCGATATTTGTCAACTTTCTTCACCTTAGGCATCAGGACATGTAGTTTCACTTGCATTTCCATATGTACATTACTGCATCCACATTACAATTTAATTTTCCAGTTCATTTCGTAAATTTGTGATCAAGGGACTTATTCTTATAGAATTTCCTAAAAACTTCTGAAAACATTGGAAAAAATTCAAATAACCTCTCTTCAAATCCTCATGGTATCATCAATTGTTTCCTAATCATTTCATCAATTCAAGAAAGATAAGACAAAGCTTTGATAGTAACCATACCAAGGCTTGCATACTTGGTTCTACTCATAGTTTCTTCTAGATTAGGTGTCTTTTCCTATAGTCTATTCTAAAAGCCTTATGGTGTCGCATCTATCACATATACATATATTTGGAAATAAGAACATTCTAGAAATTTTGCCTAGATAAATAATTCAAATGCAAATCCACAGAAAATTTTTATTTTACACAATTTCTTTTCCCTACCAACCTTCGATGTTGAGCCTGTGTCTCTTACTAGTGATGTAGGGTTGGGAAAGGAGAGAAGTGCTCTTACTCACCTATGCCTTGTCCATGGTGATGAGACCATACTTCTAACTGGTAGCATGGGGCAAGGTGTAAGGGGTCTCTTTGACAAAACTGAAAGTTAGAAACATTTTGTTCAAATGTTTTGAAATCATAAATCAGAAAAAGTGGCCATCTACGGATCTAATTCTAGATAAATTGGAAAGCAATTCACATTTTTAATTCATATCCACTACATACATTCTGAAAAGCATAGAAAACCATAAGGTTCTAAACATCTATAGTACACATGTGAATTAAACCATAAATGCAAGTCAACTTTCAGATATAATAAATTACTGAACCAAAAAGAAGAGTCTGTATATATCACAAAAAATCAATTTTGTGTACAATGTCATCACGCATCTTAGTGCATGAGTCAAAAACACTCATTATGAGCCCGAGATATACAAAAAAATCATAGGATGTTGAGGTTAGCACACCGGTTGTATAGATAACTATGCCATATCTAAGCATACATGCAATAAAAGTGGATCATGTCTTGCCAGAAGTACATATGACAGTATCAACAAGATTGATATAAATCAACACTAGACTTTAACGTGGTTCACCCAATGTGGGTTACGTCCACCAAGAAATAAGCCAATCTATTATGCAAAGTTTTCAAAAGATATACAATGAAGATTTACAATCTGTTCAGCATTCATATCACAATGTACAATACTTTATTTCTCTTAAGCTTCTCCTTCTCCAACGAAATTTCTCTCACAATCTATTTTACACAATAGTCAGCAATTCTTTCTCTTCTTGCTACTCTAACCCCTAGCTACCAAGCTATATATACCTTATATGAAACTTGGTGCACTTAGCCATGTAATTACGATCAAATAGATCTACTTTAATACTAAAATTAGATCTAATTCCCGTGAGTTAAATAAAACACTCATGCACAGGTAACCGATATCAGTTATCCCTAACCGATTGTGGTTCCTTCTTGCCTAATCGATGCTCATCCTAGGTAAACCAATGTATGTACCTACATAATTGATGGTCAATTACTATGTTTTCCAGCAAGTTGATAAAGCATGCTAAACTATACAGTAATTGAGCTCCACAATTCATACAATATAATGCCCGATAAAATGGAAAATAAGAAATAAAAGGGCCCAATCACCTATAAATCCTTGTGGGAACCTTGAGATAGTGCACGACTGTGTCTAAGACTCCTACTGTGGCTACAATGATGAAAAATGCACTAAATGGTGGGAGTGCTCATGGTGGAATGGCCATTGGATTATGGTCTCACTACAAGAATTGAACTCTGCCTCATCAATCACTCAGCTCTCTCATACGCAGTCACTTGAGTATGGAGAGAAATCATGACCTCCACTACCCTTCAGATGGATGCAAAACACATCAGTATGTTTCTACTAGCTACAAGTGGTTGTCTCAGTTTCCTTAGTCAGCTTAGCTCAGGTCTTCCCCAAAGGGATCAATCAAGGTTTCCCACACACACCCAAAAAAAATAAGATCTCGCCATTCCTATGTAGTCGGTCGCAAGCAAAGAAAAGAAGAGAAGAAATGACATGAGTTAGAAAGTTACAAAAACAAAACAAAAAGAAAATATCAACTAAAATTTTTGACTGACAAGGTCAAGAGAAGAGGATCAACATACGGGGAACTCCAAGCGAATCCATGTAAGGTCAGTGATTTTTGATGTTGTTGTTGATGGCCACGTGGAGCCTCCCCAAAATTAGAAGCAAGATGATGTCCCATCATGGACTCATCATCCCCGTCTCCATCATGAGGAAGTGGTCCCTCGGAGAGAAGTGTCCCCTCTTATGTGGTCATCTCCTCCCACTCCACTGCTCATGAGAGCATCCCATGAGTATCATGCCACTCAAGATTTATCTCCTCCTCCATGTGAGCTGCCCCATTGAGCCTCACCACCTAACCCCTCATCACCAGTCTCCTCTCCACTAGTCTCCTCTCCACTAGTCTCCTCTCCAACCGACTCCTCTTCAGTATCATCCCATTTATACTCCTCAGAGTTAGAGTCCACATCTATGGGCTCATCCTCCTCTCCACTGTGAGAAGGTGTGGCCTCAATCTGGAGTAAGGGTAGTATGATTGGCACCAGCTGCCCGTCAAGCACAAACAACTCACCTAACTGTAATAGGCACTCCATGGAATCACCACTATCCAACCCAAATCTCCTCGTGAGGTCCCTTCCAGAGCCTCCTTGGTGGTCTTGTACATCAAGTGCCACTAGGGGAAAGCATATCAATATAAGGAAGGTTGAACTGTTGACAAACTCGGCCAAATGGGTGAGTCTCAACCTTCCCCATCCTGTCAACTAACTAAATCGATTAGTGGTACAAGCCACCAATGTGGTCCCATCCTATCCCCACAATCTTGTCATGTCCTGGTATGGACTGGCCACCATGTTTTTTATGGTCAAGGAAGCCACCGTGACTGATGTGGCACTCTAAGAACTGTCATCAACGTCATCCATCTAACAGGCCTTGATGGCCCCTGGGTCCTGTATTAGTACTCCCCCTCCCATAGAGGATGATCTGTTTATACACCCATCTCATAACCAATGTAGGGTGGCTCAAAGACTGTCCCTTACAACTTGAGAATCTAGTATACAGGTCATGATAAGTGTAATGCAAAGTATATCTACTCCCCACACAGTGTAGATACAACCATGATGCCTTCATTCTGTGTAATGATGAGAGCCCAGACAATAAAGTAGTGTACCACCCTCACTTGTCCCCAATCAACTGTGAGGCCAAGATACTCATGATGGCCTTGCAGATAATAGGGATGGGAGTAGTAGCGATGGATCAGACCTTCATCCCCCTTATTCGAACCAAAGGAAACCACATGACATCCCCCATATAAGTGGCCCACAGAGCCATCGTGGCTCTGGATCCTACTGTCTCCAAAGGCAATCGTCTAACTAGTATCGAGAACCCCAAGAATATAGTACACATCCTCTAGGGTGATCGTCCACTCACCCCTAAGCACCTGACAAGTGGAAGGTATTTTGGTCTGCATCCCAATAAGAAAACAAGTTACATAGTATGTGAATGGCAGGAGTGACATGGGGAACCCATGGTAATCCTCCAAATTCCTGCTCTCTGTAGAAGTATCGAGTCTCATCCCTGATTCAACTAATCTAAAATCTTTAGGATCTAATCACAATCCCTCTTGTGAATCCAATGGATATACTCTTTCTTCTTCTGCATCCACCAAAACATAGAAAAAGAGTAATTTAGTGACATATTTCAAGAAACAATCTCATCAAAAATATAACAAAACATTAAAAATCCAAAAAAAAAAATTAAGTTAGCATGAGTTTTGGTCATTCTGTTCAGAAACCGTTGCCCTCGGTGCAGGGTGGTAATTCTGCAACCTGCCACCCTACCCTAATCAAAGTGGCGGTCCTAAACCAATTTGTCGTACGAGCTTTGTTACCCTAAAAATGCTCAAAAATGCAAAAATAGACCATTTTTAACAAAATAAAAGACTACCCTGTGGGCAGCCCACCTTAGAGACTCAGTTTACCATAAGGAAATTTTGAAAATGATCACCCCTCCTACGCAAATATTTTAACACTTTCTAACATTTTAGGTTTCAAAATACACACAAGTGAGAAAAACTAACCTGAGACTGCGCGCAGGTCAATCTTCCTACTCATGCGGAGGCATGATCACGATCTCTCAATGGTCATGTTGGTTTTACTCTCGTCAAAAACAGTCACCCATGGGCCCAGAGCTCAAAAATCACCAAATCAATACGTGTAAATGAATTGGAAAGTGAGTTTGTTTTTATATATATGTGTGTGTGTGTGTGTTTTTATAACTTCATTTTGAGTGCATATGCTCATAGGGTTGGAGCGCTAGCGGAGGTAAGTTCTTATCCCCCACACAAATGGTAAGTCCTCTTGTCATTTTAATTTAGTTGTTTATTTTTTGATATTTCATAAATCTACACTTGAGTCTTCTCTTCATTTTTTTAGGTAGCGGGGAGTTTGGATGGAGACATTTCGACACACATGGGTGTGTCAGGTATAGCTTTTAACTCCCCACTTCAGGAATGCCATACTTGGACTTTATGTTTTACACCTTTTCATGGCTAAGGCGCTTCTCCAAGGGGGCAATATGTACACACCCAAAATTACATGTGACTACATTGTTAGAAAATGGTTACAAAATTCCCCAATGATGATTCATAGTCCTTTTAGAAGGTGTTCGATTTCCTAAACCCATTTATTAGTGTATATTTTGTAACCTAGACATCCTTACTTAACTTTTCCATGCTTTCTTCCAGCTTCCCCACTCATTTTTGTGCATGTTTTGGCTTTTAGTGTCAGGACCGCCCACCCTGCCTGGGTAGTGGATCTGTAACCTCTGCCAACGAAGGGTGGCGATCCTGCGCACTTTTTTTAGAACTCTTCATGCATGGTTTTAAACCCACATGATTTCACTTAACTTGACTTCCAAGGTGAATTTGTGAACCAAATTTACTTTAAAATAGATCTTGATTGCATGGTATTCCTTCCCTCTTCTATTTTTAAAATGGATTTAATTATTTTGAACTACCTCTTTTCACCAATGATTTGGCACTCTAAGGTTGCCTTGTGCATGAAGGCACATCCCTAGACCAATTCCTATATAATCAATGTTTGTATTCAATCAAATGGCCTAAGTAATTTTGTGTATCTTGCATAGTATTTCTGCAATAATCGTGATGGAAATTGCATAGCCAAGCTTTGTTCACTTGTGATATCTCTCTTCTACCTACATTGCAACCAAACTGCCTTCAACTTGCCATTGCTCAAGTGCATTCTCCTATTGTTGCCTTTGCATTCCCAATTCCTTAGACTCATATGGACATACAGAGATAAGAGAAGAATAAATTGAGGGGACAACTCATCACACAGCTAGATTTACCTTTGTTCTATGAATATCCAGGTTACATTTGTTGTTTGATTTCCTTCATTTCTTTAATTTATCAATGTTACATCATATCAAATAGAGCAGAAGTCAATTTCCTTTCATTTGTCAAGTAATTCGTTTAATTTTCAAGAGGGTTTAAATCATTAATAGTATCTCCCAGTGACGGATCCTCTTCTTCCCATCCCTGTGGATCTAAAGGAGAGAATATATGTAGGAGGTTGTCTACATATCATAGATCATTTGGTAAAGGTTCTTGTTTTAAGTTAGTTTAGTTTCAATACACTCAGCACAGGTGAATAACCATACTGGGTTTATTTTTCTTGATTTAATTTTATTGTAGAAGTATATTTGATTATTTAGAATAAAAGCATAAGTTATTGTTTGTAATTATGATGTTTTCAGTTTTGTTTTTTTATTTAGGTTAGCTTCCTTTCAAGTAGCAGCATATATTGTTAGTTTCATCTTAGTTAATTTGGACACTTCAAAACTAGTGTCAACATTGAGATTCAGATTAGACAAACCATAGGGAATTTATGCTACCCATACATAGCCTCCAAATCTCCCCTTTACCAACTCAGCTACCAGGAGATCACACTACCAAATCTTAGTCACTGATCCTCCTATAGTTAGTCATCCACACATTAAACATTGGCTACTTCAACACGACCTCGAGGGGTCGAGTACAGTTGAAGGTTGTATGTCAATTTTCATATGTACAGAGTCCCTGATATACCTTGCGGTACATGGGGCCCAAGTCCATGTTACAAGGATGTTGTTTGAGGCCTAGGTTTTAGGATGTGGAAGCCCATCACTTCATGCCACTCTTAAAACAAGAAAGCACTTAGCTGATAACGACAGATGTCCTTGAATTTGTATACCCCACTAGAACACGTGGTGTGTCTACTTGTGTGGAGGTGATTCCCACAATCATAAGACCCCTAGGACTACGATAAGTGCATGGATTTCACTTTCACGTCACGTTACTCCCTAAATATGAAAAAGGAAGGAAGAGTAGCTACTTTTGATCCTCAAGATCATCATAAGACACTAGAGGAGATCATACATGGTGTTGTCTTTGGGTTAAAAACAAACAACAACACGAAAAATGTTACACACAAGAGAATAACAAAACTTATTAACAATATTTATATAATGGGGCCTTCAACAAGGAGACTTGTAATAAAAAATATTAGTAGTTTTTTTTTTATACCCCAATGTTCTTGGACTATTCGAGCTACAAAACAAGGGGTTAGTAGTTTTTTAATTGATCAATGTCCTGCAACCACAAGTGTTAGGAAAATACTAATCGAATATACAATATTCCTACAAAAACAGAATGTAAGAAGATGCAAAACACCACTAAAATACCAAAAGTGTGATTCAATTGGTTATAATTAATGCAAATATGTTATTAGAACAAAATTGTTGTTTTGCAGACAAAAGTGTTATTTCAGGGAAAATGCACTGTTACAGGACAAATGCGCTAAACTAGAAACAAAAATACTATTATAAAGATAAATTGCATAGAGAAAAATTAGGGACACATATGCACTAATATAGTAACAAATGCACTGAATTATGAACCAACATGCTACTATATGGAAAAATACACCAAACCTTTACAATGAGAGGTTAATAGATGCAAAAGTGCTAAAGTTGATGCAAAAGCGTTGATATAGCTACAAATGTGCCGGAGTATAATTTTTTTTTATTGTATGAAAAAAAGTGTTGATCCTACATAGACTGGGGTTAGTAGGCACAAAAGCATGAATACATACACAAAAGTGCTAATTTAGGAACAAAAGTGCCACAGGTTTGAAAAATGCACTAAAGTGAATCCCTGCACCCACAGAAGTCATTAATATGTCCAAAATAATTTTTTCAGGCCCAAAACTATTGTTTTATGTACATAAGTGTTGTTTGATAGGTAAAAAGTGCTGAAACAGATGACTATTACGAAAATTAAAAATTTTATGGTGCAGAACTGAATGAAAATTTTCCAAATTTGAACAACTTATTTATCACAAGAAATGATACTATAAACAATTGAAAATTTGGGGGGTAAGCCCCATAGTGGGCACCAAAATGTAAGCAAAAATGTGGTGTTAGTGTGAAACTTGCAAACTAGGAAATAAAATTATTCAAATCCTAAAGTAACACACTTATCTACCTACCTCATATTGAGCAATGATAGAAAGAGGGAGAAGATCATATACATGTACTTACCTACAATTGGAAATCATCCTTCTGTGATAGCTTGGATGTTGTCAAGTGGATGATTGTCTTTGCTTTAGATTCATGGATTTAATTTGGCACCACTTCCCTTTTTTGAAATGATGATTCTTTGCTTGACAAAATGCTTAGTGATTGATAGTTTTCTTGGAGATTTTGACAACATAAACTTGCAAATATTCTAAGGCAGTGGAAATGGAGGGTGACACCTCTATTTATAGTTAGAGGAAGGGTAAATCAAGGGTTAGGATTGATCCATGTAGGATATGTATCAATGGTTTAAAATGCATGAGTGTGAAGAACTCTCTAGAATTAGAAAATTCTAGCGATTGGAAGAACTCTCCATTGAATTAAAAATTCAATCGAGGGAGGAAAATATTTGAATATAGAAGAGGGAAAATAGTAGAGGCTTCTAGAAATAAAAGCCTTTAGATTTGAAGGATCAGTTAGCTTGTGGTTAGGTGAGATTAATTGTATTTAGTGGGGTGATTAAATGGAGAAGCTAGGTGTAGAGTAGGCATAGAGTAGGTGGTAGGTGGGTGATAATTTCAAATTCTTAGAAATATTTAATAGGGATTAGTTAGTGGGATGATGAGAATATTAATAATGTATTGATATGACTAAGGGTGGGATGGGATGTTGGAATGGATAATAGAAATAGTTGGACTCTAATAATTAATTATTATATGGTTAGTGATAGGAAAGGGATTAATAATGTAAAATGAACTTATTATTTGCTAAATGATCATATCGACATTTTACATGTCTATAAGCTAATCAATCCTTTATAGGGTCTATACAAGTGCTCTTAAGGATTGTCAAATGCAAACAAAGGTGAGTCCATGTAAGAAGGTGGTTTTCTTTCTTCCTAATCAAGAAAAAAGGGGCTCACGTTGTTAGAAGGTATTGTTATAATAGTATTGTTCAAGTTTGGGCTTATTAAAGAAAAAAAATTGCTTTTTAGAAGCTTCTCTGCCGTGACTGGGTTTTGACAATGTCTTTTGAGCAATATATATGGAATGTGGAATTTGAAGGAAAAAATGGTGACGTATAAGGATAAAATTTGGTACATATTATTTAGATAAGGAGGTCTCTAGGATTCAAGAGGTTTGAGATCATCAAGTTTCTTAGATTCTCAGGAATCTATGACAATGTTCAATTTTACTATATTGGTGATAAAGGGCTAATTATGGAAGGTGTATCTTGAAAACTGGGAAAAATGTCTTCATGGGCTTGATTCAAGGATTAAATTGATTATTCTTGGGCCAAATGGGTATGAAAATTAGGTAAGATATCTACATAAATTCTTGTGGCACAAAATTTATGTGAGTTTCTTCAGGTGTCAAGGGCTTGTAGATTGTGTATTTGATGGTGTAAAGAAGGTACAATGCAAAATTTTTTATTCTAATAGTTTTCATGACATGTTTGAGTGTGTGAAAGTTTATTAATGGACTTAATGTGATGATTTATTATGGTATTTTTAGATCTTATGTGATTCGTGGAGCTTCAAGACTAGTTTTTTAGTATACATGGTCAGTCACATACCTATATATATCTCTCATGGTTTGCTCTGAGTTTCCTAAATGACTGTGCATAAGTATGATAGAGGGGGTTGATCTACAAGGTATGTCTCATCCAAGTATGATATTCATAGTAAATGGAAGTGAGACTGTAAAGTTAATCAGGGTCAAAAGTTTCTTCTCGAGCATCTACATGTCAGTATTATGCATCTATTGGTATGGGCTTAGACATCTTGCATTTTGATCGGTGTGAATCTCAAGGAAGGTGAGTATGCATTTGAGAAAATGTATAAAAGTCTTGAAGAGTACTAAGATATCCATAGGTGTGTCTAAGCATGATTTTTTCTCGTATTTGGGTCAAGTGCAAAATGTCAAGCGACAGGGTATACTCAGAGGTAGATTATACACTTCCACATATGTGTAGTGTATTGAGATGATCTTGATGCTATATAAAGGATCTAGAAAAGTGTATGCTATCTTAGAAACAAGTTACAATTGTGTCTAGATGCCTTGGTATGGAGAGAATTCTTGATGTTTGATTTCTCAAAGACACTTAGTAAAAGGTTCATTGCTATAGTGTTACAAAAGTGGTTCAACAGGTTAAAGGTACATGTCAATATCATTTATGACATTGGGAGAAGCATTTAAATTGGTCTACAAGGTCTAAAAGTGTATATAATCCCTATGAGAAAAAGTGTGACTAATGGATTATGCCATGACTGGGAATGTTCATTCTTCCCTCCAAAAGTACATCCTACATGCATATGGGTACTTGTTTAGTAATGATGGAAGAGTTTTTTGAAGGATTAAAATGTATTAGTTGGTTCTTAAGTTTGAGAAAGGTGATAAAAATAGTAGAGAAGCTAATAACTAGGTATATTATTCATGGTTGTAGCTAAAGTTATCTCACTGTTACATTAAATCTAAAATGATGCTACAATATTTTAAAATGTTTCTCGGTGTTGTATGAGAGTTCATCAAGATAGGGGGAACATGTATGTTTGATTCTAGAAGGTGTTGTTATCCAATTTTCCCCTCAATGCCAAATTGGATGACAGGGACCTAACAAGACCTAGACACCGGACAAGGTACCTAGGGATCAAACTGAGTCACAGGAGGTTTTTGGGGTCTCAGGAGCACATTAAGGGGATTTCAGAATGAAAAAATCATTTCGAGGAATGTTTTCCTCTTTTTGGTTTTGACCCTTAAGATCAACTTAAAATTGATGAAATACGAGCCTTGTGGGCCCACACCTAGCCAAAGAAAGTAAAATTGAAAGAAAAACATGATGAGCCTCAAAAAATCTTGCGTACAGTCCCCATGAGGCCTTTGACATGAAGAAATTTTAAAAATTCCTAAATTGAGTTCTTCAGGGTCAAAATTTAGATTTTGAGCCTCAAAGAGCACCAAGCAAAAAAATAGCTCACCAAGTAGCTTGACAAGTTGAAACCATGCATTGGGGTGACGAGTTGAAGGAGGGCTCACCGATTAGCTTGACGAGCTACTTATCAAGCCGAGTTAGATGCATAGTGCTCAGTTCGAGCTGAGTCAGCTCTGGGAATCCAGGAAAGGGGCCATGTTGGCCAAAACAATGGAGAGAGCCAAATGGGCGGTTCAAAATCAAGCTCTGAGATCGCAAAAGGGAACTCACCATCCTGGTAAGTCAAGTAGTAGGTGTATCATGAGGGATTTTCAAGCTCAACGCTTGCGAGAAGGCAATGGAGTCTAGGCATGGAAGGCTTATCCTAAACTAGCTTAGGAGGGGTCAATAGCAAGCTTCGCGAGTGGCTCGACATCAAGCCTGAGGTAGGACGTTCATGAATAGTAGGTTGAGGGTAACTTGACCAAGGGTTTTCGGAGGCCATCAACATCAATAGTCGGTGAGCTCCAAATGTCTGAAGAACAAAAACCCCAAATTCTGAAAACATGGATACATTGCAAGTTGAGGTGAGTTTCAAGGTCATTAGAGTGAATCAACTTAACATTCAATAATGCAAGAACTTCAGACATAATCGAGCTACAACTCCGAAAGGGCGAGTTGAAAAGGCCCATAGCCAATGAAGTTCGTAGTCCAAAAATTTTAGACTTTGGAGGTAGGTGATTTCAGGATTCAGGGTCGAGTGGTTTCGGAGGTTGTTTTGGGGATCAAAGTGCTAGGGGTATGAAATGAGGGACTTGAGAACTCCAAAATGACATGGCACAAAAGTATGAAAACAATAAATCCCGCCCAACGAATTTAAACAAGCCCACCAAGTTAATTAATTGAACACTGAGTTGATTCGTTGACTTATCACTGGGGTAGGTGGAAATTTGAATGTTGAGTCAGATCAACTCGTTGGTGTGCTAGAGGAGCTCAGTCATATTAACTATAGAGCTCGGTAGGTGAGTGTAGAGAGCTTGATGGTGGATATGAAACCCTAATCATGACATGTTTTTAAAATGGAATAGATTTTGCAATATTTGGCAATTTTTAACAAAATTATACTCGATGGAAGGGATTTTTTGTGAATAATCTAATGGACACTTCAGATTTTAGATACCAGAGGAGTAGGTGAAGTTTTAACCCATGAAAAAAAATTGTGCAAAATTATGACAACTTCTTCCATGCTTCACCGTTTTTATCAAACTTATAGTTGATGGAAATCTAATTTTGAGTTCTCCAACATGGGATAATCAAAAGGGATCATTTAATTTGTTTGGTGGGAAAATTTTCATGATGAATTTTCAGATCTAAGGCCATACCCAGGTGCAAGTAAACCCATTTTTTCTTGTTCAAGGCACTATACAATCATGGTATTTGCAACAACCATTATAGGAGGAAAATGATGAATTTTTATGGGTTTTGGACTTCTTCCATCTCTCTCCTCTCTTGAAATATTCTTCTATAAATTTTAAGGAGGGGATCAGTAAAAAATGTTGGATACTTTTCCTTTTAACCTCCCTTATTTCCTGTCTATGAGAAATTTGTGGAGATTCACACCTCCCACTAAACATTGTAATGCAATTTTTATGCCTCTTGGCCCCATGTAATGTATTGTATCAACTTTTTGAGCAGTAAAATAGATCTATGGATGATTCTCAAGCCTCTTTTGTGTTATTGTGTCTTATATGATCTTTCATTTTAGTTAAGGTTATTGTTCATTATTTAATTGTTATTGCAAGATCTCAATGGATTGTGTTTACCGGTAAAGGGGCATTTGACAATTGTTTTGATCTTGGTGTTGACCACCCTCTTCAATTGTGATTGTTTCATTCCCATGCAAGTGCAAGTTATTCAACATTCCTTATTGGTGCATCACCTCCAGTTAGAATAGATTTAATTTTTATGCATCCTTCTATCCTTGTCTCCTTGGAAATCATTAGGGTCAGGATTATATTATTTTTCTTTGAAATTTGGGCATGTGGTGTCAAGATTTAGGAATAAGAAGCTGACCTTTCTCTGGAGAGCTATTCCAATTGCAAAGTCCCACACTTTGGGAATAGCTCCATGTTGTGCAATCACACTGAATGCCCTAGAAATAATAAGACCATTCGAGGGTGTTGTGATTTCGCATAAACAATTTTGGCATGCCCGGTGGGACAAGGAGTCATTTTTACAAAATTTGAAGGCCTTTTCAAGAAATTTGGATCTAAAAAATTGCAGATTTTTAATTTCGTACTTTCCACCATAGGAGAAAAGTTATGAAATCAAATTTTGGAGGATTTTCATGAGAAAAACAAGTCCAAATTTCACCAGTAGATAGATCAGGGGCAAAAATTCAAAAGGGTATTCTCAAATTTCCAAATTTATGATTTTCGAAATTTTGGGGTTTCTTATACTTCAGGATTTTGGGTTTTTTGGATTTTGGGATTTTGGGTTTCAAGAGGTTTTCCTTTAATTTTGGGATTTTGGGTTTGCTAGTTCAAGAGAAATTTTAAGGTTTCCAAGAATAAATTCACCTAGTTCTTGCAAGACAAGTTTTCTCCAAAAATTTTTTCAAATTTTTTTTTCAATTTTTGCAAGTTGAGTGTGTGACTTGAATTTTTTTAGCCTTTACAGGCTCATTTCCCAACACATCTGGTAACTCCTAGGGTTAGAATTCAGCAGTGTAGTAGACCTAGTTTCCCAAGTTCCCCAAGTAAACAAGAGAAGAAGGAATATTTGTGTACTTATAATTATCTCTAGACAGAGGAAGGAGAGGAAGAAGACCACAAAGATCACCATCTCCACCTAACAATAATTTGTCTACACCTCCACCTAGTAGACCCTTCCTTCAATCAACTAGGGTCCTTAGACCAATCATAATGGCTCATCAAGCGCCACCAAATCCCTTTGTCAACTTCACGGGAATTTTCCACTTGCCCTCAACACACAAAATCAAATCCTAGTTTCAGCATTAAAAAACATTCCCTACTTCACAAGAGAAAACCATACAACCCCTATTGACCACATCAAAGACATTACAAATGTTTGTGTAATCCACAAGATTAATGAAATGGATGTTGCAGTCAAGTTGTTAGCTTCCTCTTTCAAGGGTAAGGCTTTGCAATGGTTTAGGAGCCTAACAACAAGGTCAATTCAAAATTGGGACCAGTTGTGTACACCCTCTGTGATCAATTCAGAGAAAGGGTAGACAATATGTCTTTATTGGAACAATTGACAACAATAAAGAGAGCTCCAACTGAGTAGATGGTGGATTTCAATTTCCGATTCCAAAAGACATGGGACAGAATCCCAACATTGGCCATGAGGCTAGATTAGCAAGGTGTGTTCCTCTATTTCTTAAAGGCTTTAAATTCAGACATAGCTATGATGATACAGTCAATGGGAGGAACAACGCTGTCAGGGGCCTACAACATAGCTATTAGGGTAAGAAAATTGTTTGATTCAAGTAGGAAATATTTCACCTAGGCCACCTATGCCTCTATATCTAGAAATGGGAACTCCTACAACTAGTCAAACACCTGAGTTGAATCCCATTCCATCCCCTAGGAATCAACGCAATAAAGAGGCTTCCACTTCTTCAAACACTTAAAAAGAACTTCAAGAGGTTATGAAATAGCTAGAGAACCTAGGGAATGAGCTAGTAACTATTAAGAGGCAATAAGCTCAAATTTATAGGCCTTATCAACCTCAAGCTCAAACAAATAGACCTCATTTTCAATCAAACAAGTCACCAGCTCAAGACTATGAATCAAAATCCGAACCAAGGACAACCTCAAGCTACTAGGCCATTTTGGCCGTATAATCCAAATGTAGTTTCAACATCAAGGGCCTTGGTTCCAACCCAAAAAAAATTTCTCAGAAGTATGAATGGTGTTACCCCTGTAATCTACCTCATAATCAATCAATTTGCTTCAATGGTGCACTAAATCAGGCCTTAATGGTTCAAACCGTCAGTGTGCCCCAGGAGCCAACTGAAGAAGAAAATCAATAAGAAACTCAACAAGAGGCACCTCCAACTGAAACCATACTGGTGAATTGGAAAACAAAGGAATTGTTTGGGGTTAATCAACATCCTTTCCAGGGTGTAGCTGATCCAATACATAATAAAAAAGAGGAACATAGAAGAAGGGAAGCCATCTAGTCCAATTTTTTCTCAACCTACTCTCACCCCTCAAGGAGCTAGTAATGTAAGAACAACCTCAAGCCCACAAAGTCAACCCAAGGCACCTGGTGCAACAACACATGTGCCCATTCAAGCTCTAAAAAATATTGTGCCAAGTAAGGGGCAACAAAGGATAATCCATCCCCTTTCAACATCATTGATCAAATGAAGAAAAATCATGTATTAGCATTTCCATGTGGGAGTCACTAGAAATCCAAGGACATAGCGGGAATTTGTTGCAAACATCAATGGCCAATTGGTCTGCCTCAAATGGACCATCCAGAAATCAGGAAAAGGTTCTCACTAATGCAGTGCATCAAGAAGGGGGTCAACCAAGCAAAAATTTAAAGCCTCCACTATTCTATGTGTCATTCATTGATTGGGAACCACTTGGTACACAACTGCATGATCAATTCAGGGGAAAGCAGTTCAGTAATGCTGAAATAGATAGTTGATCAATTGGGCCTAAAGTATGAACTGGTCTCTAAAGGAGCAGTGCAACTGGATGGGACAACAATGGGAAAAAATTGAGTTATCAAAGGATTAAGTCTAACACTACATGCTTGCCTCAATGTCATAGTTTTTAAATATGTGTCTGTTATTAACTTTCCACCACTCTATGCATTTTGTTTGTCAAGAGAATTCACTACTAAGATTGGCAGGTACCTATCTACATACTGGTCACATATGCTCTTCAGAACAAGGTATGGAGCCAAAGCTACCATCCGATCAGAACCAATTGCAAAATTTCACATTGAACCTCATGTGCCAAGTCCCATCAACATAAATTTCTCAGCTTTTGATAAGGAAGAATTGTTCAAATGATCCAGAAACAGGTACTAAAGTTGAGTCCATTCTGGATTTGACACTAGATGAATGGGCTAACAAAATCCATGCTTTGATCCATACAAAGAAATGGAAGAAGCTGAATTAGGCATATATTTTCTACATGAAGAGAATCCACCTCTCCTAAGCATCACCAAGCTGGAAAACAAGGATGAAAATGAAGTATGGAAACTATTTTTCGTTGGTTCAAGAAGTAGACAAGGTGCTAGAGGAGGTGCCATGTTGGTTCACCACAAAACATCAAGTACTATTCATCCTTGTGATTTCAGTTTTCTTTTTCAAACAACACAGCTGAATACGGAACTCTAATCCATGGACTTCATAAGGATAGGAAAAGAGGTATAAAGAACTTGCATATGTTTGGGAATAGTGAATTAATTATAAATCAAGTTAGAGGGTAGAATGCTACTAGGAATGATCTCCTAAGGAGCTACAAAAATAGGGTATGGGACCTCATTGATGACTTCAAAGCATTCAACATCAGTCCATACCAAGGAAGAAGAAAGGTTACGGATAGACTTGTAGCAATTGGGGAAACATTTGATGTGGTTGATAGTATCAAAAGAGATAAAACACAAGCCCCATATCAAGGTAGTTGTAAGGCTAGTGGTTCTAGATAATAACACAAGCTAGAAGGTGTTTGAGGATGATCAAAAGATCATCAATTTCTTAAAAGAAGAGGCTGAGTTCTCAGCTAGGAATCAGGATAAATTAGAGTAGCAATACGGGGATCAGGTAGTGCAGCTTGCTGAAAAAAAAGCTTCCAAAAGGATTAGTAACATTCAAGTCAATATTCAATCCCAATGACCAATTTTAGAAAGAGAAAGAAAATATCCAAGTCAAAGGGGAAGATTTAGAGCCTATTTCAGTTCGGAGAAGGTAAAATGATCCAAATCAGCAAAGTGAGTACTCAATAGGAAAAATCTAATTTCATAAACTTTGCCAAGAATTCCTAGATGTCTTCGCTTAGAGCTATGAGGACTTGAAAGGATTTAATCCAATGTTGGCACAACATACTAATTGAACTGGATCTGGATGCTAAGCCTATCAGGAAAAAACAAAGACCAATCAACCCTCACATTGAGCCTCTCATGAAAAAGAGTTGAATAAGTTGATAGAGGAAAGCATCATATTTCCAATCAAACACTCAAGTTGGGTTACAAATATGGTACCACTCAGGAAGAAAAATAGAGAAATTAGATTGTGCGTAGAATTTCAGGACCTGAATAGGGCATCTCTCAAAGACCACTATTCACTCCCATCAATGGATAAAATATTACAGGTCGTAGCCAGTTCAGAAAGATTCTCTCTCTTAGATGGATACTCAGGCTACAATCATATTATGGTGAAAGAAGATGATCAATTCAAAATTGTTTCACCACCAAATGGGAGACCTATGCCTACAGGAAAATGCCATTCAGATTGTCAAACGTTGGAGCCACATTCCAGAGGGCCATGGACATGGCATTCAAGGGGTTGATAAATAAGATAGTTCTTGTGTACTTAGATGACTATCACTGTGTTTTCTAAGAATATGAAAAGTCACCTCTTTCTTCTCCAGACAAGTGTTTCAAAGATGCAATAGATTTTGGAGTGTCTCTAAATCCCAAAAAATGTATATTCCTAGCTCACGAAGGCAATCTCTTAGGCCACATTGTGTCTAAGGAGGGATTGAAAATTGATCCTAGAAAGGGTTGAAGCTATTCAAGCATTTCCATTACTCCAAGTCATAAGAAGGCTCTCCAAAGCTTCTTGGGGAGAATCAATTTTGTCCATGGTTTGTGCCATATTTTTCCACTCTTGTCAAGCCAATAACCATGATGTTAAAGAAGAGCATGGACATTTAAGTGGAAATTAGAGGGAAAGAAAGTTTTGAAGCTATCAAGAATGTTATATCTCAAGCTCCAACTCTCATCAATCCGGACTTTTCCAAAGATTTCATGCTCTATGCCTTCGGTGGTTCAGACACAATTTCCGCAATCCTAGTGCAGAAAAATAAAGAGGGATCCAAAAAACTAGTTTCCTTCTTCAGTCAAAGATTTGGAGGACTATGAAGTAAGGTACTCCTTCATTGAGAAGCATGTCCTCACAGTTATCAGGAGTTTGAAAAAATTCAAGCACCTAGTTTCAAACAATAGGATTCAGCTGCTAGTATCCCATGCAAGAGTCAAGGATTTCCTCTTGAATAAGGATTTGAATGAGAAACAGGGGAAGGATGGATCACCCATGTTATGGAATATGACATAGAAATCAAGGTCACTAAATTGGTCCATGGAAAGGGATTGTGTGAACAACTAGCTTCCAGTCAACATGTTGAGGAAAGTAATGAAAAAGAAGTTGTTTTGGTACTACAGGATAATCAAGAACAAGTAGATGATAGTGTGCCTACCCTTGTTGGACTCAGGACATGATACATTTCCTATAAACAGGTCTATGCCCTCCAGAAATGAGCAAAGTAAAGAGGAGATATTTCAGACTCCAAGTCATTCCATATGTGCTTATTGATGGTGTTTTGTTCAAGAAAGGCATCAATGGAGTCCTATTGAGGTGCATTGGAACAAGCCAAATTGAAAAGGTGCTACAATGAGTTTCACGATGGAGAGGTCAGAGGTCATTTTCCTCCATGGGTAACAACTCTCAAAATAATGAAGGTGGGTTAGTATTGTCCCACAGTGTTTAGTGACTGCTACACTTGGATCAAGAAGTGTAAAAAATGTGCATTCTTCACAGGAAAAGAGAGGCTAGCAACACTTCCATTGCATCCTATTTCAGTTGACCAACCATTCATGCAATGGGGATTGGACTTCATCAGGGTCATTAATCCAAATTCAAGCCAAGGTCACAAGTGGATTCTCATGACAACATATTATTTCACCAAGTGGACCGAGGTGGTGGCTCTCAAGGAAGCAAATGAGTCTAGCATACTGGACTTCTACGAAGGAATAATGACAAGGTTCTAGAGTACCAACCACTATCATATCAGATAATGCTCTAGCATTCCTCAGGTTCAAAGATCACAGAATGGGCTGTTAGGAATGGGATTTATTTGAGCACCTCTTCAAACTATTACCCCCAGGGTAACGGACAAACAGAGTCCATGAACAAGAATTTGCTAAAGATCATCAAGAGGACTCTAGATGAAAATCAAAGGACTGTGGCATACCAAGCTCAAATCAGCCTTGTGGGATGATATGATAACACCTAAAAGGTCAATAGGAAACTCTCCCTACAAGCTATGGTCTATGAAAGAAGCAGTGCTGCCCATATCACTAGAGTTTCCCAAATTGGAGCTCATGAAGCAGCTAGAGTTGTCAGAGTTTGAACCTATGGAAGCTAGGTATGCCAAACTAATGGAATTGGAAGAAATAAGAGAACATGCAATGCAAACCATGGAGAAAGGATCAGGCCTTAGTCAAGAGGTCATTTGATAAGAAATCTAAAGCTAAGGACCTTCCAAGAGGGGAACGTAGTTCTGAAATGGGATGCAGATCGGGCTAAACTGGGAAGAACATTCCAAGTTTGATGCCATTTGAAGTGGCCCCTACATGTTCACAGGATGTAAAAGTAGTAATTCCTTTTAACTATCTACTTTTGATGGAGAGGAACTTCTGATTCCAGTTAACATAATCTATCTTAAACATTGCTACTAAAAGGAAAATTCTCACCCTTGTACATATTAGTTTAGGACTTTAAATTCCTCTAAGTGCATATACACATTGTCCTTGTTGTAGATTAGGTTTCAATTTCCCTAAGTGCCTTTGGCATAGGTTTTTTAGCTCCTAGTTGTATCATTGTGCAATTCAGTGTGCCTCCCAAGAGGAACATTGTAAACAAAGAAGTTCATACTTGTGGGGAACAGTTGCAGATTTCAAAAGAAAACAAATGTAGAGAAACTAAAATCAGGATTAAGGACAGGTTTTACTAAGTTTTCATTCTTTGATTCCTTCAAGATTAGTCACAGGTGAACTTCTAAGTGTCCCCGCAGGGTCAGAAAGTCAGCAAGAGGAGCATTTTCCCAAACTCATCCAGTGGTTTCCCATGGTCGAAAGCAGAAGATCAACCTCAAATTTCTCTTGCTCACTTTTCAGGTTTGTTTCAGTTGAAAATCCAATGAGAGTAAAGTAGCTATGGCCTTCAGCAGTGTTCTAAGTGGAACATTTAGAAGAAAGAGAAAGATCAAAATTTAATAGAGTTCCATGATGTCTTAACTCAGAGAATGTCTTATTTAAAACTCTGCAGCGTGTTATGCATGCCAAGCAAATCATCAGTTTTTGTGTGCTTCATACTTGGCAGAATCAGTTTCAGGATAGGTTTAGAAATTCATTTTTAGTCTTGTAGATCAGGATTGTAGAGAGGAAAATGGTGAAAATCCCAGGTTTAGAAAATTTTCCACTCTCACAAATTTAACTTCAATATTTTCTTATAAAATTGAGAGTGCGAGCAATGAACAGGACCAGGGTTAGCAGACAGTTTCAAGTGAGTTTCAGGACTAGATCAGTTGTAGGCTATCAGTTGTGACTCCATGCCCAATGGATATATCAGGCTACTGGTATATTAACATCTAGTAGGAAGATGTCCCCACAGTCACCAAATTGTTATCCAATTTTTCCCCTTGGGCCAAAATTGGATGACAGGGACCTAGCAAAACCTAGACACCAGACAAGGCCCCTAAGGATGAAACTGGTCACAGGTAGTTTTTGGGGTCTCAGGAGCACATTTAAGGGATTCGGGAGTGAAAATCATAATCGAGGAATTTTTTCCTCTTATGGGTTTTGACCCTTAAGATCAACTTTAAAATTGATGAAATGTGAGCCCCATGGGCCCACACCTAGCCAAAGCAAGTAAAATTGGAAGAAAAACATGATGAGCCTCAAAATCCCTTGTGTATAAGTCCCCATGAGGCCTCCGACACAAAAAAATTCAAAAAAATTGTAAATTGAGAGATCTGGGGTCAAAATTTGCACTTTGGGCCTCAATAGAGGCCACTGAGCTAAAATTTAGCTCAGCCAAGATTGGGCGAATCATGCATTGAGGTGATGAGTTGAAGGAGGGTTCATCGAGTTGGATGCATATTGTTCAGTTTGAGCCGAGTCAGCTCTGAGAATCTAGTTGAAAGGGGCCATGAGCTTGGGTTTGGACAAAGCATCGGAGAGATCCCAATGGGTGGTTCGAAAGGTCGATTTGCTCCGAGCTGAGTTGGGAAAGCACAAGGATCTTGGAAACATCGGCTCAGTAGTAGGTGCATCATGAGGGATTTTCAAGCTCACATGCACATGGCAATGGAGTTTAGGTGTAAGGATGAGCTTAGCTTGAGTGAGATGTCTCACGACTTGGCGAGTTCCCAATAAAGTGGATCGAGCTCAAGCTTGAGCTATGGATGAGCATGAATGGCAGGCGAGGGAAACTCGGCCAGGGGTTTGGGGGAAGGCTGATCATATTGGTATGACTCAAGGAATTCGAGAGTAAAGGTTAGGAGCTAAGCTCCCCGAGCTTAGCCAATGAAGCTGTATTAGGGGGTCGATTCAACATCATAGAATGGGAAAACCAAGATGGATGGTAATCCAGTGAGCTCAGCATTGAAAGAGCTCGAGCCAAGCTGAAGGTCTTCGCCTGATCAATAGGCATGTAAAGATGTGCTCAGGATTGGCAGCTCATGAAGTGAAATGGTCGAGGCATGGGAAATTAGGGCAAGGAGTAAGTCTGAGGAATCAATGAGATCAAGCAAATGTCAAAAGAACAGGAACCTCAGAAGTCTGAGCCGAGCATGCAAGTCATGGACAGGGAGGTGGTGAGTTGAGGAAGAGTTTGGGATTCAAGTTGGAGCGAGGGAAACTTCACGGGTCTGAATGACATAAAAATTTTAACTTCGGAGGTACAACACCGAAAGGGAATGAATGTGCAAAAAGGTACAAATCCAATGAAGTCTGAAGTCCTAAAATTTTGGACATGGTGACTTAGGGTAGAAGTAGGAGATTTCAGAATTTAGGGTGGAGTGAATTTCAGAGGGAATGTTTTAGGGTTTGAAGCACTAGGGGTTTGAAAATGAGGGAGGTCAAGATGTCTGAAACGACATAGGCCCAAAAGTCTGAAACAACAACTCCCACCCAACAAATTCAAAGAAGCCTTCCGAGTTAATTCATTGTGCTACATGAAACATTGATCTCAGCGTGGTAGGTGGAAATATTAAACATCAAGCCAGATCAAACTTGGTGGCATGCTAGAGGAGCCGAGTCGCATTAACTATGGGCTCAATAGGTGAAGTGTAATGAGCTCGGTGGTGGATATGAAACCCTAATCATGACCCATTTTCAAAATGGAATAACTTTTGCAATTTTTGGCCATTTTTAATGAAAATTATACTTGTTGGAAAGGATTTTCAGTGAAGAATCCAATGGACACTTCAATTTTAAAAACTAGATGAGTAGGTGAATTTTTAACCCATGCAAGAAACCATGTGAAAAATGATGACAACTTCTTCCATACTCACCATTTTTCACAAAATTACAGTTGATGGAAAGCTAATCTTTGAGCTTCTCCAGCATGGAATGATCAGAAGGGAGCATTTAATGTGGTTTTTTGGGAAAATTTTCATGATGAATTTGCAAGAGCCAAGGCCATACCTAGGTGCAAGCAAACCCATTTCTTCTTATTCAAGGCATAATACAATCATGGCATTTGCAGAAGCCATTGCAGGAGGAAAATGATGAATTTTGATGGGTTTTGGAGCATTTTGGACTTCTTCTATCTCTCTCCTCTCTTGAAATCTTCTTTTATAAATTGTAAGGAGGGGCTCAATAAAAAAGGTTGGATACTTTTCCTTTTCCCCTCCCTTCTTTCTTGTCTATGAGAAATTTGTGGAGATTCAAGCCTCCCACTGAACATTGTAATGCAATTTTTATGCCTTTGGCCCCATGTAATGTATTGTATCAAAATTTTGGAGCAATAAAACATAGATTTGTGGATGATTCTCAACCCTCTTTTATGTTTATTGTGTCTTATATATCTTTCATTATAGTTAAGGTTATTGTGCATTGTTAAATTGTTATTGCAAGATCTCAATGGATTGTGTTTATTAGTAAAGTGGGTTTGTGAATAGGTGTTTTTTATTTATTGGTGTTGATCACCCTCTTCAATTTGCTTGTTTCATTCCCATGCAAGTGTAAGTTATTCAATATTCCTTATTGGTGCATCACCTCCAGTTAGAATAGATTTACTTTTCATGCATCCTTTTATCCTTATCTCCTTGGAAAACATTAGGGTAGGATTAGATTAGTTTTCTCTACAATTTGGGCGTGTGGTGTCAATATTTAGGAATAGGAAGCTGGCATTTTTTTGGAGAGCTATCCTGATTACAAAGTCCCAAACTTTGGGAATAGCTATATGTGGAGCAATTAGACCGAATGCCCCAAAAACAATAGGACCATTTAGGGTTGCTATGATTTCACATAAATAGGTGTTATGGAGATATTCAAAGAATTCAAGGTATGTGTTGAGTGTCTTCTCAAGGAACATACAAGGTATAGTTCATAAATACATTATGTCATTCTAATATGATTATCAAAGACTAAAATAGAGCTTCAAGGTAGGGAAAAAGTGACTGAGTTGATTTCTACCTAAGTTATCAAGGTAAGATGCATGATTTTTTTCTTCTCTACTAGATATGGTGGTCTTTAGCCTAGGGGGAGTAGTAGAATTTTGTGTCAAAATGTGAATTTATCTTTGTAGCATCTCAAAGTTGGCTTCACAACCAATTAAGGGTCACTTTAGGGATCTGTGTTCTCAAAGTTGGATGATATCAAGAAGCAAGTGACTAAACAAGGTTGTTATGCCTCCTTAAGCTAGGATAACTCAATAGTAAAGGTAATAATGGATGTTTTTAACTCTTATTTAGAATTGTTGGCATGTTTATCAGAGTGTATGCTTGAAATATAGGTCTCGTACAATGATTCCATGGTGGCAAAAACAAAGTTTTGGTAGAAATTGTCTAGTTGTGCATGCCTACAAGGTGGACGATGCTATTTTAGCCCAAAGAAAAGGTATGATGCTACTTTATTCATGATTTTTAGAAATTCTAGATGGTACATATATGTTGTTCCCAGAGGAGTGTTGTGTTTCTATGCTTAGAAAGAGGCTAAAAGAAGGTTTTGACTGAAACTACAATATTTTAAGCATATTTGAGACCCTTGGTTGATGTTTCTAAATAAGAGGTGATTTTATGAGGTTGAGAAATGTGAATATCATGCAAATATAGGTAGCATTTTTCATTAATGTAAAAAGGGTGAGAAGTACATGATGTTTTCTATCAATGATGAAGGGGGAGATTGTTGGTATGTTGCTGCATAGGTGTTGTCATTGATGAAAACCCTCATTAATAAAAAAATTGGATGATGGAGTAAGGTCAAATGAAGATAAAATTGGTGATGACATGGAAATTCAGGTATGTTCTTTATTGCACACGGTGTTCAGTGAGGATGGCTTGTTCTTGCAAGCCTAATCAAGTGATATAGCTTGCTTAGGTGGTAATACATGGTAGTATGAGCTTCTTTGTTTCTTGAAAATCATGTTGATATGATCAAGAGTATGTTTAGAGAGTTATTAGGCACTCATATGAACTTCAAGGTGCACATACAAGTTCATGACTAAGTTTCACGTGCTCATTTAGAAAAGATATGGCTGTTAGATTAAATGAGGATGAGTTATGGAGCTATATGAGCCCATGGATACATGTATTCAGTTGTATAATATTTTAACACGTATGTTAGGACCATTTGAAGTGTTTTCATGATGAGTTATCGTGTTCTTTTAGTTGACCCTTTCCTTTACAATGCAAAACCCTAAGGGCTAGCTATGAAAATGAGATATGATGGAAAGATTGAGAGCTATTTGTGGCATAGAAATGATTGGAGATGATAGAGTGTGTATTTGTGTTGTGGAAAACATTTCAAGGTGCTATGATGTGATTTTTGCAAGATATGAGGTTTTTGGTGATACATGGTTAAGAATAAGTGCATTTCCAACACGAATTGGGTCTTTTGATGCTAACTCTTAAGTGTGTACTTTGAATGGGACCTTGTGGATTTCAAGGATGTTTCTAAATTTATTATAGAAGGTTTTAAAAAAATAATGAGGTCAGTTCATTATCAGGTTTTTATGAACGAATGTTAATAAGGTAAACAACTTGTTATGAGTTTGAAACCCTAGCTTGAAAGTGGTTTGTGAAAATTGCTTCCTAAGTGGCCAGAATTGATTCCTAGTGCATGGATGATGATTTGAACATGTAGATCACTCCTCAATTTTTTAGAAAGGTATGGTAGAGGTTGTGGTGATGAGTGAACCCCACTTAAACATATCAATTTCTGAAAAAGTTTAGTTTGTGGCAAGGTTTTCCAAAGGAGTTACAAACTACATGACCATTGTGTGATTTATGTGAGTTTTTATTGATGTTCAAAGAGGTTTCAGGTTATGGTGATGCAGTTACATGGTCAAGTGTGCTTCATTTAGGTTGAATGGTCAAAGGGCAATTAGAAGCAACCCTCTGTAAAATAGACATTTCAGGAGCTACAAGAGGAGTCAGGAGGTGATTCAAATTATTTTGGAAATATAATTAAGATATATTTCTACTGATATGATGTTTTCTTCATGATGATAATATTTAATATAGTTTCTAGGTCAATTTGTGAGCAAGAATATTTCTTGCTATTTAGGACATAATTATTTTTGTTGAAAGATTGAGTTGGTTAGTGCATGAAATGGATTAGGTGATGCTTTCTATCACATGAAATGTGAATAGGGATGAATTTTGAATCCAATTAATCCATTTGGAGGCCTTTAAAGTTCTAGGAAGAGTGCAAACCAGTTTACTTTTGAAAACTTATTTTTGGAAAGCTTTATTTGGTGAAGGAAAAAGTTGATGTGGTTTGAACTAGTGGATGTTTCATGGGATATAAATTGTTTATGAGTGTTCTAAAATTCCTTACATTTACATATAGTGGTAACATGCCATATTTGAGGTGTTATTTGGTGATATTGAACCAAAAGGTGAAGATAGGGTGTTAGAAACAAGTGTTTGGTGAAGGCAATGAGCCACTAGGCCCATTAAACAAAATAATTTGATTGGTTCATGAAACTTGAGACAATGTATGATTTTTAAATTTTATTTTAAACATGTGTGGTGAATTTTAAAGCATGGATAAAAATATTTTTGGGATTAAGAGATTTTTGTGATTCCAATTCATGGGTTTTAAGGATTTTTGGTGCATGGAAGAAGGGTTTTAGCTAGGCCAATCCATATGGGTCATTTGTAGATGATTTGAAAATTATATGTGATATTTTTAAGATTAATTAGTTGTGAAAATGAGGGAAAATATTTTAATTTGAATTTGAATTAAAAAGGAGCTTACAAAAGCATAATTTTGGGTGCTTTTGTGAGCTAATGATGTGTGTGCAAAAAGTGTGACATAGGTGTGATATTTTTGTAGGTGTATGAGAATGAATTGAGATCAGATCAAGTGAGTGACAGGTTAAGGAAGGTCAAAAAACATGTGTGCAAAATTTTGAAGCTTGAGAAGTGAAGAAAGAGCTAGATTGTGCAAGTTGAAGATCTAGGATTTGAATAAGGGTTTGAAGAAGAGTGAGCCGAATCAATGGTCTCTATCAGTTGTGGCAGAAATATATCAAAGATTAGAACATAATAAGGTTTTTGAGTGGGTGATTGATAATATTGGGGGTTTTTAGCCTCCTTATGGAGTTGGTGCTTCACAAAATTAGGGGTTGGTGCTCCTTTTAGGGTTGTACCTCTACTAAACTAGAGGTTGGTGCTCCTTGTGGGGTTGATGCCTCACTAAATTTGAAATATATCAATATAAAGATTTTGTTTCAGTGGGTTTTATTCCCCTTGAGTGTTTCCCACTAATATCTTGTGTCTTGTTTTTCTTCTCTTGTTCATTGTTCATTACATATATGATATCTTGATGGTGTGCACACATTAATGGATGGTTAAGTAATCTTATGTTTTGAATAAGAAAATATGAAATCTGATTTAATTTTGTAAGGACTAATTCACACCCCCTTCTCATTACATTTTGATTTTAACATGTCCTTCTTTCATGAGTACTGCTTTGATCTCATTTCCTAAAGCATCACATTCAACTATGAAGGTCTTGGAGAAATCTAGAGTTGTCAATACTAGAGGGGTGCACATTGCCAAATTTTATTTTTTAAATGACCTAGATGTTTCCTCATTCTAATTAAAGGCATATTTATTCAATAATTTTTTAAGTGGTGTTGCTTTATTACTATATCTTTTTATAAATATGTGATAGTACTTTGTGAGACCTAAGAAACCTTGTAAATGCTTGAGGGTTCTTGGGAGTTCCCATTCCACTATGGCGTGGATATTGTGAGGGTCCACATTAACACCTTTATGAGAGAGAAATGGCCCAATTATTCCACTTCATGTACCCCAAAATAACACTTTGAAGGCTTGACATATAGTTGATGGTTCTCGAGGGCTTCCAATACCGTATTGACGTGATGTAAATATTTCTCCCAGGATTTGTTGTAGATGAGGATATCATCAGAAAATACCAAGACAAACTTCCATAGGAATGGTATAAATACTTAATTCATCAAACTCTAAAATGTGGATGATGCATTAGTAAGACCAAAAGGCATCACTAGGGATTCATAATGCCCTAGATGAGTTTTGAAGGTTATCTTATGAATATATTATTTCTTTACTCTAATTTAGTGATACCCAGAATGCAGATCTAGTTTTGTAAAATAAATTTTACCATGTAACTCATCTAATAAATCATCAATGACATGAATAGGAAACTTATCTTTGATAGTGTACTTGGTGAGTTCTCTGTAGTCTAGAAACATGTGTCATCTTCCATCCTTACGGCGCACCATAACCACTGAAGTAAAATAAGCACTCTTATTGTGAAGAATAATACACATTTATAACATTTCCTCCACTATCTTCTCGATCTCACTCTTTTGCACATATGGGTATCTATCACATATCTATAAGGCCTGATGTTGGGGGGATAACTTCCTAGAATTAACCAAATGGCATGATAATGATCTCTTTCAGGAGGTAATCCTCTAGGATCCTTGAATACAACTACATGTTGTTCAATAAATTTCTAAATATTAAGATGCACTACCATCGTTGGTGGTTGAACTTCCATGGAGAAAAATCTATTACAAAACCTTCAACCCATTTTTAAGAATCTTTTAAATTTGGTGAGAACCAACCACATGAAGAGTTTTTTTCCTGTAGTCCACAAAGTTTAAATTGTTTACCATCAGAATGAAAGAAGATGAATAATTTCTTGAAATTTAGATCTATGGTACCCAAAGTTGTGAGCCAATGAACACCTAAGACAATATCAGCTCTGCCCATGGGAATAAAAAACATTGTAGATTACAATGTGTAGTCACCCATTATAAGTCTGATTTTATGGCATTTACCTGAACATTGGACTATGTTACCATCTGCGATCATTACTTGAAATTCAAGTGTTGGGTAGATGAAACAATTTAGCCATGCTACCAGTTTTCGATTGATGAAATTATGTGTCCTCCCCAAATCAATCAATATTGTCACCTTCTACTTCTTAAGATAACCCATGACTTAAAGGGTTTGTGGAGTACTAGTACCTAATAGAGCATGACATGAGATAGTAGGTTGGGGATCTTCATATTCTTCCTCTAATTTTTCCACTTCTTTGCTTGACTTTTCCTCATATTCTTCTTCATCACCAGTCCATTCAATGTAGAAATTTTTTTTCTCAGCACATTTATGATTTGGTCCATATTTTCTGTTACAATTAACACATAACCCTTTTTCTCTTTTTTCTTCAATTTTTTGAGGTGTCATCCAAATTGGATGAGGGTACAGTGGATACAATGTGCTATGATATTTTATGTTAGTGAAGGACTGCCATTTGCTGGAAAGAATTTTTTCCTTTTCCCTACGCGCCATGATAATAAAATCATCAACCTTGATTAGATTAAACATGCACACCTCATGCTCAATGTCTTCCTTTAGACCCCTAAGAAACAAATCATTCAGATACTCTGCTGTAATATCCTCCACATGCAAGGAAATATTTTAGAATTGATGGACATACTCCTTTACTAAATTTTTTTGTCATAACTTTGCTAATTGGCTGAAGTAATTCTATGACACACTAGAACTATAGCGTAATTTAATTTCTTAAGTAAAAACTGTCCATGTGACACTTAAACCATCCTTCTGCCTTTGAGCACATAACCAACGATACCAGAAAAATTGGTCAGGTTCTAGATATAAGGATGTCATCGCCACATTTTGTCTTAATGGGATATGATGGAGATCAAAGAAATTATTCATTTAGGTAATCCAATTGAGCATATCCTTTCCATTGATTTTACGCATTTCCACTTTTGGAATAATGCCCCACCATTGGTGAGGAGAACCACTTGAATGTGTAAAGGATTCTCCTTGATTTGAGTGATTTAGACCTATGTGAGTATTGCTAGAGAGAGGAACCCATATGAATGGAATTAAGATTTTTTTTTGAAAGAGTGAGCAACAAATCCCGCTCCATTGATTGAAAATCCATAGAAAGTTCACCCCTAAGGCTACCTTTCAGATGAAGAAGCTCATTATTGAGGTTATCCTTACCATATTATTTACCCTTTCCTTAAGTTGGATGACTACCTCAGATACTCCCAAACCAGAAGATTCTAAATCCACATCTTCCTTATTTGGGGTCATTCCTAGAGTTTATTGACCTTTCCCTTGGCCTCAAGTTGATCTACTGGTCATGATGTAGGTTTTGGGACTCGGGGTAGATAGAATAGGGTAAAACTTTAGGGTTTGGGGTTTCAAAAATTTAATGGCTAAATAGAGGAAATCATAAAGAAGAAACCCTAGCTAATTTTTGGAAATGTTTTTGAAAATATAATAAACTTAGAAAAATTCCAAAAATTGCAACCTCGGTAGCTAAATTATGAAATAAAATAAAACTGTTATAAATTTTGAAAACAAGAAAAAAAATTCTTAAAATTTGGAGAGGAGATTACTTGATTGATTTTTCCTCACCAAAAAAAAAATCAGAAAAATTCGCTACCAATTTTGAGATATAACCAAACCTTCAAAATTAGGGTTTGACACAGTGCTGACCGAGATCAGGCTCTTATACCACTTATAATGGAATTACTTGTATAAATATGATTATCAACAACAATAGAACACCAAAGATATAAGATTGTAGATAAATGATCTCAATATGCAAGTAGAATAACTTAGCCACTTTGAGGGTGCAACCTTAAAACCATACAATAAGACTCAAATGCTCAATATGATGATTAACTACTCCTCACTACCACCTATATATACCAATCCTATGTTATGGCCAATACCAATTCTAACCTACTAAAAATATATAAAAGTATAAATGAATAACATATGACAAGAGGAGATATTTTGTAAGCCACAAGTCAGAATTTCATTTTCAATATAAGCTATAGGACTAAAGGCATAAAACTAATAGTCTCTTTCATCAAATTCCATAAGCAAAGAGAAAAACTAAATTTTTTTACCTTTTTCTTCTTTGAACCTCAAGGGTTTACGTAGATTCCAAGGATGCAAGAAATATTTACAACTCTTCATCATCCCTCTCTTTCTCTAAATCTTCATATGAATGGAAATCCCTACTTGCGACAAAGAGTCTATCTTGATTAGCCAAACAAAATGATAAGGAAGGAAACAATAGATTTTAAATGTGTGAGTACCTTGGACTATCATAAAGATCCACTTTATTACATGGAAAATACATAGTGAGCCCTTGGAAAGGATCCTTCTTCCCACCTTTCCCATTATTAGCATAGATATGATCACCCAAACATGGCCATGATACATCATGATCAAATAGACCCTTGACATGATCAAATAAGACATCATACAACTTACCATGGGCTACTGATTTGAAATTTACAACAAGTTGAAAGAGTCCATGGACACCAGGAAATGCTCTTGTCTCATGTGTGCGCCTTCTAACATTGTCCCTCGGAAGATCCACTTCATCTTTCCTTATGTGTTTATATGTTTTATCCCTTACAACCCCTTTTCTTTGGACATCCTTGATGTGTTCAATTCCCTCTCTCCCTTGAAACTTGCTTGGTGGTTTTTCAACATCCTCTTCATTCTCTTACTCCTCATTCTTCTTTCCCTCCTTTTTCTTATGCCTCCAAGATATTTTAGTATCTTACAACATGCAACCATTAAAAAGAAAAGGAATATTATGAACCAAAATTAGTTTACCTTCTTCTTTGTTTGATGTTTGCTTAACAATTTTCCCATGTTCTTGAGCTTTCGTAGGGTTGATATTTTCCTCAAATGACCTTCTTTTTACTACTATTAGGTACAAAATAGGAGCTTCACCTATTGTGATCCTCGATTTACTATGGATAAATCATTCCTCTCTTCTTGACCTTATCAATTCAAGTGATTTATCTTTGATGCATTCATCCATGTGACCCCACAATCCTTTTCTAGGCACATGAATAATAGGTGAGATATAAATCAAATGGAAAAAGGAATCAATTATCTTTATAAGCATACCATGGTCTTTAGAATGGGGGAAGCTTCTTACCAATTCTATCTTGGCCCATACACATAAATCAATCTTCACCTGGTTTGGATATTGTATGAGAGGGTGTATGTGTCCTTTACCATGAAGGTTTTTCCACTCTTTAATCCTTGTTTCTCCAATCAAATGATCTTCCTCATTTTGAACTATCTCTATATCTTGAGTGCTTGAGCTTGAGATGCCTTTGTGGACCTAACCAAGGCTCAATTCTTCATCATTATGCTCCCTTTTTCCCGTGTTTATAAAAATGTCCAACAAGCTTTTTGTCCTCATGTTTCATTGGAGAAGGGTTTCCAACCAGCCCTTCCTCTTACCCAACATGATTAACACCTCTTGCTTCATTTCTAGATTCATCACATGTTAAAAAAATTCATTATCAACCACAAAATGAACAATATTTACCTTATGAAGTTGATTCTTTGGAATGGGCGCAAGTTTCATGACTCCATCTCTTATTGTCATATGAGAATTTCTTGAGCTATTCACTTCACCCTCTTGTTCCTCAAGATTCCCTTCATCCTTCTACTCATGCTCCCAAGTCCCCTTAGTATTTTTCAACATGTAACCATTAGAATTCAAGGAAAAATTATTGACGATTAAAATTTCTTTACCTTCCCTTTCTATTGGCTCTTTCTTGTCCATTTCTTCATTGTCTTGTGCTTCATTAGGGCTGCAAGAAAAATCAATGAAGGGTTCATCTTTGACCATGGTGGTGGGTGCTTCTAAGGCTCCCTAGGGCTGCTCCCTTTTAATAGCCAAATGCTGCAATAATTCTTCCTCTCTCTTCACCTTATAGAAATAAGTATTTCCATACTTCCATGGAAAACTTGGGGTTTTGGTCCTGTCTTCGAAAATCTTCGTGATTTCTTCTTGTTTTTCCCACAAGATGGGGCTCTTTTGCTCAAGGGTTAGGATGTTTCTCCCATTACCCTTGTGCATGGCTCAAGGCCTGGATCAAGTTCTAATTCCCACTCTATATTTTTCCAAATACATGAATTTTTCAAAGGTTAGGGAATCACGATTCTTTTCCAGAAGAGCTTGATATTCCTCAAAGAAAGTTTCCACCTTGTTGACCGTTGAAACCTTAGGCTCTTCCTTTAATGCCCTTCCTCCTTGTAGGTTTTTCGTGGTGGAGATAAGAGAATCCAAGGTAAATGTTAGCCTTTATTTCACCTTTATCAATCTATCCATTGAAACCCTAGGCCTTTGAGAATCCAAGCTCGAATACCACGGTAGTATCCCTTTTGGGGATAAAACTAAAAAATTAAGGAAATTCACTCAAACCCTAATACATGTAAATCTGATTTTTATAACAACAATTAATAAAGGACCAAACTCTCTCTCTACCTCTCTCTTGATTTTATAGGATAGAAAATGTGATTAAATCATCAAACTCAAAATTCTGAAATTTATTATGGCACAAAAAATAGCTAAAACTTGTAAATTCAATAACTATTAGAAAATAAGGAATCTCCACACATATGAATACTCAAAATGATCATAAAAATATCAAAAATCAAATGAGACCAATATTATAATTTTCCAACCATGGGAACCCTCTCAAAATTGATCCCAAAATCTCTAAATGAGTTATAAAAGTTGTCCAATGCCAATACAAATTTGAATGTGAAGTATTCTTCTCAAATCTGTAATATTATTCAATACCAATCAATGTTGAAAGGTTTTTCGTCGTCCAAAAAAACTACTAGAAGGGTTTGCATCCTTCTAGAAAGCCACATAAGAGGTTTTTCTCCCTCAAGTGGAAGAACATAGAGCAACAAGCTCACAATTCCCAAATAGGAAAATGCACCAAAATCTACATCCCTCAAATGAGCTCTCTAATCTTATTTTATAACCTCCTTTTGGTGCCAAAGCTCATAAAGGTAAGATCGACCTCCAATAAGTCATTATAATATTTTATTAAGCCTCATTAAAGATACTAAACCCATCCGACCTTATTAAAAAAGGGAAATACAAAATAAAACATGAATATAAATGATGAAAGCTGAAATACAATCCATGGCCTCCCCTTGTTCAACCATCACTTTCCAAGGAATCCTTTATTTTAGATTAAATTGAAAAACATAACATTACATTATCATTATAAAATCTCCATTGCAAACATATTTAATGGTTTCATTGGATAAAATCTAAATATCTTCAAGGAATTCTAGACGAATCTCTTTAGATTTATAGAAAAATACCATGAATTAAAACAACCAATATCAATATCTGAGCATAGTTTCCACCTATTTATATCCACTTCCCAAAATTTTGCATAAAGAATATTCTATAAATTCCTAGTGCTTTTTAAATCATGTATATGTTCTGATAACATATTATTATTATTCCAATTTTCTTTATCAATCTCATATACACAAACATCTAAATCACATCACCAAAGGAGCTCCCAACAATTCTATTAAATGGGTGCAATGATTACCATGAAATAGTGTGAAGTGTGACAATACCATGTTCAATTTTTCCATAATTAGGTTCTCTTGCAAATTTTGTGTCATATTTATATTGTTTCTTAGCAATCTCATCTTTATATTGATTGTTTAACTTGTAACCTTGTGTGACATGTAATTGAATTTTGAAACAAGATATCTTGTAACATATCTGTCAATGTATGATTTGGACAAGATGATGCTTCTAAAATGTGATGAGAGGTTGTTTCATGACCAATGGTCTATTTTTCTTGGTTTGAGACCTAACACTAACATGCAATACATACACCAATGTGCATAAATGAAATGGAATATGTATGATGGGCTCGCTTATTTTTCCACACTCCCTAGTCAAAAACCATCTCACCATTAAGAGGGATACAATGTGGAATTGGAAAAATATATAGTATCTCATATATATCACTTATCATCACAAATATGATTGCATATCGTATGTGAAGAAAATAAAGTCCACAATATGTTTTGTTTTTGCCTAATATATTTATAAAATTTATTAACATTATAATATTGTTATTGTTATATTAAATTTATTATTTAATATAATCAAAGTGCCTTTTCATAGCCATTGGTTTCTTTCTAGTAGTTTAAAAGATTGCTCCAAGCATTTGAAAAGTTATAGATCTCAACAACATTTGTTTCTTGTGACGTTTCCTTCAAAAATGTTGATCTAGATGATTGTTTAACATCACAATAAGAAAAAAAATCATCAAAAAAATTTAGAGATCACTTACAACATAGTTTAAGAAGAAATGATTACACTCCATGTAATTTCTTATATTATGGTTTTCCTTAAAAAAATCTCTTACTAAAGAATTGCTTAGTAATCTCCTTTGTTATAATTTGAAGAAAATGAAGCAAATTATTTTGTATTTCTCTCTTCTTGTATTCAAATAGTTGTATTATTCTTTCTCATCTTCTTCTTGAAATTAAAATGTGATTTTTTTTCAATGTTTTTCCTTTATAGTATTTCAAACTTCAGGACAAGTATCTAGATGATAGTCTATAAAATAGAGCAAAAAGTAAAAGATTCAAATAATCTACTAAGTATAGAACTATAAAAAAAGATATGAGATCAAATGCATCGACATTAAAACAATATACATTTAGGTATATCTTAAAAATCAATTCCCATAACACCTGCATCAAAACTTCACATCTCCACCAACACATGCCTCCAAAAAACATTCTCGATAATATTTTTTCCTAACAAAGTAGTGTTTAACATAGACAACTCAATAAATCTAGCTCATTCAAACATGTGCACCTCAACCAGAATTTCATTCCTAGAGATAGTCCCAACCATATTATACAATCTAAATAAAAAGGTCTTTAAGACTCTACATGAAACTCTCAATAAAAAATCACTAAATTCCTTTTTTTGCCTTATCAATGTACAATATTGCATTATTGCAACAATCAAAATTATAGTCTACCACAACCCCAAAATAAAATCTAGCATTTCCATTGGTTGATATTTTTTAAACTAATTGAAATATGGGCTCGCATGGTTAGGAAATTAGCCCTTGACTAATCATCCTTCAGAAAAAATAGTTTTTTTGAAAATTAAAAAAAAATGTTTTTATCAATATTATTTTTTGAACCATGTAAATGATATTTGATTGACTATTTAAAAGTTATGCAATAGGTTAAGTTTTGATTTCATAAATAATGGCCTTCTTGTTGAGGTGTTTTTATCATATAAATAAAACTTGATAAAAACATTGCAGTTTTGACCAAAAACCTTAACAGGAATGTTTTTGGGCATGCTCATTAATAGGTGACATGAGTTCAAAGTTGGGATGGACTATAGCTACACTAGAATTCATAATATTATAGGTATGACATTGTAAATGAATATCTACGTATTGTAAATAGTGAAAATGTATTTTCTTTGAAGTTTTGATTTCTTGAATAATGACCTGGGAAAGTGCAAGGAGATGGAGGACCAAAAAGTGGCCAAATTTTCAATTTGAAGTGAAGTGCGAGCGCGTTTTGTGAAAGTGCAAGCATTTTTTGTGAAAGTGTGAGCATGTTATGAATTATTAGGATCGGTAATTACCAATTCTAAAACATGAGTGCATTATAACGCACTCACATTCTTGTTTGTAATGTGGCATACGTGTTTTTGGGAGGAAGATATTTACTAAAATAAAAATATTTCTTAATCTATATTAATTATAAGTTAATATTTATTCTTTATTATTTCTCACTTTAAATTTATTAAGTATAACTTAATATTTATACTTTATTATTTCTTACTTTAAATTTATTTTAGTAAATATAAGAAATTAGGGTCACTTTGCACCTTATGGAACTAGTCTCACAACTCCATTAGTGATAGTTTAGAAGATAATTTTTCATATTCTAATCTGGCCAGTACATAGGTATTTTATAGGATTTTAGCATTCCACCTAGAGCTTTTAGGGTTTAAATTCTACAATAGATGTCTATTTTGGGAAATAATTCAGTCATTGTTTAGGTTTTGGGGCCTTTTGATTGTTTACTAACATTTTTAGGAGTGTCAAATGTCTCAAAATTAGAATTTACAAACCTCACAAATTTCAAAGGTAGCGATAATCACTTGAATATATGGACTCATGAAATTCCTTATAACACATAATAAATCAAAACACATATGTAATCTTTTATCGATTCAAATAATCAAGGGAATGATCATCATGAGGTCTATAAAGAATCTGAAACATCATGAGGACAATGGGTGCAATCAGGAAAATCACGAGGTGTTTAAAAGATCTAAAACATCAAGAGCTTCATCGAGATTCAAATCATCAAGGGAATGGTCATCAGGAGCATGATAAGAGAAGCTCACCATGAGTGATGGTGGTAATCATATTAGTCTCACAAATAATTCATATTTTATGAGAGTGTTTCTAAACACTTAATCAATGCTTGGTAATAAACTCACATCTTGCAAGTCAGGGAGGTAGGAATTTGTAGTGTTTTAGTATAGTGTGGAGGTCAAGAACACATGGAATTCATTCTTAGACATTCCTCCAAGTTTCATCCAGGGATCAATCCTTCTATCAGGATGAGGAAACCTATCTCCATGAAAAGCAATTGAGAAAGAGGGTGTCCAGAAATCATAAGCATGCTTCCACTCAGGTGACATCTTGGGTAGGGAGGTGAATTATGATATTAATAAGAGATCATCATGTTCTAAAGGTGAAAAGTGAGGCTCAAGGAGTGAATTGATGATCATCATATCTTGAATCTACCATTGTTTCCAAATCTCTTCGAGAAATAAATCAAAATGAGGTAGTCAGGCTACTGAGGCATCCAAGACCATCATGTGTGAAGGATAAAGAAGTCACCTATTCTCATGAAAGGGATATGCAGAAAGAAGTGTATGAGAATCCTAAATCTAATTCCATTTGAAAGGAGGATTGTTAATACTAGAAGGGTAAGAGGATTATCTTCATATGGAGATGTCATGTGAATTGACTAACCCAAAAATGCCAAAATTAAACCATGAAAACCAAGCCACAATGTGAAATCTTACTCCCAAATCTTCTTGAATCCCTCTCCAGGCTAACCTTCCTCCTGTGTCATGATCACCTTGTCCTTGAAGGTATTCATAATGCATTGGTTGAACATGTGTAAATTTGCAAAAAGGTTTAACAAGGTCCATTATTCCATTCATTGAAGTGTAGTAAAAGACTAATTCTCTAGCAAGCCTAGAAAGGCCAATTTTGTCCATTTTAGAGCCTATGTGCAATCCTCTGGGAGGGTTATGAAAAGTTCTTAAGTATCCAAAGGTGGTATTTAAAATCCTTGAAGGTGTTGGAAGCATTTTAGGAATATTTAGTAAAGTTTTGATCATTTAGGGATAGTCTGTCTCAACAACGGGTTTTCAGGTGGAAGGAATGAGCAATCAAAATTGTGAACCTTGACTTCTCTGACTGATTTTAGGAGCTCCGAAAGGAATTAGGAGGAAACAAAGTAGGCACCAAAAATATTGAATAATCCTTTACATTGTGGGATCATCCATTTTGATCCAAGGCCACCGAAGGTGATGCTAGCAATCATCCCACACTCTCAAAAAATACATACCTCCCAAGAGTGTTTCTAAACACTTAATTAGTGCTTGGTAATGAGCTCAATACATTGTGGAGGTAAGGAACATGTGATTCAAATTTAATTTCTAATTCCAAATGGATAAAATTGATCAAAAGGGTGTTCTCCATAATGGTATCAAAGTCTTCTCCACAATGGTGTGACTCAAGAAGACTCTTAAGTTTTATAACCCAATTCTAGGTAGATTTATCTTCTAAGAATCCTTATCAGCTGAGATATTAATATTTTCTTTTTAAAACCCCAAAATAGGGTTTTAGATAACCTAGTAGGTATTATTTTTGGTTCATAGTCAAATGTAGAAATAATAAAATATAACACACTAATAAAACACCGAATATAAAAATATTGCAATTTAATTCATTCAGGATTATTTTTTATTTTGAAGAGATTACATATAAATAGGTAAATGAAATCCTTAGAATAAGGAGTCAAACCATATCAATTACCCAATCCCCACTTATCTCTTCAACATGATTCTATCTACCTTTTTTTTCTCATAGCTATCTAATAGTGAGTTGTTCTCACAACACACGTACACACAAAATATAATAATATCTCACACTCACTTAACTATTACAATATTATATTATCATCTAGATAATATAATTCTAGAAACATTATTAATGTTCACACTAACACATTAATTTCCTAACAGTAGGGAGAAAATTCAAATTTCTTATCATACACACCCTTTTTGACTAATTTACCTATTAAATAAGCTTTAGGATGATTAAATTCAAGTTTCTTCTTTTATAACCTAGATCTATGAATGCCTGATATGCTCTCAGAATTAAACTTTAGGTGAGAAAAACCATGAGAGTTAAAAAAACATAGTTAAGGTTGGAAGTAAATGCTATATGTCATGAACTACCACTGTATATTTGTAATATAATTACTTAGATAAATTTGAATATCAATAACAATAGATTACCAAGAATACCAAAATGTAGATAAATGATCATAATATGCAAGTATAAGTTATAAGACTAAGGGCGTAGTAATATTCAATCTCTTTCCTCTTGATAGACATCAATATGTGCATCCTTTCAGTCACTATGCATCCTTCCTCTGAATAGCCTACCTTTAGTTCAACCTTCACCATGGCTTAGAGGTAATTCCTAATAAGGTTTTAAATTTTTTTAGTGTGCAAGGATGATTACCCAAGGCGATAAATTAATTCAGTAAGATTTAGTGAAAGATAACATCCTCCGAAGGCCTAAAAAGGACATTTTTTTATCCATTTTGGAGTTGGTAAAAAAAACTTTGGTAATGTTCAAGGAAATTCTAAAGCATCTGAGGGTGATTTTGAAGACAATTGAAGGTGTCTAAAGTAATTTAGGAAAATCTAGGAAAGAAAATATTATGTAGGATTCATATGTTAAAAAATGAGTATTCCGGGTGTAGGGAATGAGAGCTTCAATGGTGAATATTGTCTTTTATGGAAGATTTTGAGAGTTCCTGAATGAGTTTAAAGGAAAAAAATGCATTGAAATGTGTAATAGACAATCACTTTGGACAACGGGTGTAATCGGGAGAATCAAGAAATCTGTGAAGGATCGGAAACATTAAGAACCTCATTGAAATTCAAGTCATCAAGGGAATTATCATCATGAGCATGATGATAAAGGATCACCATTAGTGGTGATGGTATTAATCTCGAGCTCAAAAATGGTGCACATCTCTTGATATTGTTTCTAAACACTTAATAAATACTTGGCGATGTGCTCACATCTTGTAATTTAGGGAGTGGCTTTCACAGTGCTTCAATGCAATTGGAGTTCAAGAAGATGGATATCACCCTCAAACATTCCTTCAAGTCTCATCTAGGGATCAATCCTTCCATATAGATTAGGAAACCTATTTCCATGAGGATAAATTAATCGAATATGTGTCCAGATACTATAAGCATGTTTCCAATCATGTGATATCTTGGTCATGGAAGTGAATTATGAAGTTAAAAAGGGTGTCATCGTGTTCAAAGGTGAAAGGGAAGATCATGGAGTAAGTGGAGGATCATCATATCTTGACTCTTCCATCATGTTCAAACCTCTTCAAGGAACAATCCAAGATGATCTATTCAAGCTACTGAGGCATTCATGACCATCATGTGTGAAGGGTCAATACATCATATATCTCCATGAGAGGCATATTAGCAAAGAGGAATATGAGTATCCTGAAGTTGATTCCATCTTAGGAGAATTATGGAGCCATGAGGGGTAAGAGGATGATATTCATATAGAAAATTGTGTATGTAAGAATGATAAATCATCTAAGTTTCAATTGATGTCACTCACTTGGTAGTGTTCTTAAACACTCATTTGAACCTTGTAGTGTGATCACACTTCAAAGGAGGAAGGACATTACAACCACCTCATTTCGGTCCAATAGGTGGCCACATGACAAGAATCTCATTCAATGAGAAATCCTTTCATATACACGGTGAATAGTTATTTCAATAAGTGATAATAATCATAAAATGGTTTAAGCATCATGGATTTTATTTGTGATCACTAGGATTAATTGTGGAGGCCTAGAAAAGTAAAAGAGTCATCCTCACCCTTGCCTTATAATTAAAAGAGAGTATCATGTTCCTATCATGATGTAAATAGCATAACAATGTTTCTAAACACTTTAATAATCACTTGAGGTTTTAGAAACATGATTTCAAATAATGTTAATTGATTTTTTTACCAATTTTTCATGTTAGAAGTTTCTTCACACAAAAACACAACCTGGGGTGTTAGGAAGGTGTTTTAAACTCACAAAAATTGGCCACGTCCTCATGAGATACTCACCCATGGTAAAAAATAGTATATTTATGAAAATAACCATTATTAGAGGTACTTATCAACATTTAAAAATATTCACCTATCACCATGTGGTGACCATATCTCTAGAGCTTGCAAATTTAGGGCCATTTTTTTCTGGAACTGAAAGGGGCAGTTGCACTATTTTGAAATTATTTATGAAACCTTCAAGTCTTAGATAAAAATGGATGTTACCAACATATATAGGATTCAAATATATTTCCATTTCTTGTTTTGTTTCCTCCTAACTCCTTACGAATCTCCCAAAATCATCTAGAGAAGTCAAATTTCACCATTAGAGTGTTTGTTCCCTACACCTAGAAAATCTGTTGTTGAGCAGATTATCCTTGAAATAAAAACCTTTCATAAATATTCCTAAATTACCTCCAACACTTCCAATATTCACTAACATCACCTCTATATGCTTAATATATTCTTGAACTTCCCTAGAGAGTGTTTGATTAGCTAAGAATGGCCTTTTTAGGCCTCCAAAGGAAGTTATCTTCCATCAAGTCACACTAAACTCATCAATCATCATATTCAATAATCCCTAATAATTGAAACAAAATTAATAAAATTGTTAATAACTTATTTTGTGCTAGGTATGGAGTGGTAATGAGGCAAGTTTCCCAGAGGAAGGATGCACCAGTGACCCGGAAGCAAAAGATTCAACTATGGGATTAGTTGTCATTCTCAAAGTTTCAATTTTTTATGCCATACATTTTGCATTACAACGCCCTCTTGTACCACTTTCACCAAAATATTTTATTATAATGCTCAAAATTATTTCATTGGTGTTTTTTCCATATATGAAATTATTTCAAGGGTTTCTTGGTAAAAATACAAAAGGGTATCTGTAAAGTATTTCTCTTAATGTTGATGTAGATTTGATTGCTTGTGAAGTATGTGGCACTTTAATCAACCTTCCTACTCCTACACTAGGGTGAGAATGTAATTAATTTACTTAGCATAAATATTTAGGTTGGGAAATTGTGTTTGAGGTTAATTAATTTTTGGTGATTCAACTATGGGATTAGTAACTTTAATCCTATATTGCATCATCAAACATAGACACCTCAATGAGGAAAAATAACTAAACCATACACACCTCGTATATAGGTACAACACATGACAAAAGCAATCAAAACCATTTACACAAGATGTGGCAAACCCAAAAGAAATTGATTTGTGTTGTAGTTATAATCAAATTTATAGTCTTTTTACATAAGCTTATTTTTCCAAAACCAACCATTCTAAAATGTTCTAAACACATTCATACAACCACTCTTGTCAACAAACCTCTGTTTGATGTATTTCCTGTGGTAAAAACTCAAAATGCAATTTCAAAATTGTAGTGTTACTTTAATTATTGTTTCATTTGGATTTTATAGGATTAAAGTTACTTTACTAAATCTTTTGTTTAGATTCATTTGTATATAGTTAACTTGAAATAAATCATCTATTATTTCACTTGAAATGTGTATTTAGAACAAGGAATATGGAAAATAGAAATGATATTGATTATTAGACTATGTTGACTAAATTTTGAATTTTGCCTAACTTTTCATATCGATAATCATGTGGTTCAGGTTCGTATACATGATTCCTTTATTTTAAATTGCAAACCAGTTTTATTATGATGATTATAGCCTATTCACTTAAGTGTTGTTCATTCAGGTTTCAAACAACTGACTAAATTATGAAACCTTCAATGTATCCTCACATTGTTTGTTTTAAGATTTATTTTTTAGTTGTTTCCATTATGTGTTTATAGTTATTTTTCAATCCACTATTGTATTAAAATTTATTTACCTTGAAAGGGTTAAGGATATGAGAGAGGTAGATCCCTTAACCTATAAAAACAACTAATATTTTAAAGATGTGTTCATGTGTAGATTCCACTATTAAAGACTTAATTTGCATCCCCGTCTCCAACAACAACATTGAGTCAATTTTTGTTCGTATTTCGATGCATGGAACTTGAGTTTAACTAGGAAAATTCATTTCCATAGGAATTAATGTGTTTTATAGAATCTAATGATCCTATACACCTCAATATATTCCACACTCCTTTAATTTCTTTTAGGTTTTAATATATTTATTGCAATGGTTGTTTCTAAATAATCCAAAATCTATAACATGTTTACTTCAACAAGATTTTCCATTTCATACCCTAGGTTGAATTAATATCTATTTCTTAATGTTTAGTATTATTTTAATTTATTTTAAACAAGTATAATAAAATAAAATTAATATTTTTAATTGAGTTGACTTTATAATTATTATATGTATTGTTGGTGAAATAATTTATTGCAATGTAAATTATTGGTTTTCACCAACATTCATGGGGCTAAGCCCCTCCTTCTTTGGTATGGAGGGGCTCCCATTATTGAATGTAAACTTAATAAAATTTTGGGTGGATGTTAGGATGAGGATCACATAGGAATACTCCACTAAGCATGTGGAAAAGTGCTTATACAAGGGAGGAATTTTCTTGGGAGAGAGGTAAAGAGGAGTAGGATAAACAGGGAGAGAGGGTTAATGTTATTAGTAAACTTATCGAATTCACATGCATTAGCCAGAGTAGGTCCACATTCAATTACAAGAACACAATAATGTAAGAAATCAAAAAGTCTAATAAACCAAAGACACATTTTAGTAAGTCTAGTAATCAAGGAAACAAAGTTCCATCTTTCTTGTACAATATCAAAAAGCTTGCAAAGTTGGAAAGTGGAGAGTGTAGAGGAACATAGAAAAATGAAAAAGAAGAAAATGTAGCTTATTTCTTGCAGTAGTAGTGATACAAATCCTAACAAATTACAACAATCAACAAAGGTAAAACTTTTGGAATGGAGAAGGCATTACAATTTATAGATTTACAATGTGGCTTTTCATCTTCCCCTTCTACATGACCTTTCACATCATCATAAAATCAATTTAACATATTTAATTGGGCGTAAATACATCATTATAACATTAAATTATAAAATCTTCGAGTTTTAAACCCTTTATATTCCTCTTGGAGAAAATATGGAAGTGTTTTGATAAAATGGGAAAAACAGTTTATCTAGGCAAAAAACTGAAGAACATGATGAAATCTGGAATAGATCCATGTGGGAATTCAAAAGTTGATTTGTCTTTGCATTTCAATCTGGGAGGTAAATCATAGAACAAAGAAAATGGAGGAACAATTCCCTTTGTTCCCTATTCAGTTGATTTAACTGATCCCTTTACCTTTTCCTTCACCTTTATTAGTCATATCGGGTTTCCAGAGAACATAGGGAACATTGGAACTATTCCATGGGTGTGTGATCAGCCTAATTTATCTTCACTTCACATTTTCATTGATTCAGGTAAGATGGGGTTTTATGTCAATGATGGAACCTAGGAAATATTCCCAGTGTTCCCAAAGCGATCGACTTAGCCGATCTGCCACCATTTCTTTTGTTTTTTTGGCATTGCGGGCTTGCAAGGAACTGAGAGAAAAATGAAATTGTTCCCTTAGTTCCATATAATTTCAACATAAATAATTACACTACCCACTATAATGCGGATAAGGTGGGGATGCAGGGAATAGGTGGAACAAAGGAACAATTCCACCTGTTCCTCTTAAGTCAAATATGCCTAAAAACTTAACCAATACGATCAAACCAATAAAGTGGGGAACATATGGAATAGAGGAAAAATTCAATTTGTTCTTCCAAAATATGATTCTACCCAGATCACTCCTAAAATTTCAAATTTTTGATAAACTGTGTTGAGATCAAGGCCTAGTAAGATGGAGGATGATGCCCGAAAAACTGAAATTTCCCATGACTTATCAATTTTTAGAATTTCACGGGTCTTGTGATAACATACCAGTGTATCATCCATTGGTCAACATGCCAAGATTTATGAAAATGTTTACTAAAGGTATGAAGCTTCTACAAATTGAAAATGATGAACTGGTTAATCTAAAACTTTGTGGGAGCATTGCATGGTTTGAGAAAAAAGGATAGAGACAAGTATTTCATCAACCAAAATGTATTGTATGAATCTTGAATATATATTTTTTTATATCAGAAAACCATCGATCCTTGAAATCTAGTTCATGAGGATTTATGATCATTACAACACCCACTTCTTTCCCCAATGAAGAATTATCAACATATGTGTCATGGGATGGCTTGGGAGGATCATGTACTTCAAAATATGTTCCAAGAGAGGCTTGGATGTGACCATTGAATGGTTTTCCATATTTTTATTCTTGTACCTATGAAAATATTTTCTTGTCATTAAAAACATAAACTATTGTTTTTGCAAAGGAAGCATTTGTATTCCCAATTTCTAGAAGATCATAGTGTTTATACATAGTTTGCCTCGTTGATTTATCTTTAGAATTAACAGAGACTTTAGTAGTTGCATGACAAGATAAGAGGTGGTTAGCAGTGGTATATTCTTCTTGTTTATAGTGTAGATATGAATAATATTGATGTATTTCTCATTGTAAAGAGAAGGCTCCATTTATTGATTGTCATTTTGTGCATATTTTAAGTGATTGAAAGAAGGATCATGTGGCAGCTACATAAACTTGGAATTGCATGGAAGATTTTCAAGTCTTGGAGAAAAAGTGATGTTTCCATCATGTAGAGGATTCCAATGGTTCTCCAATGACTGATTTTTTTCCTCCATACTCCTCTTGGAACTCCCAAAATCATTCGGATAAGTCAACTTCCATCATTGGAGTATGGCATTCCCAACACCTGAGATGACCCAATTTGACCTATTTGATACTTGATATAAATTATATCCATAGATATTACCTAAACTACATTTGCACTTACTACTATAATTATACCGCCAAGTATGTTTTTTTATATATGGATCTTGCGTAGAAAAGTATTCACTAATGAACCATCCCCTAGTCTATCGTCATCTAGTCTGGTCATTGTTATTGTTGTGTCTTACATAGTCGTCACTTACTTACACAGTTCTGGTCATCTCTCAGGGAGTCTTAGTTGTCATTATTCACTCAATTGTCATCTCTAGTCTCTGACTAGGGCACCTCCTAGGAAGGGATTAGGACACACTGAATGCCCTGGTCCTCATTTCTAGGCACCCTAGTCCTGGTCACACTTGATTCTCATTTAGATGTTTGAGGTCAGTCTTTATGATTTTCCCTCCCATTCCCCTAGGTACTAGTCAGACATGTCTGGCTCATTAGTGTCAAAATTTGAGCAATAGATCCCTATATAAACATAACATACATACTACCTTATGGGCGGACTATTTATACTAAGGGATAGATATCTACATAGAGCAAGGGACTACATTTGGGCACTACTCTACATCACACACTACATAGGAAAGGGAAATATATTCTATTCCATCCACCATTTTGTATTTTATCTAGCTATTACCCCTATCTCTACATCATTGGCGCTAGGGCATCCTAGGCACATTATTGCACACACAATCACATAAAACTACATTGGGTATGAGATGTAGTGCAATGCTTAGTTTGTAAGACCACCATTGTGGTTGCTAAGGACAGTCCAACCCCTTCATATGCATCTTTTTTTTTAGGGTTTGATGCTTTGTGTGGGGTTTTGCAGGTGATTCTTCATTACAAGTTTACGACATCATCAACGAAGCAAGTGTGACATTAACACAACAAAAGGAGAATTATTGTGAAGACCTAACGACCCTCCCAAGATCAGGTTTTGGGTTATTCCGTAGACCAAGGCTACCCATATTTCAACCAGGGTGCCCCAGGCCCCTCATCCTTCCCCAAGGCCCTAATCTGGCCAGATCTTCCTCTCTTACAATTTTTTGAAGTCTGTACGACACTCTGTTCCACCTGTTCATCATTCTCACTTAGTCCCAGATCACTATGAGGTAAGTTCTTTTCAAGTTAGTACCTTGCACCTCTTATTTCATTTCATTTAGAATATAAAATAAATTATTTAGCATTTATATTTTTCAGTTATTACATTGTTTTACTTCTTAGATTAATTCTAAAATTCATATTTTATTTAATCATTTTGGTGAACTCCATAGCTTAGAACATTTTTTCCCTAGGATCCACTACAAACCCTAATGGTAAGCATAGCTCCTGTCCTTCTCATCCCATCATGTCTCATGTTAGCGTCAATCCAATTTATGATGAGGTTGTTATCACTGAGCTCATGCTCTATCTATAGTAATGTTACTATGCCAAATCATATTCAATAAACAACTCTTAGATGGTCAATGATATGTACCTAATAGTTTTGAAAATTCTCCCCATTGGCATTAGTATTGTTTCAGATCTGATAGCCTTCACTCATTGTATACCATGCTATACGGCTATACTCAATCCTCCTTCTAATCTTTCTAAGGAAATTCTAGATGATTCTCTTATCGATTACATGCTTGGTATTGACACTAGTTCACATGTACCTATTGATTCTTCTTCTAGTCAAACCACTACTATAGCTCCATCTCATGATTCTCCTATCTTCTGATATTTCTTCTCATGACTCATCACATACTAGTTCTCATACTCCTTCATATTATGTTGATGATCCTATTGATAGTATGCTTAATGACATTCTCATATCTAAGTCTCTATCTGATGTCGATGACAACAATTGATAGCCATGATTCTCCTACTTTTCATTATGCCCAAGTGTGAATCTCCATCTCCACTTTCTTATGAGGTTATATCTAGTATAGTGTATGAGTCATCTCCATCTATTGGTTCTTCTTCTCTTACCATTTCATCTCCTCTTATCACTCATTCTACACCTGTTAGTTCATCTTCTCTTATCATTATATACTATCGGACTTTTCCTAGGGATGTTTCTAATGCTATTCCTACCACTGCTATGGATGTTCCATCTATTTCACCTACTATAGCTTCTTCGGACACCCACCCCTAGTGTGCCTTTAGCATCAAAATCTCCTTTATCTTCTCTTGATATTCCCATGATCACTCACAATGGCAAGTTACAACCACTTAATACATTATTTTCCATCTTCTACTATTCCTTCACATGACATCCATATCTCTCATGCATGCATAGGTCAATTACAATCTCAAGTTCAGTCACTCACTTTAGAAAGTAGGGCTTACTATGATTCTATTGATAAGTAACTCATTACATGGAAACCCTATACCTAAGAAGATTAATAACTCTGCATTTCCTAAGGACTTTATCATGCCTACATTCACATGTTTTGATGGTACTAGTGACCCTCATGTACATCTCCAACATTACCACATGGCTATGACCTCCTATTCTAATGATATATTATTGTTTAAGGCCTTTCGACATAGTTTTACCGATGAGGCTTTACAATGGTATACTCATCTTCCTTTTGGGTCTATTAGTACTTACTATGACATGGAGGATGCTTTTCTCTATCATTTTATCATCAATAATGGTCCAAGAGTTACTTATGACTGTCTACCTACTTTACATCAGGGCACATCATCACCTATCAAGGATTATATCTTATGGTTCAACGCTTGTATGCATCAACTAGTATTCCAACCTATCAATCTAGAGAAGCAATTCATTTTATGTTTGGTTTGATTCCTACACTTAAGAAAAGATTACAATATGATACATGTGATTCATTCATTATTTATGTTATAAAGTCATCGACCTAGAACAAGATCTTCTCGCAACACATGTCATTAATCCTCCACTTATCTCTACTACTAGTGTATCATCTAGTTCTCCTCCATTGCCATCAGTTGAGCCTCCTACACAATCTACATCTTGACCTACCAAGAAAGATCAACCTACTACATCAAGAATCATACTTCCTTCTCCTCCTCCTATGTGACAAGATACTTCTCCTTCTACTCCATCTGTGTCGCGTAGCCATTACACTTCTCTCATCATGCTTGACCACATGATGTGTTATGTACTTTACTTGATATGCATCTAATTCACTTACCCTCCAACCAACATCATCCACAACATCATCTACAACATCAACACGATCAACCTTATTATAATTATCATCGTATCAATGGCCATAGGGAAAATGATTTATTTTCACCTTCATGATAGATTGTAAACAATTAGAGGATAAGGGCATCATTTCCTTTGGCTCTCGCTCATGTGAGTGGTCCATCTCTCCTCTACCTCATCAGCAGGTTTCTACTAGGCTTGAGTTGTCTCCTCCATTTGGTGCTCACAGTCATTATTCATCCACCACTGCAAGTTTGTCACTCATGCATGCTCTCCATCATCCATACATTGCTACACCATCACATCCATCACATCCACTTCATCCATCTCATCCACCACATCATGCTACTGTGTCACATTGGCTTCCAAGCCCTCAACATTCACCCATCCCACCGCTGCTCCACATGATATTCAGTTTGGTTCATATGCTCACGCTGCTTCCATGCCACATGCTTCCACCGCTTCACGCCCACCTCGGTCTCTCTGGTAGGTGATTGCTATCACCTTACCCCCTGATGATGCACTTGTGTTCTTACAGTTCTTACATGATTGTTGAGGGATTTACTATAAGAACCTTTCATCACACGCTTCGTCGATTCATCTAGCACACTCTAATCATTTCCCAATGACACACTCTTTTATTTACGGTTCATTCTTGACTACTGAGGGGTCTTAACTAAATGGAACCTCATCATCCATACACTGGGGGCATCCTACAAAATCTCCCCCCCATCATTTATCATACTAACATATTACATATCACATCACATTATCCATCAACAAGCATCCATCATGATAGGTCATTTTACAAATCATACATTATTTATCCTCACAAACATTCTACTATCATCATACGATAACTATCACATTACAAATCATATCTAACAAATGTGAACAAGTCACTCAACAAACATTAACAATATCTAGCTTACAATTACAAAATATAAATACTTGTAATTTCACTATCATCATCAATACACCATGAACGCTATCATCTCAATGCACATTATATAAAATACAATCATCATTACATACAATCATACAATGATATATATATACATCAATATTAATCATCATATACCAATAAAATATATCAATTATAATCATCATTACAAAAATTTCATCACTAGGGGGGCAACTATCCTACATCATATACAACAATACAACTCAAATCTCATCATCACTATTGCTCTCTCTGGTACTATGAGAGCTCTAGAACTTGATGCCTCACCACTAACTCTACATCATTGGTCGTCGACCTCGATATCTCTCAACCTACCTCCGTAATAGTGTAACCTTGGTAGAATTACTCTACAAACTGACGTCTGCAACTTGACATAACGTGAAAAAACATCTTGCACTAATGGACCACCACCCACTGTCCTCTTTGGCTCATCGAGTCTCCTCATGTGCCTCGTCTCTCTCACTCAACAGCACAGTACATTTCACTAATATTATGGCCATTGGATCAAAAAAATGGGCATGCTCATTTCCTGCAATGTCATCCACATGCTCTAACATCCCTCCCCCTGCAAGTATGTCAGTGGGAACATTTTCCATGTCAATGTGTGGATAGATGTGTCCACTATCAAGGACCAATACGTCACCTGCAACACAATAGAACAACACATTAGCTAACCATTATATCACATAGGAAAAGCAAACAAAACACACTACATAACTATATAAATACTCACGCTCTACTTTAATTACTGCCACATTGTCGGGGGCATGTGCTTCCCCCTCTCCCCTCTCCTCCCTGTGGTAATCCTACTGCATCTACAACAATGGAAACAAGAATACCCATCAATGTGTTTCCACCACACATGTTACTCCTCAGTACACACTGCATCATCTGAGTCTATACTCTATCGCCGCATCTACCTCATCTGGCCCATGAGGTACTAACTACTCTCATGTGGGCCCTGGTCTAGCTCTGACCCTCCTCGGTTCTCTAATAGCTCTCAACCATATATATGGCTCTAGGGGCACATCCCGAGCCATACCAAACTATTGTGATACCCTATCCACCTAGAATAACTTGGCCACACCTGGGAATCGATCCTCTAACCACATAGTCCTCCATATACACCATAACTCTATAACATCCTCTTTGCCATCCTCCATAATCTTAGTATGGCCTCCATATCACTGCCTCAGACCCCATCCTATCTATCAGTGCTCTTTAGGTATCAGTGTCCATCTTACACACATGCACACCAACCCACCTCCTAGCATAATATATTTGGCCTAGCCCACTCTACTCGCAGACCTCCAATTGGCCTCAATACTGCTATATGCTTCATAGGCCCATACATGCAATAGTGTAGTAGCTCTTATCCCACCTCTGTGTTCCTCCTGAGTAAATCTATATAAATCTTTCTATACAGGTGGGCCAACACACATCGTGCCCACGTATATCTAGGTAACTATCCTCCTCTATACAATGGCAATATCATGCATCTTATACAAGATGCCCACACCTCCTCCCTCTACTTGTAATCGATGAAGCAATAACACAACTATGAACTTTCACAAGTGTAAAACCCCAGACCTCAAAATAACATCCAAACTAATATGGGCCTCAGTAGGTACTCGAGTCCCCATAAAATACCATCTAGTGGCTCACATCTATCTCTCCATATCCTCCGAAAACATGACCTATACTCTCTCCCCAACAACTGGTAATCGCAAATGTGCAATACACATCCTCCAACGTGACTGTCATCTCATGTGTAGGAAACCAAAAAGTACAAGTATCCACACACCACCTCTCACATAAGGCTATCAACATAGGCATATAATGGGGCACATCCCCCATCCGTGCTATGTGTCCACATGCCGGTATGGTCCATAACCTCCAATCATCATCTGACAAACCTATCCCAAGCAAATTACTCAAATGACAACCCCCACAGAACTCCCTCGAGTGAATATCCCTCTGACAACACAAAACAAAACATTAAAATTAGAACACTATAAAAATCCATACACACTCACTTATCACATTACTACACAATAAGAATCATATATACACCATTCTAGACTAAATGCACACCCTCTAGACTGGGGTGCCCAGAAGAAGGACTAGGCATCTGAGGCACCTAGGAGCAAGACACTAGTGCCCAGGTCTGGGCGCTCCTATCCCAAGGCCACTAGTGCCTTCCCACTATTGTCTAGGTCTAAAACACCAAGAAAATTCAAAATTAAAATTTTGTAAAAATTCACTAAAAACAACTACCATACACACATTTTTCAAAAAAAAACATCACACTTACCAACTTTTTCGTTGTACATGATGCTACGACGGTCACACCATCTCAAATCGGCTAGGATGTGTTGCTCTCACTTGTGGCATCTTTCCACTTACTCAGAGCTCAATCTCACTCCCGCGTAAAAGACAAATGAAGTGACTAATCACTTTTTCACCCTACTATTTATAATTACTTTGTGTTACCCACTTTACTATGGTTATTATTTTGTGATCATTTCTCAACTAATACACACCACACAATTTTCGTCATATCATGAACACTTTTATTCTGATTTACACCCCATTTGCAGTGTTCTTTTCAAAATTCTGCCTACCATCGTATCATACACATGACACACATTACACATGGTTATATCTCCTTGAAATTTGTCCTTCATTCACTATCTATGACACATTTTTGATATATCATCATATGTTATGTATCCCGTGCTTACTTTCAATTTAACGTTCGTTCCTATCATTACTTCCCCTTTCACTGAAAGGGGGGGCATATAATTGGGGTCATCCTATGATTCCCCTTACACATCATCGTGCATCAATCAACACTACCAATTCATCATTTTCAAACATTTATTAATGCACCATGAGAAACTTCATCATTTCCCCCTAATGACCTAACCTGGGGGCAACAAATGTATAATTATCTCTATACAACATTTCATCAATTCCCCCTAATGACCTAACCTGGGGGAAAAAAACATAAAATATTTCCATGCAATCATTCATCAATTTATATACATTCCCCCTAATGACCTAACCTGGGGGAAACTAGCATAAAATTTCTCTACGAGTAACCAATCAAAACAATCAATTACAATCAATCAATCAATGACGTTCAAGTTTCTAACAATCAAAATCACACTATTCACTCAATCAATACAATATAACACAAGTGTCATCCCAGATGACCTAACTTGGGAGTTACATTCATTACTTTCCCAAATGACCTAACTTGGGAATTTATTCTATATTTGGTGTTTACTTCTAGATGACCTAACTTGGAAGCCATCATACATTTCACATTTATTTCCAGATGACCTAACTTGGAAGCCATCACATTGTGGTGACACCCATGGAGTGGGGGTAAGAGTGTTCCTTTCCTATACCACTCCTATATGGGTCAACTGTTTGATTGAAATTATTTTAGATCCAAAAATCACAAAATAGTTTGATCTGAGTCCATGTGTACAGGCTAGATATTGAGGATGTAGTTAAAGGTTGGAGAATAACACACATTTCTCCCTACACTCTTCCTTTGGTGGTAGGATGCCCAAATCCTCTAGTTGATTTTTTGTATACACACATTTGGGTTGGGAATTGATCACTCCCTACCCCATCTCATTATCACCATATAACATTTGAAATCATCAATCATCAATTATCAAAATCATCACTCTTGTATTAAGTGCACTTCATCATGATATTACGCTTTTCGCTATGCTGAATGGATCAACAAGATGATCCATGGTTCGACATACTTTATTTTTCTTTCAGCATGTTTCTATACCACATATGTGCAGTTCTACTACAACATGGGCTTCTTCATGGATTTCTCTCAGGTACGCATCTCCATCTACTTTATGTTACCGAGCTTTTCTCGCAAACCAACATAAAGTAGGGGCAAATGTAGTCACAAAATCACACACTTATTACTATAATTATACCACCACGTATGTTGTTTTATATATGTATCTTGCGTAAGAAAATTATTCACTAATGACCCATCCCCTAGTCCTGTCATCAGTTTAGTTGGTCATTTTCGTTGTGTGTCTTACATAATTGTTGTCACACGGATAGTGCACTCATTAAATTACTGAAAGATCACATGCAATGTTGGGACATCCCCAAGGTGTGGGACCTTGTCACCTTGGGATGAACCTCTAGAGAAGGAAAAATTCCTTTAGAACTTGGGCAACCCAATTTAAGATCGAGTATTGCAAGGCTAAAACACTTTAAAATTACTCTAATCTACTCAATTCATGGGGTTCAAGGTTAGAAATAACAAATAAGGAAAACACGATGATGCACCAAGAATATAACTAGATAATTGTATGATATTCACACTGGAAAATATTAATTTAGAAAAGATAAATCAACCATCACAATCCAATTCTCCTTGTACTATTTGGACAGGGAAAATAATATAAACCACAGCCAAAACAACATACATTTCCTTGTAAGACCCCAAGCATACCTAACAGATGGATCAAATATGATTAAATGCACAATCAACAACCATGACAACATAAAACATGCACATGTCAAACATCCCTTTCACTTATGATAGGCAATGATAATACAACTTTATAACAGAAGGAAAATAATATTTTTACAACTGATACTCGAGATAATCACATCACTTTCCCAAAAAATGAAATAAGATATTTAGAAATAAAGGTGATTTAATCACTTACACTAAGGAATTGTGCATCCATAAAGCATACATTGATCAACTATTAACACAATAAATCAGATTATTCATAGAAAATATTGTTCTGAATGTAATTAAAAGGCTTAAAAGTATCAAATAACTTTTCCAAGATTGAATATTAACTTCATAATGATCTATCTATATCTAAAAACATCATGCATTTAACTATTTATAAGTTCTTTAGGTTGAGCCATTGCAGCTGGACCTTAACTGACAAGTTACTAAAAATAGAAAGTAATTAAATTCTAGGGAACAAGCTCCCATAAAAATAGCAAAGTAGTTGCAAAGGTTTGACTCAGTCAACCCTGCAACTTGGATTGATCCAGAGCTTGGAACTATCCTTCCATGGCCCAAGCTTCAACTTGGACTTGTAACACCTACTCCTTCAGTTTTCTCCTACTTTCTCCTAAGAAGCCATCTGATGCTTATAGTTGATGAAATACTTGATAATCCCTTGTACTTCCTCTTCCTCTAGTCCACATGCGTAATGATTCACTATATCTGCCATCTCAATCTCTCTCACTACCTTGGTTGGGATCCTTCTAAGTTTACTCACCACTTTCTTCAGTCGACCTGTGAAATTCTGGCATGAAACCAACCTATCAATGGAGTCACTGTTGAAAGTCCTGGTTGCCTCATCGTCCTTCTTTACCAAAACCTTGAAATTTGACTTAATTCGATCTACCGAAAGAGAATCAATCTTCTCATTAAATAACTTGTAATTGATATTATCGAAATCTTCTGAGATGTTATTTAGAGCATCCATTATTTCCACACATTTTTCGTCTAATTTCTTTATCAAATCCTATAACACCTGGGACCTAAATTCCATGGCATTCTGAAATTTGAACAACTTAGAAATATCATTGATTACTTCTTCTTAAAGAAGTAGATCGGGATCATCCTCTCTGATGTCGCCCTATGTAGTCAGATTCAAATTCAAATTATTATTATTTTCAGAGAAGGCTTCATCCATTTTACAAATGGAGGATCTTTCATTTTGTAAATCATTATATATTTCCATAGCTTCTATGATCAATGGATTAGCTTCTTGAGGTAGACGTTCCATCCATCCATTCACTTATCATCCCTTCTAACTTGTCTTATCAATCTCGTGATAGGAAATATCATCAAGAGTAGAAGAAATTGTCAGAGCAGTAGTAGTTGAAGGATCAATGATTGGAGTGGGTTGTGTGACTTTGCTTAGTAGGGAGGTGAGTTTGCTCAACCTTTACTTTCAATTCATCCTTGGAATATTTATTTTTATTGCATATTTCTCCAACAAATTTCCATGAGAGCCATTTGCACATCTTGTTTGGATCCTTTGTGTGTTGATTTACTTAGTGAACATTTGGAAACTTGGTAGTCAGCTGTTGTGATAGTTTCTTTAGTGTTTCCCTCTATGGGGGTAGACAATTTCCATGACCCTCTCTCCTAATTGATTTATAGATAAAATGGAGATGATATTTGGCGACTTGGCATTTTCTCCTCAAAGTAGGTTCTAACACACTTAAGATCTATTACATCTGAATAGAGGAACTTTTTTCTTTTGTTTTGCAGTCTGGCGATACATCCATTCCAGTATAACAGACATACCGATGGAAGTGGAATGAATGATTCAGTACCTAGAGAAATAGACAACATAATATCACTAGTAACATTAGTTGGCAATGGAATGGAGGCCGTAATGATAGATGGGGTGGAAGTGATAATAGCCCCAAGGGTGGATACAACAAGGCTAGAAGTTGAGAAGGAAGGAAAATAAAGTTGTACAAAGGAAGTGAAGTGGAAATTGGAGACCCAACCACTTCTCCTACTAAGAGAACATGATTAGATGAAAATACTTGGGTCCATGGATGGGGATGGAAAAGAAGAAATGAATATAGAAGCGGAAGGAAATGATAGAGGAAGTGATAATGGTACAGAAAGAGGAGATGAAAAATCTTGTGATACACTTGGAGAGTCAACAACTTTAACAATTTTTGATAGTGGTATTACTAGAGACACAACCTTGGAAGCAAGATCCTTGGAGAGAGAGGAACTTCCAAAAAAAATGAAATCTTCTTAGGGACTATATGGGTCCTTTGGATAGACCTTTTCCCTTTTGTAGGCATTGGAAGACTCATTATTGATTAGGCTTCTGTTCTTATAGATTTTTCTAACCCTTTGGGTGAAATTCCCAAGGTATCTAACCAATTATATGTTCTCTACAAAATGGCCCCCGCCATCTCCTTAGTATTCTAACTTTCTTCTACATACCAATCAATCCATGGAAATGGTTGATTGGTGACATTGTTATTCTTGTAAATTGAATCCAATACTTCCTCTTCATCATTTATCTCCTTTGGAATCTATGTGATACCAAAATATTAAACCTCATCTAGAGTCAACCTTTTATACTCTCATTGTTGGATAATGAACTCATACTGAAAAATAATCCAAATATCTTCTAGTTGGGGTACATTAGAACTGGATAAACCTGTTTCACTGAATTTTACCCAATAGTCAAAATTGGTTTAGGTATGAAAGGTTCACAAAGTTACTTCTGACATTTCTGCATCCACATTCTTTACCTTATACATACTCGCACAAGTATATCTTCCAATTGAAATTAGAAACTGGACTCCCACCTTTTGTTGTTTGTTCTAGATTTAATAGTATTCTAATAATTATTGAACCAACTCTAGCAAAACCCATTTGTTAGTAGGAAATCTTGGTAGTTTACTCAGAGCACCTACAAAACCAAGAATCCAGATGTATGTAAATGTAGGAAACTAAATATAAACATCTCCCCACTCTCACACCTCTTTGAAAGCCTCATCAAAAATCCTTTGATTGTAAAAATCATTATCAAAACGATACAGAAGAACAACGAAGAAGGCATCATTCACCATGAAAAAATGTCTTCTTCCCTCATCCATTGTGATTTGAGGATAAAAATTAAAAATATGGGATGCACTTCTAACACATTTGGTATTTAACCCATGAAATTCTCCCATGGCAGTTGCAACATAGACCAAGAAGGAAGTCATATAAAAGTTCTTTGAAGACAAAACCTTTCTCAATTGAAAACAGATAGAGCTACTGATGTGCTCTCCCCATCATATGAATTCTTTGTTTTTATTTATAGTGGAAATGTACAAGAACATCCAATCTTGAAATTATCTTGCAGAGGTAAGACTTGAAACTCTACTCAACAACGTGATGAGATCGTTCACTTCTTGGATGAAATCTGATCGATACATTGTCTTAGGAAACCTTGTGACACTTTTGGCCAAGTAGCTCTTCATCATAACCTTTATAAATAAATCACTTTCCTTATCCCAATGTTCAACAACCACTTCTGGTGAAATTGTGGCATAGTCCTCAACGTTTGGGATTTTAAGAAAATATTCAAAGAAATCTGATTCTAATTGAATTATAACTTTGCCATTAGCATCTTTCACCGATCTGGAATCTTCATCAAAATGGGTTATTGCAGCCAAGACAAATTCGGGGCAATGCATGGATGTAGGAAAATTGTTAGCAAGAACAAACCCACTGTCCTATATAGCTTGCATCCAGGATTTCTTGTTAGGAGCTTTCTCCCTTGCCTAGAAATCTGGAAAATCAACCTGCCCAAGATCGGTATCTCCTATATTCCCTAAATCTAAAGAAATACAAGAGTGAGGAGAAACTCCTAGGAATGTATATTTCATCTTTTCTTTGCCTTTTGCTGAAGAGGTGGACATCAAGTTCAAGTTTTGGAATCTGAAAGAGCCTTTGAAAATTTGTAACAAATAATGTAAAAGTTCCAAAATGCTGAAGTATGAAAGTCTAAAATGATTCTAACTTCAAAAAGGAAGAATTCTAAAACCCTAAAAATCCAAAAACAAGAAGACCTCTGAAATCTGAAAAGAAAAACCTCCAAAATCATAAAATACCAACATCCGAACTCTGAAAAGACCAACCTCCAAACTCCGAAAAGACCAACCTCCGAACTTCAAAAAGACAAACCTCCAAACTCCAAAAAGATCAACCTCCAAACTCCGAATAGACAGACCTCCAAACTCCAAAAATACTAACCTCCAAACTCTAAAATTCACCAAACGACATGAAAGGAAAGTCAAATACTTGTGAAGATCTTAGAAAACTATAATGCAATTTGAACCGGATGCTTGCGCATGTTGGATTTTGTAACTGTAGAGATCATGAAGCATTTTTAAGGAAAACATGGTGGGTAATGAGGGTTTCATTTTCAAATCAGAATAAGGAAGAACAAAAGAAAATAAACAAGGAATAAAAACCTGAAAAGAGTATAAACCAAGAAGAAATAACCCAAACAAAATTACCTTGAAAACGACACCTCAAAAGTACAAGTGTAATAAAAATCAGATTGTTAGAGAAAAAAATAGTTGAAAATGACAGATAAAAATTGAGTTTATATAGGAAAACCCAAAATAAATGCTCAGAATCTAACACGTGTGAACGTTAGTGAGAATTAAAGTTTTATAGAACCCTAAAGTCTGAAACCCCAAAAGTCTGAAGTTCTGAAATTTCAGAACTTCAGAGTTTTAGACTTCAAAACTTCAGAGAAAAATATTGTGGAAAGATAACAGAAGACTCCGATACCCAAAAGTCTGAATTTTTGAAATTTTGGAACTTTAGAGTTTCAGACTTTGGAACTTTGAAAGTGAAATTATCAAAAAGTAGATGGAAGACTTCTGAAACCTGAAAGTCCAAAGTTCTGAAATTTCGGAACTTTGGAGTTTCAGACTTCGAAACTTCAGGAAGAATTTTCTCAAAAAGGTAACATAGACTTCTGAAACCCGAAACCTTGAAGTTCTAAAATTTCAGAACTTCAGAGTTTCAGATTTCAGAAATCCAAGTTGAAAATTTGAAAATTACTAAAAGAGACCTCCAAATTCTGAAAGTTTGAAACTCCAAAATTTCAAAAATTCGGGCATTCAGAGTTTGGAACTCTGTAATCAAAAATTTGATTCTATCACTTAAAACCTTGAAAAGGAAAACCTTTGAAATCTGATAGAGTAGAGGAAGGAAGCCCAAAATTTCTTACTTTCAGAATTTGGAGAACCTTAAACACATTTTTAAACACTTTTAGGTGAAGGATTTTAGAAGAAATTTTTAAATTGACTTTAACATCTTCATTTCAAGGTAAGATTTAAAGGTTGACATTTTTTGTGACCTCTAAGGAATTCTTGCCTACTAAGCTTTAGGGCTAGTAGCCTTAGACAAATCATTGGGAAAAGGAGTATTGAAAGCAAACAACACTTAAAGCACACAAAAAACAAAAGAAAACAAAAACAAAAACAAAAAACAATGTGCGAAGCACTTGGAGGAAAAGACAAAACAAGCATTGTACAAAGGTTGGAACAATCTCAAAAGCAAGCTTTGAGATGTATCACATTCACGTGAATGAGAAATTCTTCTCCATTGAGCTTAGATAGATGAAATGAATTCACCTCTTTGCAACTTGTGATGATGTATGGCCCGCTCCAGAGAGTGTCAAACTTGGCATGTCTGCCTGGTTTGGCTCTATCTTCATCCCATTTGAGAACTAAATCCCCCTATTGAAAATTTCTGTCAGAAGTTTTCTTTTTAAAGGATTTCTTAACCTGAGCTTGATGTTGTTCCAAAGTTCTCATAAAAAAATTTGCACTTCTTCCAACTCCATGAGTTCAGCAAACCTCACCAACAAGGAATAATTCTTTGTAACCTCAATTTAATGAGCTAACTCTAAAGAAGGTAATTCTAAAGATATTAGAAGCTTTGCTTCCCTTCCATATACAAGCATGAAAGGATAATTTTTTATGGATCTTTTATGTGTGATTCGATCTGCCCATAAGGTAGTCTTAAGTTGTGTATGCTAAGTGATCAGATTCCTTAACGTGAATCTAATTATAACCTGAATACCCATCGAGAAAAGAAAACCTTTGAGCTCCTACCATTGTTTTAAGATTTTTTTCCATTGATGGAAGAGGATAATGATCTTTCAAAGAGGCACGGTTCAGATCTTTGAAATCCACGCATAGTCAAATTTCTCCATTTTTCTTCTATACATGAACTAAATTGGCCACCCAAGATGAATGCTTGACAGGAAAAATTATGCAGGCCTCGATGAATTTAGTTATCTCCTTTCTCATTAGTGGCTTGATTTTGGGGTTAATTGGCCTTTGTTTCTGATGAACTAGATTGGAATTAGGATCTAGCTCGATGGTATGTTATGCTAGTCTAGGATAAAAACCATACAGGTCCTTGTAGCTCCATGTGAAAATTTCATGATACTCTTGACACAGTTCAATGAAAGCTTTCTTTTCTTCAGTAGTACATACTTTACCAATCTTTAATATTTTTTCACTTGCCACCTCAACTTCCTCAAAATCTTCTTCCTTGATCACCATGTTTGTGTTTTGTCTTTTGGCTTGGTCATCTAAATTAAAGATGGATTCTATGGTAACTAAGTATTTTGGTAGCTTATTTCCCTTCAACTGTATAATTTGATCACCATATGAGTTTTGCATTTTATCTTGGTGTTTCACAGCAAATTCCACATCTTCTTGCAAGAAAAGAACAATTTGTTTGTCACTATCAAACACTTGCTAGCTACTCAAATTATCTAGAGTTGTAGGACAGACCACCATTTTGACCATTTGATGCCCTTCTTTCATGATTTCCACTGGTATGTTGTATTGCAATCCAATTGTAGCAAGCCTATCAACATCTTGATTTTGCTTTCTAGGAATTACATGAATCCCAAAAGCTTCAAAATATTCAATCAAGTGGGGTGGATACACTTTAGACCATAAGGGCTTGACTCAAAAATCCATTTGGGAAAATATTTTGGTTTTGAGGAAAAGAACAAGGATATCAACATTCATAATCTTGGATGAGATTATTCTAGATAGGTACAATGGTTCTAGATGAACTGGAAGCAAGAGGGTTTTGAAAGTTCAAAGGATTAACATTTATAGCTTGATTTGTAGCTTGGTTTTGCTACTGATTACTTCCTTGAAAAGGATGATGAATGGCTAAGTATTGGGACTAATATGGGTGAGTATATTGGGATTTTTTCCTTATGATTACCATGAGCTCATTCCCAAAAATTTGCAACAATGATTTGACTTCAGCCAGATCATTCAACGGAATGGATGTAGTCATAATTGATTGACTAGAATTTTTTGGAACTTGAGGATTGACCACCAGTTGTTTCCCTATAATTTCAGCAAACAGAGGCATGGGAGGCCTAGGCATGATCTTTCCCACTTGAATTAAAGAATTTTTGGATTTTATAGCAATTTCATAGACATCAGGAACTATAGTCCCCCAATGGATTGAATCATAATCACTATGTCACTGTTCAATGCCTATAAATAATATAGAAATGCATTACTTGGAGGTTGCCTTACGAGTGTTGGGATTCTGTTCCAAGTATTTTCAAAATGGAAATTAAAATCACTCATATATTCAAGAGGGGCTCTTTTTATGGTTGTGAGTTGTTCCATAAGTGACAAGTAATCACTTTTATCCGCAAATTGCTTGTAGAAATTCTCTCCTAACTCATTCCAAGTAGTTATGAAACTAACATTCAAAATATGAAACCATTGAATTGCTTTACCTTTAAAGGAAGTAGCGAGGAGTATAACTACCAAATTGTCCTATGTAATGCTATGCACTACACATATACTAGATATATCCAAAACGTGCTCCAAAGGGGTAACATTATTTTCTCTAGTATAAAATGGAAAACTTTTTATGGTAGCTACAAGAATAGAATCTCTTTGGGCTAATAGCAAGGGGTTGCTGGCATTGAAAGGAGGACAAGCATTGGTTGACATGGAAACCAAGGTTTGATTGTTCCTTGGTGAAGGGAACCTTTCTTCAGGAGGAGTTGAATGACCTCTATGAGATGATGTTGAATTGTTGCTTCTCTTTCTCCTTGGAAGAGACAGGGATAACTAAGTATGCTAGTATTTTCCTTTCTTTGAAGAATCTCTTGTTTGAATTCTTTGCATTAGTTAATGTACTAAGATTTGGAATCTAGAGATATAGAGTCCCCAGGTACTTTGATTTGTGCAAATGAGAAGATAATTACCAACTCTCCTCCCAACGGGCGTGCCAAAAACTGTAGGATAAAGACAAAGCTTTCAAGGATGAATTCAAAGTAAAGGTTGATCAGATCATTGCCATACTAAGGAAAGTCACATAACCTACTCTAATCATTGATCCTTCAACTACTACTACTTTGATAATTTATTCTACTCCGGATGATATTTCATATCACGAGATTGAGATGATAGCTCATAAGTGAAGATAAGTGAATGGATGGATGGAACACCTATTTCAAGAATTTAATCCATTGATCACAGAAGCTATGGAAATATATAATGATTTATAAAATGAAAGAGCCTCCATTCGTAAAATGGATGAAGCCTTCTATGAAAATAATAATAATTTGAATTTGAATTTGACTACATGGGGTGAGATCAGAGAGGGGGATCCATATCTACTTCTTCAAGAAGAAGTAATCAATGATATATATAAGTTGTTTGAATTTCAAAAGGCCATGGAATTTAGGTCCCATGCTTTATAGGATTTGATAAAGAAATTGGACGACAAACATATGGAAATAATGGATGCTCTAAACAACATCTCAGAAGAGTTTGATAATATCAACTGCAAGTTCTTCAATGAGAACATTGATGCTCTTCCGGTAGATAGAATTAAGTCAAATTTCAAGGTTTTGTTGAAGAAGGATGACGAGGTAACTAGGAATTTCAATAGTGACTCCATTGATAGGTTGGTTTCATGCCAGAATTTCACAGGTCAATTAAATAAAGTGGTAAGTAAACTTACAAGGATCCCAACCAAGGTAGCGAGAGAGATTGAGACAACAGATATAGTGAATCATTATGCATTTGGACTAGAGGAAGAGGAAGTACAAGGTATTATCAAGTGTTTCATTGACTATAAGCATCATATGTCTGCCTGGGAGAAAGAGTAGGAGAAAACTAAAGGAGCAGGTGTTGCAGGGCCAAGTTGAAGTTTGGCGGCCATGGAAGGACAGTTCCAAGCTCTGGATCAATCCAAGTTGTAGGTTTGACTGAGTAAAACCTTTTTAACAACTTTGATATTTTTATGGGAGCTTGTTCCCTAGAACTTAATTACATTCTATTTTTAGTAACTTGTTAGTTAAGGTCTAGCTGTAATGGTTCAACCTAAATAACTTATAAATAGTTAAATGCATGATGTTTTTAGAGATAGATAGATCATTGGGAAGTTACTCTTCAAGATTGGAAGAGTGCTTTGATTACTTTTAAGCCTTTCAATTAAATTCAGAAAAATATTTTTTCTGTGAAGAATATGATTTATTGTGTTAATAGTTTATCAATGTATGCTTTGCGGATGCACAATTCCTTAGTGTAAGTGATTAACTCAGCTTTATTTCTGAATATCTTATTTCATTTTCTAGGAAAGTGATGTGATTATCTCGAGTATTAGTTGTGAAAATATTATTTTCCTTTTGTTATAAATTTACATTATCATTGGTTGTCATAAGTGAAAGGGGTGTTTTACATGTGCATGATTTATGTTGTCATGGTTGTTGATTGTGTATTCAATCAGATTTGATCCATTTGTTAGGTATGTTTGGGGTCTTACAAGGAAATGTATGTTTTTTTGTTTGTGGTTTATTATTTTCCCTATCTAAATAGTATAAGGAGAATTGGATTGTGATGGTTGATTTATCCTTTCTAAATTAATATTTTTCTGGTGTGAATATCATACAATTATCTAGTTATACACTTGGTGCATCACTGTATTTTCCTTATTTGTTATTTCTAACCCTAAACCCCATGAATTGAGTATATTAGAGTAATTTTAAAGTGTTTTAGCCTTGCACACCGATCTTAAATCAGGTTCCCCAAGTTCCAAAGGAATCTAGCCTTCTCCAGAGGTTCATCCCAAGGTTACAAGGTCCCGCACCTTGGGTATGTCCCAACGTTGCATGGGATATTTTAGTAATTTAATGGGTGCATGATCCGTGTGACAACAGTTGTCACTTGCTTTCAAAGTTATGGTCATCTCTTAGGGAGTCTTAGGTGTCGTTATTCATTCAGTTGTCATCTCTAGTCTTTAACTATGGCACCTAGGAAGGGGTTAGGGCATCTAGGGTGCCCTGGTCATCATTTTTAGGTGCCCTAGTCCGGTCACACTTGTTTCTCATTTAGATGTTCGAGGTCTATCTTTATGATTTTTGCTCCCATTTCCTTAGGTGCTAAACATCATGTCAAGTCATTAGTGTTGAAATTTGAGTAAGAGATCCCTATATAAACATAACATACATACTACCTTATGGGTGGACTATATCTACTAAGGGGCTAGATATCTACATAGAGCAAGGGACTACATTTAGGCACTACTCTTCATCACGAACTGCATAGGAAAGGGAAGTCTATTTTATTCATTCCACCATTATGCATTCTATCTAGCTATTTCCCCTTATCTCTACGTATTTTTTGCTAGGGCATCCTAGGCACATTTTTGCACACACAATCACACAAAACTACATTGGGTCTGAGATGTAGTGCAACGCTTAGTTGTAAGACCACCATTGTGGTTGTTAAGGATAGTCTAAACCCTTCATATGCATCTTTCTTTTTTGGGGGGTTTGATGATTTATGTGGGGTTGTACAAGTAATTCTTCATTATAGGTTTATGGTATCATCAATGAAGCAAGTGTGACATTAATGCAAAAAAAGCTGAATTATTGTGAAGACCTAGAAACCCTCCCAGGATCAAGTATTGGGCTATTCCATAGACCAGGGTTCCCATATTCTAGGCCAAGGCACCCTAGGTAACCTCATTCTTTACCAGGCACCCTAGTCTTTCCAGATCTACCTCTCCTGTAAATCTCTTAAATTAGTCATGACACTTTGTTCCGCTTGTTCATCATTCTGATTAGTCCTAGATCACTATGAGGTAATTTATTTTTAGGTTGGTACTTGCACTTATTATTTCATTTCATTTACAATATCAAATAAATTATTTAGCATTTATATTTCAGTATATTTCAGTTATTACATTGTTGTACTTCTTAGATTAATTCTAAAATCTATATTTTAGTTAATCATTGACCGAGAGAGGGAATTTTCAAGTGTAGGCTTAGTTATCATAGCCAAAAATTTCAATATTACATGCTATACATTTTACATGACAATAGATGGCTCTAGGTTAGGGAAGTTAGAACACAAGGGGTAATGAAGAACCTTATGTATCTCATGGGTAAGAAAACCAATGCCTTCACAATTGGGAAACAGAGTTAGTCCTTCACCAACTAACACAAGTAATAAATACACACAATGGGAAAATGAAATCACACACCAAATGGAAAGGGAAACACATAAAAATAAAAAGGGAAACACACAACAAAATGTAAAACTATTATACATGGGGTGGGCAACTAATTTACAATATTTTCACATGCCTAACAATAAGATGAGAAAAATAAGTACCATCATGAAATAGTGGGATAAATTCATACCAATTCTAAAGATCTAAGATAATGATTTTTTCATACCATGATCTCATGATGGATCTGCATGGTTTCAGAAGGAGAGAGACCAAATTTCCATCCTTATATTGATATTGCATGGAAAAAAATATTTGCATCCAATGACTTCTTTGTTACTTATTTGAAAGTTGTGCTTTTTATAACCTTTATTAGATATCTTACCACCATAAGAAACCATTCTCCTATGTTTTCAGAAATATAATCTCTATTATGAAGGTAGTCACCATCCTTGGGTGAAATTTGCATGGCTGATTTGTTTCCAACTTAGGACATAATTCAGAAGTGGTGAGATAAATTTGATTCTCACTCCATTCACAATATTCATGTAGCTTCTCATTCATTTTCTATATGATCCTTTCCTGTACATACAAGCATATACTTTACATGGTAGGATCCACATGATGCGCTATCATCCCCGTGAAAAGAGAAAGAACACAATGTTGGGGTTGTAACATGGGAATAATCATTTATTCCATCCTAAACATCTACTAAAAAGTGTTATCCTCCTAACAGAAAAGAAGAAACCTCACACTCATTATTGTACTCGTTATCATGCTCTCTTTGTGATGAAAGGGAAACCAACTCATCAGAAATTCCATGTTCTCTTTTCTCATCAACAAATGTTTCTAGAGGTATATTAAGCTCTTTTATTTGTTCTATCTCATTATTGGGAATTTTTGCATCCAATGAAGAGTAAAAAATTCAAAGTAAATCATCAATAATTACCTCAAAATAATTCTCCTTAGATGAGATTTGGTGGAGGATAAGGATTCATCTATTGAATGTCTTCAAATTTGGTGGAAATTTTAGAAAACATTGGATCATTTTTTATGATATAAGGATCCTCATATTCTATGTAATTTACTTCATAAGATTGTGCTTCGGGAAAAGGTGTGGCTACAAATGGAGAATCAAATTTTATGCTTCTATCATTGTCTACCAAGATGTTGAGTTTAACTTCATCAAGATGTTATGAAATAGAATAATTGTGAGTGGTACCAAAGTATCTCCATGGGAAAAACACTTCATGGTATGGAGACTTATCAGATTTTTATTTTGGAAGATAGATCCTTTCCTCCTCATTACGAAGTGCCTCAAGTTGTTCATACTTGTATATCCACAACATCATTCAAAATTTCATTGGTTTGAGGGTCAGAACTTCCTTCTACAACTCTCAAGAGTATTCGCACATAATCCCTTTTCAAGGTTGTCATTTCTTCATCTCCATAAGCAAGAAAATCATCCAAATGAAGAGAAACAAAGGACAATGTTTAGAGTTTTTCAGTTAGAAGTGTATAATTGAAAACATTACCTTCATGAGATTATTCTTTGCTCACTTCATCTAGAGATTCCTCTTCATGTTGTTTATACAACATTTAATATCTTTTCTACATTCTTCTTATTAGGATTTTAGATTCTTGATCATCATTCGGTGAAATTCCAATATTGAATTGAAGCCACAAGGATTTGATAGTAGGGTCTTCAGATTCAACAATTTTATCCATTCTATATATCCTCTTCATAATGTGCGCAGTAATATCACTGACCTTATTTCCTTTCGTTGATTGCAAAATTTTGCTTGAAATGAGTCTTTTCTGTGTCAGAATCCACATTTTTTAAGAGATGGTCCAGAATGATGGTTGATATGAAATTTGGATGATTTTATGGTCATCTTATTCTTCATTGTTGTTATCACTTAATGGTGTTGAATACTAACCATGAAACATCATCATTTTAATGTGGGAAATGAACATGATATGGATTCGTTCCTTAATGGAGTCATCTTTAGAAATTTTTTTTGAATATATATATATTGGATTTTAGAAATCTTTATAGGGTGCACAAGGGAAGATCTTCCCTACTGGATTCACCAAAAATTATTGGTGAAATAATTTTTTGTAATGCAGATTATTGGTTTTCACCAATGGTCACAGGGTTAAGACCCTCCTTCTTGGGTATGGGGAGGTTTCACATTATTGAATGTAAACTAACTAAAACTATGGGGTGGCCATTAGGTTAGGGATCACATAGGAATACTACACTAAACTTGTGGAAAAGTTCTTGTACAGTGTACAAGGGAGTAATTTTCATAGGAGAGAGGTAAAGGGGAGTAGGAGAAATAGGGAGAGGGTTAATGTTGTGAGTATAATTATATCATTTACATGCATTAGCCAGAGTAGGTCCACATTCAATTATAAGAACACAATAATGTAATAAATCAACAATACTAATATACCAAAGACACAAAGTTCTACAGATCCATTAATCAAGGACATAAAGTTCCTTCTTGGTTGTACAAGATCACAATGCTTACAAAGTTGGAAAGTATAGAGGGTAGAGGAACATAGAAAAAAGAAATAAAAGAAGTGTATCTTTATTACTTGTAGTGGTAGTGATAAAAATCCCAACAACATACAACAATCAACAAAGGCCAACCCTTTGGAATGGAGAAGACATTACAATTTATATATTTATAATTTGGATTTTCATTTTCCCCCTTCCACATTCTCCTAAACTTGAGTTAACTCATTAAATTGGGAATAAATACATCTTTATAGCATTATATTATAAAATCATTGAGTTTAAAACACTTCATACTCCTCTTCTTGGCAAAAATCTTTAAGTTCTATGATAAAATGGGTAAAAAAATCGATCCAGATGACAAACCAAGAATAGGAGGAACTCTAGAATAGTTCCATGTGGTCGTTCAAAAGTTGATTTGTCTTTGCATTAAAGTCGAGGTGGTAAATCAAAGAAAAAGGGAATGAGGGAATAGTTCCCTATGTTCCCCATTTAGATGACATATTTGATCCCTCTACCTTTTCCTTCCTATTTTTTGGTAATATCAGGTTTCCAGAGAACATATGGAACATTAAAAACTATTCTTTGGGTGCATGGTTGGCCTGATTTACCCATACTTAAATGTTTCGTTGAGTTGGGTAAGGCGGGGTTTCGTGCCACTGATGGAACTATTATTAAATTTTTCCCCTTAGGAAAAATTGGACTCACACAGATAAAATAACAAGATCAATTTGGCCATGGGAGCTCACATTTTGGGCTCGAGCTGAGCGAGTTGAAGTGATATGGAAGTATTCAGATTTGGTGGGAAAAAATTATGAATTAGTGGGCTCAAAAGATCTGAAGGACATCAAAGTCCAAAGTCTAATATTTGGACTTCTGACATTCAGGAGTTCAGAGTTGGTAGCATGGTTGAGCGGTGAATAGTGTTATGTGGGGAGGAAAACTCTGAAACCCGAAGTCCAAAATTTAGACTTCGGACTTTCAGGGTTTTGGAGATGTTTGATGACTATATGGATGAACAAACCTTGAAATCTGAACCCCCGAAAACCCCAAAAAGACAAAGTTCTGAAACCCAAAGTCAGAATTTTGAATTTCAAGGTTTCGGCATTTCAAAACGTTGAAGCCTCAGTGCACACAAATCACAACCTGAAGTATGAAACCCGAAGTCTAAATTTCAGACTTCAAGGTTTCAACATTTCAAAGGTTTCATGGACCCAATTGGATGAATGGTAATGATGACCTTCCAAAGCATAAACACTCAAAGCTCTAAATCCCGAAAGTCTAAAATTTTGTATTTTAGAGGTTGTGATGCATTCTCAAAGTCTGAAAAAATAGAATCAACCACTTGAATTTATTGCAGTATGGCACCCTCATCTTCAGATGGCCATAATTTTTCCTGGGATCTCAGATTTACACAAAATATGAATTTTTGGTTTTCTTAATTTTAATGAGACTAAGCATTTCAAGATGAGGAAATATACTCCGCCATTTTAGAGGAATGTTTCCAGATTTATCACATACCAAAATTATGAAGATATGGGCTTCCTTTCTTCTCCAACAAGGCAAAGTACATGGAGGTATGTGTTTTGCAGTGGTACCCATAATTGTCACAGGTGATTTTAATGCATTTTTTGATGGTTGAAGCAAGATTTTGAATTCCTTCTCTCTCCCTTTCTCTCATTCTTCCTATATATTGTAAGGAGGGGCTCATTTAAAAAATTTGGACACCTTGTATATGCCCCTCCCTTCTTCTTCTTGTAGATAAGAGATTTTTTGGAGATTCCAAACCTCCCTATTGTACATTGTAATGTAAAATTTGTTCCTTTGAGCTTGAGTGTGGTGTATTGTATCAATTTTGGGAGAAATATAAACAAATTCATGGATGTTCTAAACACCCTTTTGTGTTTTGTTGTAACTCTTCTGTTCTTTCATCACATGTAAATTATTGTGCACTGTTGTGTTTTCATTGCAAGATTCTAGTTGTGTTGTATTTATTGTACAGGTTGTTCAACATCCTTCTTGGTGCATCACCTTCCCTTATAGTAGGTTTTATTTTCATTCATTTTCTCTATCTTTGTCTCCTTTGAAATATTAGATTAGGGTTAGATCTACATCTCTCTGCACTTTGGAGTAGTTGGCACTAGGATAGGACAGGAAGTCGGCCTTCTCCGGAGGGTTATCCTGATTTCAAAGTCCCACACTTTGGGATAACTTCATATTTGACAAATCACACTGACAAGCCTCAACCTTCACTGTCATAGGAACCTGAGAACTATTCCCAATGTTCCCGAAGTGACCAACTTAACCAACCTGCCACCATTTCCTTTTTGGTGATTAAGGGCCCATGGGGAATTGAGGGAATGAAAAAAAATTTCCCTCAATTCAATTAAATGCCACCTTAACTAATTACACTACCCCCATACAATGTATTGGGTGGGGATGTGGGGAATATGTGGAATGGAGGAACAATTCCACCTATTCCTCTAAATATTGATTTACCCTAAAACTTAGCCAAATTGGTCAAATCGTAAAGTGGGGAATAAATGGAGCAAACGAATAGTTCCATTCATTCTTTTAAAAGATGGTTTTTCCCAAATTTCCCCTAGAATTAGAAAATTTTTACTAGTTTATTGATAGCAAAGCCCAATACGATGGAGGAAAATGCCCAGAACACTGAAATTTTCCCATGACTTGTAAATTTTCAAAATTTCACTAGTCTTATGACAACATACCATTGTCTCATCCATTAGGAAACATATCAGGATTTATAAAAATTTGAACTGAAGGTATGAAACTTTTGAAAACTATAGATGATGAAATGGTTAAGCCAACACTATGTAGGAGTAATGTATGGTTTGAGAAGAAGGATAGAGGCAAATATTTCATCCACTAATAGGTATTGTATGGATCTTGATTATCTCCTTTCTGAAATTTTCAAATCATTGATCCTTGAAGTCTGGTTCATGAGGAGTTATTATCACTGTACCACCCACTTCTTTCCCCAAAAAATAATTAACAACATATGTATCATGGCATAGCTTGACAGGATCATGTACTTCAAAATCTGCTCCAAGAGAGGTTAGGATGTGACCATTGAATGTTTTTCCATCATTATATTCTTATAGACGTGCAAATATTATATTTTTCTTAGAAACATAAACTATTGTTTTTACAAATTCAACATTTGTATTCCCAATTTTTGAGAGATCATTGTGTTTATACACACTTTTCCTTGTTGATTTATCTTTGAAATTATTAGAGATTTCAATAGTTACATGAAAAGATAAGAGATGGTTAGAAGTGGTCTCTTCTTATTTTTATAGTCTAGAGGATGGTAAGAAATAGAATTTATGTAGTCATAATTGTAGAGAGAAGGTCCCATATACTGATTTCCATTTTATGCATATTTTTAGAGATTGCAAGAAGGATCATGTGGAAACTGTAGAAACTTGGATTATCACATAATATTTTAAATTCTTTGAAAAAAATTGTTTTTTTCATCATGTAGAGGATTCTAATAGATTTCCAATGACTTTTTTTTTCCTCCCAACTCTTCCTGGAACGCACGGAATCATCCAAAAAATTCAACTTCCACTATTGGATTATGACATTCCCATCACCTAAGATGACCTAGTTTTACCTGTTTGATTCCTGATATCACTTATATCCACAGATATTCCCTAAACTTTCTTAGATAACATGATGGATCTCATACACAACTTGTAGATGTTTTAGGTCTTCCCTATCATCTTCAAGAGGGTATCCATATGCTGTAAAATGGCCAAAAATGGCCCTTTCAAGGCCTCTAGGGATAGTCATTATTCCTTACATCTCAGTGACTTTGCAAATCAACTTACGAAAAAATATTTGTACATGAAACACAGTTGAAAATATTATTAACATGTTCTTATAAGATATAATGAGGATGAAATTGAGAACATGTTGGCCATAGGAAGGGTTTGTAGTGACCATGAGAGGGAATTTTCAAGTGTGGGATTAGTTGTCATGGCCAAAAATTTCAATCTTGCATACTAGACATTTGTCATGACAACATGTATTTAATGGGGGAAATGGTTTTACATATCTACAAGTGGAAAGTGGTTTGGTTTTAGTAGTTGATTGCCACATTTAGTTGTTAATTAAGTCTGAGTAGATATAAGATAATAAAATAGACTAGATTATAAAAATAAGAATAATCAGTGAGTGTAAGTGAAGTAGAATAATTAAATTTTTTGAAAAGATTAAATATTTAGGGATTTAGAGTGATACAAATTCATTCATAAATATAAAGATATCCATTTGTAACAAGCAATGGAAAACATGCCCAAATAGTGAGGCGAAGCAAACCTAGAAAAATATTAGGAAACAAAGCAGCTTGAAGTAGTACTCCTTTAATGACACAACCATAACCATATCAATATAATTTTTTAAAATTTTAGATATCAAAATGGGATTTGATAGTTTTTATCCTCTAATCTTGGTATATGAGAATCTCACTTGCTTTTTGGGTAATAATTTTCCTTCCTTGCCACCATAAAGTGATCATTATCACGTTGCAAAATAGTATAACAAACTAGGTGGAAAATTGAGGGGTTTTTCATAACTATGCCTTTTTTATTATATTAAATCATTAGCATTTATCTCAACCCACTAATTTAAACTTTTATCTCAAATTTTTATATAGCTGAAAGTTGAATTTTGGTAATCAGGTTGACTATGTGTAGCCACTCTTTTCAAAAAATTTAATCATGGGAACAGTAAAAGACAGGCGATTCATGGGGATAAACTAAAATTATCATACATCTAAGTTGTTAGGGAATGGAATATGCATGCCTCATATTTGAAGCACAATTAAGTGTCTCCTACATATTGAGAGTAAAATATAGTTCTATATATATTAAAAATTCATGTAGATTTAAATCGGGTCACCTAAATTAAGTCAAACGATTTTGATTTAATGAAATATATAAAACATTCATTTAGACTGATTTTTATCGATGTCATTTCTAAATGTTTGGAGAATAATTGAACATAGCATTATCGCGAATATTTAAATGAAAGTAAACACGATATTTTCTTCATAAAAAATTAATGAAGGATTAAATAGGTACACAATTATCCCAAATTTTCATAATCATGTTCATGTTTTTCAATTTAAACTCTTAAGAACTTACCATAATCCATAACTACCAATATTTCCTTAGAAAATCCCCTTTTTTACAATTGTCAATTAGTTTATGTTATAGGTTTAAGTTTTATTTCTATTAATATTTGGTAGTATTTTTTATTTATTCAACACAAGTACAATAAAATAAAAGTAATATGTTTAATTAAGTTACCTTTATAATTATTATATGTATTTTATTTGGAAAATGGTTTTACATCTCGAAGTGGAAACTTTTTTGGTCATAGTAGCACACTACTACATTTGGTTGTTAATTAATTCTAAGTAGATATAATGCAATAAATCCTACTTAATTACATAAGAGTGTTTTAGGAGTGTAATTGAATTAGAATAATCAAAATGATTGGACAACTCTAGAGAATTGGTATTTAAGAGTGATACACATTCATTCATAAATCTAGATACAATGGTCAATAAAAAACAATTGAAAACATGTCTAGATAGTGAGGTGAAGAAAACCTATAAAAATAAAGGAAAATGGAGAACCTTGCAGTAGCATTGTAAATAGGGATGGAATCCTGTAAATTGTATTAATCTGAATCAACCAAAAATACAAATGGAGTGTTGCAATTCTTATAGGAATTGAACAGCCATGTGCAGAACAAAGAAATAGGTTGCACAGGTAAAACTAAACTCACAACTAACTTCCAATATTACATTCGGGAAGCACATAATTGTTATAACAATTATAACAATTATACATGTGAAAATAAAAGACAAATATGGTTGATAAAACCATATAACAAAATACAACAATAATATGGTTTATAATATAACCATATAACAACATTATTTAATTAATAAAATTAATTAAATAATCAATTTATATTATGCATAATTAATTAACCTAACATTCCCCCCCTTAATTGTGCATTGTCTCAAGAGATGAGGAGAGGAACTCTCTGAACAACTCAAACTTGTCACATGCAAGTGACTTTGTGAAGATATTTGCCCGTTGTTCAGTTGTTGGACAAAATTGAAGCTAGATGTTGTGCTTCAACACATGTTCACGTATGAAATGAACCTGTACTTCAATGTGCTTTGTTCTCTCATGAAAAATTGATTGTGAACAAGTTTGAGAACACCTTCATTGTCAACATACATGGTGGTTGGTTTGTCTTGTGGTATTCCAAGTCCTTCTAGTATGTGACATAGCCAAATCGCTTCACAGACAGCTTCTCCTGTAGAATGATACTCAGCTTCTATGGAAGAGTGAGAAACAAAGTGTTGTTTCTTGCTTCCCCATGATATTGGTCCAGATCCCATAAAGAATACAAATCCAGAAAGTGGATTTTCTGTTATCAAATTTACCTGCATGATCTGAATCCGAATATCCAGTCAAGAAGAAGTTTTCATTCTTCTTGTATTCTAGACCAAGATCCACTGATCCTTTGAGATATCTCAAAATGCACCTTGCTTCTTTCCAATGACAAATTTGGGTTCCTGCATGAACCTGGATAGATAGCTTACTGCAAAGCTGATATCTGGTCTAGTGTAGGTCAGGTAAATGAGACTCCCAATCAACTGCCGATAGAGAGTGGCACTTACCTCAGGAGATGGATCTGAACGAGATAACTACAATCTGTTCTCCATGGGTGTAGCAATTGGTGTGAAATCCATCATCTTGAATTTCTCGAGTGTTGTCTTGGTATATTTCATCTGAGAAACAAAAATGTGATTCTCTTTCTACCATACTTCTAATCCAAGACAATAATGCATCATCCCGAGATCGGTCATGTCGAATGATTGATTAAGATCTTTCTTCATTGCATCAATCATCCTCACTGAACTGCTAGTGATGACTAGATCATCGACATAAACAACGACAATCACAATCTCCCCCCCTTGCTTTTTGAGGTAAAGATTGGGATCGTATGGATTTCTAACAAATCCATGTTGTATGAGATGCTCATCAATCTTGATGTACCATGCCTGGGGTGCCTATTTGAGGCCATACAGAGATTTCCTGAGTCTGCATACCTTTGCTTCTTGACCAGGTACTACATATCCCTCAGGTTGAGTCATGTAGACTTCTTCTTGTAAATATCCATTTAGGAAGGCACTTTTTACGTCCATCTGGTGGAATTTCCAGCCAAACTGTGTAGCTAGAGAAAAGATCATTCTGATTGTTTTGATCTTAGCTGTGGGAGAAAATGTCTCCTCGTAGTCTATGCCTTCTTTTTGTGCATACCCCTTTTCTACTAGTCTCGCTTTATACTTGTCCACTGTCCCATCTACTTTGTACTTTGTTTTAAATATCCATCTGCATCTAATGGGTTTCTTTCCTGGTGGAAGATCGACAAGCTGCCAAGTGTTATTCTTCATCACTGATTGATATTCAGAATCCATGGCATCTTTCCAAGCTTTTGACTGTAGGGATTCCTGGACTATAGAGGGCTCATCAGATTCAATAACTCTACTCATCAAAGAAAAGTTAACTTCTTCTCTTGCTTTACTGTGAGTCCATGGTCCAGGGGTGGATGTATCTGGTGGAGCATCCATTCTTGCATCTCGTAATGTGCTAGTACACCACTTGGGCATACGTTGAACTATTCCCATGGGTTGTGGTTCTATCTGATCAACACCATCATCCCCATCATCACTTTCATCTTCTGAGGGAACATCAGCTTCAATTTTTACAACTGGAGAAAAATCTACATCTGGTGAGTCTAGAGGAGGAGACTTTGCTTCCTTCTTCTCAAAAAACTCAACATCTCTGTTGGTGTAGACTTTTCTGGTCTTAGGATCCATTAATCTATACCCAAGAGTCTCTTCATTGTACCCAATGAAGACAAGTTTCTGTGACTTCATGTCTAATTTATTTCTGTTCTGCTTGGGTATGTGCATGCTTGCTTTGCACCCAAATACTCTAAGGTGTGCAATAGATGGTTTCCGCTTTGACCATGCTTCTTGTGGTGTTACTCCGTCAAGAGAAACTGTGGGCACTCTGTTCAAAAAATACACTGTTGTCTTTGCTGCTTCTACCCAGAATGTCTTTGCAAGTCCAGAGTCATCGATCATGCATCACACCATTTCCATGATAGTACAATTTCTTCTCTCAACAACACCATTTTGCTGCGGTGTGTGTGGAGGAGGCATTTGTCGATGAATCCTGTGAGTTTGTAGGTAGTCTTTGAACTCATTACTGGTGAATTCCCCCCTCGATCTAAGTGGAGAGTTATGATGTGATGACCAGTTTCATTCTCAACTGCTACTTTGAACTTCTTGAAAGTTTCAAAAGCTTCACTTTTCTTGTGAAGACAAAAAATCCACATTTTCCTTGAATAGTCGTCAACACAAAGCATGAAGTACTGGAACCCAGAATGACTTGGTTGCATCGGACCGTAAAGATCGGTATGAACCAGGTCAAGTTTTCCATGAGATCGAAATGTACTCTTCTGGAATGAAGCTCTGTGTTGTTTTCCTGCTAGGCAGTGAGGACACTTGTCTGTATCCTTCTGAAGAGATGGTAGCCCATGTACCATATTACACCGGTGAAGTGTCTCGAGATACTTGAAACTTACATGACCAAGTCTCTGATGCCACAACTATGTTGAGGTGGAGTTCTTAGCCACAAGTGCTTGATCGTCTCTGTGAACAAAATCAAGTTGGAACATGCGTCCCACATTAGAGGCTTTCGCAACTATTTTCGAGCCTCATGATTTATCTCGAATCAAACATGTTTTCTTGTCAGAATGACTATCAAAGTAAATTTTTAGATTGTGATCAAGGAGTTGACTGACTGAAAGTAGATTCTTTGTCAACCCAGGGACATATAAGACATCTGAAAGTCTACAGTTGCGTGAACCAAGGGGTAGAGAAATGTTCCCAATCCCCTAAACTATATATGAAGAATCATCTCCCAACGAAACATGATTTTTCAATGGCATGTGTCCCTCATTGAAATAAACCAGTCTCTATGGCTGGTCATGTGTCAAGTGGCCCCCAAATCAACATACCAAACATCACTAGATGACGTGGATGGTTCACTTGATCGAGCAGTGAACAAGTAGTCTTCATTGTCTGACTGTTCTTGTTGCTCAACAATATTTCCTTGCTGATGGGGTATTCTTTTCCAGTTCCCCTTTTTCTTCCCTTGATTGTTGTTAGAATGTCCCTTGTAAGATTGTTGTGTTGAGGTCCAAAGTTTCTTGATGAACCTTTCTTGTAAGTATTATACCAACAATATTTGAGGTCATGTCCTCTTTTACAGATAGGACATTGCTTCTTCTGTTGTCTATCCCCTTGATACTGATTTTGATTTTGGGACATTTTTATAGGAATTAGGTTTTCCTTTACCTTTTCCTTTCCATTTTTGATGTGAAGAAAGTGCTTTTCTTCTTCATCATCCTTATTGTGCATTGCTTCCTCTTGTTGCAGTAAGTTTACCAATTTTTCAAAACTAACTGTCGTATCTGATAAGTTTAGTGTTGTTACAAAAATATGGTATGAAGAAGGGAGTGCTCTCAGAACAATGGGAATGAGAGCATCATCTTTGACCACTTCTCCTAGGGCTAGAAGTGAAGCCCTCAATTCTGCAACTCTTCTTAAGAAAGCTTCTATTTTTTCATTCTGCTTGAACTTCAATGTGTGTAACTGACTCTACAAATTCAGTATAACATTCTTGTTCTTGGCCTCATATACTATGCTCAACTTATCCCACGCTTCTTTGGCTGTTTTGGCATCTCGAATGTGGGGTTGCACATCATCAGACACTCTAAACAAGATGATGAGTTTGGCCTTCTAATCTGCTTTATCAAACTATCATTGTTGTGTTGTATCAGTAGTTGATCTTGGTCAGAGTACCATTCACAGTAGGCCAGATCTCTTCAAACTCAAGTTGTGTCTTAATTTTTGTCTTCCATGTAGCATAGTTGTTTCCTCTGAGTAATTGTGAATCTGGAAGAAAAAATTTGGGGGCATTGGTGCCCATTTTGCAGAGATCACTGACAGGGTTTGGCTCTTATCACTCTAGGTATAAGGTCTCCCAATCTATATACCGTCAGTCTGATATACCAAACCTTTCTATATATGCACCCTTCCGATATACCTGGCAGTATGTGGAAGAAGCTCACCCTTTCTATATACCTGGTAGTATGTGAAAGAGGTGTTAATGTACGTGAAAGAATTCAATACGTGGTACCAAGACAATACTAAAAGGGGTCTGTGTGATTATTGACACTGGCTCAAAGAAATATCCTCATATGCACGCGTAACTTTGCTATATACTTGGATAATTTCTCAGTCTGGATTTATGTCATGCAATCGTTCACAGACGGATGGGATGGCTCATAGTGTGTGCACTGTGACCTTATTACTCCCTGTCGATTTATAGGGATCGATGCCCAGACAACATTGTTACAGCTATATTAGGCATTAAGTGCAGTAGTAGTCATGATGAATTTACCTGTAAGCACTTCCCAGAGGCACCGTATATACCGAACACTGCGAATGAGATCTAGGATCTCGTGAGTGTTACAGAACCAATTTTTTTGTTGTTTTTTATTACAATTCTGCCAGTTTCTGATCAGTTACAAAGTTTTTAGTTGACTTATGGCAACCTGTAAATTAGTACAATATATTGCAGCATGCAATTACATTCAAAAATATGAAAAAATTGAATGGCAGGCAAAAAAATTTGTTTTACGGGCCTGGTGGCCTCTGGAAGCCAAAATGACCCACTACACCAAAAAATTGCAAAAATATAGCTGAAAATGCAATTTCTGGATAGGCCTCCTTTAGCAAAAAATGTCCAGAATGAAAAAACAGGTTGAATGGGGAAAACAGTTTGTTACCCTAAATTAGGGATTTCCCCACTAAATTTAGTTAGTTATAATTAAATTTAAATTTTCTGCTAAAGTTAGCGGTTCCACCAAATTTCCAAATTTCAAAAAAATGAAGTTGGGGGTGGGATTCGAACCCCACACCTCCCACTTCTAAGTCATTCCTTTTAACCACTTAGGCTCTATGAGCGCTTGGTGTAGAAATGAACAAACTTGTATTTAATGAAAGGTAAAATCGACTCACCTTTGTAAAATGCGACTTGAGCTGAGGAAGAGTCCATGTGGCTGCATGTCATAGAGTGGATTAGGTTTTTCTTCTGCGTAAAAACCAGATCTGAAGAAATTTTAATGCCTTTTCCTTTCTTAGCCACCGCCTTTTCCAATGTTCTCTATTCACGCCTTTTGATTTTGATCTTCACATTCTCTGCTTTGTTTTTCTTTGTTTATTTGACTTGATCCTCCTTGTTTTCCTTATGCAGTTTCATGAGATTTTTATATCTCCATATCAAAATTCAATGCTGCCACATGCCAATGGTGAATAGGTAGTTAAAGGATGAGAGATCAAAGACTTTGGTGTAGGTGTGGCTATGAGAAAGGGATTCTTCCACCATCGATACTTCGCTGTTTGTTTGATCGTTGAGGTCCACCAATGCTCATTATTTGTTTATCCACCATTTTTTTATTTACTGTATTTGCTTCAGAATTTTTGATGCTGTGTACATAATAAACCCGCATTTGCAGATAGAACTACATTGGCCATTAGGAGGTAGCTCCCCAATGGCTTTTTGAGGCTTAGAGGGCGAATGCTCACTGTGTTCACTGTAGCTCGGCCTATGCAACAAATGACCGCAACCTAGGTTCCTCGATGTAAACTTGGTTCACAAACAAGCAACATGTATAAGGAGCTTGGCTCAGAGTCCCAATGTAACTCAGCAGAACTTTTCATAATAGGTCAAGCTTTAGAGATAAAACCCCTAGTGGGGAAATGGACAGAACTATCACTGCAGTAAATTTTTCCTGGTGTTGGGTGCACTAGTGCCAAAAAAAATGTGCTCCAAACATGTGGAACAAATAGGAGGATTGTGAGGAGGTTGGGATGGGGATGGAAGGTTACAGGAGGCTGCACAAGATCTCTTGATCCTGCAAACGCTTCTCCAAACACTCCTCTATCCTCTGGCTACCTCTCTCATTCCACACCTTCATGGGCTTCACAGGTCCATATTCTCACTCTGGTACCAAATGTAAATTGAGAAACAGGGGTGGAATCCTGATTAAATTTATTAATCTCAATCAACCAAAAATACAATAGTGCAGTGCTATAATATCTTATAGGATATTAAATAGCATGGGCATACAAATGAAAGAGGAGTTGCAACAATGCAACAACTAATATTTAAAATACAGTAGCTTCTAATATCACATCCGAGGAAGCACAAAAATATTATAACTGTTAAAACAATTATACATGTGAACATAAAAGACTAAAATGTTTGATGAAACCATATAACAAAATACAACAATAATATGGTTTATAATATAACCATATAACAACATTATTTAATTAATAAAATTAATTAAATAATCGATTTATACTATGCATAATTAATTAACCTAACAAGCACTTCTTTAGTGGCACAATAAGAACCGTATCAATATGGTTCAAGAAACTTATAGATATCAGAAATGGAGTTGGTAATTTTAATCCTCTCTAACCTTGGGATTTGAAAACCTCGTTCACTTTTTGGGAAACAACTCTCCTTCCTTGCCGCTATAAGCTAACCATTACCACCTCACAAAATAGTAAAACAAAAGAGGTGGAAAAGTGAGGGGCTTATCTCAACTAGGCCACTTTATGGAATAAGGATTGAAAATAAAACACTAAGTACAATTTAGTTCAACAAGTAGTAATGCAAGTGTCCCGACCCTTGTAATTTCAATGTATGAAACAAGCAATTGATACTAGATATTCTTATCTAAATAATTGAAATTTAAATTTTGACATGGGGACACTCTTAACACCAAGGGAATTCCTTATTTTATCCATTGTGTGTCTGTGTCTATGCCCTAATTACATGAATGCACTTAATATTTAACTTCCTCCATATTTAATGATAACCTCTTATTATCATAGCAACAACAACATCCACTCTCCAAACACTTATGTATAACATTCAAACTTCTATAGTGGAAATCTATCAGGTATCTTGTATGGATTAGGAGTAGGTGTAATAGTATATTTATGCTCTAAAACAAACTAATGGGATAATAGGTGTTTCCTTGTCCCTCTTTATAGGTTTTAGAGAAGATTTTACCATTATATTTGTACTCCAAAACAATCTAGAGGGCTTATAAGTGTTACCTCATCCCTTTTTGTTGGTTTTAGATAAAATTATACTATTAAAAATGCCCTTTATACCAAGATAATGTATTCAAGTTTTAAAATAGTCTATGTTCGATGCACACATGAAATCTACACTCATAGTTCCCATATATTTATAAAATGTAATGATTATTGAGTACTTTTTGTTTAATGAATTCCAAAAGTATTTCAATATTATACAAGGATGTACACTCTCTCTACCCATCTATCAAACATATCAAAAACATTATTATGCAATGTTTATAGTATAGTGGGTTATTATTTGCTAGGTGAAACAAGCATTTCAAAAACTCACCTACCACTTCACTTGGTACAAAAAAACTCTATCCACAATAGTGATCTCATGATAGTAGAAAGAATTGACTCATTCAAAATAATATCTATGAAATAATTTTAAAATATAATGACTTCCTATATGGTCGGTTGATGCAAATACATCGCATTCATTATGTAGTCAAGATTTCTTTTACCTCCAGGACTATTGATCTCCTTCTCATTTTAATTTTGGAGGGAAAATGATTGTGTTTATTTATTTTATTTCTCGACACTTTAATTTAATTGTAATATTGTCATATCTCTCATTTTGTGCGTAGTAGAGTTAAGAAGTCTAATCCTTCATTTATACTCCAATGTAGGGTTTTGTAAATGTTTTATGGGAAAGTGGCTTCACGTTAACAATGCAATACATCTACATACTCTTCTGAGACTTTTTTTACACTCTTCTAGGACCATAAATATATGGTTCTAGCAAATACACTATATGTGAAATATGATCTAATGAATCTATTAATCAGGTATAAGGGATAAAAAAATATCACGTACATTTTTTAAATTCATATTGAATCTCCTGAAAATTTTTGTGTTTTCATAGTTGCAATCTCACCTATCATATGCCATTTTCATAGTTTTCACCCTAGGAACAACACTAGTGTTATGTATGTTTTTTTATTTACATGATTAGTATTTACGTTTTAGAATAAGTATATATGTTTTTCTTTGTGTTTGGACTATATGTTTTATTCTATACCTTTATTTTTCATAGATCACGACGTTGAACCTATGATGACCATTTAATGTATATTAACACCCTTAAATGTATGTTTAAAAAATCAAGATTAAGGGATATCCTAAAAAAAATTAGGATTCAAATTTCATTTCATGTATTTTTAGACACCTAAATTTCACCATACAATTTTAACTACAAATGGCACTAATTTTTATTTTCAAAAAATTAATTAACGAAATTTTGTTAAATAACTATCTCCGCTCGGATGTCAGTCAATGTCGTTTCATTAGTTAAAATACTCTTCCTAATTAATTAATGACCCATTATTAATTAATAAGTCTTTCCTTGTCCTCTACTTAATTAATGACCCTTTCATTAATTAAATCTTGCTTTCATACATCTCTAAAAGCCATTAATCTCCCTCTAAAATTCCCCCAATAGCTTCTATAAGCTAATCTAGGAATATTAATCAATCCTCAAATGATTAATTAAGCCCCCTTCTACTTCCCATGGATTATTAATCCTAATTAATTACTCCTAATCATAATTAACCCCTTGTAATCATACATCTCCATTATCCCACATTCATTAGAGGTTGCACATTTACCAAAAAGGAAATATATAAAATAAATCCTCTACACCCTTCCCAAGACACACCTTCTCATACTAAGCAATTTCCTATTGTGAAAGATCTCAAGGAAAAAAGTGAGAAAACCCTTATTTGGTTTAAGTGGAAAGAGGATATCCAAACATGGATTTGTCCATTTTTATGAGACATCTTACTTCACTAAGATCCCCCTTTAATCATTCACTTCTGGCTTGCACTCGATTTAACAAAGATATTCACAAAGCAGTTTGTGATAAATCAAATATTCATGGGAGAGGTTTGAGATTTCTATTTTGCAAATATTTGGTATGTTCTCTTCTTTGTAGATAGTCTTAACTTGATGGTGTTAGAATTACCTTGAGTAATTTAAATATGAATGGACTTTTAGGTGTAAGTTTCATTTCTTAAACTGCATATTCTTAGAATAGATAAAACACAATATTTTTTATAATCCTCAAGATTTGGATGGCTAGTGTCATACGACATATTTACTATCATGTGCATCAATAGAATTGCAACCCTTTCAATAAATTCATGCTTTTCAATGTATATTTAAAGAATTTATCTTTTGGATTATTAATTCTACATATTTTTTACAATTTATTATTTAGATTGTCAATTTTAATATAATGTTGACATACATATTATTTAATATTAAGTTGATGGTTTTCACAAGTAATTTAATTAGGTTATTGATTTTAATGGGATATCTTATTTAGATTAATATTTTTTATGAGTAGGATTTTAGTAGTCGTGACACAAATAAATGAATCACATTCAAGTAACCATTATTAAAGCATTTAAACTATATGTATAATATTTATTTAATAAATGGAATAATAACTCAGAAAATGTAGAGGGATACAAATGATATATACTGTGTAGAATTTTGTAGAAGATATGCCATTGAAATTCAAACTAGGAAATGTTCCCTTATCAACAATGACACTATGAAATTTTATTAAACATAAAAGTTTTCTAGAAGATAACATTTTGGGTTAGTTTGCATACTTAGGCTCTCTTATTTTTTATCCTTAATTTACGCGATGCAACTCCTATATTACTGAAATAAGTAATATATTTTTGACCTATATTTTCAAGGATAATAAATCAAATAACATATTAGGGCTTGTGTGTCCATTGGTCACTAACTAGATCTCTAATATGTAACCTCAATGTAGAATGATGAAATCATTCGAAACTTAGGGACAAAAAAATATGTCTCTAATTCAATGTTAAATGTATAATTGATGATCAAATGAAGTACAATACTCATCTATTTATATGTGATCTTAAATTCAAATTTGGTAATAATGGAACATGTGTCAAATTCCATTGTCTAAAAATGGTAAAATTAGAATGGGTTAGATGGTCCCATTCAACTAATTGAAGAAGGAATTTTTTTTGCAAATTCAGATTATAGGAAAAATCAATTAAACACGTGATATTTATAATGGTAAATGTAAATATGTAGTTAATTGATTTGAATAAGCAAGGGATTCAATAAATATAATGCCTTCGGTGATTATAAATTGTATTTGGATCTTAGAAACTTCTACAAGGCCTAGACCAACTTAGAAATTTGTTATCAGGACATTAAGTGAAAATTAGATGTAGAAAAATTCTTTGGACATTGTTGGGAAAGTCATTTGCTTCTATCTGATAGAACTACTTAGATGTTATGGTAGTGTCTATGATGGAGTATATTCCTGAAACTAACTTAGGTCTTTTTCCTTTGATTACAATCTATTTTTTATATGTTCAAGACTTTGATCTAATGCAAGTATGCACATGCATTTTATCCTTTTCCAAACCCTAAAAACGAATTAATTAATAAAAAAACACATTTAAAAGGGGTTATATTTTTGGATTGGACTTATCTTAGCACACCCACCTGATGGTTGATCACTTCCTATGTACAAATACTATAAAGAGCACTCAAACCACATGTAGTTATGCCACATAAATGTGATTTTGTCCATGTCAATGTGCAAAATCATATACATTTTTTTGTGATCCTTCTCTTGAACTTTAACACTTTACACCATGCAAATTTTACCTCTCTATATTCATAGGTGTTATAAAATAGATATTAAACCTATCTTAGGTAATGAATGACCTTAGGGTTCATGTGTGTGTGTGTGTGTGTGTGTACGAGAGTGAGTGAGACAAATAGAGAATCTTTGTTATTTCCCCTCATATTTATTTGATGAAATGTATCTAGGCTAACCTAACGAATATCCCTAAATTTGGAAAATATTTTTTGGACACTTAACAAGCTACCAATATAATGGGACACTATCTTCAAAATATAATTTCCAAGGTTTCTAATACTATTTAGAGGTGTGGAGTAAGGATTTGATGATTAGAGAATGTTGTCTAATATTTTAAAGGTGTTTGTGTTTATACTATACATATCCTGAATGAACATCACTTGAAGATAAAGGTGACCAATACATTGGATTAGTGAATGGACAAGAACAAAGTGTGCTAAAGAGTCAGATATATGTCAATTGTCTAAGTGTGACAAGGAGTACCAAAACTAATGTTACCAAGTTTCCAATACCAAAATTTAGGTGTCTATGATTTCCCCCCTTTTGATCTGGTATTTGAAAAGTGTTATATTAACAAGATAGATTAAATGTATATCTAGTATAATCATTATGGGTTTCGACATGTGTAACTAAAATGTACCTTTTTGCCATGTGAAAATTTGCAAGTAAATAAGTGTAGATTAATGTCTCATAATGGTAAGAAAAATGAATATACAAACCATAAAAAAGTATTGAAATTGAAAATATAAGGAATAAATACACTTGATGATATGTGAAATAAGATGCCATTTATTGAAATTTTTTAGAGAGTTTCAAAGAGGTGAACATACCCTAGAAAATGCATCTTCAAAACTGGTGAGTAGAGGAGTGTAAATTCCCCAATTTTAATTGAAAAATCTAGTGCTAGAAGTGTAGTTACAAAAGTCCCAACCACACTACCTCAAGTTTTTAAATAACCCAAATTATAATGAGTAAAATTGATCTAATATTATCATCTTATTGTCCAAAAACTTGAATAAGGGGTGTGACAATAAAAACCTCTACTCGTGGGACCTTAAACTAGATCCTTATGTGATAAAATGAATCTTTTGCTGCAGATGGAAATTTGACCTGAAGTATGATTATATAATAATAATTCTCACCATCAATCTCAATATTAGTTATAAAAAGTTATTACATAGATAAAATACATACCCCATTTGATTAATGTATCTCTCAATGTCAATTTTCCTCCTAAAATGTGAATATATTTCTACGACGTGGGTAAAATTTGTGCCTCGTGTGATCATATGTCCCTAAAAGTCATGTGTATTGTACCAAATGTGATCAAGAATCTCAAAACCACATAAAATTCCCAAACATGTGATCAAGTTTCTTTCAAAATTATAAATAATTTATAAATGTGTGATCAAATGTCTCTCAAAATCACATGAATATATCTTAATAAGGTCAATATGACCTATATAAATTATATAATTTGTCTTTTGAACATAAACTGCAATGTCAAACATAGCTAAATATTTAAAACAGGCCAATTATATTCCCCGATTTTGAAATATGGAAAGAATCGGGTAGACCACTCTTCTTGAAATAAATAATTGTGTATACCATATAAATTATATATAAAGATATAAATCATAAACAACATCATGATCAAGAGGCACATATGCAATATGTAACATGAAATAATTCCAATGGGATCCTTTGGCACAACTAACACATGAGGTACATAAGCATATTTGACACCATCAATTAGAAAACATAATGTAAACAATTAGTATAAGTATACATCAGAGATTAAGAAATGTATACATCAATGTAACATTCCTTGATAGTTAAAGTAAGAATAAATTAATAAATTCTAGTATACATAAGAGATAAATATCATCATCAAGTATACCAAATTATGATATCCATAGAAAGTAACACTCTAAAGATATAAGAAAAATATAGTCACGTATAAATCATCTAAATGGATCAATATAATCAAACCACTAATATAGAAAGTTTGAAACAAAAAAGAGCTAAAATATTGTATGCATTAGAGAGAGAAAGGTGGCCTTCCATGTGTACTTGAATCCTCATGAGTTGAACCAAGACAATTGATGTTTAGATGATGTTGAAATGGCGATTTCAAATAATTAAGAGGGTAATGGAGAATATGAGTGTCTAATGCCCAAGGCAAGGAGGATGGATGATCCACTGTAAATGTGATTTCATGAGAGGAAATTTCTCATGCAAAGTAGTGAAAAATCTACTTAACTATTCAGGATGAATGTTATGGTAAAGGATGTTGGTAGTATGAAACTCTTGGTATATGTCGTAATAAGTGGATCGTGGGATGTTTAGTTGAGCTACGCGAATGAAATAATTATTCGATGATGGTCAAACTTGATATAGAAATATCATATGAGGAATGAAGAAGAAGGATATGAGGCTAGACCTAAGGATAAGAGAGAATATTTAAATCCCTATGGGAAATAATTATCTCTTGAGAACACAAATAGGGCAGTTGTCTTATGGGGGTCATGAAACTTCACCGTCAAGGATGATTACTTGTGTGAAAATAAGTTTGGGTGAGAGTTTGGATTGAAATATCTCTTGTCTAAGATATAACAAGATATCATCTTGAATATTGTCTAGATCCAAAGGAGTGGGAACATGAGGGAAACATCCAATTCTACCTAGAAGGACTTGTTTGTCCACAATCATTCACGGGGAGAAAGGACTATCCACTATATGATGCTAGTGATGATAGGGAGTGTAGCACATATTTATCCTAAATTGGGGCTACATGGATGAGATAGCTAGAATTTGAGGTGTTTAAATGGGAAATAAATAGAACAAGAGCCATTTGAGAAAGTTATGGTTTGAACTAGTGTCGTGTAAGTGTATTTTAGAAATGTTATGAAAAGTGGCAACTTGATGTCCTATGGATTAACAAGTTTTTTGTTTAGTTTAATTATGTTCTGGGTATCATACTGATATGTGGTTATGGTTTGAGAACATTGTATGTTTCTATTTGAAAGTGTAGATGTTTAAATTTGGAAATTTACTTTTTGACACTAGTAGTTTTGATAATGTACTCTTGATAAGATAAATACATCCTTCACATTCCTTCTTAGCACATTTTAAGGTCTCTTTTTTAGCTTGTTCATCCTTACACACTAACATGTCATCAAATTCTGAAAGTACAATGCACAAAATCCATAGAAAAACATCAGTTGACAATTCACAAACTTTAGATTGCATGTTTTTCATCTCTGGTTAGGGCCACATAGTTTGGCCAAAATATTATAATATGTCCTTGACTGACTTGTATGGTCTTGAACTAACATGTTTTCTAACTTTACTTTCAATTTCATATCCTTTCTTGGGTTTTCTAATCCCTATAGATTGTACTTTCCTTTATAAATCATCTACAGAACCCTATACAAGAAAGTAAACACTATCTCATTTGCTAACCTAGAAATCCTATGACACTACATTGATCTACTCACTTCCAACACTTGCAAAAGGAACCCAAGTATCCCTAAATCTTGCAATCACACACCTATAATCATTGGGGTAGAAATCACTACAAGTGTGAAGCTTCTTACCAGGTCAAGGATTCAACCCATCTCATATACAAACACTCAAACATCCTGTCCCCAAGTATTTGAGAAAGATCCAACTCAACTCAAACATTGTTAAAGATGGTTCCCAAATCTAGTTGCATTACTTCAAATATCACATGCTAGGTGGAGGAGGGTATGTGTTTTGAGGCCTCTTCAAATTAGTGCTAACATTGGTGGTGCACGGGGGTTCCCACAACCCAATTAATGTTTGGTTTTTAGGGTCTCCTACCCATTTTTTAGGGTTTTAGACCTCATTTAGGATGTTTAGAGATTTTCACAACATGATTAAAAATTAGGGTTTGATAGTGACAAAAATTTTCAGCCAAGTGATAATGTTATAAAGCTATAGATATAGAAACCAAACAGATCCAATACCATATATAAGGTTCAATACCATACAAACAATCATTGTAGAGGTGTATAATCCTGGCCTAGGTAAGTTTCCAATCACAATGTCTAGAAAAAAGCATCATCAGGTTCAGATATTCCTATTTCAGTAGTGCATCCTCCCAAAATTACAAGAACCATTTGTAATTAGTGAAGTACACTCATCTCCTTGTGTTTTCAAGTTTTTATCATGTTTAGTACATCATTTGTAAGTATTAATACATTGTTATGATAATAGTAATAAATTTTGGAAGTGAATTAATAAAAATAATCTCCTATTGCTAACCTTTACATCCTTTAGTGTAAACATTTTAGTAAATATTAGATTTCAAATAATCTAATTAGGGTGTAAACATTTCAGTGAACCTAGCATGGTATTCGATCTCATCCATTTACCCTAACACCCTTAGGGTTCATTTTTCCTATCTTTTTATATGATTATTCTTCTTGGATTCATCGTTTTATTTCTAATTGTAGTAATGGATTCCCCTCTTGATCCCACCATATCCATCCTCAAGTTCATTTAGCTTGATTATGCATGTAAGTATATCATTTATAACATCTTTCAAGATGTTCAAATCAATCCTCACACATCTATTAATTATGTACAAGAATTCATACAAGGGCTCTTTCTTTTCAAGAGGAACACATCTCTTTTACTTCCAATGATATATTATCACAAGATGTTATTGATAAAGGATCACCTCTATATTAAAGTGAGAATACATAACAATTTAGTTAAGTGTGTACTCATAGATAATGAGTCTCGACTCAATATTTACAATACATCCTTCCTTAATATGTCAGGAATCTCAGACATGATCTTACTCCATCATATATAAATATGTGTGGATTCAATAATATGCCTTGTCAGGTGCTTGGAAAATTCACATTACTTATTACTTTAGGCCCACACACTCTCCCTACTGCTTTTCATGTCATGCATAATGTTCTTAGTTAAAATTTTCTATTAGGATTCCCTTATATTCATGTTATGCACACAGTTTTGTCTACCCTTCATAATTGTCTCAAATTTTATTATCAAGGAAACACCATCAAGGGTAATATTACCCCTATTCAATATTGTGATATTGTAACTCCTAATGACACATTCACTCCTCGTATCTAAGTTGGTTCCCCTTTTTATCACCATTATAGGAAAGGTTACCAATATTTATTACAACATGGCTTTACTGTACATAGAATTATTCATTATGGAAAAGGTATTAAAGAGCCAATAAACTTAAGTCTCGGTGGTTTAAGGAAAGAATTGAATATTCTCTATGATCTTTGTGTAAACCCTCACTGGCCCTGACATTCCTTCTTGCATTATGCAAACATTCCCTTGAGTTTTTTTCTATGCAGTTGACTCCAACTTTGAAGCTTTCCAGAACCGATCTCATTGATGAGAGTGTTTCACGTGCTATCCCATTTTTGGATGAATTTACTAATGAGGAATCCATCCTTGAACACTTACGCATATATGATGATATCCCTTCATTCTATCATAATAATAAGTTTCTTAATAATTTACAAGCTCATACGGACTTCAAGGATGAGGTTTCCTTTGAAATGTTACATAATTATCAAGACACCATTCATAACCCCAGTATATAGAATATTTCTCCACCTTGTTAAATGAATAAAATCAATAAAAATGACCCAAACATACCTATTATACCATAATACACTTGAATACATTCATCTATGAGGTCATATAGATCCAAAACCCAATCTCACTCCTCTTAGCATGCATGCCTGCTATAAATGAGCACCTGAAACATAGCCAATCACATGTAAATGTACCCCTACAACTGATGTGAGGGCCCAAGAACTCTCCAAACCTGTTATCCATCATTCCAACATGTTTATCAAGTAACCAAGAAGCTCATACCATCATGTAACATCACCTAGGCACTTGAATGGGCTTACAAGAGCAAGCAACCCTCATTGAATATGATTGTATCATCATGAAATCACCTGAACCACTATGGAAACATCATCCACAACATGATCCTAACTCTAATCCATAATCCAATTTTTCATTAAAGTGGTTTTTCATCAATGACAACACCTACAGGACCACATGCCAGCATGTTCCTTGACGAGATCCAATTGTGATCACCTTCATTTATAACCTCTTAAGACAAGTCTGGGAAAGTAACTCTAGTGTTATGATGATTATATCCGGTGTTACTTTCACATTTGAAGACATATTTTGTTTTGATTTTAAAATATTCATTATCCAACTTTTCCCATGAAAAATTAAGGGTGGCAGATGATTTTCGAGGAGGTAGTGGAACTTCCAATGGAATGACCTCCATAACCCACTATATTGGAAGGTTTTGACATCCAAAATGTGTATGTTGTATCTCAATAATCTTAAATATGGTGTGATTACATCTTTCATTACTATGCATTTTCCCTATAAATTTTTCATTGCATTGTCCCATAACAAGTTGTACATGGTGTTTTCTTGACGACTCGAAGTTTTGGTTGTATTTTTCGTACTTCTTCCACATATAATAAGTTTTTAACAGCTAAAATAGGATAAAATTTAGTTTCCATGTCTAGAATTACTAAACCATTGTCATAATATTCTAATTTAATTGTATTATATTCAACAGATTCATCCCAAACCATTGTTTTCCATTGTTCATCCATATTTGGTTTAACCTTATGAATGTGCAGACTTGTCAAATAGGAGTCATAATTAACATACGCCATCATGGCGTATTACATGTCATCAGTTACCACGATACACGGTTCTTAAAAACCATAATATTTTCACCTTGGCTATTAAATACATGTGGAGTATTGATTGAATTCTTTTGAAAATGAAAAATGTGATCGAGTATTTTCTTAAGCTCATCTAATAATTGATTTGTTTTAGTGAAAGAAACATGCAAGTCCCTCGTGGTGGAAGTACCTCCTAGTTCAAAACTAGAATTTATTTTATCTTTATAAGGATTATTCCATGGGTGTGTATGAATATTTTTCCCATCCTCTAGTTTTTGGACCTGCCATAACAAGGGATTGCCCTTACACAATTCAATTTTCCTTGTTTGACTAAATTTGACCGACAAATTTATCAATGTAGATGACCTCAAATTTGAAAATGTAAACAATGGAACTATATAGAAATTTAAAGAGCTTTCCAAAAATGTAAAAAAAATTGAAAAATTCTGAAAAATGTGGCATGTAGATTTATTTTATGATAAATAGTATATATATGCAATAACTCTCACAAAACAGTGAAAAAAAATTCTAAATTTTTACTAAAGTTTTATTATATATATATATTATATATATATATATCCAGACGTGGTAAAAATATCTCTGAAAAAATTGCAATTGTGCTTGATATATAGCGAAAACACCAGTCATTGTTGAAATCGATGCTCTGATACCAAATGGAATGGAATTACTTGAATATAAATGCAGATATATCAGAATATATACTATATTATCAAGCCACTTCGAGGGGGAAACCTCTTAAGTCTTACAATAAGACACTAATTCACCCTCTTCGCACTCATGGGAGGAATTACTCACCCACATATATAGGTATGAATGTGAAAGTTCATACCCCTTGATTATTATTAGTTTATACCTAATGACTAAGTAACTAACAAATGTAAGTATAAATTGTATATAAGTAATATTTTAGCCCACACTTAGACGTATAAATGGTATATGTTAGGGGCATAACATTTAATTAAACCTTCTCTAACTCTCATAGGTCATTAATCTTAATTAATTCCCTCTAATCATGTTTATCCAATCCTAATTCTACATCTCCATTATCCCACATTCACTAGAAGTTGTGTTTTTCTTAAAGAGGAAAGCTATAAAAGTAACCTAGTACCTTCTTACCAAAGTACACCATGTTCGTGTAAGACATACACACTCATTTCTCATAAGATTATTTCTAATAATTGAATACTTTCCAAAAGTGAGAAACTCCCTACATGTTGAAGTAGTAAGAGAAGAATCAAACATGGATTTTGTGTAATTTTGAGGACATCTCTTCCTTTACCAATCTCTTTGTTCTAAGACAATTTGTGGCTTGCACTAGGCTTGTAAGGAATACCCACATATTAAAATCACATCCACACAATGAAGGGATGTTCCCATTCATATTTTTAAATATTTTTACAATTTATCTAGCTGCCTTTCATATGTTTTATCTTAATGGAATAGATATATGATTTAATTGGTGTTAGATCCTTAGATTAATTTTTTTCTATTTATTTAGCATGTATACAATAGTTTTACTAGTTAAAAAATAAATTAGCATTTTTTAGATGTCAAATTCATCTAATCCCTGGATTACCTATAATGGATATCCAATATCGTCTCAGTAGTAAAACCCAATGGTGGTATTTTTTTGTGCATTGATTTTTTATACTTAAATAAAGCTTTCCCTAAAGATATTTTACCCTCCCACATATATACGTGATTGTTGAATCAACCACACATTATGACATGTTTTCTTCTATGTTATGGGTTTTTCTAGGTAATATTAGATAAATACAAACCCTTTCAACCAAGAGAAAACCTTGTTTACAACCCTTTCAGGTACCTTTTGCTACATTTTCATGCCATTCAGGTTGGATAATTTTGATTTTATTTATCAATGTGCAATGACACACATATTCCATGATTACATCAACAAGATTATTGAATATTACGTTGATGACTTGCTGGCAAAGTCTACACATTGTCACAACCATGTGCATGATCTATGACTCATATTCAAATGAATACAATTTATATAACGTCTTTTTAAACCCACACCAAGTTTTTCTTTGATGTCACTTTTGGTAAGTTACTAATTTTTATCGTTTCTAATCATGGAATCGAGGTTGAACCTAAAAACATCAAATTCATTGTTGACCATGCCACCACCTCAGAATATAAAGTAATTATGATCTCACCAAGGAAAAAATCAATCTATTCAGCATTTTTTGGCCCAATTGGCTGATTAAAACCCAACCATTCATGTAAATATTAAATAAATATACTACGTTCAAATGGGATACAACTTACCAAACAGAATTTAATGACATTAAGCAATATTTACTAAAACCACCAGTTCTTTTCCCCCTATACCTGATAAACTACTATTGCTCTACATAAATCTTATAGAGCATGCCCTTTGTTCCTTGTTAGCCCAATATGATGATAACAACCATGAGTAGGCTATTTATTATATTATTCATACTCTACTCCTTTATGAATTACTAACTACACCCCCTATTAAAAAAGTCTATCTAGCCTTAGTAATTGTCACGAACAAATTATGATGCTACATGTTAAACATTGAAGTACATGTCATTACTAAGGTTAATCCCCTATGTTATTTTTTAGCATGTACACATCTATCTGACCGAATAACATGGTGGGTGATGCAAATAACTGAGTTCAACCTCAAATTTGTTTCCTTGACCAGCTCTTCAAAGCTCCACTCTTTGACCCTTCCCCATATCAATGAGGAATTTCATGATGAATTCACTACCTAACAACAACGACAACCGAAGTATAGACTATGTCTTTTTATGGGTTTCACTATGCTAATGACGCACACACAAACATTGTTTTTGTCACCTCCCAAGGTGATATCTTTCCCTTTACATATCGATTAGGATTTTCCATGCATTAATAATATTTCTGAGTATGAAGCAATAATCTTGGGGCCTCTATATTGCTTGAATGTTACAAATAAAAAATATTTAAAGTTATGGGGATTCGTAACTTTTCATTCATCAAGTACATGCCATTGACGACAAAAAATAGGAACGCTTGATCTCGTGAACACCCTTGTTAAAATTCTACTTTCAAGCTTTAATTCCTATTCCATTACTCATATTCCAAAAAATCACAATTAGCATGTTTTTGGTATGGTTAGTGTCACTTCATTGATACCCTTAGATATAATCGATGACTATGTCACTTCCACTATTTAGAAATTAAACAAAGCCTCTATACTACTAACATTATTGATATTTTTCATGTATTAGTCACTACCCACAATGTTGAAAACCTTGAATGGTTCACTGATATACAAAATTACCTATATCAACAAATTTTTGCTGAGAATGCCTCACCCCCAAGATGGTCATTGCATACGACATGAAGCCACAAATTATGTCCTTATAGGAGGCTCCCTATTTAAATTTTCTTTAGATGATCATATATTACGTTGTTTAGGAGATGATGATACACAACTCACTTTATCCTAATTATATGATAATGAGTTTGGTGGTCACTTTAGTGGAAAAATTGTGTCCCATAAGTTACTACATCAAGGATATTATCGACCAACAATGGAGCACAACTATCATGAGTATGACAAATGATGCAATCAATGTCAATGCCAAAAAAAACTTAACTATGTCCTATCTCATGTTTTATAGCCCATTGTTTCTCCGTGGCCTTTCTCTATATGGGGTATCAATCTTGTTGGAAAGATCAATATTGATTCCTTTTAATGCATAAATTTATCATCGCTACCCACTAAATATTTTTACCAAATGGTTCAAGGACATACCCCATGGAATCTACTACATGTTATGATATCTACCAATTCTTACTCATAGATATCATCACTCAAATTGGTATCCCTTTTGTAATCATTACAGATAATGGGCCATCTTTTAAGAACCATAATGTTAATTTTTTTTGTAAAATTCCATTTCAAACATACATTTTCTACTCCTTATTACCCAAAAGGAAATGACCAAAATGAGGCCAATAATAAAACCATTATCAAAATAATTTGAATTTTGTTTGATAATTATGGTACCAACTAGCATAGTCATATCATTTATGCCCTTTGGGATTACCATACCACTATTCATTACACCTATGAAACATACTCCCTTTTCTCTCATTTACGAGATGAAAAGTTGTTTTATAATTATAATTATAGATCCCTTCATTCCACATATCATTAAAACACCTTAGCCACTCATCCCGTCCCCCCATTATCTATATAGATCTCCCAGAGAACTCCCCTTTAGCCCCTATATATTCAATGGGATGGGAGGGGGAGGGGAGGGGGGTCATCGGGCCTCCACTATGCCAGGTAAGTATGCTCACAAGGAAATCATGCCCGTTGCTAGCTAGGAAAGTTTGATAGAAGGCATTCGTCTATGTTATGCTCTATTCTCTAATATGGGTGGGGAGGGTCAACGACCGATATCTCTATCTAGTTCGGCATGTTCCCCTATCTATCACTCCCCTATATATATATATATATATATATATATATATATATATATATATATATATATATATATATATATATATAATATGTGTGTGTGTGTGTGTGTGTGTGTAATGAGAATATAGAGAGGGGGCATGCACCTCCCCCTTCCCTTGGGGTGTTATCAAATGGATTTACAAGCGTGCAAATGACATGCAACAGTCAGGGGACAAATTGCATCCTCAATGAATGTGAGGTTACCTTTATTGAAAACCAAAATTGTATTTACATCTATACATTCAAAATTGTATGTGGGGGGTGTTTTGGGACATCAAATGGAAATAAATGTGAATGAGGGAGATGAAAGGGAATGAAGGAAAGAAATGTAAAGGAATGGATGGAAGGAGCATACAATAGTTAATTAAAAACATAGCCTAATATTGCATAGAGAAGAACAACAAATAACTAACTCAAATAAAGTAGAGTTTGAATCAGTTAAACAATAATAAGTCAAAGGGAACACACATGAGAAAGTAGATATCATATCTTGATCACTATGAACAAGAGCAATAGATTAATATCGTTTGACAATAAGATCAAATATAGTATTCACATGCAATATTTAAACATTAATATCTAATGAATATAAGAACGTCAAAATGCTACAAGAGATAATGAATGGGACAAAAATTTAATATTTCATTAACTCTCCAAAATGTCTTCACAAAAGAAAACAAATTTTATTTCTTGAAACAAATCTTGCACAAAAAATTTATTCTCCTCTCTCAAAGTCACCCTTACAACTGAGCCCCTAACTTCCTTTTATAACCCAAAAGTTGTTTACTAGGTAGTTAAGGTTTACATGAACACTAAATTAGGGCACCTTAAGTGACTTTGAATTTTCAACTAACATTTAAAAAGTAACTTGAAATTAGAAATCACTCAAGTGATCAAAAGTTTGATAAAAATGAGTTTAACAATAACATCACTTTAAAACATAAAAAAAGGACCCAGTGCCTTATCGATTAAAGAGGGGTCTGCCTATCTCAATCGTATAAGAAATAGACTCCTCTCCCACTTCTTTAGATACCAGAATGTTATCTCCTCACCCGTTGGTGAAATTAGGATATGTCACCTTTTCCAATTGAAGATATCTGAAACTTTCCAATGGTCTTGAACGTCTTCTCTTCTTTAATAGGTTCACCTCAGTTGAAGCATATCCTCATAGAACACCTGAAATTCCAAAATCCTACCTGGCATATTATGCAGGTTGACCATTTTTTATTAAGAATCCTCAAATAGGTTCCTCAATTTGATGCAACATTCCATTGAAGTAGAGGATAAATTGATGGCAGGAATGTACATGTCCTTAAAAAAATTGTGAGAATTATTCCTCAACATGTTTTTATGAATTCCTTTGATTATGCTCGTCCACAAAATCACAAGGGATTTCAGCTATGAACTCATGAATTGACGCAAGTGAAGTGACATATTCATTGCATATGCTTTTGTAATGAACTATGGAATCTTCAAGAAGCATCTTATGTGACTTGATATGTAAACACCATAGAAAGAATGTCCCTCGACATTCAAATTCAAGGATCCCTTCAATGGCTAGAATTTTAGATTCCATACTCATCATCTCTTGTAGACTAGGCAATATCTCATCTAGATTTTATATTCTAGAAGAAAAATATTCCTTAAAATAAAGGATTGGATCTAGGTATGCACTAATGTCTTCATGGAGCTTTATGACCACTTCAATTGTCTTTCTCCCAAAAATGAGAATTTCTTAAATCTAGGTTTTAGTGACATAGCCTAAAGTGTTTACCTCATTTAAATGGATTGAGTGTTTCTTTTCCATGGGAAGCCACCACATCAGGTACTGAAAAACTGGAGGATATTGGATTTATCAAATGTTGAACATAATTAACCAACTGATTCTTTTCAGCCTTGAGTTGAGAATTCTGAGATTCATATTTCTCAAACCTTATTAACACAATATCCATGAATCTCAGGCCATTACCATGTCATTTTCCAATGTAGACTTCCCAATTCCAAGCCTGGATACTTCATAGATAGCAGGTGTCATGGCATTATGCTCCTTCTCGACTTGTGAAATGACAAGATCTACAAATTTGTTTCCATCTCCATCCACAATTATTCTCGAGAACACTTTAGGATTCTTGGGTATGACATAATTTGAAAGCTTAGAAAGAGCATCAAAATCAATATTTATTGCCTTAACAACCCTCTTTCCTTTCTTGAATTCACAGTTAACCCAAGAAGGAGTCTCTTTGACCAATTTTGCACATAGAATCTTGGATTCTGGAGCAACATTCACACCATTCTCAACATCATTGGATTCTACAATATTTCTTTCAAATAATTCAATCCTTGGGGAAATAAATTTGACATCGACCTCATAAACCTCAAGGAAACCTTGAGAAACCTCTTCGTGAACTAGGGGTTCAAGAATGTTTGATATTTGGACCACTTGCACTTGAGTATACTCTTGCGCATGACATAGATGAGTAGAGATTATGATTAGCTTCCTTGAACTATTAGTAATGTGAGTAGATGAGTCTCTACTTGAAGTAAAAAAACCCCGAGACACCTTCTCTTCCTTCAATAGGGCCAAGACCCTTGGATGTTTCTCCTCATGACATCTTCTTTAGAGAAGTGAATTTGGGAAACCATTATCTCCATTTCTGATGTGCATGGGTTGATGGAATGGAGATTCATTGAGAAGAGGTTTTAGTCAACTGGAGACCTTGTGTTGGGAATTTCTATGATCTTGGGGTATGAACTTAGATGGATGGTAACTTTACAAGTTCTCATTCATACCAGGATATGCTCCTTTCTAGAATCGGTTGAATCTTTCCATAAAGATAGAATTCATCTCTCTTGGTCTAATCAACTTAATGGAGTGAAGGAAACATAATCATATGAGGGATCAATAAAATTTTCACCATCATCTACTAATGAATCTGGAGGATTTCTGATGCAGAAGGCATTTATTTGAGAAAGGGTCAGGTGGGAGAATTCTCACCTTCTTACTTCATGTTCATCTGAGTAGGTAGACCAGAAGTATTCTATGGTGGGATGGTGTTGGTATTTCACTCTGAGATCCTTTTGCATGAATCTGTTGATGTCAAATTGGGATCTCTTGACAAATGGATTCATGGTAATGAGAGAAAACTCCTTCTCCATGAGTTGTGCACTGAAGATATTCGGGCATTGGTATTCCTAAATTTGGATTGGGAAGTGGATTCATGAACGGTGTTTTTCACTAAAAATACAATGAACTTGGAAAAAAATTCGTGCAAGCTCCATTAACACCCACTTATCATTGACGTACTTAGGAAGCTTCCATGGAGTGCCTACAAATCCGCTCACTCAAATGTAGGAAAATGATGGGAACTGAATGAACCATGTTCCCCACTGAGAAATGAGTGTCATGGTATCCTCAGAGAATCTTTCTTCTGGATTCATAATCAGTGTTCTAATCACATGGAAGATGAAAGCATCATTAACTCTCTTGAAATTTTGAGAGCTATTCCTTAAACTCAATTACAAATAATAGTGGAAAAAACTATTTGAAGGACCCGTGATGCCTTTTGTCTTTAACCCCCGAAATAGTTTCCTTTTGGCCACCACATAGGTTAGGTACGATGTCATGTATAAATGCATAGTCATCTTCACCTCGATCAACTGCTTATGGAAAATTTCACTAATGATGGTGGCCCCAATGTACAAATTATCTCTTTTCAAGGATGATGCAAATGAATTGATACATCCCTGGGTGAAAAATCCTAGCAGAGGGGAGACAGAAGACTTGACTCAAAAGAGTAATCATATCACTGATTTCCTCCAAAAATTTAATGTGGTATAATTCCTTGGGAAACTAGTCAACACCGAGTCATCTTGGTCACTAGCCAATTTTTGTTGACTATCTTGGTCTACTTGAGGGGTTCTTCATCCCAAAACTCTTGTGTTGACTATTGAGTGATGTCAGCATTCTCAAGGAAAATCAGGGATGTTGAGAAATTCTTCGATGTGCTCTAGTGTAATAAAAAGGAAAGGATCACAATTATCCTTGAAGATTCTTCACCTTTCAGGATCATAATGTCCCACGCAGGCAATGAATAACTCAGGGCATTGCACTGAAATAGGAAAATTTGTTGCTTAAGGTAGACCATTATGATAGAGTCTATCTGAGAAGATGGTTTTCCCCTCGGCTTTCACCCAATTGCAAAATTGTGTCATATTGATGTGGCCAAGATCGGTGTTGGTGATATTTTAATACCTAGATCTGATAGAAGTGGGAGAAATGATCCCTTGGAATTCATATTTAAGTGAGGACCTTGTTTAATCTTTAATACGGATTTCTTTGACTTTCCCATAGATTTTTTAGGTTTTTCAACCATTACAATTTTTGAAGGAAGAACAAGGAAGCATGTAAAATGGTGTCAGCTCTAAGACTCTAGAACATTGTAACCGCAAGGAAAAATATAGCTCTTTATTTATTATTATTATTATTATTATTATTATTATTATTATTATTTTAAAATAACATCGAGCAATTCCAGGTTACAATTTTTTTGAAGTTGTAATATGAGCTTGAGCTATACAACAAAAATATTGAGACTAAGCTCAAATTACAAATCGAGCTAAAATATAATGAATTCGACCTTGGACTTACGTGTCTTGTGTGGGTTGTTTTTTTTTACTTGTAGCAGTATCAATGGATTTTATTGCAAGTTTATTAATCCTTCTATTGTCAATATAGTTGACAGATTCTTTGCTCTGACAAATGTACTCCTTGCACTGACTTGTAGTTCTATTTTATTGGCTTGAACGCAAGTATTCATTGACTTCAGGAAGGGAACATGGAATCATTTACATCCCTTACAATAATTCCTCATTTGACAATCTTAGAGATGAAATTCGTAGAAATATGGAAATCAGCGCATACACAAAGATTTTTAGTGATTCAGATTGGCATTCTGGGTACTGTATTAATAAGACCAAATGTAATGGCCAACTTCTACCCATTCCCTGCTAAACAAATATTATTTTACCTCCTTCTACGTGAACTACGTTGCCTCCTTCTATTGTGTGGACTGTGCATGGTGTATTTTTCCTCTGGCTATGTGGCTTTGGCTTAACCTTCGTGGAAATGGGCTCTCCTTGTATTGTTGATAGTTGATGTGTGGGCCTATATGTGGCCTTCAAAACTGCTATGTTTGGATTTTTTTTCCTAGCATGGACTTTGTTTTTTCTCCCTGCGTGGCTACCAAGGTAAATGCATGGCTTTTATTTTGACTCTAACATACGTAGCTTTAGCTTCCTTTGACTTGTGTGGCTTTGGTGAATGTGTGGACAGTTATTTCCTCTATATGTGTGGATTTTTCTTTCTATAATAGCATGATTTTTCTTTACCCACGTGACAAATCCTCCTTCTCCCTTATGTGCCAAATAAACTCAGGCTGGTGCATTATTCCCCTACGTGGCTTCATACGAAATAGGAGAGTTGGAAATGAAATATTCAAAAATTATTCTTCATCGCCATTTCTCTTACACATATTTTTCTATAGAGTTTCTCGAAGAGAGGTTATGAATATCCCATAAGCTTTCTTTATTTATAACCACTTCAACCTATTAATAACCAATCTCCAATTTCTTCGAGTATTGGGAATTAATTTTCAGGGGAATAAGGGGAGAATTTAACCGTTTACCCACAATTCCCCTACATTTCTCCACATGGGAAAATGAGAGATATTTTTTTGTATGATATCTGATTATGCTGGAAAATGGGAAGGGAATTTCCCACAAGTGGGGGAAAATGAAAGCTTTTCCAAAAAATGGAGAAAAAAGAAGCGGAGAGTCAATTTGGCATTCATGAAAAAATCCAGGAAGCTTTTCCCTTTTGGTTTTAAAAATATTAATTAATATTTTAAATAATTAATTAATTAATTTTCCCCAAATTAAAATAATTCAATAGTTTTTGGAAAATAGGATGAAATTAATTAAAATATTAATTAATTAATCCTAAACTTGAACTAAGCATAAAAATGAACCGTTCATTGGAATGGGATGAAACGAAAAGGGATTTTCTCAGGATGTCAAGACAGACAAAATGAGGAAAAATCTTGACAAATGAAAGATGATTCAAAAATTTAAAAAAAAAATCAAAACTTTTAATAATTTTACCAAATCAAAATTACTTGATAACAAGGGGATAGGGGTCGAGGAACCGAGAAGGGAACCTTTTCTAGATCAGGTGGGGCAGGGAATGACATATCATAAGATTTCAACTAAACTCTCTATGGGGTTGTATCTATGTAAAGACAATAATTATTGAGAGAAATATTACACGAATTGGAAATGTTTGATTCTAAATGTATGAATGATTTGGAACACCTTTGCATGCATCAAGAATGCATAAAACCTTCTCATAATAAACATCCATGCTCGTGAATTTCAAATAGGAAATCTTGTCTTTAAATAAAATCAAAAGAAGAAAAATTCAAAGAAATCATTAAAAGGAAAGTTCAATCCTAATTGGTTAGGCCTATCTATGATGACCGAACATGTTGGTCCTAGTGTCTATCATTTATCCACACTCGATGACATGCCTGTGAAAAATACTAAGATCATCATGCATTTACAATAATACTATACTTAATCTTCCACATTCCTACTCTTTCATGTACATAGCTAAGCACTTTACAAATATAAAAAACATTCATAGTTTCAAAATACAAAAACATTCATATATTTACAAAAATTCAAAATCAGGACTAGTACACTTTTCTTGAGTTGTTAGCACTTAACATTATATATATTATTTGTCACTTTGGTTTTATAGATAACATGCTTTATTACTCTTTACACACTTGTGTTCATGAGGATTTTGAGCTTGATGCATGACATACACAGAGTGGTATACGATGATAAATGTTGTCTGACCCTTTACCTAGACTTCTTATACATCTGGTGGCATCTATTTTACACTACATTTATGTGTTATTATTATATTATAACTTACTTACATATATTGTGTACATGTTATGTTTTGAGCTAGCAAGTTTGACGCATGTGCCTTGTGCAATGCTAACCTCTCTTGCTTCACATATTTTTTACCTATATTGGTTGTTAAATGATATCATCATGTGCTAACACTCTTATACTTGCTTGTGTGTGTTATTTTTTATTTGTTTCACTACATGTGGCCTATATGCCTTAATTTTATTTTGACATTGTGTGCATACCATGTTTGTGGATTTATGGATAATTATTTTCTCTTGTTTGTACTTGTTTGTAAGCCCACTAGCCTTGATTTTCTTGCAACACCATGTGTGTCGAATATTTTTGGCTTTGCAGATTTTGGGTGACTATGTTTACATACTTGTTACATCTAATTCCATTATTTTTGTACTTAAATTATCCTACATGCATTCATACTAATGCTTCTATGATTTATACTATTTATACTTATTATTATCATTGTTGTTATTGCATGTCATGGTTTCCACCATGTGCAAACACCATCATTTTTGTAAGTATGGGTTCTGTAAGGTGGCCACCTCTTCAACATACTACACTCATCTATAGTTTATAAGACATATAGTTCATGGGCACACATCTTTTATTTTAATCCAAGTTCTCAACACAATTTTTACACATTCCTGAAAAGAGGGGGCATTCATCTAGGTTTATTCTAACTTAAAACAGACATAGGAAGAATTCTAGGGTAACATACAAGTAAAAATAGGGTGCAGGTAATCATAAATATAGTCAAATATGGAAATTTAGAAAAACGTGCACATGGTCAATACTGTGTGTATGGTCCTGACCCTCCCACATGTTTTCTCCCTGGGAAAGTTATATCAAATTTCTCAGTAGTTTCAAATTTATAGCTACAGATACAAGTTTTGACATAGTTTCATATCCAATACACCCATCTCAAAACAATACAGGGGGTATAAAGTACTTTACTCCTTTTTCACCATGCCATTTCATTTCTACTACAGTTTCAAAAATATTGGGGGCATGAGTCTCCTTCATCCATTTACATTTCAATACATTATACTTTATATTCAGTTGTGTGGAAAATGGGAAGGGAATGGGTGCACTCATTATTTTTTCTATTGTATGTCCTTATTTATAGAATCGGACCTATATCCATTTGTAGTGGGGCTATGGAAGGTATCAAAGGGGTTAATTTCTTTGTAGGTAGAATTTCCTTTTCTCTTTCACTCAAAGGGGAATATATCATAGTTGTTGAATAGATTTGATACCAAGTGTTCTCCCTATGTGGGTTGTTTCAAAAATTCATTATGATTCTTATCTTCTTGACATTCCACATTGGTTTGCATGGACTTAATACTCTAGTTTCTCCTCGGCACAATTTGGGACTAATCACCCCCAATCCTTGAGCAAATTCAGTAATGAAAATATTCAAGTACAAGCAAAGTAATGGAAACTCTCCCTCTTTAGAACAAACATGTGTATTATTTCCTTTTTTACATCTCTTTCATTTAATTATTATGTAAATGAAAATCTTTCATGTTACGCTTTATATTTGAGGTAAATTTCAATTCTTGATCATGGAAATTGAATACACTCTGTGTTTTAGGTTTCATCATGGAGCATGCCAACACCAAGAACAATATGACTCTACAAAATAAACTTCCAATGAAGACAAAGTGTCTAAACACTCATGTATCTTTTCCATTAAGCATTTAATTTCATTTCATACTTAAAGGGGGAAAATGTAGACAATTAAATTTGGCAATCCAATATTTGACATTGCTAGTTTTGATAATGTAATCTTGATAAGATAAATACAACATTCCCATTATCACTTATCACATTTCAAGGTCTCTTGTTTAGCTTTTTTATCCTTACACACTAACATTTCATCAAATTATGAGAGTAAAATGCATAAAATCCATATAAATACATCAGTTGACAAGCAACAAAATTCAGATTGCATGATTTCCATCCCTGGTCAAAGTTATACAGTTTGGTTGGGATATTATATACATTCCTGAAGGACTTGTATGGTCTTGGAATAACATGTTATCCAACTTTACTTTAAATTTCATATCCCTTCTTGGATATTCTAATCCCTCTGGTTTTCCCTTTCCTCAATAAATCATCTATGAAAACCTATACATGTAAGTAAACACTACCTCATTTTCTAACATGGAAATCTTATGGCACTACATTGATACATTCACTTCGAACACTTGTAAACAGTGCACAAAGCTCCCTAAATATCACAATAAAACACATATAGTCATTAGAGTAGAAATAACTACATGTTTGAAGCTTTTTACCATGTCAAGGACCTATCTCATCTCATCTAAAAGCACTCAAACATCCCTTCCCCAAGTATTTTAGCAAGATTAAACTCAACTAAATCATTTTCAAAGAGGGTTGGTAAATCCTATTACATTCATTAAAATATCACATGTTAATTGGATACTGACATGTTATTTGAGGCCTCTTTAGAGTAGTGTTAATGATAGTGGTCCACGGGGGTTCTCGCAACCCAACTAACATTTTTTTCAAGGGTATTCCACCCATGTTTATGGTTTGAGACCTCATTTAGGATGTTCAAAGAGCTTCACAATATGATAAAAAACTAGGTTTTAATAGTTTCAGATAGTTTTAGGTAAGAAAAAGTGTTGGAAACTTGTAGATAAATAAACCAAATAGGTCTCAAACCATACAGAAGGACCAAGACCATACAAAAAGTCTTGGAAGAAGTGTACGGTCCTTCCCTAGGTCAATTTCCATTCACTGTGTCCAAAATAAACCATCATAAAGTTTAGATCTTATTGTTTCAATAGTGCATCCTTCTAGAACTTCCCAAAACCATTTGTAATCAGCTAAGTGCACTTATCCCCTTCTATTTTTAAATTTGTATCTTTTTTAGTACATCAGTTGCAATTAGTAAGCTAATGTGTGTTGAAGTATTGGTAATTTAAGTTTGGAAGTTTAAATTCATTAGATAGAAATGAACACTCTAGTGTGTCATAAATCCTATACATCCTTTATGTTGTGCAAACCATTTCACAGATCTAAATATTTAGTTTTCACATACTCTTTTAATAGTGGTGTATGTTAATTATTGTGTTTCAAACAGAAAATCGTGCACAATGACTTGTTTGGTAAGTGAAAGTTGAGGTATATGGTCTGTTTGGATTTATTTTAGTTATGCGTATGAAGATTGTGTGTTTGTATTTTTATTTGCATATTGATGTCTTTTTTATTATTAATGTGCTTTATATTGAATGTGAATGTGAATTTTAATAACAGGAGTGAAACCAGTTAACAGGAAATACTGTTTTAGCTTCTTTTTTAAAGTTGTAAAACTTTGATTTTAAGTGAAATAGGGATTAACAATTAAAAATCATTTTCACTGACATTTTTTATATATTATGTATTATGTGGAGATTCGATTTTGACAAAAAAAAACGCGTAATGTGTTTTTTGATGTTTTCATAATGAAGTATTTTAATTTTATGTACAATAGTGGTTTGGTTTTCTTAAAAACTCAGATATAACTGTATAAATTGAAATTTAAATGGTATAGTATATTTTCCTTTCCTTATATTAATTTGAATGGACATTGAAAAAAATCATTTTAAATCAAAATCTTACGATTTCCGTGTAGTGCCATTAGGTTTTGTTGTATTCTATAGCTATTATGTAAGAAAACCCCGTGATGAAAGAGACATTTTTGTCCCGCACCTGACAGTGACTGCATTGAAGATCTGTAAACTCTAATATGCGATATATGTTGTTCTAAAAAAAAACATTAATAATTTATATATATATAGTGAAAGTAATAAAATAGGATGAGGGTTCATTTTATAATCTAATTGAAAAATTCTAAAAGAGAAATAAGATTATAATACCAAATTGTTAGTTTTTTTATGTTTTCTTTTCTCGTTTTCAAAGCGATGATCACAATTGCATAGCTTTTTAAAATTTAACTAGACCCTAATTTAAAATGATAATAGTGAGGTATAAAAAACTATGATTTATGCTAACCCTATCATTAGGTGTAGAAGATAAGGATAATCAAGTAAGAGGAATGTTAAAAACCCTGAAAAGACAAATGGTTAAATATTTATAATTGAAATTTATCTAATCTAAATTATTTATTTTTCAATAATTTTCAAAATGAAATTACAACAAATGAACTCAAGAGAAAAATGTTTTTTAAATCGAGAAAATATGATTTAATTTAATTTAATCATGACACACAATATGTAACCTTCTTCGTAAGTAATTAATTTGAGCTATAGAAGTGATCTCTTTTACCCTCATAAAATATCCTCCTGATGTGCTCAAGTGACCAGCATGGAGAATGGTGAAGCAGGAGATGTAGGGTAGATGTGGGAGGGTGAAAAATAAAGGAAGGCTAAAAATAGGATATATGGTTGTCCTATGAAAGAAGTAAGTAGGGGTGGTAGATAAAATTCGTGTATCTACCTGTTGTGGTGTAGGTAGCAAAACCAAAAACAAGGGAAAGGGTTAGTAGGAAGGGCCGGCCGGGGGTGGAGGGGAGCAATAGGCGAGAGAGATACGAGCTGTGAGAGAGAGAGAGCGAGAGAGAGAAGGGGGGAGAGTAGGGAGAGAGAGAGCTCGCTCTCCCTCTGCTCTCTCTCTCTCTCTCTCTCTCTCTCTCTCTCTCCTCTCTATCTCTCTTCTCTGTCTCTCTCTCTCTCTTCCCTCTCTCCTTCTCTCTCTTCTCTCTGACGTCTTCGAGTCTCTTCTCGTACGTCTTCGCTCTATCGAGACGAGAGACAGAGAGAGAGAGAAGAGAGGATGAGAGAGCGAGAGGAGAGAGAAGAGATGAGACGAGAGAGAGAGAGAGAGGGAGAGACGTAGAGAGAGACAGCAGAGAGCGGATAGAGGGAGAGAGCAGGGAGAGAGGTAGAGAGTAGAGAGAGAGAGAGGATAGAAGGAGAGAGTAGAGAGAAGAGAGTAGAGAGAGAGAAGCGATGAGAGGAAGCCGATCGAGAGATGGAGAAGAGAGAGAGAGAGAGAGAGAGCGAGAGAGAGAGAGGAGAGAGAGCGCGAGAGATAGAGAGAGAGGAGAGAGAGAGAGCGGAGCGAGAGAGAGAGAGAGTATAGAGTAGAGATAGATATACGAGAGAGAAGAGCGCGCTCTAGATAGATCATATATATCTTCTCGACAAGGAGTATATCTATATGATAAGCATATATCTGGATCTCTCCTCTGCTCATACTTCGCTCGAAGCTAGACGACTCTATAGAGCTAATCTACTTCTATACGTCTCTCTTCGTCTCCCTGTGCTCTCCTCGCTCTCTCTTCTCTCTCTCTCTTCTCTCTCCTCTATCCTCTTCTCTCTCTAGCTAAAAATTCTAGAGGGTGGGAATGATCACACCAATTTCTTAAAGAGAAGTTATTTATCAATTCTTATCTAAAATGGAGGTCAAGATTTGATTTATTATTAAGATTGGATCAGGAGGGAGTGAAATGGAGTGGCGTGGAGAAGTTTGGAGAAGTGAAATGGGTTCAAAACAAAGAAAACTATGAGCATGATCAAAACTTTGAGTAAAACATCATTAAAAAATCAAGAGGGAACATGCATGCAAATCCTAATGAAACCGTTGGTGTCAGGAGGCAGTTGCATAACCGCCATGATAGGGGGTAGAACCACTGGTGGGAAATACTAAACTACCATGACATGAAACAAAACTACCATGGCTTAAAATGGAACTATCTAGTCTGGGAAAAAATCACTGGGGTGGGGTAAAAAATTGTTGCAACATGAGTGAGAACCACCATGACAGTTTCATGTCAAATAACTCAGGGGGTGAAAAATAGGGGTGATAAGCACAATCTTTTCTTCTTAGAAAGTAGGATAAGCTAGAAAGAGCTAAGTTTGGGGGAAAAAATAAAAATTGGCAAGTGTAATTGTGTGGGTGGTTTGAGAAATTGGAAACATCTTTTCATATTTTAGAGGTTCTAGCTATCATAATTGGCTATTTTAAAATATTTCACCATATAAAACAGGGTATGTTTATATTTACCTCTTAGGGAAGAATTCATGCCATGAATGAGCTAGGATGTGAGGCCTGAGAAGTACACACTTAAAAGGGTAAATAGGGAGAAAACCTGCCTTATCTTTTGACGAAGTGAATACAACTAAGGATCTCATTCACCTAAAGTGAAACAAGGGGAAAATCAAGTGCAAAATAAAGTGAATTGGAAAGATTGAATACACAATTGGAATGAAATAAAGGACTTACCATTTACTCAAGGTTAAGGAATACTAAATTTTTCTTGTGCTCTTGTTACTTGAAATATTGAGAAAAGTGCTCTATACAAAAGTAAAACATTAGCAGGAAGCAAGAAACAAGTGTTAGAAGGTATGTTGTCACTAAGAGTTGTAAATGTTAGTGAATTCACCCAAAAGGAAGCACAAAATAACTCAAATATGCCTTTAAATACCACAAAAAAAACATTTTTTTTATTTTTCGTATTGAAAGTGATACTTATATGTTCAAATTTTTACTCAATTTAGAAATGATTTTTGAGGTGATATTTTGGAGCTCTGGAAAAACTATGATAATATGATACATAGAGATAAGTTACGAGACCATGAAAAAAACATGATTGTAGGAATATAAATGGCAGTAGGTAAGGGGAGTGGTTAATTAAGTTACAAACATTTTTATGTTTGGGGGGGATAAAAATTTGATCGGTTCTATTATTTAGGGGTGTTATATTGCATTTATTTAGCATCAAAATGTTGATTAGGGAGGGTAGGTTAGGATTAAAATATTTGAATTTTCATGGTTTTTTGGGTATTTCTTAATATTTATAAAAAAAATTGGTTAGTCGTCATGGAACCACCAATTTAGATAGACCAGTGGTTATGATTTCATGTGTGACACTAACATAATCCCTATAATGTATTGCATAACCACCAAGGTGGTGAAAAAAAATACCACTAGAAAACATGTAACCATTGGTAGAGAACACATAACCACTACCTATAGATAACAATGGTTGTGTAATTGTTGCTTGTGTAGCTTATGTTTTTGCAAAAAATGGCAATTTTTCCTCAAATTTGGCCTAGATTGGCTGTATTATTAGTATTTTGGTGGTTTTAGAGAGGATATGTGTGGTGGAGCTATATCGAGGATTTGGATGGGTTACATGGGTCTATTGGTCAGCTTACCCCATAGGAGGTTATACTTTCAGACCATTCAAGTCTCTAAAAGATAGCACCAACACCCCGAGTGGCTCTAGCAAGCATAATTTTGTGTGATGTATTCACGTATTGGGATGCAAATAGGAACACTTACTAGTTTATATTCACATGGGGAGAGTAGGCTATCACTCTAGAGTACATATATCACATTACAGGTTTCTCAATTACAGGGAGGGAGGTGACCATGGAAACTTCTATAGGAGTTGCATAGACACGAGAGTGGGCCAAGTGTTATAGATATGTATAGGTTCCTGATGGGATTTCTAAGTAGGGGGTCAAGTTAGCAGGTTTGAGGGATTCTTAGATCCTCAATTTTCACAAGTTCGTCATTTTTATCTTATTATTGTGTATAGTCAGGGACAAGAGAACATATCATCTACTTTACTTTTTGGTTCCCATTGTTAGAGAGATTGAGTAACATGGGCATCAATTTAGCTGGATGTAGGACATGTTGTCATGTACCTACACATACCTATATAATATAACGAGGTTGGGAGGGAAATCACTAAGATTCTTGATTCTTTTGATGAGAAAGGTGTATGAGAGCTTCATGTCATATGATCAGACAATACCAATAGGAGTAGTTAGGGAGATTAAAGCATGGAAGTGGGGTAGACTTTACCCCTTCACATATTTTCCATGGGTAGTTGTGACATTAACTGATGTCAATTTGCTTTCTGACCCATATACAATGATAAGGGGGTATTGTTTTGGATATGGAGCTTACTTAATGTCTTATTCCCTAACGGGGAAGGTCAAGGACAAGTTCGGCTACATAGAGGTACACCAAGTTATTTAGGTGCCAAAAAAATGGATGGCCCATGGAATAACCTCTTTTAGACATAAGAATTGTCTATTGGGGTGCACATGAGTGAATCAAAACTCATTTAGGAAGCTAAAGTGGACTCATTTGACATTGGGGATTCCTATTGTGGCAAATGTAAGAGGGGTGGTACAAACCCATAAGAGAGGTTGAGGGACATGAGTAACAATACTCCCACCATAGTCTTCACCACCAGTACAAGAACAAAAAATAGGAAAACAAATTCTAGTGGTAGCAAATATGTGATATGGAAAAGGACAAGGCTAGGGAAAAGTACAAGTTGCACTGGTGTACATAACTTATAAGGGGCCCAACAGAAATGGGGGTAGATAGGGAGATGAGGAGGAGGAGGAGGAGTATGAACCATTTGAGGTGGGGTCAAACACAAAGTGGCAGGAAAGTGATCTAGGTAGGTCCATTTTTGAGTCATTTGTTTCACATTTTACTTTATTTTGATATAAATAGTTAGCATGTTTCTTAGTTCTAGTGTTACATCTTATTGTGGTCATTTTGTAATTCTATCACACATGTGTGCATGTGTTCATAGATTGCTATTGAGTGTAGCCAATTGATTACTTATAATTTGTTGTAAATGTTTTCCATGGATAAAGGAAATATGTAAGATCAATTGAGTTGTGACCTTATACTTGTATTGAGTATTGGGTTTCATAGTGATGTGTTTGCCCCAACACCATGAAACAGAGTTGTTAGTTTCACAAATGACCTAGATCTAAGAGTTTGAAGCTAATATACGAGGGATGTATGAGATGTTATGGAACTAGTCAGGTGATCATGGTGATACTTATAATAGGTAGAGGGTGTCCTAGGTGGTGCATAGGGTTGGCCCAAGTAGGACCATGCACATGAGTAAGTCAAGGATTCCCCACCACTTTCCAGCAAGGTTATATAGGTAGAGGAACAAGATCCCTTTTCACCACTCTAGGGGATGGTCGCACCAATGATATATTTTTTAGTTTATCTTATTGATATATATTATACATGGAGGCACTTATATGCCACATTTTGTTTTTTGAGTTTTTAGCCAAAACTTTCCCTCTCAGTGTGGATGCGATGACATTGTACAAAAAATATCGACATTTTATGTGTGTGCACATGCATGCGTGTGCATGTGCGTGTGTGTGTCTATAATAAATTTTGATTTATATGATAGTGTAATAGTATATGAATGATTTCTTTCTTATCTTTTTTTCATATATATAATGCGATGGTAACAAAATGCATAGATGTATAGCTAGATGGTAGACATAATTTTGTGACTGATTATATGCAGATGAAAACAAACAAATAAGGTATGCTCTAACAAACTCTTTTATAGGTGAGACTAAAGCTAAAAAACCATGTAGGTAGTAAGAGTGGAGCATAAGACCAAATAAAAATGAAATAGATGATGATGACGAGTGAAGTAGATAATGGGGACAATACTCTAATAAGTGAGAACTTGTGTAACTAGATTCTATGGAAAATATGAATTTTATACATAAGAAATATCAAGGAGGTGAAATAAACATTGGATAGACGTGATATGTATATATTTAAATATTTTAATGGCCAATCATGGCTAGGAAGGGATTGGGGATCTTTTCTCTCTGGATTTTGGAACAACTACTTGCTCGAGGTTTTGGGATGTTCTTATTAATTTATTCTTTTTTCCCTTATGAAATCATAGATTACTCCTTGCATTTAGTCTCACATGACTAGAAAGATTTTGGGATCATCACCAAGGACTAGGCATAGGTGAGTAAGGGCACCACTCCTAAATACCGACCTCATGCAACAAATAATATGTGAGGGCTCATCACTAAAGACTGACAAAGGAAAGTGGTGTGGTGGACTAAATGATTGTTTCATTATTTTGACTACTTGTGTGTTTTTCTTTTGCATTTTTAATTTGAGATTTTTGGTGAAATATTTGTCCCACACCTTGACCTCATGCAACTAGTAAGATGTAGGGGTTGAACATCAAAGGTAAAGGAGGATACGTGATATATTTGGGGTATGATTTATTCTAATATTATGCTTAGAGATAAAATTAATGAAGGGAATGTATGTCACAATAAAACCTTTAGAGTATCACCTTGTGAAAAAATATATTTACTTTGCTATGGGTTCATATGATGAAAGGAAACACAATAAATGGGAAGTCTATATAAAAAACTAATTATGTATATAAATATGAGAGGAAATAGAAGGTGGTGAGAATAGTAGGGAAGCAATTGGTGTAGTAAAATGTACTACATATCTTTATCTACTTTTTTCTCTTATTTAAATTTTGTTAAGAGACATGCATTAATGACATAATGGGTGAAATAGAATGGAACTAGAAAAATACAAAGGGTAATGTGAAATAAGAAACTACACATAATAATGCTTTAGGTGAAGGGAGTTTACTGACTCACTAAACTCTTCACCTTAGCGAGTGAAGAGGTAAAATGTCCCATTATTAAAGTCCTTTATGACCAAATAAGGTCCTAACCAATTAGGTATAAAATTACAACCCTCGCCTATCTTATTGTCTATATGATTTTTGTGATGTGGAATGAGTTCACCTACATAGATACAAAGTTTTTGTATGTTGTTATTTTACTAATGGGCCATGTGGGTGCATATACTTAGTGGTGTTGGGTAACCTTGATATGGCGCTCTTCTAAGCTTTCCAACATGGTGAGATGTGACTCTTTGTACTCATCTTCATCCAAACTACCCTAAAGGGATACTTGTAGGATAAGTAGTTGGGCCTCAATAGGCTGAAATTTTTTTATATTAAAGACTAGAGAGTAAGGGGTTTCCCCTGTGGGTGTGCATATGTTGGTCTTGTAGGCCTAAAATGCAAGATATGGTTGTAGATGACAATCCCTATTTTTAATATTGATGGTATTCTTCAAAATGGATTTTAATGTCTTGTTAGTGACTTCAGCATGACCGTTTTCCCATGGGTAATATAGAGAGGTGGTGTGGAATGAGATGGCATACTTATTACAAAACTCACACAACTTTAAGTTATTAAAAGAGCTCCCATTTTATATGATAATAACTTAGGTGACCCCAAACTTGTAGATAATTTAGTTCAGGATTAATTTTGTAATGGTTAAATCTATGATAGTTGTAATAGGCATGGCCTCTACCCATTTAGTGAAATATTCAATGGTTGTGATAATGAAGTGATTTACATGAGATTATGAAAGCATTAGTTTACCAATTAGGTCAAGCCCCCATGTGGAGAAGGGCCATTGTATGACTATGGGTTGTAGATCGTGTTATGATATGTCTAAAATGTATGATAATTTTTAACACTTTGGACATTTCCTCTCATGCTCAGCTGCATCATGCTTGAGGGTGGGTCAAAATTAGCCCATCATATTGGTTTTTTGGGTGGTTGCATGGCCACCAAAATTATCACCAAAAATCCCATCAAGGCATTAGAGCAATACATGTTTTGATTATTCTTAATCAACACGTTGAAGGAGCAAGCAATCATAAGATCTCTTGTTAAAAATTGAGCCTAGGATAATTATTTTGTAGGCCAAATGTGAAGGTTTTATCTTTGTTGGGAATTAACATCTTAGTGATATGTACATTCGATGAGGTAATTAATGATATTCCATAAGATGAGGTGGGTGTAAGGTATTGTTCTACGTAAACAATTAACCCATTGGGATGATTAGTATCAATGTGGCCTATTATCTACAAAAGTGAATCAATGAACCAATCAACCACAATTTATCCCTTAATATATTTTTGGTTAATGAAAGTCAACTTGAACTTACCAAAGAGGGCGATGAGTCGGCCACCCTTTTTAGAGAGATAAATAAATGTGTACATGCCTTGTGATTTAATGATTATCTTGTCTCTTAATTGAGCATCTAGTTTTTTTAACATTTGGTAGAAAATAAAATTATAACACACTCCTTATTAGCTTAGGAGTATCAAGTATCATAATTTAATAGGTGCAACTAATAAATTATATGTATCGTTTACCTTTCATCATCATCTTATTAGGTGAGCATAAAATCTAAGGAGACATCCATTACATGTATGTAAAGAAAGAGTGGTTTTTTAGAATGTGGCACCATTAGCATGGGAGTGGATGGAAGGAAAAAATTGATGATCTTGATGGCATCTTGATAATATTTAGTCCATGTAGGTCCATTTTCCATTTTTATCATATTATTGATAAGATGGATCGCGTACGTGAGGCTAGGCATGGACCTTTTTATAGCCTTTAGATTCTCTAAAAATGACCTAATTCTAGGCATTTTATTTTATGGGATCATATCAAAGATGATGTGAACCTTTTTAGGGTCTAAATATACTTTGTGCTTGGAGATAATGAAGCCCAATATTTTTCCACCTCTGACTCCAAATACCAATTTATAAGGGTTGATTGTAACACAAAATTTTGATGAGGCAAGTGAGGATAATCCATATAATTCCCAAATTATCTCTCCTTTACTTGGATTTAAAAATCAATTCATCAACGTAAGTCTCAATGATCTTGTGAATAAGGTCATGAAAGATGTGTGTCATCTCTTGTTGGTAGGTTTCCCCAACATTTCTAAGACCAAATGGAATGAACACGTAACAAAAGGCTCCCCAATGAGTGGTAAAGGAAGTCTTAGCTTCATTTGATAAGGAAATGTGAATTTTATTGTAGCTTGAAAAACCATCCATGAGTGAAAGGAGCTCATATCTATTTTTTTCATATACAATGACATCAATTAAAGGTAGCAATAAATCATCCTTAGGGAAATCCTTATTAATATCTTTAAACTCTATGTAAATATGTATCTTTCTATTATTCTTAGAAATAGGAATGATTTTAGAAAACCAATTCATGTAATTGGGTCTAATGACGCTAACATTGAGAAGCTTAATGAATTCTTTCACCATGAGTGTTATCTTCAACTTCATGGGCCATTGTTTTGCTTTATCAATTTGGATCCAAGTTTGGTCACTAGGTTATGAAAAATGGCATCTATTTAAATTTCAGTTATAACTAAGTAATAGAAAGGAAATGCTTTGGAGAGTTTGGTGAGTTTCTTATGGTCTTTCACTTCTTTTTGGGAGAGTGAAGATCAAAGATTTATAATTATTAGGTTTTCCTCCATTATAATGTTTATGTTGATAGAATCCCTTAAGAGAGATGTACTTCCTTCCTTAAATTATTGTGGAGTGGGAGTAAGGTCTATATTGTCCTCCCTAGTTTCATATATGTAAATATATCCATGGTGGATTCATAGTCCTCAAATTTGTAGTAGGATTCAAAATATTGGGCTCTTAAGGGTGATGACGGATGGACGGTTATGGTGAAGAATCTCTTTTGGTGAAATGGGGGGTATTTTCATAGGCTTAGAGAGATTATAACATCACTTTGTCATTCTAATCCATGTTAAGGTTCAAGAACTCAAGACTATCTATCTTAGCATTGTCTTTTTTTACTTTGAAATATATTTTTAACAAAATGGTACTAGTAACTAAGGATGAATTGTATGGATATGTATTCAAATTGTTTAACCAACATTTTGATAGCATTCTTTTATAAATGCATGTGTTTGTATTTGGTTTGATAATCACCCGACACTTGATTAGTGATAAGTTTCCCATATTTCTTGTATCGTTCTCTGTGTTCCTCTGTCTCGTAATTCTAATAGCGTAGGATCTCTGTCCCTCTCCACAGAGCTTTATCCTTGCCCTTGTCAAAAGGTCAGCCCTAGACATTGACAAAACTTATACTCTCAAGATGGCTTTGGAAGCTTATACAAACAGTTTGGAGCTTGTTTCGGAGGAGGAGGATTCAAGCGATTATGATGATTCTCTGGATGGAAACACGGAAGAGGATGAGGTGGAGGTGGTCATGGCCCAAAACCTTCAAGACCTGAAATCTAAGCAAACCCTGAACACTAAGCCAAACACTAAGGGTGAGTCCAGCAAACAGGGTGCCTCGAATCCTATAAACGCTCAATGGGAACAACACTATGAAGTTATGGGTCAAGTTGGCTAGATCAAAGGGGAAAATCACTTGGCCAGGATGGTTGCTGATATCGATGAGCTCAAGGGGTACATGCGGCTCACTAAGAGCTCAGTCTAGTTTCTTTTTAATGATTGGCACAAGATGAGGGAGTAGGTGCAAGAAGCTATTAGCAATGGGTAGGGTGGTGAGATTGATATCCTAAAGGACAACTTGGGGGCCATAACTAGGGATATGGATCAGGTTAAAGCTATCTTCCATAGCTATATGGAATGGAGCATTGTAATTGTTAAGTCGACCCTGCTTCACCTTCAAACTCTACGGCAGATTTCCAATTCTTATTGTGTTATGGATAGTCAAGGAAGGAAACGGAAGGCGACCCTAGATGGTTTAGACATGGGCTCTCTGGCTGTTAATATTGATTCTGTTTTTGGCTATTAGATCCTTCGATGTTGTTAGTTTCACTATGGTTTTTTGTTGATGTTAGTTTTACTATATGGGATCTTAAGTGCCCTTATTACTATGAAATTTTATACTATGGTGTTTTGATATTATAATTTTTCTTAATCTTCTCTCATGGAGCTTTCTTGATGTATGGGGTAGGGTCCCCTTAACCCTCTTTTTACCACTAATAAAAAAAAGTAAATTGAGAATCACTAAAAACAAGAATATTAAAATCCCTAACCTCTAACATATGAGGAAGTTTGTACATTAAAATTTTAGGAGGAAACCAAAAGCTATGATTCTTCAACTCAAAAAAATTAGGATCACACCTTCCCCAATAATAGCTACACACTTTGATCCATTGTAGTAGATGTTCCATAGGTCATTTATAGGAAGGGGCTCTTAGACAATGCCTAATGATGATGATGTTTGTCTATCAAAAGTTTCAACTAAGGAAATATTGATTATTTTTTATATGGAAGATTGGATTTGGATTCCCTAAGGTAGGCATAAATGGTACATAGCTGGCCCTTTCAAGTCAAAGGAAACAATGCAGAGTTTATCCTTTTAAGAATATCAATGATTTGTGCCTTGTTTTTAAGGATACACTAACATTTATGGGTTGGGATTATTTGATTAATTAATGGGAATCATTTTTAATCCCACCCCCTTTTCTATGGTTTGGTCTTCTAGGCCAGTCTTGATAAAATGAGAGGGAGACCCTTGTATGAGGTCAAAATTTGTATCAATATTCTTTCCCTTTTCAAGGTTCGTCTAGTTTTGCATGTAATTTATGGGAAATTCTTGATGTACATGAGTCCCTAACTATTTTTAGAAGTTTTTTTAAATGACGTTAAAACTTTTTGGATATCCCTTATCTATAAATATTTTCCATTTCTGTAGGAAAAATATTTCTTGAAAGAGTGTGGAGGGAAAAAAATTCATTTGAAGGATCCAACATTGTACCCAATTTATGTTGTAATTTGTGTCCCTATCGATTACATAAAATTTTGTGAGTATTTTCATGGGACATAAAGTGCTTTAAAGGAGTATCATGCCTATTGATGTAGCTCTAAGACTATCATAACCTCACAACATATTTCAATTTGATAAGTAATCGGTCTTGTCATACCCAAGCTTCTATAGGAAAGATAAGGGAACTATGTTTATAACTACATAGTTGTCAACCATCACACATTTAATGAGATTATTATAAACCCATACTTATAGATAGATTGTTAGATCACCTTCCTAGTGACCTTTGTATCTGAGGGGATTTTTCATAAGTCAAAAAAGTAACTCACATCCCTCATGGTTGCACCATGTGCAAACATTTCCATGTCAATATGGTTGATCTGTTATTTTGGAGGAGGTGTGACATAGGCTAAGTACTTGAGTGTTACGGATTATAAGAGCTTGATTTGATGTGATGGGTAATTCTTCATAAGGTATGATAAGGATACAAAAGATAAATTATTTTTTAAATCTTTAATCAAATCGTAACTCCATAAAGTTTAGGACCACTGTGGATTTTGAATTTCAATATTTATTAGATATGATTATTATGTACTTGTTATACTTTGGTTTAGGTGATCACATTCAATTATTCTTTGGCATATATATCCACTACAACTATCATATGGGTCTGCCCTATATTCCTAAATGTGAGGTCACATTAGGGTTTATCATGTTTTAAGTGGATGATTTGGTATTATGAGTGTTGAAGGGGGTGTTTTGTTTGGTCACATTGTTAGTTTCGACATTTTTGGGACATGTTTTTTTTATAGTTGGGGAATTGGTTAGGATATACATTTAGATGGGAATTGTATGGAACTATATCTCTAGTTTGGTGTGCATGGTGTTCATGGGACCTTAGGTTTCTAAGAAATTATTGATTGAATAGTTATCATTGGTCCTTAGGAAAACAACATGAAATTATTGTATTCTTTGCAAGTATGAGTTTTTTTTCCTCTAAACCTATAACATAAAAAATATGTCAGGTTCATAATAACTTGGGTTATGGTTATGGTGGTTATAACCCTTTCAATATTCATTTTAGAAGTTGTTGTGGTAGTCATGATAGTCCTTTTGGTGTTGATCGTCATGACCTTGATTCTAATTTTGCATGGCATTTTGAATTTGAGTTTCATCATGAGGACTATTAAATTCAATAACATGGATTTTTGGCACTATTGTTACTATTATAGGTTTTATTTTATTTTTTATTGTTTTTAATGGGTGGGTTCATGATGTTATTAGTGGAATGGAATACTTAGGTTGATCAGTAACTCCATCTATTATAGCATTGTGGTTATGGCTAAGGAATTTTTGGCCTTAATCTTGGGGATCTTGAGAGTTATTGTTTTGGCATTCCCCATTACTTTATTTAGGATCAACCAACTTCCTATTGGTGTCATAAGTCATATGGAAACTATCAATAGTAGCTTGGCCTGTTCTTGATGCAATTTCTAAGGATTCCTCATTGGATTTTTAGGGAAAATTATGCACATCCTCAATTCTATATTTGTTAAGTATGTTGAGTTAAAGGTCCCAGAGTCCTATATGATCCATGTTTTGAGAACTGCTAGATGAATAGTGTCATTTTTGGCACTTCGTGATGAAATGGATGAAAACTTGTTAGGTTCTTGTTTAATATGTAGGACTCATATAATTTCAATCTTCAATGGCTTGTTTATGTTAAATACTTTGATTAATTTCACTATTAGTTATTTAAATGAGTTGATGGAAGCTTCTAGGAAGTGATAATACGAATTAAGAACTAACCTTCTATGGTTTTAGAAATATCTTGGTGACAGATCTATCCTGTGGGAGAATCTCTTACAATGTAGTTGTGTAATCCTTGATATGAGCATTATGACCTCCCTTGACCTTATAATTGGGGAGATCTAGAAATGGGTGAGGTGGGATGATCGGCATATGTCATGATCTAATTTTACCTTGAGGCATTCTGTGTTTGTCCCCATAGTGCTGAAGTAAAACTTAGGTGTGTTAACTTAGGGAGGTGGAGGAGGTGTTATGTAAGTGTTATGTGTAAAACCAATGGGGATGGCATTTATGTTTTACGTACGTGATGTTTGATACATGGGGAAGTAATTGGGTTATGATGACTTGGAAAAGGTATTGTATTTTGGTGGTAGGAAGCTGGTAGTAGGCGTACTCATGAATTGCTGACAAGGGTATATGTACACTTGGGATGCACCACTTGGTGTAAAGTTAGCATGAGTAAAATATTAGGAATCTGGGGCCATGTTATGAGGAATGGCGTATGAGGTTTTGTTAATGATAGGTGTTTTAATGGAATACACATATGTGGAAGGAGCACTCATACCCATCCTGTCATTTCTTATGAGGAGATATCTTGGGTTAGGATGCATCGATTAATGGGGTTATGAATACTATTGGGGTTTTTATAAGTTTTTTTTTGGTTGTTGAATATACCCTTGGTTATTCACTATTTGGATTTAACCCTAACCAATTTTATCCATGTTTTGAAAAGGTAGGGAGTTATATATCTCTCAAATGAACCTAACCATGGTAGAGATGAGGCCACTTGATGAATTTTGTTGGCTTTGTTTAAAATTTGGGATGACGTTGGTTTCTACATGTTTTGGTACTTGCACCCTCCTTTATGTTTGTATTTTTAGGTCTAGATTATGAGGATGCAACATTGTTTTCCATAGTAGTAGAGGTATGTTCTTATAGCCTATATAAAAAAATCATCTATGACATGGTATCACTCACTACTTTGATAAATTTGTGTGAGAAATTATTTATCAAGTGTTTGTGTGTTGATTTGAATCCTGGTCATGATATTTTAATAGAGACTAAATCCTCCAGTGAAATTCATTTCATTTGAGTTGGAGTGTTCATTTAGTGATCTTTACGGTTGATCAACTTCCTCTATTCTAACATTGGGATGGATTTGTGTAATATAATTAGAGGAAGTGTGCATGTGTGCATTCTTGGGATAGTTGTCAACCTAACTAGAAAGAGAGGGAGTTCTCTAGGATTTCTCATAATAGTAACCCTCAATACCTAAATATCTATCTAATTATCTTCCTTGAATATTTAGGGGTGTATGAATACTTGTAGAATAATGGAAGAGGAGGAAGGTAGACTGAAGAGCACAGAAATGGAAACACATAATAACTATTCCTTCATGTAAGGTTTACCATATTTCTATGTGCAAGAAAGTGTAGAGCATATTTCCTTACGTACTCGCCTCCTCATTGGTTGGGCTGAGGAAACCAATGTTTGGATGATGTGGAAATGGGGATAATGGATATAAAGAGGGTGATAGGGAATACACATGTCTAATAATCAAGGTGAGGGGGATAGATGATCCTCTACCAATGAGCTCATCATATTGTAACTTGTTTGAGAATTCAATGAATATTTGTAGACACTCATTTTGGTAATTCATGTCTTGCAACAATGTAAAATATACGAAAATCTTGAACTAGCCCACATTTTCTCAACTTGACCAATAATGAATATCCTTAGATATGTCTCAATCATTTTTTCTCACACACACAACCTATTTGTTCACATGAGATTCATATTACTTCATCAAAATAGGATATACCCTCACACATTACAATCTTAACTTTCAAATCAATTGTATAAGAATTTGGGACCATAACTCCTATACATTATGGGCTGACCTAGAAGCTTTGGTCCCTCCTCCTCTAGTGTAACTTTTTCTAACTCAAATTCCTTTAGGTCATTCCTAGTCACCCTTATTTGAGGATTTCAAATTTGGAATGCATATAAAACCTAGTTTTTCATCCATTATTAGAGAGGATATCATGAACAATTGAAGCCTAAAGATCCTCATGAGCATACACTAAGAGAAATCATAAGAAAATTGATTCCAAGAATCCCTTGAGATTCATATACTCTGCACATTCATTCTATGGTAGTCACCCACTCAAATCTGAAAATACAAGGAATATATCATCATTCCAAGTCAAGATAGGGAAAAGGTGTAAGTACAAATATATTTTTACAAGATCATGGTTATTTATTTTGTTTCATACATTCTAGATATCACATGTTAGGTAATAATTATGTGCAATGTGAACCCTCTTCAAATAGTGACAATTTCAATGGTGCACATGGTGTTAAAAACCCACCTAATGTTTGTTTTTTAGGACTTCTTAGCTATATATGGTTATGAAGGATGAATTAGTTTCATATCAAGCATCACACAATTTTGGGAACTAAAATTCCAGATAGAAGTAAATCAGGAGGCAAGACACAAACGTATAAAGCATCAGGAGCAGAGGATCTAAAGAGAAAAGAGCGTATGAAAAGGACCATAATGGGGGTACACTTTAGCCCGTGACATCCACTTTGGTATTGCAATAACTCAAAACACAGTTTCAACATAGAGGTTATGTCAGGTCATTTCTATACTATTTTAGTCATCAAACCAACTTAGATCATCATACAAAGTAGGATATCATCTAATTCATCTTCTACCCCTTATTGCAAGTGTTTTATCTATTGTTATCCATCATTATTTATCATTGATTAGTGGTTATTTTTTATATTGCTACAATTAGCCTTTGAAAATAATTGATTAGGATAATCTACCATCAGTTACTACTATATAGAGAGATATTGACCAATTTAGGTTAAACAAGTATATGTGAAACACTCACCAAATCATTGGGGTGTGAAGTAGGTTGTCTAACCCAAAATGCTAACCTTTTTATGGGTCTATTGAGATCTGGAAAGCATAATTACATTTTGGATGAAGAAGAGAAAAAATAGGGTACCATCATACACAATTGAAGGGCTATGATATATCTATAAGTAGGTTATATATAGAGGAAAATCATTCCTAGAAGTTGCAAACCTCCAAACATCTCAAAAAACTATCAGTAAAGTTTGATGCTTTTAGTAAGTCATAAAGGTTTGAGTTTATTAGTAGTGGTCCAAATAATTTTTCAACCCCTATTCTTAATCTAAGTCTTGATGAAGAACTTCCGTATCATTTTCATTTACTAAGACAACTTTTGTGATGACAACGTCCAAAAGCAACTATGTAACTCATGTTTCCATTGTTTTTTCAATTTTAGATTGAGTAATCATAACATCTACTCAATTAAATAAATTCATATTAGTGTACCCTAAGGACCTAATTGTATTGTGTTGATTTATTATTAGTTTTAGTTTATATTATATGGCTTTATATATGTAAAATAATAACAAACATTTTGGTGAACCCAATCTTTGATTCAAACATGATTTGACCCTAGATAAATAACTAAGTGTTGGTTAATGTGGTATTATTTATTAATGGGATTAAGGGTTAAAACATGTAGTATGTTTATATTATTAATAAATAACAAAGTGCATATCAAAATATAATATTACTATAAATTTACAACATATAATATTGGAAATGATTGTTATGAATGCGAAAATACAAGAGAGTACGATTAGTTGATTATAGACTCTGGAAGTTGATATGGTATTCTAGTGTGATTTTACAAGCTATAAATGATTTGCAAGTGCTTCATATCTAAAATTGGAAGTGCAAACTGAGTAGGGGATGAAATTATTTTGGCTACATGGAACTTTTGAATGGTTCATTACCTAGTGAATGGTTTTTGTATGATGATAAGATGGTGCTCTGAAAATTTTAGTGCCCTTGCAACTAACTATGATGTGTTTTAATCTAAAATCCTAGGTGTCTCACATGTGTGAAACCATATATATGATGTGAAATATATTCAAACCCTAACCATGGGTACGAGACCCTATAAAAAGGTTATTGGTTAGCTTGAAGTGTAATCTATACACCACATATGTTGGAAATAATCTTAAGAGTCCTCAAACCACATGTAGTTCTACACCTAGCATATGACACACACACACACACACACACACACACACACACACACACACACACAATATTATATATATATGGATGCAACTAGCTTTGGTAATTTGATCACTTGATAATGTAAAAATAGTTTGGCATGTATAGCGTAAATTTGCTTATACGGTCTCTAGCTTGGGAATTATGAGTTTATAACCTAGTTGAGTGTGTTTCAGACCCATGTAAGGGATTCTCCTAGAGTGTGCTACTACTTTTAGTAATTTAGGAGATCTTGGAGTACTTTTGGAATGATATTTTCAATAGTTCTCTTGAAATTGCTTGTTGAGTAAATGAGTGCATTATAATTCCCTTATATATGGATTCACAGGTTTAATTATAAATTATGACTGGCCCACATGTGAGAAAGTAGTAACTCATAAAAACATATCAAATTAAAAGTGATCGTTGGGTGGCTAAGGATGAAATCACAAGTTTTTCGACGAAATATTGGGCGATTTGGTCTTAGATGGATTCTATCACACTAGTATGTATTGGGATTATGCAAATTTCTATGACTATTGCCTAGGAGTAATATATTGTTGTAGTTTGATGTAAGTATTTTTTTGAGTGAACTAGAAATATTATTAAGGACTTAATTGTTATTATGTGGAAGTCGTTGATGTTGTTGCCACTGTGAATATTTTCTCATGGCTATATTTAAGCAACAACAAGCTGATAGTTAAATTTCCTTCACTAGCCATAACTTACAAGGTTTTCTTCGTCTCCCCTCCTCCAATACTGCTTGTATTGGATCTATCACATAATCAATTTGGTGCATCCATTCTAGCTGAAATTGGCAAGAGTGATCTCATCTATCAGTATCTCTCTAGTAATAATCTCAACAATAGCATTCCACTTTATATTTGTGAACAATACACTTCTCTGCATATTTTGGACTTATGGGAAATGGGAGATTTTGGACTTGAGTGGGAGTGGATGGTGTTATCATTTATCTCTTCCAAAGATTCAACAAATAACTATTGTGACCTAACACGTATGATAGAAGTGGTTCAAAACCTATGATGAATATATTCTTCCTACCAAATAAAGTCGGCTCTTAGTATACTTAGATAAATTGAGGTTTGTCTATTTCACCTTGCCTATTATTTCTAATACTATGGGAACGTGGTTAGAAATATCTAGATGGATTAAAAAAATGGGTATAAAAACCCCGAGCCAATAATACAATCCATAGCGGTTCCCCATAAACATGAGTTATCTAACCACACACAATAATATAGATTAAATAACACCTATATGGGCCCCAACATCGTATAAATAAGGAATACAAAAATTCTCAAGGTTTATTCACTAATCCCCGATTAGGGGGCATTGCCTGCCCCCCGCCCCCCTCCCAAACCCCCTAGTTATGGTGATTCCTTGGACCCCATAGGTTGTGTCGATCTATACACCCTAAAAGAGTGTAACTCATGGAAACATACACCATATTTCCAACACTACACATATGACATATCTAAGGTATGAACCTTATTTTCTTTATGGGTCCACCTACCTCCTAACGAGTCCTTTGATGCATAGCATTTATACTGCCCATCATATTTGTATAATAACTAATCACAAAAAACCCAAATATTTACAAAAATACAAAATTAGGACCTGTTTATGACTTGGTTTAATAGTTTGTTCCTTTACATATGTTGTTTGTCATAATGGTCTTGACAGATATCATATTTATATATATAATTTTTTCCACATATACATTCTCAAGGTATGTTGAGCTTGATGTAGGACATATGTAGATTGATACACGGTGTCATGTTTCATCCTAAGCCTTTCCAAGTTAACCTTAATCTTCTTGGGCCTCATCTCCTACATTATTAATGTGCTTTTGTTTAAGTACAATTACATTCACTTCCTCGTTAAGCTCAATTATTTATATTATGTATATGTTATCTTTTGAAATAAAAAGGCTAATAGACATCTTGTGTAGCACTAGATTATCTTGTTTTGTGTACCTCGTGGTTGATGTTTGCTAATAATATTTAATTTATTCATTAATTGATTCTTTGTATGAGGTATATGTGATTTTATTATGTTTATGTGCTGACACTTTTATATCCCTTATTTGTGGATTCTTTAGCCTCTTGCTTATGCTTATGTGTGTGACATTCTCGTGTGCCATGTTTGTGGCCTCTTGGGCCTTACTTCGTAACTAACATATGTGACATTTCTTGTATACTTTTTTGCTAGATTACATGTATATTTTTTTCCCTCCTCTGTGTTTGTTTTATAATATACATTATTTCTTTTGTGATTGTTATTTATTGCTTTGTGTCTATTTTTGTGCACCATGCTCTCTACCATGCACACAATTAGATAACAAAAGGAGATAAATCTATGTGTGGTGGAGTTGAAGTGGCCTTGATGGTCAATTCTTTCTAATTTGATCCAAAATGCACTACACTATATCCCCTCGAAGGTGGGAGAAAACTCGATGTTGTTCTTCTAGTGTATGTGTAATCGTGCATGCAAATCTAAGCCAACCCCTATCTTTCCCACGAGTTTATTAACACAAAGATAACATGTGTAACTATAAAATAAAGTAGAATGTACCTTTCAAGATAATGTGTTGTTCTTACAAACATACTATATTAATTCACTTAACCCTTAGAAACTTTGGCAATTATTTTCGTTGGCTTGTCCTTGCTTGGTTTGACTTGACTCAGGAGGTCTATAGAATAGAGACATGGATCTTGAATATAGATAAACTTAATTCATACCTATTTACGTGTTGCTTTTAGGTTATGTATCTACTTTTAGGAATTTAGGAGAGCATAGAGTTCTTTAGGAATGTATTTTGTAATGAGTTCTATTGAAAATGCCAATTTAAGTTTATTAAGTGCATTAAAATTGCTTATATAGGATTTTATAGGTTATATGTTCTATTAAGGATAACATATAGGATAAGAAATGACCCATAGAAAAATATCAAATTATAAAAGGATTCTTTGGAAATGGGAAATACAACCATATTGGTTCATCCTAGACCATAGTGTGGATTGGTCCAAATCCATATGGTTTTGGAGAAACATTTTTTGAGGAATTTCCAAGATTTTAGGAAAGATGATATGGGATGTTTACACTACTTTGGAACTGAGTATATGAATGATTGAGTAGTGTGTGTTGTAAAGAAAGTCATGTGGGAGAGAGAGATAAATTATTTTTTGCTTAGGATGTGTGCACAAGCTATAGTGTAAAGACAAAGCCCAACTTGTCATTTCCAAAGGATAAATTTCCAAATTTAGGTTTCTACATTCCCCCTTATTTAAGTATGTAATGAAAATTACATGCTTAAAAGAACATATAACTGAGTTTGTACAAACAATTTGTATTCAGTCAAAGTTGACAATTCCACTTGAGTGTTGGCACACTCCATGATAAAACATGCAACACAAAATGTATTCAATGTACATAAAAGATACTGAATTGTATCTATGATTTAGGGATATATTTTTAACTTTTAAAATTGCATTTTACGTAGTAAAGTAAAGATATAAATTCATGGAAGGAATACCCTTGTTTATATTGTCGAAGAAGAAGCCCCCAATTTTTTTGCACTTGGATATTTGGATTTAAATTGAGTCGCTAAAGCATTGGAAGTGATCAATCCCAAATTTCACTAAAGCATATTTTTGATCCATAAAGGAATTGAGTTTTACTTTAACCAATGTAAAAAGGATCTTTAGTCACAAAATCACGCACTTTAGACATTATTTAGTCCTGGTCTCATACTATTATTCATATGGTTTTTGAGTGAAGAAATTACTAATTAACCCATGTCTTTTGGCCATTTACTTTGATTTCTGTCGTCACTTCCAACCTCCAACACATAATTTCTCGGTCTATTTTTGTCATTTAGTGTCATTTTACCTTTGACTGGGGCATCCAACCCAATACTGGGGTGCCCTAGGCACCATGGACCCATTTGGGGTGCCCTGAGCCTTTCTACACTTTCCCGCCACTTTTTGAGTACTTTCTGACCATTTGAGCTTTTAATATTTTTAGCGGTCATCCTTTTCAGGGTTAATTACAAAATTAGAACAAGAGAACCATATAAATATAAATTTATGAGACCATAATGAGGGACCAAGTACTAAGCACTACTATCATCACCTAAGGTTGCATCCATCAAAGGCTTTATTTACATCCATATAGCTCCATCACAAGGCACAAGGTTGTTTCATCTACATCACATTACATAGGAGGGAAGTTTATTCTATTCCATCCACCATTCTATTACATTTTCTACGCAGTTATTTCTTGCTACTTTCACAAAGTGTGACTGGCACAAGAGAACCTAGGGCGTGATTACACATACACACACACATACATAGAACTACATCAGGTCTGAGATGTAGTGCAATGCTCAGTTAGTAAGACCAAAATTGTGGTAGTTGAGGTTAGTCTGACCCCTTCATATGCATCTTGCTTTTTTAGGAGTTTGATGCTCGTCTTAGGGTTTTGCAGGTCTCATCTTCATTTCAGATTTTCAACGATATACTGTGCAGTACAGATATTTTTCACAAACTAGGGCACCCATTTCTCAAACTAAGGCACCCACATGCACCCTTGCACCTATCTAAGTGCCCCAATCCACTCAAACAGCTTAGATCTATACTTTTTGGGACCTCTACATGTTTGTTCCTACTTCCATAATATTCAGTTTATTTTACGGCACAGTCCAGATCAACCTTTGGATCAGCTGATTTCTTTCTAACTCTCTTTGTGCTTTCAGTTTTTACATATCTACTTTCTTAGTTGCTTGGGTCACTTTCTATATTTATTTACTACTTTTATTTATTGTTATTTATTGATGTTCCTAGTTTATATTAACTACAATTGTTCCGCATTTTAGCTAATCATTTTGGTGAATCTGAACTTGATCTTCACGCTTAGGATCCTCATTTTTCCTCTATCATGGGTCAAGTTTCTTTATTTGATTTACTTAAGATATATCCCAATTTCTAGGATGTTTTGCAAAAATCCCTAGACACCTTGTACCTTGAGGACAATATGCCGCCACATGAAATAAGTAATATATTCAATCATTTATTTGATGACCCTAGTGATCCTCCATCTAATCAACCCCTATTGGAATCAATTCAAGATTTACATTCTTTTTTTCAAGACAATTTTATGGCTATGAATATATGATCACATCTCTCAAAACTAAAATTCAACATCTTAAGGACGCTTCTCAGGCTCTTGTTTTTTCTCCCTCTCTATATCATTATGTGACTACTACATGTGCTCATATTAGTGAGCCTCAATTAATACCATTACCAGATCCTCTCATCCTTGATCGCAATACTCCACAACATGACCTTCTTACTAAGCTCCTTAGTCGTCACTTGAGAACTTTACTACCTACTCATTGTTATCCTCCTTATCAACAAACAAAGTATCAATGGCATCCATATTGCCATTATCATCAAATCAATGGACATAATGACAATGATTTCCACACTTTACAACGAAGAATCAAACACCTTGAGCTTCGGGGATTTATCTCATTCACCACACAACATTCTCTTGCATGCCCATCTACAAATACTCCACCTCAATGGGTTCATAAATCTGATTACACCGTGTCTACATAAAATCCATTCATCACTTATAATGTTTCATCTTCTGTCATTCAAGGACCACCTATGCAATCTACTCAATTCAAACAACCACCTCTTAAAATTAGTCTCACTCCCCCTCCTCTCAAGGCATCTATGGCATTAACAATTCAATCTAATCAACCTCCAATAAAACTCAGTGCAGCTTGGCCTCTTATCAAGTCTTCGACAACGTCATTAACACCAAAAAATATACCACCATTAAAACTACCTCCTCATCCTAAACCACTTCAGTAACCAATCATTTTTTTCAAAGCAACTACCTCTTCTACTGATGGTCAAGACACATTGAAAATTCACCACTACATGGTTGTTACTCTTGTCTACCATGCTTCCACCGCTTCACGAAAACTTAGTCTTTAGTAGGTGACTCTTTTCACCCTACCCTCTCGATGACACACTCTTTTGCTTCAGTTCACACTTTGTTGTTGAGGGCATACTACACATTAACCCCCCACAGTGCACAATAGGTATTACACATTGTGTTTCTCCACACATTTCGTGTCATATGTCTTACACCTTACATCATACCTTCTACATTTAGACTACATCATTTTGACCACCGCACATTTACATATCATACATACTTTTCACATCATACTAGTCTTAATTACACATATGTTGTATTTTATGTTTCAGTTCACATCTCACATCACATACTACACATCATATATCATACTAATATTCATCATGCATGTATCACACTCTCATGGTCTACGAGTATAGAATTACATACTCCTCACCTTACATACTACATAGTGCGCATCTTATAATTTTTAGTCTACATACATTGTGCATTCTACACATCATTTGGTCATCTATTATCATCACACATACTACATGGTATCTTACATGCTCCAATCATTACCCTATAATGCACTTTAATTCCTTAGTCCATACTCAATTTTTGAGGGTTTAAAAATCAAATGGACCCTATCATACTCATGTGTTTACCATTCAACCTTCCATCATGTAACGATCCTAGGTTAGTGACATGTGTTATAGGCTAAATGGTTACTTACTCTATCAGCTTGTAGTGGCATACGCTTTAGACTACATCACCACTCCCTAATATTCATCTTGTAGTGATATATTCTTTAGGCCACGTCATCACTCTTACATTCATCTTGTCGTGATATACGCTTCAGCTATAAGGGTCATGCACACATAAATTTCTAGGTCACATTTCATCAATACACATATACGTTCATCACAATGCATTAGACACAACACACACTTCAACCATTTTCTGATGTTGCGCTCTTGTTTATGATTCATTCTTGACTGCTGAGGGGGAAAACCAAATGAACCTCATTGCATACATTTCCATTCACTCGAGGGGCACACGGCTCCTATCACTCCATCTTGCATTCCATTCCACCCATCCACAGTATGCTACATATCTTGGTTGCTTTTATTCTTGTTTACATCTTCCTGTATATGGTCATCTTATTACACATGCTAGTTAGATATCTTGTATGTCATTTATCTATACCATATACACATGTGTGTTCACACCTTTTCTTAGTTTTGATCATAGATACAGGTCTTTTGCATGTAGTATAGATACTGACCTTCTACCCACCCTACACTGGTCATTGGGGGCATCCAAATTCATCTCTCACATGTGTTATTGCTTCATTTTGTACTTATCACTCTGTATTACATGGTTATACATGCTTTTTACATACTAGTTATCTTTCTAACATGCTAGAAGGTGTTGTATGTGTAGCATTTGTTCGCAAGATTGCTTGATTCCATGGTTATCTATTGTTTGTACTTGTTTGTCTACGATTTTCTATTGTATGTGGGCATTTCCCTTTGTTTGGTGTGTGTAGACACCTATTTTTGGGTATAGCACCCCTCCGACGTCTTACATGCACGCTAATTCCATTTTTGCATCTCTTTCTCTTAAATTAAATAAAATCCTATCTATTTGCTCACATTATTTGATTGATTATCAATGGACTCCATATGGACCCATTTGATAATTCAATTTTTGGCATCATCCCCCATCTCTCACAAATTATTTAATTCATAATGCATGTCTCCAACACCTTCTTTTTAAAATGAAATCTTTATCTCACCCCCCATTCAAATCATGTCCCCCACTTTGCCTAATAAGTCAAAATATGGGACCCACGTGATCACATCACATCCCTAACACATGTTACTTTACTACACCTTGGGTATCATCTAACCTATAATTTAATCTCATATCTAAGCTATAAATATGGGCTTTTCCCCCATATTTAGGGGGGGATGTATTTTTAAGAGGAGCATATATATTTTTAAGAAAAGGAGGATATATTTTTTAAAAAGAAGAAGGAGAAAGGTCTGATAGTGTCTCTTACCTCACCATCTTAATGCCCATTTCCATCTTTAGATCAAAGCCTCAGCTAAGTTTTTCTTAGTCATTTTAGTTTGTTTTTCATTTGATATTTTTTTACTTCTGCATGCTATATTTTGTTTATCGTTTGTCGTCATATTTTTAAACACAAGGGTTGACATCCTCCAAGGGAGTTGAAATCCTCTTGGAACCAACACCATCTGGGAAACCCCCACATATTGTGTTCTAATCTTATCTGGTTTAGTTTTGTAGATCTAGTTTCTTGATATCATGCATCTATTTTCTTTGCGCACGTATCATCCATCACCATCTCCAAGGTACTAAGACCTTGTGTTCTTGATTACTCGTACACTCACCTGGACAGGAAGCTAGAAACGCAGATCAACATTTGGCACGCCCGATGGGACCAGATCCAAGATCTGGTCATAATTGTTTGTTCTATCCTTTTATTCGCCTCGTGCAGGTTTGGTGTTATCTTTGTCTGTAGCAGAGGTTTGTGTCACCTTCAAGGTAATTACTCTTCTAGTGTTTAATCGGCCTGGTACTAAGATTGCATGGGAAACGAGTCTGAAAACTAATCTTATTGTCTTGCTTTTATTGGCGATCTTAGTTGTATAATAGTTATAAATATTTTTTTACTTTCAATGTTCGTTGCTTTGACCTATTAAAATATGTTGATATATTCATCTAGATCTTAATTTCTAATTATGATCTCGCATTTCAAATTATACTAATCTATAGTAGACAATATTTATTTATTTAAATCAAATTAAAAACAAAACAACGGTAATAATTATAAAAAAATAAACATTAAAAAAAGAAAAAAAATCCTAAACTACCCCATACAACCCATCCCCCTAACTATTTTCTCACCTCTCCAACTCTCCGGCTCGGCCATCTCCTTTCGTTGTCCCGAGCTCTTTACCCACTCAACTCAGCCACTCCCTTATCCCGAGCTCGAGTTACCCCCTCTGTGCGAACATCCACCACACCTTCTCCACTGACCTCCCTCACCTCCCGTCCTCATACCCAACTCATTGTTTCTTCCGTCCCAAAAATCCATCCTCACACCCATTTTCCTTTTTCTCGAGCCCGAGCTTCATCTCCCTTCTACATAACTCCTTCACCACATAACACAGTCTCTTCCGTCCACCCATCTCTCACACAGATTTAACTCCATGCCAATTATCACGCAAACTCCCATCTAACGCCCCTCAACTCACATGGCTCCCCCCTTTCGTCCCTACCCACTCGGATAAATCTCATCTACCTGACTCGATTCCCATTCCCCTATTCCATGAGCTCTTACCTCACTTCATTCCACATCTCTTCCCTCACTATTAACATTCTCCTGTCCAAAAATAGACCGATCAACATTCTGACTCCTCTGTCTCCCGATTAAACTGTCAGCGAGGTTTCGAGATTGTCTCCTCCGTCTACCTTCGCTTGGGCTTACCAGTTATTGATCAAATGGTTCTTCTTCTTCACGTAGACATCCCTTTTCACATTATTTTAAATTACCATTTCATTGTTCTTCACGGTTATGTCCTGCAAATAGATCTTGTAAGAATAACTTACGGCCTTTGCTGTCAACTGTCATTCCACCACCCGTTTACAAGCCTCCTCCGGTCATTTCTCCACCCACACACAAGTCACCGGTAATCCCTCCCATCACAAATACAAATCACCACCCTCACCCGCTCACAAAATCTTGTCAGTTTATCCGCCACCAATCATCCTGCCACCCGTCCATAATCTCCCCACGTCCCTATAATCCAAACCAAGCCTGCCTTCCTGTCAACTTCCTAACTATCTCCAATCATCACCACCCCACCCCATGTGGAATGTGGGGTCAAATTCCACTTTAATATCGCCTCACCAACAACTTTAAGTATCCTATTTCAAAACACTAACCAACCTGTGATTTCAAATAATGTAAAGTATTTTAATATAATATATCTTGTTTATATTTCATCTCATTTATAGGTAATCTTTATCTTATCTATAGTTCACTTTTAAAAGAAAAAGATAAGGAAATAAATAAATAAATGAATGCAACACACGTATTAGTATTCATCTTTGGTGTCATCGCCATTCGTTTTGTTTGTTCTCCATTTTGATCACTAGTTTATCATTTTATAACTTATTAGCATTTTAACACTTTTATCATTTTCATAATCTAATGTTGGTCTATCATTATACAATGCATGTCGTAATTTATTATTCCAAATCCCTTACCACACTGCAAAGTTTCGCATTCCTTTTTTCGATTTAGAGTTTAATGTTTTTTTTTTCTCGATTATTTCATCGATTACATTTTCTTCTAGTTGATTAGTTTTCATGTATTGCTGATTATAATTATATGTGAATGTGAACGTCAAATTACTTTTTTGTTAATGATATTAATTTCATATGCGAAGGACTTTCTTATGCACACAAATATTAGGGCAAATTTTTTTTTAACTTCCGTACACTAATTTTTTTTTAATTCTCTTTTGCAGGTGAAATCAAACTTCACAACGTTGCGACCAAAAAAATAACATTGTCAAAGACCCATATTTAAATAATAAAAGAAAACACTTAAATTTACTAGCCTCCTCTGCAACTCTAAACGGTGCCATTTTAGGGTACCCGGGCATTTCGGGCCACTGACTGGCGCTTCTAAAAACACCATCATCAAGTACAATCACATAACACTAACAAGAGTTTCTCCAAGTATTTCTCATTTTTCTCTATTTTCTCTTTTTTGCATCAAACTTTCCCTTTCCTGAGTATCTATATACATCAAACGTCACATTTCATTTTGGTCTAAAACAAACCTTTTGCATCCTACCTGATCACATAGCTTAAGTAAAGGATTTAACTCTTTGCATTTCACTTATATCACACTGCCTGAGACTGCACAAACATAATTAACATGTCAAAACATTCCTCTCACCTAGTTAACTGATTGGGACCTAAACACCCAACATGTAACCGTCTCAGACATCTCCCAATCCATAACTACCTGAAACCATCTTTAGACTCCTTTAAGCACCTTTATTACCTACTTTTATTTTATGTTCACATCCTCTAAATTAATCATGATGTTTAAAAATATTCTGCTTGATTTGTTTGTCAACAACATACATAAATAGATGTTTCTCTATTTTACACCTATTGTCGCTCTCTCCCAAATCAAGACAAAACAACAATCTGCTTTATACCATGATATTACTTCTTCTAATGATCTCACCCAACAGGATTCTAAACTCAAAACCACGTCGTCAATCACCCAACCTCCAGTCTCCATGGTCTCACCTCATGAGAACCATGTCATACAAAATTCTCCCCACCTTGACACCAACCCTCATATCCCTAGTCAAGCCAGTCTTCCTAAACCGATCGCACCACCATCTCTTGCTCCTCTAAATACACTCAAATCTCCTCTTAACCCCATGTATGACTTCTTACTCCAAAAATCCCCTACAATCTCTCAATCCTCCCAATCTCCTCAATTGTTGGATCGCATTCCACCCACATCCCTTTTTGTCAATTCTTTTTCATCCACCACTAGTATGCCCATTAAACAATCTCAACCTTTGAATACCTGCATTCCTACCCATCCTATGCTCCAACAGTCTCAACCCCTTAACAGTCATATCCCTACTTATCATCTACCACAACAACCTACCCAGCTTCAACGAACACACCATATTCCTATTATTCAAAGTCAACCTATGCAATAATCTCAACCCATGACACATGTTCATCCTTACCAAACAACTCCTCAAACACCCACACATCCGCATATTAATCAAATGTCTTATCAAACCATTCCACAAACGTCATATCCACAAACTTATCAACCACCTTATCAGACGTTTCACCTAACACCCACACACCCATAAACACATTATTCACCTTATCAAACTACTTTTCAAACCACGCAGCCAATCCAATATCAACCTTAAAACACCTCGACTGATTCAATTCACGCCTTAATGAATCAGTTAGCCAGTTTAGAAACCCTTACTATACCATCCAAGAGCACCTTATCCTATGAAAAAAATTGTAATGAACCGATTCATCCGTCAGTTCCAATCAAACCCTACCCTCCTCATTGGAAACTCCCTACATTTAATAAGTTCAACAATAAAGAAGATCCCCAAAAATATCTCCTCACATTTAAACACGCATGTTGTCTTATTGCGCATGATCATGATTTACTTCTTCACATTTTCCCCATGTCTCTGTCTGGTCCCGGGCTGGACTGGTACAACAGTATCCCACGACATTCCATATTCTCTTTCACCCAACTTACACAGTTGTTCTTAGAACACTTTTCTATCAATATCACATGCAAGACCACTATCGTTGATCTATATACCATTCAACAATATGAAAATGATCCCATCACCGGCTTCGTTACACAATGGCATGATGTTATAAATCAACTATCCTTCACTATCCCACAAACTGAACTCATCAATTTATTCTTGCATTCGTGTGCCAAACATATATCATCCACTTTGAGATCCAATCATTTTGAACCTTTGATGAAGCTTTCAAAATGGCTCACAAGCTTGAAACTCGTGCCATTGAGTAGGGTCATCTTAAACTAAGTTTAATTAAATCAAAATTTGAATCTACCAAACCCTTCACACATAATGAAAAATTTAAAGGTACGGCCCACATTGTGGTCATTCAACCCTCATCTCCATCTACAGCAAGAACATGGTCTCAACAATGATCTCCTCAATCAACAACCAACTACACTCCTTTAGGAGAATCATACAGTTCTGTATTTGATAAGTTGATGAGTGTAAACTCTATCCAACTTCCTCCCATATGACCCGTAGACAACTCACAAGCCAATCCTATTTGGTATCATGAGGCCCACTTTTGTAAATATCATCGAGTCAAAGGTCGTGACATTGAGATATGTCGTTCCTTCAAAGATCATGTCCAACAACTTGTAAATCAAGGGGATATCCAAATTGATACCTCCACCACACAAACTAATCAACCACCAATGAATCATGTCACCCCCTTTACATCTCAACTATCAAACACTTGTATGATTGACATTGTCAATCTAGATCCCATCTAATCACCAACTCCGTATGTTCCCACAGTGGATATTGTTCCCACCTCTTATTCAGAACCTGTTACACCTACCTCAACTTTCACTACCTATCTTGAACTTGCACCTTCTCCTATCCTTGTCACATCCACATCAAATTCAACTATATCATTCATTTCTGCCACTTCAAACATACCCCAATCTATCATTAGATTAATCCTTAGCACTTATTTCGGTTCTACTCGTATCCACACATATCCCTACATTTCTCACACCTATTCATTGACCGACATCTTCATCAAATACACTTGTTACTACACCTACAGTGCTCACAACCACCCCAACAAAACTCACTTCTACTGCATGCACCCTTACAACCCTACCTTCGACATCAATGCCATTAGCTAACATATCATTCTTACCCCTCAAAACATTTATGAAACAACCAGTCCTTTCTTCATCCGAAAATGCTCCTGCGTTTGCTACATTACCCATACCTATAAAGTCTACTCCATCGGTTATCACATCACTCACATCTCCACATATTCCAAAAATTCCTACATCTTTATCTATCCCAGCTACCCCTATACCTATCATATCAACAATTCCACCTATCTCTACCATGGCTACATCACCTAGTCTACCCCAATACTCTTTACCCAATCCTCTTATCACATCAACCAAATCCTCTCAATCTACAACCTTATCAAATATACCCCTTGAATCACCTACTGTATCAACACCTCTACCTAAATCAAATAAAGATGTTTTACCTTCTCCCTCTACAAAATCAACTCTTCCCATGCCAAAATCGAAACAATCCACATCTCACATAGATATCATTAATCAGATCATACAAACTCCTATCTCTTCATTAACATCTTTGTCTTGTTTTAGAATAGTTTCTCCATTGATAACCACACCATCGCTATCAGATCCTTCGATTGAAATTATTGTCATCCCTACTAGAGATAAATCTTCTCAGTCAAAGTCTAAGGCTCGTGGAAAACATCCCCGATAGTCCCCTGCGCTTTCACGGAAACATTATGGTTTTCCCTCTTCTCAACAATCCAATGCCACATCATCCATGTCAGGATTAGTTTTTTCATCTATGACATCTTGCAATAATCAATCCACATCCAAACAATATCATCCTTCAACCAAATTTGATTTTTCCTCCAAAACACGAAATTCACACATCCAATCTACATCTATGTTTTCTCCTAATGCTAAGTCGAGACATCCTATCAAAACCCACAAGAGTTACCTTCCCCGTGACACTTCAATGGGGTCATACACAGACATATTCTGACATTTAACTCGAACATCTACCATCAAACTTCCTCCTATTAAATCCTTTAATCCCTATGGTCCCAAGCCATCATGGTTCAATCCTAATTGTAGTTGTGCTTATCATCGTACCCTAGGTCACGACATCAAACATTGTAAGGCCTTTTTGTCAGTCATCCACAATTTTATAGTGAAGGATGATTTTCTCATTCGGGGAAAATTTCCTTCTCCATCTACCTTGAATCGAATCCATATCCCATCTATCAAATCTCCCATGATCCCTCCATCCACATCATCCCTTAATATCCATCCATCCCATGTCATTCCTCCTAAGGAATGTCCTCCATTATTCATCAATACCGCTTATCTTACTAAGCACACTTGTGGTCTCCAATCGTTTACCCCATCCAAATCTAAAACAATCTCGTCTAAACTCTTTCAACATCCTTTACCTCCTTCGCATTTAACTTGTTGGGGGAACAATCTTCCCTCGCCCTTGAGCATCTCATCTGTACAACCCCCTTGTTACTAGGGGAATTCACTCTTTGACATTGTTTTATCTACCTTTCTTCACATCCATCCAATCTAAATTAATTATATCCAAATTCTAATCTCATTCCAACTCCTCCTTTGGGGCCATATTTGTTCTTTTATATTTATACCTCTTTTGGGGGTATCATCTTTTTCATTGAAGCCCGTCTTTGAGGCCATGTTTGTCTCTCCATTAAGGGACCTTTTTCTCCAAGTCCACCTTTATGGATGTATTTTTGTCTCTTCTGGGGCACCATCTATTTTGAATTCTACCATTGTGGCTATAGGTGTGTCTCTTTTGGGACACCGTTTATTTCATCAAACCCTCCTGCGAGGCCATGTTTGTCCTTCTATGTTTACGTCTCTCCTGCGGCATCACCATTTATTTTCATCTAAATCCACCATTGTGGTCATATGTTTGATTCCTTCAAGAAATATTTTTTGTTTCCTTCTTAGATATCATCTCATCTTATTGCAACTACCCTATCTTCTCTCTCGTGGTGGTAAACTAGAGACATATTCTCTTAATGCATTGCCCTTACGACCAGTCTACTGTTAATATATCTACCAATGAGAACTTAGTTACATCCTTACATTTTTTTGCCATCTTCATCTCCTTCCATTTGTCATTGTAATGAATCATGTGGTCCACCTTCACTACTTTGATGTGATCCCATAACCATTACATCTGTTATCTTCTCAGTCTCCTATTGCAGCCATGCGAAGGGTCCAAGGTGTCTCTTGTACATTCCTTATCCCCTCTTAAGTGGTTTACTTAGCTATTCCTAGCTCTCCCCCATGTGAAGCTCAACTTCATGTATGTAAAAGGAAAAATCAAAGTTATAAAAAAACAAACTGATCCCTCGAAGGACAGTTGTTCATGCAAAAGCAAAAAAGAAAAGTATACAAATCTAAAATAAAATCAAAATCAAAAGAAATAAATCGATCCCTTGAAGGACGACTATCACATTATTATTTCCATCCCTATTATGTATAAAGTATACCATACCCTCGAAGGATGGCTATTATGTTATTATGGAATTTGGAAGGTTTCCCACATTGATCAACCTTCCTTTTATCAGCATTCTTCAGAAAGCTTCCCGCATAGATCAATTTTTCTATTATTGTTCTTCCCCTTTCCCAGAGATGGGGCATAGACTCTAAGGAACACCACCATGTATGGAGATCCCTCTTGTGTCTTCCCACGTACAAGTTACACCTCCAATCCCTTTTTCATTTCAACATCATGATTACGAGCATCGTTCATCCATATTTCCCTCACAATCGTTTGGTATAACTAACTATCATTGGTTATATGTTAACACATGTTATTGCCTACAAGTGCAATGCCTTGAGTGGTAACCTTTCTTGTTTATCTCCAATCCAGTTCGAAGCATGGTGTCCCTATATGCCCTTGCTATAAATATGTTTCATTCATTTCATCCAAGATCATCTTTTATCAAAATCACATCAAATTTCACACTATGAATTCTATATATATCTATAATATCCATGAATGCGCTTGCAAATACACTTTTTAGTTTGTGAATTCTACTCGATCACCATTACAGTTTGTGAATCCTACTTGAGGATCCTTCTCAAGGTGAGTTTTTTATCCTATAGCTTCTTATCCCACAACATGTTCAACAATATCTTTGATCTATTGCTCCTTCACTCCCCATTTCCATTCATCACCATTTGTTTCCACATCATCCTTCTTACCTTTTTGTCCCCTTTCACCACACCAAATATCTTACTTGTCGTTCCTCTTGAGTTTCCCTTTCACTCTTCCGCTTTCAGTTTGACAACCTTACTTAATCATCCATACAGTCTAGAGAATCTTAGTTAAGGTATATCTTCTTCCTTGGATCCTCCCACTGTAGAAGCTTCTCCACCATTTCCTCTTTCAGCAAATGACAATCACCACCACAAACATCTTTCCACTCCTCCTTTTTCACTTGACACTCTTGCATCATCACTCCCACCACGTGCACATCCCAATTAAGGATTTCCCGTACACTCTCCATCTAAAACACTATATATGTTCCTCAATCCACTCATGTCACACTCCTTCTGTTTTCTTATTATCACCTCTGTTGTCACCTCCTTTCAGCTCTTGTTCCATTTTGATATACACCGCTCAGTTATTTTCATCATTCTTATTCTTCTTCGGCTTGGTGATCCTACTCAACCATCTCACGTCACATGGAAATCTTACTTAAGATTCCCTCATAAGAATGGTTTTCCATTTGACCCTTCCATCATCCCATCATATTTTCCTCATCTTCTAGTCTCCCATGTCTCTCATCATACTCATCTACTCTAACCAACCATTCCACACTTGTATCCTAATACAATGTTGTCTTTCTCATTCCATATCGTCATTACCGTAGTTTAGTGATCTTACTTAACTCCTCCTGTGGCATGGCAATCTTACGTCAAGAATCCCACTTAAGGATGAGCTATCATCCTGCACTCTGCCCACCACTCCACATTCTCACCATCTACATTTTCTCTTTATTCCCCATCATCACATCCTCTCACCTCCTCTTCCATTCTCGCAAACACCACTTCCTACTTGCCCCCTGTTCATCTCCATCATCCCTTACTTGGTAATCTTACTTAACCATTGCTTCCCCATTCATTTCACATGCCTTGTTTCTTCATCTTCTCTCTCATTCATTCTCATCCACTGCATGTCCTTTCCTCAGCCTTCATCTTCGCACACATCGTTATCCCTCCTTTCTTTACTCTTTTCCACTCCATCTTCTAGAGTTCTCCCACATATCTACCCCCATACTTACCCATCATCATCATTGTTCATCTCCTAACATTATTTTATCATCATCTTTTATTTCCGTGCTAATAATTATCAATGGACTTCTCCTAAAAAAACACTCATCCTCATTTTGCATAGGCTAGAATCCTTCTCTTTGATTTCCCCCATTCTATCTTCATTCATTCCTTCCTTTGTGCCCTCTAATCATTATCTAGGGACTTCTCCTAACGTCCCTTCATTGGCGTTCCCCCTTCCATTCCTCATTTACTTTCCCCCTCTGTCTCACCTTTTGTTTCATACTTTCCTTACTAATCATTATCAGTGGATTTCTTCCTAACAACCATTCGCTGGCATTGCCTCTCCTATCCCTATCCTCTCTTTTTCCTTCACCACCTTTCCATCTTTCATTCTTTCTTGCCAATTTCTTCATTGTCTGCATCATGCACCCTCTCTCTATTTTCTCATCATCAACTTATCCTCATCTCACGCATCTCCACATCTTTTCCAATTTGTGTCATTCCTCCCCTCAAGTCTTCTCTTTACATTCCTTATGCTTCTCACTCTTTATCGAATATATATGTCACTCTTGGTTCCCTTTCATGCTACATAATTTTCTTCGTTTTCCTCTCCTCCTTTCTTGATCCTTGTCTTATTTCACTTCCTCTATATCGTCCTCTTCCCCATTTTACCTCGCACTTCCTTCTTACTTCTCCATCGATAACCTAACTCTTCAATGTTGTCCCATCTTCCTTTATCATCCCATCATCCACATGCATTTCCATGCGGTTAGTTCCATATTCTTTGCCTTGGATTTCCTCACTATGATATGGTTCCTTCAATTTTCTTTTCTCTATCATCTCTTTAATTTTCCATTACCTCTTTGCTTTCCTCTACTCCATCCTTCATCGCCTCTTTCATTTTAAATAACTCTCTCCCGTTCTTCATAATTTCACCCTCTTCTCTATTCGTTTTCTTGTCTTCTCTTCTCATTTGTCTTGTCCTGCATCATTTCCCCCTGCCTTTATAATCCTTCTTTGTTATCTTCTTCTTCCCCTTTCATTCCTTCTTTTCTCCTCCTCCATCTCCATCCCTCTATTCCATACCCCTATCGCCTTCACCTTCAACCTTTCTTGTTCTTCTCATAATCAACCACTCCTCCTTGTCCATTCTCTTTTCTCTTTCTCACTACATCCCTTCACCACATCCCTCACACCTAGAATTCACAATCAATTTCCAATGTTTCTCCATTTATGTACCACCGTCGATCCATTTCATTGTCATTCTCATTCTTCTCTTTGCAGCATTGACCTCTTCTCTTTTTAAGAAGCCTATCACATCTTTTATCTTCATCAGTCCTCTCACAAGGGCATCATCATATCCATTTCTAAGAATATCTTCCCATCTTCTTTCAATATTTTTGTCTTGGAAGAATACCAGAACGACCATCACCTGTCTGATCTTATTCTCTTCCATGAATGTTTTCTCCACTTTTGTTTGTGTCACAAAAGTATCTTGACTTCTCATCCTACTTAGTGAAGAAGTGGGACTATTTTTTATCTTCTTCACCTTCTAATTTTCTGTCACTTATGCATATTTCCTATGAAAAATGATTACCATCATATTTATCACCCTTTTGGGGCATTCTATCTCACCCTTCTATCATATCTGCTCATCATGTCCACATTTATGATTATTCCCCCTATGTCTTATGTTGGGCCATCTTTTCATCCATATACTTATCCACACTTCTATATCACTTTGTGTCCTTCTTATGCCATGTGCTGGGGCATCATTCTTTTCATCCTCGTCCCTTTTACATGGACGCATAATTTTTTCTACATCGATTCCTTACGTAAACAAAGGATTTTGCATATCTCTTCGCAATTTAGTTGCACATATTTTGATGTTTTCCTATGACCCATTGGTCATAACTTGGTTTACATCCATACTACAATGGTCTTCACCCACTCACTGGTCTATAGAATGTTGTCATCTTGTCTCCGTTGAGACCGTAATCGTCCTCTACTCAATGTGATATTGGAGTCACCGCCATACTTTTTTTATTGTTATTGTGATCCTTTTTTGCGTAGGTGCATCTTACCTTTGGTCATGTTTTTATTCATCCATCGTCCCTTTTACGGACACATATTTCATCCAACCCTTTTTGTTTTTGTCTCATGGCTTGATATCGCAAACCACTCAACAAAAAGGGGAAAATATAGACACCTATTTTTTGGTGTATACTGCCTCTTGTTCATCTCGACATTCTTCTCCTTCATTCTAACTTTCCCTTCTCACTTTTATTTTTCCTAAATTTGAGTAAATTCCTATTTATTTACTCACCCTTAATTAATTAATTATCGAATGGGCTCCATGTGGACCCATTTGATAATTAGAATTTTTGGCATTATCTCACATATCTCACAAATTTATTCAATTCATGGGCAATGCATATACCCATCCGACACCCCGCTCCTAAATTCAAAAATGGGATGCATTATCTGCACCTAACCATGTCAAATCATGTCTCCCCACTCCTTATCACATCCATATCTCTTTAACCTCATAATTAAAATCATGAGCCCCGTGTGATCACATCATGTCTCTTAACTTAGGGTTAATTTATTAAACCCTAGTTATCTTGTTAACTTGCAGTCTAACCTCCCCTCCAAGCTATAAATATGGGGGTCTTCCCCCCTCTTTGAAAAATGAGAAGAATTTTTAAGTTGAGCATATATTTTGAAGAAAATGTTGATATATTGAGTTTTAAGCCTCTTGTTTGTCATAGTACTCTCATAATGCCTCTTGTACCTCGACATCTGGAATCCCCACAATACATCTGCTCATGATTTATTGAGTTCCACCTAACCCGGTTCATAGTTGCATGTTAGTTTGTTTGGATCAGGTTTCTATATGTTCATCAACTTCTGCATGTTATATGTTCGTCTTGTATCGTTTATCATTATCTTTTTATCACACAGGGGGTTGACATCCTCCAAGGGAGTTCATAGCCTCTTGGAATCAGCACCTATCTGGGAAACCCCCGCATATTATGTATCTAATCACATATTTTTCATTTTTGCATATCTATCTTCTTTACGCCTATAGATCCATATCCTCATCTAAGGTCCTAAGCCCTCCATCATTCAAAGTTTCTGGTGGCTTCCAGTATCGACATTCACCCACGCGGGAAGAGGTTTCCTGATCAACACCTATACTTCTTCTTGCTTCCTCTATTTCACACTACTTTCCACTTATTTGCTAACTAAGAGTCTCAGAGCTTACCTCTTTTGCATTTGGGTCACCATAGCGAGTTAGGAATGGAGATATTCTTTTTAAGATTTCCCCCTCTCCGCCTATAGTGATTCTCTCTTGGTGTTACTATCTATGGGGAGGATTATGCATCAATGGTTACACACACTCTATAGGTAAGTATTTATAACTCTCTTTAGTCTCTTATTTTGTATGTTAATGTTGTATATTGGTAATTCATTGTTATATATTAGAGTAGATGGATGTTTGTTTTATTCTGTTGTGTTGTCTTATTTCTATTTTACCCCTTGGATTTGTCCACCTCTTAATTACTATTATTTCTAAATCTTAATATGACACCTATCTTTATCTTAGTTGAAATCACTTATAAAGTTTTAGCTATCCTAGGGTTAGGGTTATTATCTGATATAATTATAACTCTAGCGCTCCTTAAGCACCTTTGTATATACACAACGTGGTTTGGTCTTAGATTGGATCCTTATATTTGAGAACTTAGCTGGGAACCTCTCTTTTACTCATCATACAGTGTCTAAGGAAGTGAAATGTAGCAAGTGGAGATCTAGAAAATTTTGATAGAATATGTATGGTGTTTATGTTCAATGAGATCGATCTTATTGGTGTCTAAGTAAAAATGTGAGAGAATACAAATAATTTACAAGCCTTAGTAGGGCATATGGTAACATGATAAAGCCCCATTTGTGTGTGTAAGGTGTAATTAAGGGATATAATCCAAATTAGTAGTATCAAACACCCAATTACAAAATTTAGGTTTCTATGTATACCTCTATTTACTTAGGAAAATTCCACTTACCCATGCCTAAGGATCCTAACTCTGTGGATGAGATATGTGTGATCACGTGAAGACTTATTCATATATAAAGAGCTTAAATATAAGACCCACATGAATATTTGGGTAATACACCTCACATATGGATGGAATGAACTACACATAAGATGACATATATCAAGTAGAGAAGGAATACCAAAGATGATTAGAGATCATAAAGGATAATGAGGAAGACTCTAGAGACTTGGAGTTCATGACATCTCATGGCCAACACAACAACCTCTGAGGGATATATGATGGAATCAAAGAGTTTTAATGTCCCAATTGTTAAATCCAAGGGTTGATGGGAATCTATAAATATCCTCATGGGATCTCATTTATAAGGGATTTAGATCATTATATGTTAAAATATTTACAAGAGAAAGATTTTTGAACATGGGTAAGGAAGAATAAAAAGGAGCGAGAAAACTCTAATGATTTCAAGGAGGTTAGAGATATATTCTACTTGCGTATGAGTTAGGTGTTAGATTTTATATATGTTGTAATCTTATGTTATTGTAACACATGATGCACATATGTATATGACATATAGTCTTTATTATGAAGAATATAGCTATAGTTGTTGAGTAATATGAATTTTCATGATGTGTAGTATTAGAGTGACTTGTGCTTATATGTGGTGGGAATGGTATAACTTGATGCATTTTTTATGTTTGAGTAGTTAGGGTTTAGATGTTATTTCCATCTTGTCTCTCATGCTCTTTGATAATATTTATGATATTATCTCAAGATTAGGAATTCAGCCTACTTTTTAGTTCAGGTGAGACTCTCAAGTGCAAGATTGAGTAGAATGCAACGATAACATAGTTGTTTTTAAGTTTGTTTATTGTGCTAGGGTTCAGTACCTTACAAGTTGTGAAAAGTGTTATCAACAACACATTTTTATGATAAAATTCTGATTTTTCTATTGAGACTGTATTCCATTATTTCATGAATTTTGAATGAGTGTATGTCATCTAAAGATGCATATAATGCCATGCATGAAAGGATCGAAAAGTAGTTAGAGGAAAAGACACTAAAATTTGGCAATGATGAAAGTAAGATATAAAAAATGAACTTTGGTACAGTTGTGAGATGAATTATACAATTATTTGAACGAGGTGTATAGTTACCTAAACATATATATAAATTGATCATGACATATATTTTCCCAAATATGATTAACCTCAGATAACTTCATGGTTGGATGGATGTAAAATTGGGATGTGTATAAAGTCTATCCATTTATGTGTGGTGTAGAGGTGCACTAAATGACTACTTTTGTAGTTTTCAGTGTCACCATAATCATTATATCTATATATCTGACTGCCTCGGGTCTATCTTTGGTTTCAAGAAGATCAACATCGACTTACCGCTTGTGTGTTAAAGGAGATGAGGAATCAACATATTCGGTGTCATTGTTCGTACGATCTAGAACTGCAGAATACTACCCTGTGAATTCCTCTACTTCGAGTGTATTAACCGTGTCAAGCTCATCCTGCTTCGATCAGCTCGTGGACTCATCATTGTTTCTCTTTGCGTCCACCACATGCATGAGCATCAGATCTCTCTCAACACTCAGCTTGCCTCTAGGTGCATCCCTTTATCTGGCGAGAAGAAATTTTTATCAAAGTCGTGCGTATTAAAGATTGTTATCAATCTACACATTGAATAAAGACTCTCTGCGGTTTCTAAATTTTAGAAACTTCAATGAATATCGCCAAGTTAGGGGACAGATTTCGAACGAATCTCTCACCAGCAAACCGCGACCTGGAGAATCTTTGGAGATGTGTTGTGGATTAAAGACTCTCTGCCCGGTGAGTGCACAACAACCGTGACGTGGAGAATCCTCCTTTCAATTATTTGTGTTGTGTTAAAATAGACTATCCTCTTGTCAGTCACCAACGATGAGGCGGAAAAGTAGATGTGGTGGTATATATATATAGTGTGAGTATATGTTTTTCAATGTGGTTTTCATTTTTTTCAGTGTACTCTAGTTTTTTGTGTACCTGTTGCCTTGTGTGGTTTTTGGTGGATATTGGAAAAGAGTTGTGTTGGAGTGCAGATGACTGTCAGTGATCCTTACACTGACATGATCGTCTAATTTTTGTACTTCGTTGGAAGATGGACCGCTTGTGAATACGTTCACTTGTAATGGTGACCATGTGCAACAAGATCTAACTAGCAAGATCCATTCAGTAGTATGTACTTCGATACAGATTGCTTCTCATTGTTCGCATGTGGAAATTTCACATTGTGGGGGGGAACATGACACCAATGTTCCATTTCCACTCTGAGCCTAAAATGACCAAAGTCCAGGGCAACTTCCAGTAGCAGTGGCAGTGGTAGTTTCCTTTGCAATTAAGAACATTGTGATTCTTAGAAATGGTAATGTGAAATCTTTCTAGTATGTGTTTTATTGTTCATTTTGGCGAGTTTTGTTTCCTATGTTATTCCCTGTAGTGAGATAATACTTGGCACATCATGATGTGGTTTTTGGTAAACCACTTGAAAACTACCAGTGTCAGTTTGTGGTCAACCATTGTAAAACCATCAGTCGGGTTTGTGATTATCCTGTGAAAATCACCTAATCATGAAAGCAAGTGTAAGTAAAAAGATAGGTTTTCTCCATGTTTGCACTAAGGGGGGGAATGTTAGGAAATATATTTTACTAGTGCGTACATTATTGTTATTTGTTGAATTGTTAAAATAACTCGTGTAGATAGTTTGTTGTGAGATTTAGTTTGGGTGAATTGTTGTAACTATCTCCTAGTTTATAGGAGTGCATCCACCTATTTATTTGTATAGTTTCTCCATATGAAATATACTAAGAAGTTATATTATTATTGTAACTCTGCAAATCTGGTCACCCAGCTCTTTCAATCACCTCACAACCTTGCACAATTTTTGTGACTCACTCTCACACATCTCCTATGTTGTGTGTAATGGAATTTTTAACATCCGTATAGAGACTTCTGATTTCTTTGTGGCTTTCCAAGTGGCACCTTCCCAATTCTATAGCATGTCAAAGAATCTCACTACATAACTGTTGGAGGTAGTGTACACTTCAAGGAAGTTTAATTGTCAGAGATGGAATGTGGATGACTTATAATTGCTTCCATTTATGATCTTGTATTGTTGTAATTTCTGTCTAGAATTATTGTATGAATATGTAACATACACATATGCCTAAGGATTGTTTATCTATTGGTTGAAACCCTTGAGAATTGAACCACACAATAGGAATACATGCATGTTTTTCTTATCTTGTACTTATCACACTACTATGTATTCCAACATAGCAACTCAGTCAAGAAGCATTTCCTACTAATTAAACTTGTTATTGCCTCATTACCTATGTATTTTCTCTCTATCCACCATTAATAAATATAAGTTGCATATCCTATAAATCATGCTTCCACTACATCATTATGTATTTGGTTTATTTCTTTTCAATAACCGAATGCACTCTTAATAATCCTTAGAGCTCTCGCTAGCATAACATTTTCCCCAAAATATGGTATTAGGTTTTATGGTGTAAATCATTTGGAGCCTAACTTCACTCTTAGCCTTTTTATCCATGTAAACATACGAGTGCACAAATGAAAAATAAGGAAACAAAAAAATTTATATTCCTACCTATTGGGAGGAACATTATAGCAAGAGTAAGATGTCCGACTGTAGACACAAAATCACGCACCTAGGTACATTTCTAGGTCTTAATCACATACTATTATTCATATGATTCCTAAGCGAGAATACTAGTAATTGACTATTGTCTTTGGCCTCTTTCTCATATTTCTTGCTTTCTCTCTAGTCTTACACACCCCACTGCCAGTCCGATCTTTATTGTCTTTATCCTTCTTAACTCTAGACACCAGTGCCCTCGTCCCCTCTCGGAGCCCCCAACCTCTTTGTATCTTACTCGCCCCTTTTGGACCTCTTTCATCTTTTGGGAATCTTTTTATCTTATGGGTGATCCTTTTAGTCATCACTTATGAAATTCAAACAAGGGAATCATATAAATACAAAACTATGTGATCATAATAAAGGACCAAGCTCTAAGCATCCAAATGCATTCTAAGAGCATCAAGGCATCCATCTAGCTTCATTCAAGGGACAAGGGACTACTAATTATGCATGCAAGCATAGGATGGGAAGTTAATTTTTCCATACACACATCTACTTACATTGTTACATCTAGTTATTTATCATTATCTGGTGCATCTTGTATAAGATATTCCTAGGGCACGATTCTACACACACGTACACAAAACTACATGGAGTTTGAGATGTAGTGTAGCACTCAGATGTAAGTTTACTTTGTTGGGTGACCGCTGGGGTCAGTCTAACTCCCCATTTGCATCTTTTTCTTGTTAGGATTTGATGTGCTTTGGGGTTTTACAAGAGGTCATTTTTTTTGCAAGTTACAAGAAAACTTTTTGATTAACCAATGACCTATAAGTGATCAACAACAAAGGCTAGCAAATAACTTGTGACACATGAAAAATCATATTTTGAGCATTTTCACAATCACAGGCGCCCAGAAGTAGACTCTGGCACCTAGGTACCCCTGACCTAGTCTAGGTGCCCTAGTCCTGGCATATATGAAATTTATGCAATTTTTTTGTGTTGGGTTGTGACATTTTGTCCTCTTGTTTCATCATTTTTCCAGCTCAATACACTTTGGGATTATTGCAAAATCAACAAAGTCTCTTATTCCTCCTCTTGCACTTAGGGTTTTAATTTCCATTTTCTTATTGTTTGTGTCATATATGTGCTTCATTTATTATCACTGTGTTGTGACTTTGCAATTAGGATTTCATGAAATTTCTATATTTTGTTAAATCACAAACCATGCCCACTATTGATCAAAACATGGTTAATGAGAAATTTGTAAATGTGTTCCATAAGGATTAGTATTTGGAGTTGATTGAAAATGTTCTTAGGAGTAACCTCAATGGGAATAAAAGTAATGGGCTTCTTGAACCTCTGATAATTTCATTCATTTGGCTTGCTAAGGCCAGTGAACCAATAGTTGGTCCCCAAGGTATTGTTGTAACCAATAGTAGGTACCCAAGGTACATGTGCAAAAATTATGGAAAATAAGATATAGATTGGTATTTTTATTTTCCTTAAGTCAATATATGCATTCAATTGTGTCTTTTCTCAATTCTTTTTCTTCAGTAAATAGGAAGAGTACTTATATATCTTCTTTTGTTTATTATTTCTGGGGAAAGATTAAAATTGTGCTCTTTTCAAAGTTTGAAGGCAGGGTCACAACCCCCTATGTTCTTCTTCTATGTGTAAATATTCTTATGGATAGTTTATATTCACTTCAAAATATTTTTTAACATAAAATATTACACAATAAAACATGCACAATGGAAACCTAAATTTAGGTAGACTTGTAACAATTCTTTATACTCTTCTCTATTGATTGTGAATCCTTTGAGCATTCAAATGAACTCTACTCAATAAATTTTCATGGTAATCCACCTCATATAGAATATCAATGAATATATGGAATTAGATTCCACTCGTACAATTTATCTAGGTAAAATTCATTGAGTCAGTCGAAATTTCCTTTTAAGTATCCTGCAACAAAATAAGATTGGGTTGTTAAACTGGAGGATTAGTTGTAACTGTCACTAAGAGTGGACATATGATTTATGAGTTCTAGATATTATTTTTGGGGCATATGAAAATCATAAATTTTCCCCAGTGGATTCGCCAAAAAAATTGTTTGCAATATATTTTGTCATATGCAAATTTCGGGGGGTTCAAAAATATTAATATGGGACAAATTCCATCCTCTATTATGCAGGGGGATCCCTTTATTGAAAAAACAAGTTGCATGAAAATAAAATAAATACAATAGTTACATTAATATATCTATGGGGGGTTTGGGATTCCATCCCAAAAGGTTGTCACATCTTAAGAAAGGAAATAAAAGTGAGAGGTAAGAATATAGAGAAAATAATAAGAAACTTATAGAAAAGAAGGTAGGGGAGATTTTTTATTTTCAAATAGGTAAATACATATCCTATCTTAATCACATAAGCATTAGCTAACAAAAGTGACAATTTATCAAAAATGAAGTTTTGGAAAGTCAAGAGGTAATCATGTATTTTACATAAGAACAAATAAAAAATATGAGATTAAGAGTCGACACAAAGTTTGATAATATCTATCTATATTATCTTTCTAGTAATTTTCAACGTAAATCTTCTACAATATCTTTTCCCAAAAAAATCTCTCCTTCCAAAAAAGATTACTTCTTATTTTACAGCTACATGCATTAAGGAAAAAGTCGAGTTTAATAAGAATAGAAACTTGTGATTTGAAAAAGTCAATTTTCACATTAATAGGTGAAAGAGTCAAATTCTCAAATAAGAATATTATCTAAATTAAAAAATTTATTTTGCAACTTTAAAAATAAAATGTGTAATTTTACGATGAAGAAAATAAACGATACAAAAATTGCACATTTGACTTGATCAAAATTATTTCAAATCATTTGTCCTCATTTTGTAATGCCTCGCTAGCATTGCCTAGAACATCAATGAATTATTCCTTAGATACATGAATCTTCTTGCGGTCCCCATCGAAACTCTTGAAGATCTCAAGTTAGTTTCTTGTTCGGCCCCTAGGAATACTTCACTTCACTTTCCAGGCATGTATCCAACATATTTTAGGGAAGTCATTGAAATATCCTTATATCCTTATTGAAATTATCAAAAAGATATGGGTGCATGATAAATATATCAATTGAATCTCAAGTGCAAAGGAAAACCCTGAAGTGGAGTCACCTTATACCAAATACTTGAATTAATTGAAAATTGTTTTCAGTTGATAGTGAAATTTTATCCTTATCATAAAAGGTACAAGAAATATTCTCAATCTTTAATGAAATATCATTTGTATCTTCGAGCCATTTTATTCTCACTTCTCTCATCTTCAATAGTCATTATTCTAAAAAGTGCAGTGTCATACAACTCAAATTGTTTCCCGTGTTTGGAATTCTCTAGAATGCCTTCAGCCATAAGGACGTCTAATTTAATTACTAAAAGGATTCAAAATTGGGAAAGTACTACTTCCACATATTGGACTTAGACTCAAATTGATACTTTTTTACCCTTATTCCTCAATTTCATTTTCTATTTTTGAATAGGCTAACACAAAAACCTCAATAGCCTTCTTTCCTTATTGAATTAATATTTTGGAGCATGCTTTAGTAGTGTGACCCATATTCCCCATCTCTTCAGTTGTTACGAGAGTATTTGAATATATGAATTCTAGAGAGGGAATAAATAAATGAAAAAAAAAATTGATTCTTTCAAATATGACATAAATTTGATTTACCTTATATTTTAGTTGATATTTTGTATCCTTTCGTTATCCATTTTCTCAAATAGGTACCTACTTCTTTTCCCCCTCCCTTGTAGTTTTCCCCAAGTTAACTTTAAAGATTTGATATTCATAAGCTAATATTTATCCTTCTTCCTTATTTGTAGGAGCCGCGGAAACTTCATCATACCTTTCTCCATTTTCATATGTGATAAATATGGATTAGAGATTTTATATTCATAAGCTGATATTTATCCTTGGCCATTATTTGTATGAGGCATGGAAACTTCATCATACCTTTCTCTCTTTTCATATGTGATAAATATGGAAACTATCCTTGGCTTCTTTATTGTACAGAATAAATATAGCCTAAGGTCCAAGGCACTAAAAAATCATTTCAAGATGCATTATTATTTTCTCTTCTTAGGTAACACATTACTCATCTATTCAAGAACCTCTATGTTTTCCTATGTTGGCACCATTTTCTGTTGCTCGTGTTTGGACGAGTTGTTAAATTTAGTATTACAATTTGTGTGATCTAAAGAGGAGGAGAAATCATTATGACCTAAGGGATTTCAACTATTATGGATGTAATGGGTAAATAAATTTAAGGTGTGATCACGGGTATATGTATGTGGAGAAGGTGGTGTGGAATAATTATGAGGATAAACTAGATGAGGAGTGGACACCCTATGAGGGGATGTATGCTTTGGAGACAATTGTTCCTTAGGGGGAGAAGAAGGTGGAGTGTCTTGTGATTAAATTATAGTGATCTAAGAGGTAGAATAGACACAATAATAAAAGACTTAGCCAAAAATGATTGGTAATTATTAGGTATTAATAGCGATGATTTTGGATCTATAATTAAAGTATCCACTAAACATTTTAAAGGTTCAAGGGAACCTTAGGCTCCGCCACTTGGTTTTCCATACACAAAATTAATATTTTATTTTGGTGCAATGGGCCTCTATTTGACCTTGTCATTTTATTTTTCTTATGAGGTACTTTTATATTGTTTCTCTTCATTGGGGTTCACCTCCTACTTTTCTTGACCTAGTCAGGATACACCATTAGATCTAGAGAAACTTCCTATTATATCTAGAACTAATTTATTTGGATTAATTCCTTATGTGTGAAGTAATTATAGAGTTTTTGATATAAAAATGTTGGTTATGTTCTCTAGAGAAGTGGATTCATGTTTATTATAGTGAACATAGGTTAATTAAGAAAGCTCAATCTATTGTTAAGCATATGTTGGATCTAGAATATTTCTATCATTAACCATTTCTTTAGGGATAACTTTCGAATAAAAATACCTTCTTAGATTTAAGATCATGTGAGACCAATATCACTTCCTAACCTCATTCTCATCATCACAATCCATTTAATAGTCTTCAAAATACAACATGTGGCTATGATTGGATCCCAGAGCATGATTCATTACCCCCTGAATATCAAAATATGGCTTGGATTGGACATATTGGCTGGTTACCCTTGTCATTTTTTCATCTATTTTATTTTCTCAAAAAAAGAGATGAAATTTTACCTACCAATTGTGATCAGGAAATGAACAAACTGTCTTGTGATTTTTAGACAATTTTTTAAGTACCTCGACAAGTTATCACACCAATTTCATTAACACCCACTTTTCACTAACACATATTTGCAGCATATATTGTGTACCTTAAAAATTACATACTTATATATAGGAGAGTGTAGGGAATTTGATAAACCAAGCACCCCACATAGAAATATTTGTTTAGGCATCAATAAAATAATAGGTGTTAACTAAATCTATCTGCATCATGCAAATAGTATGATAAAAGAATGAATCATTGACACAACACAAGTGATGAGAGATGGCCTCAAGGGTGAGTTGTGGGTGTAACTCATATAATTTGATTGTATTCATCTAACCCACATGAGTTAACTAAGAAAAAAATTTGGTTAAGTCAGTAGCATATACAAGGTATAAAGACATGTAGAACTTGTTTGTGGAAAGCAACCCACAAATTTGCTTATGAATATAATTATTAGTCAATAAGGCCCAACTGATATGTCGTCTATTTTTCTAGATTATATGGATGTATGGAGAATATCCATTCTTGAAATTATTTAGTTTTTGAGCTTCCTACCATTCTATTCAGGAGTGTAATTATATCATTGATCTCCTATTTAAATTTTGATTGATGCATCAGTTTGGAAATCTTGATGGAATAAGATTTTAGATTCTCATGCCAGTTTTTATTCACCATCTTCATACAAGTTCTAGTATTTTCATTCAAGTGTATTTCGGCTGATTATAGATTTGAATCCATGTATTCATTGATATTTGGAATCTTTAATAATCCTCAAGATAATTTGCATCCAAGTGGAGGAGGTATTCACCTTGATAAATCTTAACTGACCTATTATTATTATGACGATTTTCTGCTAATGTTATCATGAACATGAGGAATTGAACCAAATTTGGATAAGGAACAACAAATAATATTTTGTTGTCAAAAAATCTCTACACCCAATTTGTCTTAAACTTGACCTAGATTCTAGTCTAGAATTCAAGAAGGTTGATTTGACCTAAATCATTATCTATGATCTTTTCCACATTTGACTCCAAATTTGAAGGTAGGGTGACCACATTAAATATAATTTTCATTTCCTTTTTACATTTGGAACCTTATGACATGGAGGGAGAAACCACTGAGAAAATGTGCCTGTAAAAATACCCCTTGAAATTTGTAAAAACAATTAAATTTTTTACTTACAAAAGCACCCTGAAACTCCAATTAACACTTGTAGAGTTTTGAACTTGAAAATTATGATTGACACTATAATAAATTTGACCTACTTTTTCAAGCAAGAATTTTGATCAATACTGATGGAATTTTACCTTTTGCAATTAAAAACCTCAATTAACACTATAGGATTTCAATCTTACAAAATAAATTGACATACTAGATCAATACTACACAATTTCAACCTTGCTTTGATAGAAATAAATGTTGGCAATCACTTGTGGAGATTAAATCTGATTTTACACACAAAAAACCTAATTAGCACTTAAAATTTTGAAACTCTAAGATTTCTCCTAAAAACTTTACCTATTTCTAACACACCTTCAAAACTCAATTTTTAAAAAAAAAGAGGTAAAAACCCCAAATAGTAAAGACATGAGCTCCTTTTTTTAAAGTAATAAACTTAAAATCAAACAAAAACATATGCAAAATATTTTTTTCACCTAGAAAATAAATGGGTTTGGATATTTGGCAAATATTGTGAAGAAATATCTTGACTAATGCGAGAAGAGTTTTGTAACACAGAAACAAACTCGAAATGTAAATGTATAGTGTGAAAATGACATGCCAAAAATCTAATTTATAATAATATTATTAAATGTGAGGATTTTACTTATGCAAGAAATCATTTTGAAAGGCATTTGTTACATTGACTAGAAGTTGAAAGGTCAAAATTCGAATTGCATGAGTGGCAAAATTTCCCCAAAACCCCAATATTTATTATTTAAAGTTATTTTAATTAACTCTTTTATAATGATTTGATGTCTTTTTGTAGATCCTCGTAAAAGGTAGGCCCCTTTCATCCTGCTAGCAATAGGTAATTTTAAAAAGTGAATGGCAATATATATCCCCAAAAAGTATGAATGAACTATTCTCGAGTGGATTAAGGGGTGATAAAAATGCACTCTCAACCCCTCTAGAAAAAAATATTGATATACCATCTCATCTTGTTCGTAGTAATTATAAACAACATGTGCAAGGGGACCTCAAAATGGACCTCTATGTAAATGATGATATGATGATATTAATGGATATTCAAGGCAAGTAAGTATTTTATGATATTTTAATTAAGCTAGAATAATTTATCATTATATTAGTTTAAGTTTTTTTCAAATTATTTTGTATGTCATTTTTAGTGATTTCTATTTTTTTGGTTGCAAGTATTTAAAAAAGAATAGTTGAGCGAACACAATTGATGTAATACATATTGTCATCTAGAGTCAATGAAATCCCACTTGAGATGGGGAGAAGGGTGATTGATGTCGTTGAGTTTGGGAGAGAGCACTACGACCTAAAGCTAATGGGAAAATTTGCATCAGAAGGGTTTAGGAGAATAAAGAGGAATTTGAGGGTAATTATGTTGAGTAAATATTTTTTAATAAAATGGTATATAGTTTTAAAATAACTTTTTTATTTAAAATTTATAGGTTTACTACCAAGAAAACATGTATGATGAGAGGACACATCTTCAACCTCTTGAAATAGAGAAAGATGCTTTATTCTGTTTGTGTGACAAGTGGCTAGCAGAGGACACTAATAGGGTGCCAAATTAGTTAACGAAAGAAATGATATATGTTGACATTTTCACTATAAAAGAGACTATTTAAATTTTTACATTATGGTTGATAAAGAAGTTTTCTTTAATTTGATATTTTGTGTTGTCTAGTTTTCATTCATGTCTTATAAAAGACAAATATGGTCTACGATCAAAATGCAAAGGTAATTCTATAACATGGTGATCATTTATAAATTTAATACATATTGCAATTGATGTAGGTATCTAAAGTAAATGTGCTCAAGGGGTATGAAGCAAAGTCTAAAAAGGGTTGTTGGTGACCCATCGTTTAGGCCAACAAAACTTAGAAGAGACCGCTAATAAATGTAATTTCTATATAAGTTATTAATAGAGTTGTGTTGTTTTGCTTTAATATTTTTTTAAATAAAAAATATTTATATATGTAATTTTATCATATACTTGTATTCTCAAGAAGATTGCCATAAGAAGTGCACAACAAAGAAAGTGTGTACAACATCAAAAGAATTGGGATGGAAAAAAAAAATCTTTAATCATTGGGCCCAAGATAATTAGTTTGTACAGGCAAAACATGTAGTGTTCAATTTGTTGTACATGCAAATTATAAATAAAAATGAAACACTTTTAACATTTTATCATTAAATTTTTTCAGAGTAAAACAAATTGGAAGGATGAAGAGGATTTGGATAAGGAAAAGGATGACCAAGACGATGAAGAGAATGATGAGGATCACAATGAATAGGATGATGAGGATGACAAGGAAGATCAAGTTCAGGAAGAGTAATAATATTGTGGGGATCAATGGGAGGATGATGACACTAATCACTAGGATATTTAAGGTGTATATTTACATCTATTTCTTTTATAATTTGGAAGGGATCCCTTAATACTCCCTCAAAATTACATTGTCTTATATTATTGTAAATCACATTCTAAAATGAAACGATGTCTTCTTTTATTATTAATAATGATATTTGGATACTTTACAAATTCTCAATATAAAATTTCTCAATCACAATATAGTTTAAATAATATTTTATTAAATAATGCTTGATAGTTATTGTTATCTAATTTTTCCCCTCGTGCAAAATTGGACAAACATGACCTCGGACAGAGAAAATAGAGGGATTGATTCAATCATAGGAGCTTGTATTTTGGGCCCAAGATGAGCGAGTTGAAGTGGCAAAGCTTTAAGACTCAGTGTATCGAAACTTCAAAATGGCGAGAAAAAAAAGGTCCGAAGGACATCAAAGTCCAAAGTCTAAAATTCTAACTTTGGACATTTGGGAGTTCGAAGTTGGCAATGGAGTCGAGCAATGAATAGTGCCATGCGGGGAGGAGAAAAAGGTCTGAAAATCGAAGTCTGAAATTCAGACTTCAAGCTTTCAGGATTTTGGATAAATGTGTCACTTGGATGGATGAACAGTACCTGAAACCCCAAAACCCGAACCCCCGAAAACACGAAGGTCTGAAACCTGAAGTTTGAATTTCAAATTTCATGGTTTCCGAATTTCGAAACATTTTGGCTTAAATGATAAACAGTGCCACGCAACATTATTTTGGAGTCTGAACTCTGAACTCTAAATTTTAGACTTCGAAGGTTTGGAATTTTAGAACTCTCGAGCCAACCCGCCATATGAACAGTGACGACGATCTCCAATGTCGAAATGCCCAAAGCTCTAAATCCTGAAAGTCTAGAATTTCATATTTTGGAGGGTACGATGGAGGTTCGGAGTCCGACAAGGCAGATCAACCACCTGCATTGATTGCAGTATGGCACCCTCATCTTCAAATGGCCATAACTTTTGACTAGGAGCTCAGATTTGCACAAAATCAGGCTTTTTGGAAATCTCTCAATGTCTTCTACACAACATTGATTGAATTTCTTAATTTTAGAGAGACTGAGTATTCCAAAATGGGGAAATAAATTCATCCATTTTAGAGGAATGTTTCCATATTTCTCACCTACCAAAATGATTAGGTATGGGCTTCTTTTCTTCCCTAACAAGGTACAATGGAGTATGGGCTTGGCAGATTTTCCCATCACTCCTAAAAGGATAATGATGAATTTTGTAGGAGATTGGAGTGCATTTTCAGATTTTCTTCCCTCTCTCTCCTCTTTCCTTCCTCTATAAAATGTAAGGGGTTTGCATGTGCAAAAGGTTGATCATTTTTCTCTCCCATGCAACCCCTATTTTGTTGGGGCTTTAGGCATTCCTCCAAACTCGGTAATGGAATCATGCCTCTCTCCCACATGCAATGTGCTGTGTATATTTCATGAGCAATAAAATTATGTTCTGTGTTAGTTATTTTAACCTTGGCATGATTTTTGTGTCTCTCTTATCTCTCATTGTAGCATGGTGTTATGAGCATATTTCATGTTCATTTGCAAGATTTGGTGTATTGTGCTTACAGGAATGAAGATTGTTTGCATTTTCTGATTGTGTTGTAGTGGTCCAGCCTCCCCTTACTGCATTGGTGTGATTTTGGGTTTGTGTTATGTGTGTCCAACCTCCCTAGGGTTCACCCTTTCTCCATTTTGCAGGGTTGGGAAGAGTGATTAGCACTCCTTTCTTGGTGTATCACCGCTCTTAGTGTAGGTTTTAATTTCATGCAATCCTTCTTTCTCCCCCCTCTTGGAAGCATTACTTTAGGATTAGTTAGTAATTTTTCCTGCATTAGAAGTAGTTAGTGGTAGGTAGGTTAGAGCAAGGAACCAGCCTTCTCTTGAGAGCTATCCCATTTCGCAATGTCCCATACTCATGATAGTTCAATGTTATGCAATCACACTGAATGCCCCATATCAAACACAGAGCCATTTGGGGGGTGTTGTGATTTTGACATAGTACATTTTTGGCACGCTCGGCTGGACAACTTCAAGAAATCAAAGTTAGATTTCATTTTTAGCTAAGTTATTCTACTGCAAAACCTTGTCACATTCAAGTCAAATTCAAACACTTCAATTTTGGAGGTTTCCTTTCATTTTGGAATTCATGAGTTACAAATTTCAGATTTCAGAGGTTTCAGCTGTAGGGTTAAAGTCTGAAATCACTTTTGAAGGCTTAACATGTGTAAAAAAATCTCAAACTTCACCAGATGATAGATCATGGGTCAAACTTCAAAAGGGTATCCTTAGTTTTTTGAAATTTTTATTTTCATAATTTTGGGATTTTCCAAATTTTGGGATTCAAGATTTTAGAGGTTTTCCATTTTCGAACCTTCCCAAATTTCAAGAAGTTTCAGGATTTCAGAGATTTGAAATTTTGGGATTTTAGACTTCGAAGGCTGCTTCGGATTTCAGAGTTTCAACCACTTCAATTTTTGTGGAAGGTTTCAAAAATTTCGAAGGTCATTTGTTCTGAAATTTCCAACCCCGCATCAATTTTTGAGCTCTTCAAGGTGTGCATTCAAGAATTTTGTTTCATTTCATCAATTTTGTTGTGCACTTGGTGGAATTTTAGTCTTCAGAGACAGGCATGCAAAGCACAATTGGTGACTCCATGTAGGTAAAAAACCATCTCTCTGAGTAGCAGACATTCCTTTTCTTCACCATCCATTTCCATCCATTTTCTCTCTTCCATACTTTTCATTTTTCTTCCATTCTATGAAGTCTTGTAATCATGGCTTCATTCACCTCATGGGATTCACATTTAAGATAGCAGCCATATCAGTGCAACTCTCCTTCAAAGTTAAAAATTTCATTTCCAAGGTATTACCAACCATCTCCGGACCCATACTATGATGAATCAGTAGGGGGCATATCCCAACAAGAAAGACACTAATTAGTTTGGCTATATTTCAAAATATTCGGCTATTGGAGAGAAGGGGTATGTGGATTTCAGAAGACATTCTTCTCCCGGAGATGCGGAGTTACAAATGAAGATCCTCAAGATGATGGCCAATATGGTGCAGTCTAGGGCTTTAGACCAAATGAAGGCATTCAAGATCAGATTTAGGGCCCCATGTCCATGGGAAGGCCCCTTTCCATATTATCCTAGCCCACAGGAGAAACTTGGTTTCATTATTGAGATGCTACCACAACTCGAGCAGTGGATAATGGAGATAGAAGCTTATGAATCCAATGTTGGTTCATCTTGTCAATGGGAGATGCCTGCATGGTCATCCTACAACCCTCCACCAATCCCACAGTCACTTCCATCTCAACCCGAACACCAATTCCCAAGCTTCACACCTATTGCCCCTATTATGGATTCTTCTTCTCCATCTTCCACTCTTCCATCTCATCTCAGTTCCTCTATCATTTTCCCTTCCAAAAAATAGTCCCCTCTATAGGAACAAATTTGTAAACCCCTTCCATCATCTCCACCACCAACAGAACAAAAATCTCTTGGAAAATCACCCACCACTCCTCTCATAATCCCGAGCCCATGTCAGGAAGAGATCTGGAAAACCAATAAAGAGGAATAGCAAGAAGAAGAGTCAAGAAAAGAAGCAATGATGAGAAGCCTTGTAATCTTGGCTCTGAAATTCAGAATTAATAAAATCCCCTTGATGGTAAAGCCAACAGAAGAGGAGAAGGCAAATTACAGCCAACAGGTGGTGAAAGGCTATGAAGTTGCAGCAGAAAAATCAAAGCAATAACCAGTGGAAGATGATCAACAGTCATAATGCTCAGAATGTACTGTTCACATAGGGCACTTTATTTTCAGAGACTGTTAATCAACCGTCTACTAAAAATTCATGGGAGAAAATTAGAACATCTCCAAATCCAAAAGAAGAGGAGCATGCTCCCCGCTATGGAGGAGGTTGAGCTTGATAAAATAGGACAATAAGGAGGCATATTATTTGTCAGACTTGGAGGAGTTTTTCAATGACGAGGGGCCTATGGAGATCACATCATTTTCTGCCTCCATCATCCACTTTCTAAGAACAAGATTCCATTGCTAAAGTTTGAACATATGCAAAGGTAGCCTATCCTTCATAAGAGTCCTCTTGAGCCAAGATTGGAGGAATTGAATCTTCCTCATAGCATGTCAAACAAGGAGGAGGAGTTCTTACAATGAGTAGCTGTGTCGTACCCAACCACTTTCAGTAGTCCATCGATATTGTTCCATTAGAGGCTGCAAGTGATCTCACAGGAGCTGAATGTTGGGGAGGAGTCATGCATTGCCATAGAGGGAAAAGATCACAAGAAAATAACTTCTTCCATACCATCCACCAAGGTGACACATTAGTTAGTTTGTAGATGTGTGAAGATAAGAAATTCCAAATACAGACAATCACCTTTTCTAGGAAAGTCTACATTAAAGATTTTCTTAGTGAAATTCAAATTTAGAACAGCGGGCACATTCGGCAATTCAGGCCATGCCCTATCAGGTATCTAGCTTCATTGGAGCTAGAACTAGATTTGTCACAACCATTCATGTTCACCTCTAAACATGAGGGTGAGCTTCATAGTACCAAGGATCAATTACATCAATTAAACATCTCCAAGAGCCCCATGTGAATCATTTTGAAGGGGTATTTGTTTTATGTCCGGTTGATACCTTGAGAATTGGTGGAAAATTGGTTACTATGTCAATTTCCACTCATTTTTACAGCCATGATCAGTGTCAAATCATCTGCATGGCTTCCAAATTTAAGAAAGGGAGCTACTTTGCATGACCAGTGGACGGGATTTGTTTGAAGTTTTCCTCTATCTTTTGTTAGTGTAGGGTAGGAGTAGGATTTGTTTTCAGCATCACAAGTTCTTAGGCACACTCTACATGTCTACTTAGGCATGTATGATTTTATTTTGTATACATAATTTGGTTTCATGTATTGCTCCAAGCATAGTACATAATGTTTCAGTAGGCCTCCCACATGCAGGAGAAGGTTCATACTTGTAAAAAAAAGTTACAATTTTAAAGGAAAACAAATGAGGAAACTAAAATTGGGTTAAGGACAAATTTTGCTGATTCTCATGTTTTGAGTCCTTTTGGGAAGTCACATGTGAAAGCTCCAGGTCAACAATTTTCTACTCTCAAAAATTTTAACTTTGAAAATTTCTTATGAGAATTGAGAGTGCAAGCAAAGCAGATTCAAGTTCAATGGAAATTGTGGGCGGTCTCTGCAGTTTCAAATTCAGCAGGGTCATATCAGTTTGTAGGTATATAGTGACTCCATGCCCAATAGATACTTCAAGGCAACTAATCTTCCACCTAGCAGGTAGGTGACCCCATGAGTCACCAAATTGTTATCCAATTTTTCCCCTCAAGAAAAATTGGACAAACAAGACCTCGCATAGAGAAAATAGAGGGATTCATTCACGGCATGGGAGCTTGCATTTTGGGCCCAAGCCAAGCGAGTTGAAGTGGAAAAGCTTTCAGGCTCAGTGGATCGAAACTCTGAAATGGTGAGAGAAAAAAAAGGTCTAAAGGACATCAAATTCTAAAGTCCGAAATTCAAAATTCGGACATTTTTTCGGGAGTTCGGAGTTAGCAGTGGGGTCGAGCAATGAACAATGCCACATAGGGAGGAAAAAAAGGTTTGAAACCCGGAGTTTGAAATTCAGACTTTGGGCTTTTGGGATTTCAAAGAAATGTGTCACCCAGACGGATGAACAGTACCCGAAACCCAAACCCCCGAAAATACAAAGGTCATGTTAGGAATATTCCTTGGATTAGTGCTCACATTATTGTTTGTAATAGTTAAATTTAATATTCATAGATTACATTAGTGAGTTAGTGTGTTAGTAAGATATTAATATTGTTATATTAATATCATATCTGTGTGAGAAACAATAAAAGTTTGTAATATTATTAATATGAGTTATAAATTAACTCATTATCATATCCAATCTTTAATATTGTGGGATTAAAGATTGGAGTTGAATCCTTGGTTTAAGGAGTTCAGTGGATCCTATATATTGTAAGTTCTCTCATCATGTTGCTTGACTCAATATTCTAGAGGTAATAATAAATGGTATACAGGAGAGGGCTCGCTGTTATAGTTTTTCCTCTGTAATTTTAGTCTCGTATTCTGTAACTTTTCTCCATTATCAATGTGATTGATTCTTTATGTAGCTTGGTTATACTATGCAAATTTCACATCATCTGGTACCAGATCAGGATAGGAAGAAGCATTATGAGAGTCATTGCAGGATAAAACCGCAGCCTCTAGAATGTAGATCTAAGATTTTTGTAGCTTCTATCGCCATTTTCTATATTCTAATCTTAAAAAAAACAACTGGTAATTCAAGTTTTTCTCAAAAACCCAGATTCAAAATTTGGTGAAATTTTTTGGGTTTGTTTATTTGTATTATGGGAAACTTCTATCAAAAAATTACAGAAACCTGGAGTTAGCATTTTAAGAGAAATCATGGAAACAATTCTGACGTTTCTGATTATTCTGTAAAACAATAGTGATTGATTTCCAGTAATAAAAATCTGATATGCTTTATTATTTTGGTTAAAAATATAAAGTTAATTATTACTATAAGGGTGCATTGTTAGTTGAAACCGACACCTAATAGAATTGTAAAATGAGCCTCAAAAAAAAATTTGGCTGAGTTAGCATCATCACGATGGAGGAAGGAGGCAACAGAGGAAGGAGATTAATCAGTGACCTCTCGCTAGACACAAGTGAAGGGGCCACACAATGAATTTGTGGCATTTATTTTTGGTGTGTTTAATTTTCATTGTGTATTACAATAAGAATAGATGATCTATTCATGTTCGATCTTATAATAAGTGAGCTCCTACGTGAGTGATATGGTCTTGTAGTTTCCCTTGAATGTAAGGATATGAGTGGGGAAACGTGTACGTTGCTATGAAAGTGGTTGGCAGTCCACTAGAAAACCAATTTGAGAGTTTGTGAATCTCTTAGAAAATCACATACAGAGTGGTTAATGGTTCCACTAGAAAACCTATTGGAGTTGATGGTACTCTTTGAAAACCATCGGATTATGAGCAGGTATTAGACAAAACTCATCCATGTTCACACCAAGGGGGGAAATGGCTTATGAATATTCCTTGGAATAGTGCTCACATTATTGTTTATAATAGTTAAATGTAATATTCATATATTACATTAGTAACTTAACGTGTGTTAGCAAGATATTAATATCATATTTGTGTGAGAAAAATAAAAGTTTGTAATATTATTAATATGAGTTATTAATCAATCATTATTAATAATATAGGATAATATGTATTAGTTGTGATTTTTTTTTAATAAACAACTCACATATCTATTTGGTGAGTTGTGGAATGAGAGATTGTTGAGGTTTGGAAGTGATTATAGGAGAGATTCTCATGTGAGAATATTGTGGAATTAAATATTGGAGTTGAATCCTTGTTTTAAGGAGCCATTGTATTCTCCTATATATTCAATATAGCTCTCTCATCATGTAATTGTTTAAGTTTTATTCTATCAATAATTTCATGGTATTTTTGTTATAATTCATCCTCTGTAATTTGAGTCTTTTATTCTGTAACTTTCCTCCATTATCCAATGTGATTTTTCTGCAATGTAACTTGGTTATACTATCAATTTCACATTAGGTCCAAAACCCGAAGTGTGGAACTTTCCAGCTTAGGGGTTTCAAAATTTGGACACATCTTGGCTTGAGCAATGAACAGTGCCACACAACATAGTGAGTTCAGTCCGAACTCCGAACTCTGAATTTCAGACTTCGGAGGTTCGGCATTTTGGAACTCTCAAGCCAACCCGACATATTAACAGTGAGGATAGATCTCCATAGTAAAAATTCCCAAAGGATTTGAATCTCGAAAGTCTAAAATTTTGGATTTTGGCTAGGGTGCAATCGCAGGTTCAAAGTCCAAAAAGTTGCAGATCAACCACCTGCATTTATTGCAAAAGTAGGCACCCTCATCTTGATATGGCCATAACTTTTGACTGGGAGCTCAGATTTGCACAAAATTAGAGTTTAAACTTGGAAATATCTCAGATGTCCTCTACACAACAGTGAGTGGATTTCTTAATTTTAGTGAGACTAGGTCGATTCCAAAATGGGGAAATACATTCCTCCATTTTAGAGGAATGTTTCCAGATTTCTCACCTACCAAAATGATGAGGTATGGGCTTCTATTTGTTCCCCAACAAGTAAGGTTTCAATAGAGTATGGGCTTGGAAGGTTACACCCATCACTCCTACAAGGAAAATGATGTAATTTTACAGGAGATTGGAGTGCATATTTTGGATTTATCTTACCTCTCTCTCCAATCACTTTCTTCCTCTATAAAATGTAAGGGGTTTGGATGCGCAAAAGGTTGATCATTTTTCTCTCCCATGCAACCCCTATTCTGTTGGGGCTTTAGGCCTTCTTCCAAACTCTATAATGGCTTCATGCCTCTCTCCCACATGTAATGTATTGTGTATATTTCAAGAAATAAAACAAGTTATGTTGACCAAATTTTAGTTGGATTTTAATCTTTGCATGATTTTTGAAATGTCTCTCTTGCCTCTCATTGCAAAACAAGGGTGTTATGTGTCATAATTTCATGTTAATGTTACAGGATTGGTGTTATGGTATGCTTATCAGGGATGGAGAGATTGTTTACATTTAGGGATTTTTTTGTAATTGTCTAACCTCCCCTTAGTGCATTGGTTTGATTTTAGGTTTGTGTTATGTTTTCCAACCTCCCTAAAATTCACCCCTTTCTCCATTTTGCAGTGTTGGGAAGATTATCTAATTAGCACATGCTTTCTTAGTGTCAACACAATGCTCTTGAGTTGTATTTTTCATTTCATGCACTCCTTATTATTCCTTGTCCTCTTGGAAGTATGGGATTAGGATTAGTCGGTAGTTTTTATTGCACTAGAAGTAGTTAGATGGCAGGTAGGTAAGGAGCAGGAACTGGCTTTATAATAGATAGTTATTCTAATGTACATGCCATAGTTTTCACATTCAGGATAGTTCCATGTTATTCAATCTCATTGAAGGATCCATCTCTATTTTCGGACCATTCGGGGGGGTATTATTGTCGCCATCAAAAGCTCTAGAATTGGAGAAGAATGTAATATAGGATGTAATTGTATCATTATTGAAAATTTGAAAATTATCATTATCTTGTTTATGATGTATGTTAGGGAGTATCCAACAAATTTTGACTGTAGAAATTATTGATCTTAGAACTTTTTATTAATGTTGTAGAGTATTGCGTTGATGCTAGCTATGTTGCATATGCAGACACTATTTTGATTTCAAATGGTATGGAACTAATGTGACACAAATGCGACGCAGAAATATTTATATGAGTCACGTCATAGTATGTAGCTCACTGTATTTGCTGCATAGGAACTTGACTATGGTAGGAATATTGGATTATAACTTTATTGATCGATCAATTGTGAATCTCTAAAAGGCCCTTATACATTTGGTTCCTTTCTATAAAAGTGCCAAATACAAGCCATCTATAATCACTTCATATTTTGCAACATTATTAGTATTCACAATACACTAAACAGTTTGAGATAGACTTAGATGTTCAAGATGACCTTTTCCTATAATTTGAGTCAACATAAATTGCACACACCAGATAATTTTCTTGAGTTATGGACCCATTAAGATTTCCTAGAACTCTAAATATGCTCTTCCATTTTTAGGATTCTACATGGATTAAATATAATCCATAGGATGCGTCTTCTTTGGGACAACTGACACGAACTGGATATGGTTTCACATATTTCAATATAGCCAAGATATGCACCTTCTCTACCTGCTTCACTTCTAAATTAGAAATGAGGGCTCATTGTGTGTAACTCACTCTAGATTCAACCTCTGAGATCACTTATGATCACTCTACTTTAACAAATTAGCAACTATGGGGAGCCATTCATCAAAGCATTATCAAACGAAAGTAGAATTTTTTGTGTGTGCATTTGGGGTTGGACCATAGTTGGCAGTTTTGTTTTTCATCCATGCTTACAGAACTAATCCAATTGATATGCACAAGTAATACATGTTGTAGAAATCATTCCTTGTGTAGTGCGCTATAATATATACAAGTAAATGTGTAGAGCTAATCAGTGCTTGTGGGGGGGGCTCCGAGTGTGCATGAAATCCATTAGGCACGAAGATAGCAGTAAAACTATGGTATATAGACCATACTCTACAAATATGTGAGATAATAATCCTTAAATACGTGCAGTAGGGCCCCATATTCCATTTGACTCTGTCACACATAATAATTCATTTAGAGATTACTCATCTTGTGCAATTTCAATGATGTACTCCTTTTTTGGGATCAAAATTAAGACAATTATTTGTGTGAAGATTCTTCCTTCCTATGGATATCCCTATTGCATGATGTTTGTACATACTCTATTACCCGAGTCTAAGTGCTTTGATATTTCTAGTATGCACATACTCATATTATTCATTTTTACACTAACTACACAATAATTTATTTGATGACTCTTTCAAAGTGGGATTTTCACACATAATAATATGTTTTTTTAATAATATCACGTGATTTATAACGTGATATGACTTTGGTGAGATATTCTAATAAGGACAACCCTAGAAAGATGAAATGGCCCAAAGAATGATTTTGAATTAAAAGTGGATTCAATGATTGTGAAAGGGTGTGACCATATAGGTCGGCCAAGACCAAACCCTACATCCCGACCCTTTTATACAGTTTTGGGTAGGAGAGAGAAACATAAAAGTGAAAGTTGTGTCGTGAATAGAACATTTTTATGTTGTTTTGATTGAATAATATTTTTAGAGTTAACGACAAGTCATAGTGTAAAGATAATCAAGTTGTATAATGGCTAGAGATATGAAGAGATTAGATTACAAATGTAAGCATTTGTCTTAGCAAGGATACAAGATCAAACTTGGTATTACATAAGGACAAGTTACGATATTTTAGTGTATATAGTGTGTGATACTTATGTATCCCTTATATGTGACTATTTGGCCTTTGTATATGACATTGTGTCTAACTTTGTGTGTGTGTTTGTGTGTGTATATGTTTTTTGTTCTTGAGAGTAGTTTCATGATGTATATCATTCACTCTCTATGTCAAGGTTGGTTCTACAAATATGACCATCTACGATGACCTCCTATATGTGTTCCAATGATAACTATTTGTTATATCTGACATTGACACACTTCAATTATTTTGAGTTGAGAAATCTACAATATATCTCCCTTACCTCAAAAGAGGGGGCATCATATGGGATAGTCATAGAAATATCAATGAAAATCATAAACACAGATAGAACTATAGGATACAAACATACATGAACATGTTGCATGGTTACAAGTGAGAATAGATATAATTTTCTATAGGATAATATCATGCACTTGGAAAAAAATTGTGATACGGTAGTGTCCAAATCTTGATGGTTTTGTCCAACTCAATTTTAGAGATCAAAAATAGAGTTTCTAAAAAAAAGTTACCAACAGTTTAGATAAGAACACATTATATTACAAATTCATTGCATTTCATTATAAATGTAGTGGGCATGGTTACTTTCATTTATATATCCACTGAATTTTATTGCAAAATGAAAGGAGCATGATTACTATGAAAAGTAAAAGTTACAAATCTATCAATTTAAATGTTTTTTTTTTGAAACATTTCAATTTTAAGAAGTTCAATACGTTTGAGAAGTACATCTCTAAATCCATCTGCAATAGCGTGGTTTACTAAAGGCAAGTTAAGGTTTAGTGACACCAAACTTTTGTGGCATTAAAATTTGTTATCACACTAAATTCAAATAGGAAGTGGAAATAAGATACACATAAGAAAAATTGATCATTAGCTCACTGCGGACAAAACTGTCGAACATGGACAAAAATGTACAACGGTTTTATCTAGATCTACACAATAGTGTTCATGTATATAGAATATATAAAGTGGTGATCTAGAGAAGTATCATAGAAGATGTCTGGTTTTTATATGTAATGAGGTTAGTCACATAGGTGTTTGAGAAGCATAATGATAGAAAATGAAGTATGTATTAGCCTTAAGAGAGAGTAAGATAATGTGTTTAGACTTTGTTTGTGCATGCAAGACATGAGTTAGAATATAATTAAAATTAGTACTTTCAAGCACATAATTACTAAATTTAGGTGCCTACATTTCCACCCCATTAAGATGATAAATGAAAATTTCTAGCTTTAAAGGTAAACATACCAGAGCATGTAAACACACTTTGTCTTTACTCAATTTCTTGATTGTTGAATTATTTGAATGGCCACAAGATGACCCCAAGAGCACAAATTGTAACACAAGGGTGTATTCAATGTCCATATAATGAATATTGAAACTTTAACTTTGAATATATTAAAATTGAATTTGACAACTAAAAAAGATCAAGGAGTACACCTATATGTGTAGGACCAAATTTACCTTACAAATGTATAAGACTATGTCTCCTTATCAAGACACGAGGAGATGAAAATTGTAGTTGAAGCCATGGAAAATTAGGGGAAATCAAATCCTCTATTAGAATAAGGCTAGAAGAAAAAATTTCCCAAATGGAGATTCCAAGAGAGATGTGAGACATAGACACCACAACACATATAGCTATAAGAGTAAAATTAAACCAAGATCCTTGGGGAACAATAAGTCCAAAACTTGAAGAAAGGTGGAACTACGTGAGCCCACAAATTGTGGAATGATATAAAAGCAAGTTAGACACACTCATTGGGCATTCACAAGATTTCCTATAGCAGATATCTTCCAATTCTTACAAAAATATACGCTAACATTCCCTAATAGAAGAGAAGACATTAGGAGCATCTTCTATACAAGTATGAAGCACATTAAACTAGGCTAAGATCATATTGAGCCAAGTCAAAAAAAATTCAAATTCAAATCAAGAACTATCAAGTACCTATTCCAAAGGTTACTTCAAGGGGATTTTACTTTTGTGAATATCAATCTACAAGCACTATATTTGGCACTTTATTTAGCATTCACAAAGGTTACATCTAAATTATACCTAGTTATCCTTCTATCAATGTTAAGACACAAGGGAAAACATAGGTAAATGGTACTCTAGATTTGTATTCACTATTGTATAAACACTAAGATAACTCCATGACATTTGAGCCCTTCGTTTAGGTAATATAGTGTAACGCTTAGTCAAAATCAATAATGGAGTGTACCACCAAGGGCAGTCCAACTCAACCTCACATTTATTTTAGTTTCCCAATGCCCACTTAAATTTTTAAGCATAAAATTAGGTTTTTGATCTCTACAGGTGTATGCACAAATAGTCTAGAGTGAGCCAAGGTACAAGAAGAAGTTAAAGATGAAGATGAAGTAAGACAAATTGAAACAAATGTGTAGTATAGTGCCCAAAACTAACGTGAAATTATCTCTAGCCATTATACGCTAGTGTCAAAATGTGATGCTAGTGTCTAAGAGAGTTTTAGACCTCCATTCCAGATATGAAACATATTCAACCCTGTCATGACCTATTTGACCAATTCCAAACTCTGATCACTTGGCAAAGCATCAAAAAATCTAAACACACTTATCTTCTTGTGTTTTAATTGAATGTTACTTCTTAATGATATTTTAGATGTGTTATCAAATAGTAGTGTTGGAGCATTTATTTATTAATTTGATTACACATTATAATTTCTAGATTCCAATGCCAATTAAAGTAAATATTTTTTTTAGTTTGGGTGTAATCAGATATCAATTGAGGCTTGATTAGTACCAATTGTACACCATATTGAACCAATCAAGTAATTGATTTAATCTCTAGTATATAATTAGGGCCAATTGATCCCATTACAACCAAATGGAAGAGTTTAATGCTAATTGGGGCTTGATTATCCCCAATTAAACTAACGTGAAATTATCTCTAGCCATTATACGCTAGTGTCAAAATGTGATGCTAGTGTCTAAGAGAGTTTTAGACCTCCATTCCAGATATGAAACATATTCAACCCTGTCATGACCTATTTGACCAATTCTAAATTCTGATCACTTGGCAAAGCATCAAAAAATCTAAGCACACTTATCTTCTTGTGTTTTAATTGAATGTTACTTCTTAATGATATTTTAGATGTGTTATCAAATAGTAGTGTTGGAGCATTTATTTATTAATTTGATTACACATTATAATTTCTAGATTCCAATGCCAATTAAAGTAAATAATTTTTTTAGTTTGGGTGTAATCAGATATCAATTGAGGCTTGATTAGTACCAATTGTACACCATATTGAACCAATCAAGTAATTGATTCAATCTCTAGTATATAATTAGGGCCAATTGATCCCATTACAACCAAATGGAAGAGTTTAATGCTAATTGGGGCTTGATTATCCCCAATTACACAATAGATTGAACCTTTCGAGTACAATTGGTTCAATTTGATGCATGATTGGGACTAATCGAGCCCAAATACAAACAAAAAAATGGCAATCTAATGTCAATTGGGGCTCAATTTTCCCTAATTATATATCAAATTGAACCAATTGAATAATTGTGTCAATATCTAGTATGAAATTAGAACAAATTGATCCCCTTACAACCAAATGGGAGAATCTAATGTCAAATAGGGATTTATTTTCCCCAATTGCGTGAGAGATTGAACCTTCCAATATAATCAATTGAAGCTAGTACACAATACATCTCAATCAAGCCTAAATACCACAAAAATCTACAGCTCTATGTCAATTAGGGGTCGATTGGCCCCAACTACATAAATTGGTTTAATCTACAATATGCAATTGGGGTTGACTGATCCACTTGTATCCAAATATGAAATGTTCTAGTTCTTTCCAATGGTCAAAAGTGTATGGCACTAGCATTAGGTATTTTTATTTTTTCATATTCTACATAACACATACATGTTATAATGTGTATGTGGTATATAGAATATGGACAAAAAAACAAATTTTAAAAAACCTGATTAAAATGTTTTTTTGTGGAAAATGTAAGACGAATGCATTTTAGTTTAGTTATTCCTAGACCTAAGATTATATTGTGTGCAAGTTATTTCAAAATGCATACTTGTTTTCTTCATATTGTGTTTTTTCCAAAATTGTCCACTTTTTGGCCCCCAACTTCTTGCACTTGCCCAAAAATTTCGTTAATTTTTTTATTTACTTAGTTTTATCATGTTAATTTTAACTATATATACCTTTAAAGATAAACTTTTATTAATTTTAATTTTTTATTTTTTATTATGTTGTCTAAGAATATATTGTAAATATTTTATTTCTAAGGTAGTGGGGGTATTTAATGCCCTCTTTACAAGATTCACAGACAAAAATGCCAATTCCAACAAAATGGTGATAAGAAATTATGACTAGAGTGAAAGTCACCTATTGCAGATGACAAACTAGTCATTGCATGCATGCAATGCTTTTGTAAGATTTTAATATCATGCCACTAATTATTTAATTTATTTATAGAATGAAGAGTATAATTTTCCAATAACTCAAGATTATAAATCAAAAATCAAATAAAAGGGTGTGTTGTTGATTAAAAGCTCTTTAGGAGATTGGCATCTTATTTGGCGTGGTAAAAATTTAGATTCAAATCGAACTAATTTAAAATTAGTTAATTATCCATTTATTTTTATTTATTTATTTCAAATTTAATTGTGTAATTTAGGGGGGCTCTAATTAGCTGGATTTAGAGGTCATGGCCAATTATGCAAAAGATTACATCCCTAGTAGAGATGACATAAGTTTCTTTTTTTTGGCAGGTGGTTGATTACTCAAGCCTTGGGTACATTATGGATGGAGTGATCATGGGGTACGTTGAGATATAGATGATGGTGTTGGCGATGGTCACTAAGTTAGCAATACGGGCCATAACATTCCTCATGTTAGTAGTGTTATTGCTCGAGACATGTGTCAACCTAGTAGTGGTGGTCATAGTGGGAGCATAGGTGATTTTAATTTTGTTCATGTTAATGGTGGTGTTTGTATTGGTATTAGTGTTCACCAGATACCTCCTACATCCCAATGAAGCACACATCCTAGCCTTCTTCTAGAAGATTCTATCATGATTCAGCATCATGACGAACCCTAGGACACCAAGACACTACAGCTAATTTGCACAATGAATAGTTTGTTTTAGGTGCAAGATATTCAAGGGTTTCCTTTTCTATGTGACATATTGATGTAAATGCATATATTACATTTTTATATCAACATTTAGTGGTTAGGAAGCGAATTGTTACAAAAAATTTCCACATCTGCACCAGGAAAAAAAGTGTCTTCTTATAGATATAATGATTCAACTTCCACGTGTCCACAATGTTGGAAAAAAAATTGACATGGCACAAGCTGTAAGAGCATAATCTCATTTGGCACGACATGGCAGAAAGGTTCCACATGACACAAAGGTTCACCATTGAACCTAACTTGCATGGTATGATGCATGGATGTGCAAAAAATTAAGGTGGACTAGTTAAGTTAGGCATCGCACGGAGTTCTACATCAAAGTAGAAGGTGATGGCACATATGGTTGACATCATCAAACCTGGTTTGACATCATCTAGCCCATTGTTGAGGTTTGGCTGGATCATTCCTGAATGGTTCAATGTTAAGGTCTTAATGAATTTGCATTACACAATTTGGTACACAACATATAGCACAAAGGTACGCAATGTCCAAAGCCATCAAAGTGGGAGTTAATTGTTGCAACTAAGCTCGGATTGCCAATTATAGGTAGTGCTTTGGAACAATAATAAAATACAAGAATGACGAAGTGATGTGTCTAATTTACACTTTTGCACATGTGGCAAACCATATAAATCTGAAGACACTTCCTTACCACATTTTATAACAAGCCCACCTTACTCTATGGTTGGAGAGAAAACATAAGATATTTCAATATAGTCTTGAGCCTCTAAAATACTCGAACCATGTCAACCATAGCATTGCAGTGGTAAAGAAGAACAAAAATGATAAAGTGTGTCATTTTCAAGTTACAATATTGATCCTCATTTATACCTGAAGATCCTTTCATTTCATAATATCTTTGGCATTACCCAAGTTTTTATAAATATTTTGGTAATACCCATGATTTCACAAACACAAACTTTCATTTAACAAAAGGGCATTATTAAAAAGGTGTACCCTTCCCCTTGGATTTTGATTAGGAAACATGTTGAGTTGGTTACTATATATATGGGTATCCAAATTCGTTCTCCTTTTCAAGCTGAGTAGCAACACAGATTTGACAGGGAGCTTAGAGGTAGATAGATCATAGTGTGTGTCATTTTGTAGCCGGGGATGAGATCTAACTGACCCTTTGTTACTCATATTTGTGGAGAGATGGATAGCACCTTTAAGAGGATTTGACCTGTCCTCACTACTTTAGGTCATGCCTCTTCGACCAGGGTGAGAGGACCCTTAGTGTAACCTCTGTTTGATGAAGGAGATGGAGATATCCTTCCTTTTGCACAAATTCTATGAAGAGAACCTTGGGAAAATACGGTCAATGATCCATGATTTAACTCTTAAGAGTTTGTCACTTCTAAATGATGGAGATACTTTCAACACAAGGCTAAGGTTACTGAAGACATTAAGAAATCCTGATTGTTCTGCATATTTTTGCAAGTAGATTTTGTTCCTTTGTTGATACACAGGGAAAACAAGGGTAGTTCAGGGTGGATCAATGGTTTTTAAATGATTTTGGTGGGAGATGAAGCAAGATAAAGTTGATTATACCAGATCTTCAAAGGGACTTCACAACAATGAACAAATTCAACAACAGAAAGCTTCATAACAGTTAAGACGTTCCTTCAACCAGAAGGTGTGCTTTAATGGAGGCCCAGATCAGCACGTTTTCACATAATATTTGAGACTCCAACATGAAGGCTCGAATTGAAAGACTCAATTAAACACTAAAGTTTCTGATTAATCATGCCTAAGGTACACCCAAAGACTTACAGACAATATTTATCAACAAATGACAGTGAATTGATTTTAAATTTGTTTATCTCATCCAAGATGAAGGCTCTTCTTGAAATGAAATTGCAAATACCATTAAACTATCACAGGGACAAGATCCTGTGTGATTTCACAAAAATTTCAATGTAAGATTGCAATAGGAATGAAAGAAACTATTTGCAGACATTCTGAAACAAAGCAGACACAAATTGCTAGAGATTGGACACAAATTAATTCCAAAATTGCTTAGATTCATCAGCAGGGGAAAGCTTCCAGAGAAATCTCAGTGCTCGTCAATGGCTATACATATGTAACCAACTTGACACAATAGAAAATCTAACATAGAAGAAAATAACAGGTTATCTCGGCTTTGGTCTCTCAGGAAGACGGCTTTCTCAAATTTTCTCTTAGGAATTCAAACTCTGACCATTTGCAAGAGTATTCTCATTGCATTTATACATTTTTCTCACTCAATTTTCCCCCCAAAAGAGAAGAATATTTGAGGGACCTTTGCTTGTTACCAATTTGTTTCAGACAACGACGTTTAACAAATTCAGATTTGAAATCTGCCAGGTGGACCAATTGTGAACTAATCACATTTCTTGGGCCCTCGACTAATGACTAGGATGCCATGCCATAAATTTTCAGGAGTCCTTTTAATCATTCTGATTCTGTCATGCAATAAATCCCCTTTTTAATCATTTTTCGGAGCCTCTGCATAGCTGGACTTGACAGGTCATCCCTTTTTTCTCTTGAGGCAATGCCTTTTTCACCTTTTATGCCTGCACTTTCATCATTTCATCCCTTTTCCCTCTTTTTCCTCTACAATTTTTTCCCACATCCATTTCCTCTGGTAATTCCCCTGAGTAATTCCCACTTCAAAATATCAACCTTAATGATCCTTGGACTCACAATTTAAGTTTTAAATCCATTAAATGGCACCTTACTGACAGAGATGACAAATAATTTCATCAAAGAACGATGAAAAACAGTGCGTATTCACGTCTCCAAGAGTCTTGGAGCAAAAATGGCAGAAAAACAGGTGAAATGCACAACAACCGTTGATCCTTCCCCTTTTCCACTTTATATCATAGCCATCCACATGTTTCCTTAGCACAACTACAAAGGAGAAGCATAGAGGCAAGTCTCAAACAAGTGCGAGCCTTCCACATACCCTGGGCCCAAGAAAAATGCCTTTTGGCCTTTGAAAAGTCTTGGTGAAAAAAGGAGCCAGCGGAAGCCTCCACGTGTCTCAATGGCACATTTTGAGATGGTCCCCAAAAGTAGAGACCCCAAACAAGCATGGGCTCAACACGTGTCTCAGTCCAATAGAGTCTGTTAAAAATTTGAAGGTTCAGTGGAAGGTGCCATGTGTCTAGGGTCCGAGACAGTTTCTTTGGCCATTGAAAATTCCAAGCAAAAGGGTAGAGTGAGTGGAAGCCTCCAAGTGTCCTCCTGGCACTTCTTCAAAATAAAACTTAGGGGCCAAACCCCAAACATAGTATGCGGTCCCTCCACATGTCCCAGGCCTTTAGAAAGTTGCTTGAAAATTCTAAGTATGGGAAGACCTAGCGGAAGCCTCCACGTGTCTTTATGGTGCAACTTCAAGATGGTGCCCAAGAGTAAGATGGGACCCTGAACAAGCCGCAACTGGGCTCACCAAATGTCCCTCAGGCCTTAGAAAATTGCTTTGAAAAGTTTAAGTACAAAGCGGAGCCGGCAGAAGCCTCCACATGTCTCCCTGTCACAATTGTTAAGGTGGGACCCTGAGGCAGATCCTCAAATGAGCGCCAACCCACCATGTGTCCATGGCCCGCCAAAACTATACCGGCTGCATGAAAAATTTGTCTAAGTCTGGGAAAAGTAGTAGAATCCTCCACGTGTCCCCCCGGTGCAACTCCAAGGCCAAACCAAAAGGTGAATTTTCAAACGAGCATCATTCCTCCACGTGGACAAGTTTTGGGTTGAAGCAGCCATAGAGTTTTTAGAGTGCCCCATCGAGCCACATCCAACCAAAAAGGGCCACATTTCCACTGATGCAGAGATGTAAATTTGACCAGGGAAAAACACACCCGTCAAACCGTAAAAATGTAGGAAAACCACCATTTGAGCCCGGAAATGAATCTTTCTTCAAGGAAAGAGAATTTGGAAATGTTATAAGGCTCAAATATGATCCTCCAAGCTACATCCAATCACGTTTCCATCAGGTATTTGGGACAAAAATGACAGGGACAACAAAACGTGACTGTGGAAAATGGAAGGAAAGGAACAACCTGAGTTTTACGCCCAATTTACAGACTCCTTCAGATGGACAGAGAAACGAAAAACAAATTCTAGACCTTTAAGTGATCCTCGACCAAGGAAGGGACTGATCATGGCAACCAAATGGAGGACAGAGTCTTCAAGCACCAACACGGGGAGATAGAAAACATGACAGAGGCCGCAAACTGAGGAATTTCAATGACAAACGGGGTGAGACTAATTTGAGCACCAACATCAGCTCCGACTCAGGGATGGGCACTCCCTGTGAGTGTCACAAGAACAAATAGTAGACCAAGTGCCAAAAAATAGACCATTGGGCAATGGAGTCAAAGAATAAGCTTGCAGAGTAGAACAACCACAACCATCCTCCAAAAAATGAACCGAGAAACCAGCAAAACCAGGTCACCAAGGACCAGAACGAACAAAAAACACAAAATCAGACAAGAACAAAGAACTATACACTGTACAAATGGAGTATACCTTGATTCTGAGAAATCAATCAAGGAAATGCTTCAAATGCCTACCATTAACAGGTAATTCAAGTAGTTCCCCGTCTAAGTCTTTTAGGAAGAAGGTATTTTCACCAATTTGAATATCAATTGAATAAGGGCCCATCCACAATGCATCAAATTTACCATGCTTTCCCTTATCTTCATGCCTATGTTATCCCATAAAAGCACAAGATCCCCAATGCTGAAAGCTCTGGGTGTCACCTTTTTGTCAAATAGCTTCTTCAACTTTTCTCTGAACTTCACATGTCGCTGATGGGATGCCCTTCTTTCTTCATCCAACTCAATAATCTGATTGATTCGAGCATCATATGGACTAACTTCTTGGTCTTCAATCTGTTGAACAAACTGAAATGAAGACAATTGCAAATGGAGGGGCAACAAAGCTTTGAGTTCCATATACCAATTCAAATGGGCTTTTACCAGTAGCTCTTTTGACAGTGATTCTGTCAGCCCAAACAACAAACTTCAGTTGCTCACCCCACTTCTTTTTGTTCAGCTCCAAGGTTCTTCTAATGATCTTCAACAAGTTTTTATTACTGGACTCAGCTTGTCCATTTCCTTGGGGATTGTAGTTAGAAGCATATGTCAAATTGATCCCATACTCTTTGCACATTGCCACCAAAGGTTTGGCTCTGAAACTCATGGCATTATCAGCAACAATTTTAGCTGGCACTCCAAATCTGCATATGATTTGATTCAGCATGAAGTCCATGATAACTTGGTGTGTTTCCTTCTTGGTGGGGATTTCTTCCACCCACTTAGTGAAATAATCAGTGGCTACAAGAATCCATTTATGACCAGCACTGGAAGGATCAGAAATTTCCCCAATGAAATCCATTCCCCATTGTCTGAATGGGGCTTCAACTGACACATGCTGCAAAGGAAGGGAGCCTGAAGCTTTCATTCTTCCAGAAAAATGCTGGAAACTTTCACATTTCCTCACCAATAGAGTTGTATCCTTGAAGAGAGTTGGCCACCAATAACCAGCCCTCAAGATTTTATGTGTTGTAACTCTTCCAGCAAAATGTCCCCCACAGACCCCTCCATGGAGATCAACAATTATTTTGGGGGCCTCATTTTCAGTAATGCATCTCAAGAGCACTCCCTCGGGGTTCTTCCAAGCTAACCCAAAATCAGTAATGACATACTTTTGAGAGGCTAACTTAAGAGCTCTTTTCTATTTTTACTCAGATATTCAGGGCAGCATAGATGTCTGAGATAAAATATTATATCTTTGTACCATTCAGAACTTACCAAATTTTCAAGGACATCCACCCTTTCTCCTTCTACTTCATTCACCTCAATAGTTTGTAGGTTTCTCTCAGCCATAAGCTTAGCTAGGCCCAAACCTCTTACCAATTTCATGGTTTGGATATCCATGTCATACTCCTGCAACTTGTTCACCCATCTGCATCTTTTTCTTGAGACCTCCATCTCTGATAAGATGTCTTTCACCATGGTGTGGGGAACATAAGCAACAACTTTAGAACTCAAGATGTAGGGTCTGAAAACCTTTGTTGCTTTCACCAAGGAAAATGCTTGCTTCTCCATGATGGTGTATTTCAACTCAGCTCCCTGCAATGCCTTACTGAAAAAGGCAATTGGTCTCTCAACCCCTTCATCATCCTTCTGTAACAAAACAGATGCAATGGTGTTTTCTGAAGCAAAAGAAAACACTTGAAAAGGCTTCTTGTAATTTGGGGCTGCCAAAACAGGGGCATGCTTTAGTGCTTCTTTGATCCCATTGAAATCTTGAATGGAAACTTCTTCCCATTTGATAACTTGGTCCTTCTTCAGCATGCTAGTAATGGGGATGGTCAGCTCAACAAAGTTAGACACAAACCTTCTGATAAAGTTTATTTGTCCAAAGAAGGATTGAATTCCCTTCTTAGTTCTTGGAATTGGAACCTTGTTGATGGCTTCCACTCTCTCTGGATCTATCATTACCCCTTCTTTTGATACAATGTGACCAAGCAGCTTTTCCTTTTGCACTCCAAAGTGGCACTTCTTGGGATTCAATGATATGCCATACTCCCTACACCTTATCAGCATCTTCTCCAAGTGTTGCAAGTGATCATTTCTCTTTCTGGAAAACACAGTTACATCATCCTGATAAACAACAATGAAATCATTGATATAACCAGCAAATGCTACATCCATTGCTCTTTGGAAAGTTGCTCCAGCATTCATTAAGCCAAAAGGCATCCTGACATAGACATAAGTTCCCCAAGGAGTAGTAAAGGAAGTCTTTATTCTTTCTGACTCCTTCACAACAACTTGATTATAGCCAGAGAAACCATCCAGAGTAGATAACAATTCAGAACATGTTACCAATTGTAGCATATTCTCCATGTTTGGAAAAGGGTAATTATCTTTCAATGATGCTCTATTCAGGTTTCTGAAGTCTACGCATAGCCTTATGTCACCATTCTTTTTTCTGACAGGCACTAGGTTTGCAACCCAAGAAGAGTACCTTGTGGGCTGAATGATCCCTCCATCCCTCAACTTCTTCAGTTCTTCTTGCATTTTCAAAGAAAGAAGCAGATTGATGGGCCTCTGTTTTTTCCTGAAAGGCTTGGCATTAGACTCAAGAGGAATCTCATGTTGGAACAAATCTTCCATGTATGCCTTCAACTCAGAGTAAGACCAAGCTAGGCAGTCTTGATATTTTTTCAGCAATTGAATATAGGACTGCTTCTCTTCCTTGCTGAGATTGCTTCCTAACCAGATTTTACGTGGCTTTTCCTTTGTACCCAGGTCGTGTTCTTCCACATCTCTTGAAACAGACATATTTCTTTTAATAATGCAATCAACATTATCAAAGTTTGACTCAAGAGCCACCAAACCTCTGGGAATCATGTTTGTCTTCAACTGGATGATGTCTTTGCCAAATAATGTTTCCTTTCCTTCAGCAACACACACCATTGGTTCCCAATCTATATTTTGGTCAGCAAACTCACCTTGGCTCTGCAGAAACCATTTCACCTGGGCATCATCATCAAACACTTTCCAATTTTTAACGTTATCAGGGACAGATGGCCTTGTTAGTACTTCAACATCATACTCACAAAATGGAGACATTGTACAATTCCCAAATCTGGATCCTAGCACTGCTAACTTGTCTACAACAACATTAAACTTTCTATCATGGTGCACAATATTAAAAGAGTCAAACATTTCAATCAAATCCCAAACTGCATGCTTGTATTGTTTCATTCTCTGATTTTTAGTAGCATACAATTTCCTAATTTTCTTGACAATCAATTCTGAATCCCCTTTGACAATGACATCCTTTATACCATATTTCCATGCAATTCTCAGGCCTAATAACAATGCTTCATATTCAACAATGTTGTTAGTGCATTCAAAGTTAAGTTTGAAAGAAAATACAAACTCTTCTTGGCTTGGGGAGATCAAAACAATGCCAGCACCATTTCCAAACTTGGAACATGCTCCATCAAATAACAAGGTCCAAGGTAAACCCACTTGTTCAAGACATTTACACTGATCAATCTTGTGCTCCTTGCCATCAGCAAACCCCACAAAGTTATCTGCATCTACATCAGCATATAACACTTCATAAGAAGCATTATTTGGATCTTCAATGAGGTGCAACATTTTCTTCTCTCCATACAGCTTTACAAGGCTGCCTTCAATTGGAATGGTGGCAAAAGACATATCCATCTGAACACTTCCACCAACACTTGCAGCCCACTTTCTTGATAACAGCATGCCCCATTTGGCAGGGCAATCAACAATGACAACATCAAGTTTCAGGTTCTTACCTGGATAAGCTGCAAGTTGTACCACCAAACCCTTCACACACCCTACAACTAGGACCTCTCTAGAATCCATTGCAGTACACTTGCCATAAGCTGTTGTCACTTTAATGTTCAATTCATTCATGACTTCCAGAGGCATAACATTGCATGATGCTCTGGAGTCAAACATACAATTGTGCAGTAGTCTGTCTTTAATAATCAGTGTTGTAAAAAATGGATCAACATTTAACTGAGACTCAACTAAAGATGTCCCCAAGTAGACTTCAGGTGGTTCACCTATCTCCTCTAATGTTGGTGGTTTTTCTAGGTCTGCAATGGTTGAAGGAGGAGTGTTTACATTATTTATATTTCTGCCTTGGGCACTCCTATCTTCCCCCAATCCCAAATACTCAAAAGCCCTCTTCTTATGCTCAGGAATCCTAAGCAGTTCCACAATTGGGACAAAAATCTTGATCTGACTCAAGACTTGGGCAATGTCATAGGGAATGTACTTGGGAAAAGCAACATTTGGAGAAAGGTTGACAAACTCATCAGATGGCACAAGGTTTTTAACATTTTGGGCATGGGTGGGCACACCAATTCTACTTGAGACAACAGGGCCTTTTCCAGGTGCATCTTTCTTTGGAGTCTCTTTTGGGACATTGGTGAGAACTGGGGTCTTTGTTTTGGCTTGAGGCCCTGCCCCTTTGACAACTTTACTTCTTGTGTTATACTCCTTTTCTTGGGCCACAACAACATTCATTAGCAACTTGTCTATCCTCTTCTGATGGGATTCCTCCATCATACTTCTTAATCATTAGAGCTCTTAGGTACTCAAAATCATTATTAGGAAGTTCAAATGCTTGTACCATATCTATTTCTAAAGCATGAGAGGGAGGAAGAAGAGGTACCCGGTGAATGCAGTCCCAAAAACTTGCAGCAGTTCTTGCACTTATTACCTCAGTTGAAGTTACTCCTTGTTGTGAGCTTGTAGAGCAGTCCACCATGCATGCATCATCATCAGTGTTGTCATCGTCATCAACTTCTTCAACTTGCTGATCTACTTCACATGGCAGGTGGGGTAAGAAGCATTTGTCACACCAATCCATTTGATTTGTCTCTTCAACAACAACAACTCTGGCATTTAGAGGATCAGGCACTACTCTATTCTCCCTAGCTTGGGGTTGTCTAGCTCCCATGGGTCCTTTACCTCTGTCATCAGACCTCTGATCATTTCTAGGATGATTTGCAAGTCTTTCTTGTCCTTGTTGCCTATGCTGACCCTGAGAACCTTGTCCAATTCCTTTTTCTACCCTGGCCAGCTTGTAAGAGATTTCTTTGACATCCCCGGCCAAAGTCCTTACAACTTCCTCAAGATCCACAGCCTTACTTGATTGAGGCTTCTCAGGGTTGATCAGTTTAACACCCTCCCTCTTAGGAGGTTTTCCAACTGCTTTAATGTTGTTCTCAATTTGCAGAGCCATGGTAAAGGCCTGCCTCAAAGTCCCAGGGTTCTTATCCCTCAAATAGTAAGCAACTTTCTTATCAAATGCATCTGAATACTTTATCAGACATGATTCATCACATGGCCTCAAATTAACAGGCAGTCTTCTCAATGTTTTGTTAAATCTAGTGTTGAAATCATGCACTGATTCATTAGGATTCTTTTTTATATTTTCAAACTCTGATAAAAGAAACCTAGGGTCTTGTTTTATCACCATACTACATTCTAAAGGCATTCTTCATCTCTGTCCAGGAGTCAATGGAATTATCTGGCAGAGATTTATACCAGTCCCTTGCATCCTCTTCTAGAGTATGAATAAATAATTTAATGTATACATCTTCAAACTCTATTTCGAAATCCTCCATCATATTGACAAAGAGTTTCAAGTGTTGATCACCAGTTATTGCATTATTTCCTTGAAACTTAGGCAATCTGTTTCTTACATCCTGTGGCACAACATTTGGATAGCCAGCCATACCTCTAAAACTGATGGGACCAAAAGTATTAACGACAAATGGAGGTCTGGGTGGAGGCTGAGCCATATTATTCTGAGGAGGTGATCTTACAGGAGAAACAAAATGATGAGGAGTGAGGGGTCTATGTGGTACAGGGATACAATTTTCAGAATGACTTCCCTCTAAAGGCTCTATCTCTTGGAAAACTCTATTAGATTTTGAAAATACAGGGGCAGATTGAGAAGAAAATGTTTCAAATACAGATGATGGACCCTCTCCAGATGGAGAATTTAATTCAACAAAGAGGCTACCTGATTCAGAAGCACTTGAGGAAGTACTGCAATCTTCAATCACAGGCTGATCAGTTTCACCAATGGAGATCTCTTTTCTTGATGCTTGATCTCCAACAGCCTTCCAAATTCTTCTTCCTTCTGAATTAGACTTTCCCAACTCTTGAAACAACCTTCTACTAGGGTCCTTGGCAAAGAAATATCTTCTTCCTTCCATCTTTGCAGATATTAATGACAAATCTTACTTGATATATGTTAAGACACTGGTATTTATAAAGAATTTAAACAACACGGAGTCGCCACTAAGGATTTTCACCTTAGTTTGTGCAAATGCACTATGAAAGACCTATCAAATGTCTGTCAATACCAGATTCATGCAAATCTTACAAGATATGCTCTTCTTTTACCCAAATTTATCAATGATGATACAAATCCTAGTGCAATAACTGTATAAGCTGGAAATATTGCACTCAGAACTCACAAATTTGAACAATTCTTACAGATCTGAACAAATAATGATGTTTCAACAATGTATTTGTACTTTAAAATCTGTAAAAAGCATTACCAGGTCTGTACGTGTACACCTTTGTTCAAATACTTCAAAGAGTCCCTGAAAATGGCACCACGAGTGTTGGTATCCAAATTCGTTCTCCTTTTCAAGCCGAGCAGCAACACAGATTCGACAGGGAGCTTAGAGGTAGATAGATCATAGTGTGTGTCATTTTGTAGCTGGGGATGAGATCTAACTGGCCCTTTGTTACTCAGATTTGTGGAGAGATGGATAACACCTTTAAGAGGATTTGACCTGTCCTCACTACTTTAGGTCATGCCTCTTCGACCAGGGTGAGAGGACCCTTAGTGTAACCTCTGTTTGATGAAGGAGATGGAGATATCCTTCCTTTGCACAAATTCTATGAAGAGAACCTTGGGAAAATACGGTCAATGCTCCATGATTTAACTCTTAAGAGTTGTCACTTCTAAACGATGGAGATATTTTCAACACAAGGCTAAGGTTACTGAAGACATTAAGAAATCCTGATTGTTCTGCATATTTTTGCAAGTAGATTTTGTTCCTTTGTTGATACACAGGGAAAACAGGGGTAGTTCAGGGTGGATCAATGGTTTTTAAATGATTTTGGTGGGAGATGAAGCAAGATAAAGTTGATTATACCAGATCTTCGAAGGGACTTCACAACAATGAACAACTTCAACAACAGAAAAGCTTCAGAATAGTTAAGACGTTCCTTCAACCAGAAGGTGTGCTTTAATGGAGGCCCAGATCAACACGTTTTCACATAATCTTTGAGACTCCAACATGAAGGCTCAAATTGAAAGACTCAATTAAACACTAAAGTTTCTGATTAATCATGCCTAAGGTACACCCGAAGACTTACAGACAATCTTTATCAACAAATGACAGTGAATTGATTTTAAATTTGTTTATCTCATCCAAGATGAAGGCTCTTCTTGAAATGAAATTGCAAATACCATTAGACTATCATAGGGATGAGATCCTGTGTGATTTCACAAAAATTTCAATGTAAGATTGCAATAGGAATGAAAGAAACTATTTGCAGACATTCTGAAACAAAGCAGACACAAATTGCTAGAGATTGGACACAAATTAATTCCAAAATTACTTAGATTCATCAGCAGGGGAAAGCTTCCAGAGAAATCTCAGTGCTTGTCAATGGCTATACATATGCAACCAACTTGACACGATAGAAAATCTAACACAGAAGAAAATAATAGGTTATCTCAGCTTTGGTCTCTCGGGAAGATGACTTTCTCAAAATTTTTCTCAAGAATTCAAACTCTGACCATTTGCAAGAGTATTCTCATTGCATTTATACATTTTTTCTCACTCAATTTTCCCCCCAAAAGAGAAGAATATTCGAGGGACCTTTTCTTGTTACCAATTTGTTTCAGACAACAACGTTTAACAAATTCAGATCCGAAATCTGCCAGGTGGACCAATTGTGAACTGATCACATTTCTTGGGCCCTCGACTAATGACTAGGATGCCATGCCACAACTTTTCAGGAGTCCTTTTAATCATTCTGATTCTGTCATGCGAGAAATCCCCTTTTTAATCATTTTTTGGAGCCTCTGCATAGCTGGACTTGACAGGTCATCCCTTTTTTCTCTCGAGGCAACACCTTTTTCACCTTTTGCACCTGCACTTTCATCATTTCATCCTTTTTCCCTCTTTTTCCTCTACAATTTCTGCCCCGCATCCATTTCCTCTGGTAATTCCATTTTTTCGAGTGCCTGAGTAATTCCCACTTCAAAATATTGACCTTAACAATCCTTGGACTCACAATTTAAGTTTCAAATCCATTCAATGGCACCTTACCGACAGAGACGACAAATAATTTCATCAAAGAACGATGAAAAATAGTGCATATTCATGTCTCCAAGAGTCTTGGAGCAAAAATGGCAGAAAAATAGGTGAAATGCACAACAACCATTGATCCTACCCCTTTTCCACTTTATATCATAGTCATCCATGTGTTTCCTTGGTGCAAATGCAAAGGAGAAGCACAGAGGCAAGTCTCAAACAAGCGCGAGCCTTCCACGTACCCTGGGCCCAAGAAAAATGCCTTTTGGCCTTTGAAAAGTCTTGGTGAAAAAAGGAGCCAGCGGGAGCCTCCACGTGTCTCAATGGCACATTTTGAGATGGTCCCCAAAAGTAGAGACCCCAAACAAGCATGGGCTCAACACGTGTCTCAGTCTGGCAGAGTCTGTTAAAAAGTTGAAGGTTCAGCGGAAGGCACCATGTGTCTAGGGTCCGAGACAGTTTCCTTTGGCCGTTGAAAAGTCCAAGCAAAAAGGCAGAGTGAGCAGAAGCCTCCAAGTGTCCTCCTGGTGCTTCTTCAAAATAAAACTCAGGGGCCAGTCCCCAAACAGGCATGGTCCCTCCACGTGTCCCAGGCCTTTAGAAAGTTGCTTGAAAATTCTAAGTATGGGAAGACCCAACGGAAACCTCCACATGTCTTCATGGCGCAACTTCAAGATGGTGCCCAAGAGCAGAGACCCTGAACAAGCGCGGGCTCACCACATGTCCCAGGCCTTAGAAAATTGCTTTTGAAAATTTTAAGTACAAAGTGGAGCCAGCGGAAGCCTCCACATGTCTCCCTGTCGCAATTGTTAAGGTGGGACCCTGAGGTGGATCCTCAAATGAGCGCCAGCCCTCCACATGTCCATGGCCTGCCAAAACTTGTACCGGCTGCATGAAAAATTTGTCTAAGTCTAGGAAAAGCAACAGAATCCTCCACGTGTCCCCCCGGCGTAACTCCAAGGCCAAACCAAAAGGTGAATTTTCAAACGAGCGTCATTCCTCCACATGGACAAGTTTTGGGTTGAAGTGAGCCATAGAGTTTTTAGAGTGCCCCGCCGAGCCGCATCCAACCAAAAAGGGCCACGTTTCCACTGATGCAGAGATGTAAATTTGATGGGGAAAAACACACCCGTCAAACCATAAAAATGCAGGAAAACCACCATTTGAGCCCGGAAATGAATTTTTCTTCAAGGACAAAGAATTTGGAAATGTTATAAGGTTCAAATATGATCCTCTGAGCTACATCCAATCACGTTTCCTCAGGTATTTGGGACAAAAATGACAGGGACAACAAAACGTGACTGTGGAAAATGCAAAGGAAAGGAACAACCGAGTTTTACGCCCAATTTACAGACTCCTTCAGATGGACAGAGAAATGAAAAACAAATTTTGGACCTTTAAGTGATCTTCGACCAAGGAAGGGACTGATCATGGAAACCAAATGGAGGACAGAGTCTTCAAGCACCAACACAGGGAGATAGAAAACATGACAGAGGCCGCAAACTGAGGAATTTCAATGACAAACGGGGCGAGACTAATTTGAGCACGATCCTAAATTTATAACCAAAATCAAATGGGACGATAATTGCTTGCCTTTGTGGTAATGTTTGCCTTCACCAAACAACACATAATACAAAATAGTTGTCAAGTGTCAAGTTATAGTCAAAGAGCTTAAGATGTGGTATGACAATTTATCTATTTCATTTAATGTATAGAAATTAATAATATAGAAATAATGCATTAAAGATGCAATGAACAACCTAAAGCATTTCATTAATTTTTTGATCCCATCCCACAATCTAGTCAACAATTAAGATTATTATCTAAACATAATTTGCAGCTCTAGGTTGCAAGGTATTTGAAGTTGTATGGCATCATCAATATACATCATATTTTAAAAGTCATATAATGGACTATTGAGATTGACATCGTGGTCTTATATGTACAAAATTCATGAACAATACCATTCAATAATCTTGTTTATTGTCTTCGATGTGCATTTCAGTGAAAAGTGGGATGAAGCATATAATTGCTTTTATGCAAGTAAAAATCAACTACAAAACACCAAACATGTGATGGTGATAAGTCACAGCACAAGCCCTACTAAGGTGAGTTACATTGGGTCGTCTTTTTTATGACACACAAAAATGTGGGAATGTTTAACATAGAGTAGACTTGCAAAAAGAAATGATTAATCATGTGCTACCATGTTCAAGAGAGGAGAGTTTCCCACATTTCTAGTATAAACGTAAACAAATAATGAATATAAAATGCCACGACACAATTGTAGAGTATTGCTTTGAATTTACTAGAGAGAAAATGATGTGAAGTACCTCAATACCATCCACTTCCTCCAAATCATCATGCTCTAATTTTGGATGATGTCATTTTTTAACCTTTTGTTCAATGTGTGATAAACTCCATTACCGTTGAGAGTTGTAATAATGATATTCCAAAGGGGACTTGCACCCTAGCTATATTTTTAATTCGTACAGTTGGTACTATATTATCATTGACTAGATTTCAAAGGTCTCCAATTATCCAAAGTTAAATGGGATAAATCAATTATTATTTTATCAAATTGGAGGTACTCATGCAATATTGGTCTCCTATAATCGATGAGTCAATCCTCCTCTTCGCTCACACAACTTGTAAACACTGACATGTCTTATAAACACTCAACTAATCCTAATCACTACTTGAGTTGTTACAACTACTCACACACATTCTCACTAATTACAATGACTATTACAACTTTATTGTACTAGTACATTTAACTAAATCTCCAAGATTCATCCCTTAGTACAAACTCAATTTCAAGGGACCAATACATCACAAGAATTAACCATGTATGTGAACTAACACATGTTTGCAATTTAACATACAAACACTTTTTCACACAATAATGGGAAAAGCCTTACTATACCTACCAAGCAGTAAACAATGTTGCTAATCTAAACAAACTATGGATAGGGACAAAGACAACGTTTGATTTCTTGAATTGTGAACAACGATAAACAATTGTTCATAACACGATCAACATGTGAATAGGGACAAACACACTTCACAATAAAATGTGGCATGTGCCTCTACTTTCATTTCAAAATATCCTTCTTTGCTTGGTTAGGCCTCACCGAGCAACTATAAATCAACTAGTGGGACTATGTCCTCACTGTATTTTCAGTGGGTGTTGGCCACCTCATTGGCCCTTGCATTTGCAGCCGTTGTACTTGATCGTAGCCACTTGCATGAACAAAATGGTCACCTATTCCACTAGAAATCATTCTTGGCATTAGTGGCACAAGCTTTTGAATTGTCTGCATCCAAAGTGTGTCGTCACTACCACCAATGACTAACAACTCTTTAAGTTATGTAGTCTTTTGGGTGTGTTAGTTTTGCAGCTTTAATAGATTGCAGCCTTTGAGTTATCAATGAATTCGAGATTGGATTGGCCCTCCTCTCTTTGTTTCCTCCAACCTCCTTTTTGTTAAACTGGCTAGGTCAAAGTATGTATTCTTCCATTGGACATTGCACATTGAATGAACCCCCACATAAGTGACATACACAATTCTCACAATATTGTGTCCTCTATAAAAAACAAATTCAACTTTGACCACATAAATGACTCTTTATCAACTTACAAGACTAATAACAACAAAATAATACTAATTTTGGCATAACATATAAGACCTATCAAACTATATACTTTATTTATAATTAATTATTCAAACATTAACTAAAGAGAACACGCTCTTGTGAATAAATAATCCATCCTAGAAGCATAAACAATAAATTATAGTCAAAAGACTATTGACTGCACAAAAACCATCAAACCCTAAATATTTATAATCTCAAAACTATATATTGAAAACTAAAAAATTATACAAACAAATAAAAGTTGGGCTCTCCATTTCTATATGACGATAAAAATGCACCATTTTTTTGTACATTCACACCATAAAGCACTATATTAATCACCCCTAGAATACAAACAGGCCTACAATCTATTCAACCATGCCTTTGATTGACCAACACTATTTGCTCAAAATATATATTTAGAGAACTAGTTCTGATTTTACAGCTGGCCCTTGTTGTAATTGCTAACATCTTCTCTGAAGAAAAGCCTATTGAAGATGTTCTTCCATAAGTCCAATAAATGATTCAAAACATATTGCACAACAAATCAAATTATATTGAACTCCCGAGCACAAGATTAGATGCACCATGTAGACGTCTCTCTCTCTCTCTCGATGTACCAGGTCTTCACAGGGTTGAATCAGTTTCACATATCCCCGTAGGCGTGTTATCAACATCAAATGGTCCACCTATAATGATCCATGCACGTAGTATAGAACTCATGTATTTGTTGTTTTGAGAATCTGAACACGTTTCTACTCAAACGCAAACTGCACAACTAAAGAAACACCAATGTAGCGTCTAGAGGAATAGGGCAATTTTTTTTTACTACCTCATCTTACAAGTTGTCGAGAAAAGAGATTAACATATTGTAATGCAAATTTGAAAGTACGTGCTTCTCAAGCTATTTTTATTATTCTCTTTAATCTACTCTCAAGTTATATAGCTTATCTTCTTGTTGCCATGATAAGTTCTAGAAAATACTAACTCTCAAATATATCCTACAACAAACACTAATAATTCTCCTCACCAGTCTCTCATGTTGCTCTGATACCAAATGGACAAATCAATTGTTTTTTAATTTATTTATCAAACCAAAGTACTTTACAATATTAATCTCCTATAATCAAGAAATCAAACCTCATCTCCTCAACTACCACACACATTCTAGAAACACTCAACCATAATCACCACTTGAGTTGTTACATCTCCTTGTACACATTCTCACTAATTATAATGACTATCACCACACACAGTTTGTTGTAATAGCTAAACTAAGCAAATCTACAACAATATATATGTTCATAAGGAATTTTGTCGATGGATACCTTCCATGTGAAGGCACCGAGCATCATGTAGTTTTTTAACCAACACTTGTTGATGTATACATTCATAGGGAATTTTATTGATGACTACCTTCCATGTGAAAGCACCAAGTATCATGTAGTTTTTTTCCCAACACTTGTCGATGTAGAACTTGTCTTACATTGTTCATGACATTTTAATGAAGTTATTCAATAAACTTAGAGAACAAAGGCAAAGATGGGTCAAGCACTGTATTTGTAATATTGATTTGGGTGATCGACAAAATTTTGAGAATTACAACCCAACTTCAATAAATACAATTACAAAGCCATGCCTATCAATGCAAACTACTTCATGCATTGATAGGGTTGTCTCTTACACACTAAATCCACTAATATTATATTGGCAAGCGTATTTTTAGACTAGTGTCAAATTTAAAATATTTATGGGAGAGCTACATTTGTAGAATTAGAGCCAATCAATGTTGCTATCTATCAAAAGTAGACAAGAGAAAAAAACATTCAATTAAATTACAAGCGTACATTTAAAATAACAAGGTAGCAAGTTGCAAAAGGATAAAGTTCAAGCAACTTAAAAAAAAAAACTTAATGTTATTACTAAATACACCACCCCAAGGACAAATTGATATGAGAAAGGAAAATTGATGAATATTTTAACAAAATAACCTAAAAATTAAATGTACACTACAAGATCTTCTACTTCAAAAATGAAATTATTGTAAGTTTAATGAAGGGCTATAGAGGCTAGCTTGTTTTCCTTGGATTGTGACCTATTGCCTGCAAGATAACATGTGTAGTATCCTAGGCATGTATTTTAATGTTATATATACAAAAAAAAAAAAAAATCATATAAATTGAAGTCGTAGGCAACATCTCAATACAAAGCTGTCTAGACATATTTCAATGATATAACTGTTATATTTAGTCAAATAAGTGCAACTTTTTTCAGAAAAAATGTAAGGCATAGGTAACATCTCAATACAAAGCTGCCTAGACATATATTTCAATAATATTATTGTGATATTTACTCAACTGATGTGCAACATTTTTCACTAAAATGAAAGGCATGGGCAACCTCTCGATACAAAGCTGTTGTTTAACTCGTCAAAAATCCAAGCCCAATAAGACCGGCACACTTAAGTACAAGGTTCCGATTACAATAAACCTCGACATCTACAAAAGTATTGCACCCCTATTAGAGAAGCAACTCTGACGGAACATAATAATAACACAAGCAATCCTTTTTCAACTTAACTATGGATTATATTTTCGTGTCTTAAGGTGACACGCATACATGAATTGGCAGTCCTGGGGAAAAAAATGCCACGTTATAACCTTGAAAACTGTCAAAGATAATTATAGGTTATAAAATGTAGAAAAGGAAAAAAAAAGTCACATTATAGCTTTCACAACTCTGAACAAAATTATAGATTATAAATATTGAATACGACATGACTATAGTTTATAAGTACAACCTGAGACATCTTTTCCTCCTGAGAGCGAAAAAAAATCACTTCACAAGCTTCATATGAAATACATGATGAGCTATCATAGAGAAAGATGAATATTGGCGGTTAGTAATATTAAAGGACACAAACCTCCGGGGAGGAAATTGATTCCTGCTTTCAATTAAATTTGTCAGCCAGTCACTTCTCTGTGTGAAGCTTTTGTCTGAATGTTGCTGCTCTTAATAACGAACAAACTGTCTCTTGTCTCCCTCGGGACGTTTTCCATATGGGTTACTTGAACTGAAACTATGACCACTCTTTCTACCATCAACTTTTCCCCTGCTGCCTCTTACCAAATTCCCAGCTTTCTTTTTGAACTTGGCCACATTGCTATCAATGTTAAGGTTCACCTTGGGTGGGCAATTAAATCCAAAAGATGTAGCCACAGCCTGTGATTAAGTATTTGACATCAATGATTACTTTTATATACGGTTGTACATCAAGTAATAAAAAATGTCAAATCTATAAAGAGATCTGTAGCCATTTTACTGTCCGGTTGTGAAGAATCGAGTTTACCTGAAGGTCGAGACGGTGAACATTAAATATATCCTTCATAGAGTGGGAATTATATGCCAAAATGTAAGATCTGTAGGCATCACGGGCAGATTGGTGAAGATAATAGTTCTTTTCAATCAATTTTTCCTGCAGTCACCCCAACAACTACAGTTTTTAAAAATGTACTACCTGCCATTTCAAAATGACACAGTATAAAGAACACTCAAAAATTGTAGTTGCAAAAATTGCACTCAAAAACAAATCATACCAGTTGTGACTGGACATTTGCGGTCTTCTTCTCATCATACTGATATTCATGCAGTGGCACTTTAGCACCCTACAAATCAAACACAGTAAATAAATGAGCAGTTACACTGTATCAAAGGACCAAATGGATTACATTGTAAGAGAGGGCAAACCTTCAAATACCGAAGAAACTGCAACTCCTCAGGAATGAGAAACAGCAAAGCTTTGCCTCTTCCACCCTCACCACGAGCTGTTCGACCAACCCTGTGGATGTACTCCTGAAATTCAACATATTTCACATGAAATATGAATCAACATTTTCATCACTCGAAAGTGCGGAACAATTCAACAAGATAGAGACAAAAGGCATGGCAAACCTTTGGATCATCAGGAGGATCATACTGAATAATCCAATCCTGCATGGAAAGGTTAAATTCATTAAAGGAATTTGAATACCAAATTTAGTCCTAAGAAATCCTGCTTCAAATTTGTCTAGAAAGTAAGTATCAAATAGTAACAACCCTATAGTTAAAATAAATGAACATTCCAATAACCATGAGAACTTGCAAGTTGCAGCCATTCAGATACTTCACAGAAGGGAGAGAAGAAAATGCATACATAAAGAGATTTCTTCACATATTTTGTGTACACAACAAGATTATCCTACTCTATTTATTTTATAGTCTCGTTCTACTATACTACTTTGTTAGTCATGTAGCATTAGAAGAAGTGGGTATAATCAACCATATGACAAATGATTGAGTTGTTGCAGATTGCTACTCGAGAAAAGCTACTACAGCTCTCATCAAATAAAAAGTGGAAAATAAAATTTAAAAATAGCTAATTAGAGAATATAACTACAAGGATACTTCATAATATCATATTACTTAATACAAGCATAATCTGTCTAACATGACAACATTAACTGCGAAAACCTAAAGCCACTCCCAAACAAATTTAACTGAAAACCAAAATACGAAGCACACTTCTTCTTTATGACAACCATTAGGCAAAATAGGCGTAACAACCAAGACATGCCCCTCCTGATTATTTCAGTGATTCCAGAATGACAAGACATGAGTTTAAATGACTCAAAATTCGACAACACATTCCCACCTACGCTCAATAAAAGACCTAGAGGAATTTGTCCCCAGTTTTTCAGTACCACTGTACCATATATTATAGTAATCAAAAAAATGAAGGAAAACACAGATTAAGAAAAAAGAGGAGTAAAATAAGTAGAAATTATAGTTTATATCAAAAAACTCACAGATTTATACACAAGCACAGATCCTCAACATGGATCTAATATATGCCGACAGGTATCCAAAAGACTCAAGGTACCAATCCCTATGTTCTAGATTCTAGGTGCCAATCCTTGTGTTCTTACACTTGTATTGTGGTGGGACTGACTACCCCTCTTTTGTATACCTGTGCGCCCATATCAGATCTAAGTCAAAATAGATTTGTGCTACTTATAATTATATACACTAAATAATTAATAAATTATTATCATACAAACGTATGCAGCCAATAGTATAGATTACACTTTTCATATACTTTTCAAAGTGCAGCCTTCTTGGAAAGGTTTGAGGTATCCAAAAGACTCAAGTTACCAATCTTCAATCCCTATGGTCTTACAGTTGTGTTGTGGTAGGACTGCCAACCCGAATCTTTGGTATGTAGGCATAAATGAATAAAGACTTCCCCTTTTATAATTGTTTTGTGTGGTTATGCGGTTGTAACCGCTAACTAATTTTGTAACCGTCTTTGCATAATAAATACCTGGACACACAACCCATTTGTACAGTGTGTATTCCGGTTTTCTCTTCATCATTCTTTACACATTTATTCGGTTTATTCTCTCTCTCCACAAATTCTAACAGTGGTATCAGAGCGTGGGGCAAGTAAAGGGAGGGAGGAAGAAAGATATTTTCGTGAGTCCCATTAGAGCACGCTGCAGACAGAAATCAAGGGCACGCCATTAGGGCACGAAAAATCACGCTATACAGTCACAAATCAGAAGAATACACTCGCATTTTTCTAAATAAAAATAAATAAAAAATAAAAGTCATGAAAATACAGTCGCGAATGGCACATTTTTCAAGAAATTAACAGTATTTTCGAGCATGAAAATACAGTCACGAATGGCACGTTTTTCAGGAAAATAACAGCATTTTCGAGCACAAATAGTCGGATTTAATAGCCACAAAAAATCGTGATTTTAGACATTTTTTACAGTCGTGATTTGCGCTAATATGGTGTATTATTACAGTCATGAATTGCTAGGGCACAAATATTTTTCACAGACATAAGGCAGGAAAGACACAGAAGCAAAAAGACTACTTGCACTAGGGCACGGAACTGTGCAACTGGTATTTTATTTTATTTTATTTATTCATTGCCAAAATACGCAATTGTATTTATTCCATTTTATTAAAATGGAAATGCCCATAGAAAAATATTCTTGTCTAAATTTTCATACATGGAGAGTGAAAATACAAATGCAACTTATGAATAAAAATTTGTGGGGCATTATAAACGGGAAAGAGACAACACCTACCGATGCATCGAAATTGTTAGAATGGCAAAGCAGAGATGATAGAGCGAAAGCTATTATTGGCCTTGTTCTCTCTGACTCTGAACTTCATCATGTAGACCTAGACAAATCATCGAAAAAAATTTGGGATACTCTAAATAAATTATTTGGAGCGAAAGCAGTCAAAGCCAAATTTTCCCTGAAACTTCAGTTATATAGTAGCAGAAGTGAAAGCTGCAACTGAGGGCGAAGATGCCAAAGCTATCCTATTAAATAGTCTATCTTCAAAATATAGCAATGTAGTTTTTACCCTCAATCAAATTCAATCTCAATCTCTGGATGATATGATAGTAGCTCTTCTAACTGAGGAAAAACGAACTACAGAGGATGCAGAAGGTCATTCCCAGCAAGAAAGTGCATTCTATTCTAGACCCAGAAAATATCATAGAAGATCAGATAAGTCGGAGATTAAATGTCATTATTGTAAGAAAAGAGGTCACACAGCATGGGATTGTCGTGTTCGAGCCAATGATGTGCTCAAGGGTAAAGTCATATCAAATACAGCCAATATAGCCATGGTTGAAGACCCACCAGATGCAGAAGGTTGTGAGGACAGTGACGAATACACACTATAAAGATGCTCTAAACTTTGAAGGCAAGAAAGGATACAGGGTAGATGAAGCTCGATATGGATGGTTGCTCAGATAGTTCGGGAGACCGTGGATCTTGGGAATTATACCCTCATGAGGGTCATGAGACAACTTGATGGAGCTTGTGGATAGCTCAGTATGGATGGTTGTCCAATAATTCGGGGGATTTGTGATTTGGGAGTTTGGGGAGGTGGAATCCGGGAACTCAGGAATTCAGCTCGGGAGCTACACCTTTACGAAGGTCATGAAGCAACTTGATGGAGCCCTATCCTATCATAGCATTGCTTTCAAAGTGAAAGTGTTTGAAGATAGCGTAGTTCTGTTTTGTTAGATTGTTTGTTTTTGAGTTATGTAGGGTAAGTCTTAAGAGGGGGTGTAGGAATAAATGAATAAGACTTCCCCTTTTATAATTGTTTTGTGTGGTTATGCGGTTGTAACCGCTAACTAATTTGTAACCGTCTTTGCATAATAAATACCCGGACATACAACCCATTTGTACAGTGTGTATTCCGGTTTTCTCTTCAATCATTCTTTACAAATTTATTCGGTTTATTCTCTCTCTCCGCAAATTCTAACATGGTATACCCGTGGGCACATATCAGATCTATGTTAAAATAGATATGTGCTACGTATAGTTATATATATTAAATGATTAATTTATTATTGTGGCAAAAACCATGTAGCTAACATTATAAATCATACTACAATAAAAATCAAAGTTGATGTGGGGTGTAGAATACACCTCTCGACGCAAATGAATTAAGTTTGTTGAAGAAATGAGCAAGGGCTATCTGATGGGAGATTGGTTACCAAGAAGTGGTTGGTCATTCATACTTGATAGAGACATTGGAAAGAGTTCTTTATTAAACAATTCAGAGTGGGAAAGTCTAGGGGAAGATATTTTTCGGATAGATATTTGAATTAAAGAGGAGAGCAGAGCAGTTGTATGGAGACAGAGATGGTTGGGATGACAACACAACTGGAGGAAGGTGAAATCACAGACATTATTTAATTAAGACCCTGCTGAAAAAAAATCGGCAAACACGCATGTCTTCATTTTCAAAGCACTTTAATGAAATAGTAAAAAAAATTGATTTCCATTGACAAATGCCTGGGAAAATGATGTGCTGGCTTTCATTATAAAGCGGCAGATGACAATCCGGCTTGGTCAATGTGTAGCATGTGGATACAAATAACACATAAATTCTTCAAAATATGTATTCGTGATATTGAAATGCTTTTCACTTCAAACCCTTTATACATGGGGGTTTTCTCATGGCCAGGTTCAGGTACTGCAACTGTCAGTCTATAAAGTAAGGTCGGCAACTAAGGGAGTCCGCAGCATGACACCAACAAGGGAATGACATAGCATGTCCGGAAAGTAAATATTTCACAGTTACTAGGGTTTAAATTGCGTAAAAAACTTTAGAAAAACAGAGGATTTTCTAGATATATTAAAATTCAGAAAATAAAATAAAATTTATTTTCCCATTTGTTCCCATGTAAACTGTGTTTGTTCCACATGTAACTGGCAATACACTTTGTTACCAGGAAACGCCTAGGGCCCCCATGTATCCTCTTAGAAATGTTTCCGATACGGAAACGGGGGGGAAACGTCCCAGAAACATCCCAGAAACGCCTGGGACATTTCCGGAAATGACCAGGACACGCCTAGGGCCCCCATGTTTCCTCTTAGAAACGTTTCCGGTATGGAAACGGGGGATACCGGAAACAGGGGGGAACATCCCGGAAACATCCCGGAAACGCCTGGGACATTTCCGGAAATGACCAGACGTTTCCGGAAACATCCCAGACGTTTCAGGATGTTTCTGGAGTATGAAAAGTGTTGTACTGGTTCCAACCATATCAGTTTTCATGTTGTTAAAAGTCAGCCTCAGTGCTAACTGCACATTCTATGATTTGTGGATCTTTCTGCATACAAGAAGAGTTATATTGGGTTCCACTTGGTGGAAAGACATGACTAGTTGTTTCTTTCAATAATGTTATAACTTACACCAGTTGTAATTGTTGGGGCTTCTGGGTATGAATTGTGATCTGCTATTGATGCAGGCAGCAGGAGGGACGTTTCTGGGACAGTACCATGTTGAATGATGAAATCTTTAGAACTTCAATGAATACAATATATTTTGAGTGCTTTATCTCTTATGGTCTGTGGACTAAAATTTTGAAGATGAGTACTATGCATATATATAAATATATATATTTATATTTTTTACTTTGTGATAATATATTGTACGGATGTTTCCCATAATGTTTCGTACCCAAGGTTTTTTGTAAATAGACATTTCCGTGTTTCAAACTCGTACCCATACCCGTACCCATTTCCATTTCCTGGCAACATAGGCAATATGTGATGATTGAATCTCACACCAAGTTTTTCATTTGCTCCCAGGTTTGACCCTTTTTTTTCCCAGGATTAACTGCCGTGCCATTCAGCAGGTCAAAACAACACAGGAACAGGGCAGGCTGTTTTAAAAACGAGTAATGTGTTTTATTCACAAGTCCTGCTATGTTAAGGAGTACTTATTATTGTAAGACAGTAAGCAGTTGAAACACAGCTTGCAAGTGATGGCAAGCTCTTCAATGACAGTTAACTCTTAAAAGACAGACAGCGTTTTGGAGATCAATACCTCAGTTAAGATGATAACTCTATTCCAGAAATTCTGCAGGAAAGGATGATGTGAAAGGGCATCCTAGCATGTGCAAATGGTGTATACAGGAAGAAACATACACAAAAAGTCAAAATTCAGCTTTCATCAATAGTTGTTTTTGAGCAAGAAATGACAGCCTTGGATGAATGGCTGGTGAAATGGAGTGGCAAACAGAACACCCATTCAATTTTATATACCAGAGGCCAGGATAGTCATCCAGCCAATCAACGGTAGGGTAAAAACCCTTTCTGACTAAATATGCTAGGAAGCCCTTTCATGAACAGAGCAAAGGAGCATAGCGCTACTAAACAGATAAAGAGAAAGACAAAGGCAAAACAAATTGTCTAACACAGATTTATCAGCAATGAGATGAGGAAGTCGTAAAGGGAGCTCGAGGATTTAGATGGCTTGAGAGCGCAGGTGTTTCATAGTATGAACATATTCAAATGTTTCCTAAACAACTTGATCTCCTTCAGGAAACATAAGTCTTTACCGCTCGAACCCTAGGAAACAGATACCCTTACCATGGGGGTCCTGGTACGGGTATGAAACATACCCAATACGGGTAAGCCCCGAATACGGCCAAGGTAAGGCCGGAGCAGTCCAGGTGTGCCCAAGTACATCTGTAGACATACCTGAGCATACACTGACTGCTTCGGCTGTATCCTAGCCATATCCGAGGCATTTCCAGGCCTAAAAACTTTTTTTAATTTTTACAACATTATAAATATAAAGAGCAAAAAAGACATTAAAAAACACAATACAAACCCTAAAAGTCAAAGAGATAACATAAAACAAAAGCAAAACACAAAAACAAAACATAAAAGTAAAACAACATCTTACCTCACATTCCCTCAATGCATACTTACTCTCCAACCTTTCATTTTGTTCATTTAGATTTGATACTTCATCAAGAAGCATTGCTATCATTTTCATTTTCCTAAGCTAGTATGCATGCCTATTTATTGCCAAGGTGATTGAGGAGCTTTAAGGGGGGGTACGGGTATGAAACATACCCAACTACGGGTAAGCCCCCAAATACAAGCCAGTGTATGGCCAGAGCAGTCCAGGTGTGCCCAAGTACATCTGCAGACATACCAAAGCGTACACTGCCTGCTTCGGTTGTATCCTGGCCATATCCGAAGCGTTTCCAGGCCCAAAAACCATTTTTAATTTTTTACAACATTATAAATATAAAGAGCCAAAAAAACATTAAAAAACACAATACAAACCCTAAAAGTCAAAGAGATAACATAAAACAAAAGCAAAACACAAAAACAAAACATAAAAGCAAAACAACTTACATCACATTCCCATCGTTGCATACTTCCCTCTCCAACCTTTCATTTTGCTCATTTAGATTCAATACTTCATCAAGAAACATTGCTATCATTTTCCTAAGCTAGTACGCATGCCTATTTATTGCCAAGGTGATTGAGGAGCTTGAATGGGGAAGGAGGGAGGGGGGTCGGTGGAATTCTTTGAAGTTCTATTTATTTATTTTTGTTTTTGATCTTCACACACTTCGTGCTTGTTTTGACGTTTTATTGTTTTCAATTTAAAATTTTGAACTGTTTTTTCATTTATTAAATTATTTACGAATACATATACGCTATGCCTTGGGGCCTAGGGTTTAACCATTGTTTTCTTTCCTTACAATGTTGGTTTCTAAATTTATAGACGCAACTAAAGAGAATACTACTACAATGGCAACAAATTTCACCTCCTCTGACCAATCTCGGTTCAAATTCGATCCAAATTCACCATTATGGAGGCATGTCACAATGCTACGGTAGCTTCCAGGTGGTGGGTCTTTTGTTTGGCAATGCCATGATTGCAATGGCAAATTCAAAGGCTCATATCGAATGAAAGTAGACATGTGTGCAATACCAGGTCATAGCATTAGAACTTGCAAGGGGAGTAACAATGTAAGTGTGCCAACAACCAAAGTTTTAAAGTACAACAAGGAACAAGATGCAAAAGCGATATATGCCATGAAAGTGGGTCATCCATTGTCAAAAAATGGAACTTCATCTCAATTGACAAGGCCACTTGTTGCCCCATCTCGTATTGACTCCCCAATTGTAGTCCCGATACATCCATTTGTGACAACACCCTTTATGCAAGATGAGGATTCGCCTCTTTCACAAAAGACAAAAGGACCACTGGAAATTTCCTTTCAAAATGAGAGCAGAAATATTGTGGATAAACACATCGCACGATGTGTGTACACAAATGGTTTGTCATTTAATGTTTGTCATGTCACCATATTGGCAAGATATGGTGGAAGCAATCAATGAGGCCCCAAAATGGCACAAAAGGTCAGGTTATAAGAAGCTCGTCACCGCCCTATTGACAAAGAAAAAAACTTGTGGTTGTAGTATGCCTTAAAGGGGCAATGTTTTTTAAAGTGGTTGATTGTGAGGGAAACTTGAAAGATGCCTAATTCATTTCCAACATCCTCATTGAAGCCATTAAGCCAATGAGGCCTCAAAATGTTGTCCAATCCATAATGGACAACACTAAGAATTGCAAGGCCATTGGGATGTTTGTGGAGGCAAAGTATGGGCACATTTTTTGGACACTTTGTGTTGTCCATTCACTCAACTCAATACTAAAAAAGTTGGCCAGTGAAATTGAGTGGATTAAGCAAGTGTATGCCAAGGGTGAAGAGATCCAGATGTTTGTGACTAACCATCACCATTCGCAAGGCATCTTATGATCTTACTTGCACTAAGAGCTGCCAAAGGTAGAAGTTGTCTTTCTTTAATTTATAATGGTTTTTTAAAAAGCTATCAAAAAATTTCAAAAATAAACAATTTTTGTTCTCCATTTCTTACTAGGTTGTTGAGACTCAATTTGCATCACACACAATTGTCTTGAGATGACTTGTGAAGGTGCGAGAGGCACTTAGAAGGATGGTCACTTCCAACCTTTGGGTTCTATGAAGGCAATCAAACGCTAAACAAGTCCAAAATATTAAAGTGTTGATCTTAAATGACGACTGGTGGGATTGTGTAGAATACTTGTTGAGTTTTACCAAGCCCACTATGAGTATGACCCACTTTATTGATATGGATCAGCAATGTCTAGGATATATATATATATATATATATAATGGCATAGACTCAATGATTGAGAAGATTAAGAACATCATAAATGCATAAAAGCAAGATCCTGAGGAAATATTTTTCAAAGAAGTAAAATCATACCTCATTGAGCGGTGGAACAAAGTGACCATCCCGTTGCATCTCCTTGCCTTTGCATTGACTCTCAGATTCTATAGCACGAAGATCCTTTCTTTGCCAGAGATGGTGTCACCATATAGGGATGCTAAAGTCAATGAGGGGTATATGTTAGCATTCTCTATGCTCTTCCCTAATCCTGAGGTCAAGAACATGGTTATGACCGAGTTTGGAAATTTTTTAACCTCCATAGGCCATAGCCTTCACACTCTTCGAGACAAATACAAGACAGATCTATGTACCTGCTGCCTCTTGCAACCAAGGTCTTGTCACAGAAAAGATTTTTACTTTTTTAGTTCTCTTTCCTTTTTGTTTTAACTTTTTTAAAATTTAAGTGTTTGCTTTTATAAATTTTAATTCTACATTGAATTTGCCTAAATAGGTTGCAAATTCATCTTTCTTTAAGCGCAAACTAGGGTACGTATAGGTTCATCCACTCACAAAAGCGCAACAAGCTAGGGGCAAAAAAGGTCGGGGAGTTGGTGTATATACATTCCAACTTGTGTTATCTATCCCACAACCAATTGGAGTACAAGGAAGGGCCAACAACGAATTGGAATGTTGACCCAGAGTGTTGACTTGGAAGCTTTCGTTTCCCACCTGTCATTACATGACATGGAATTGGAGAATTATTTGGCACTGCAATGCCTACATGCACAAGGGGATGCTAGTGGTAGTTGGTGTGCTTCAAGACCATGTGTTTCTAATCAACCACATCATGATGTTCGCAATGAAGAGCAATATGATGAATATTGAATACTAGTTTGATCATTGGTGTAATAATTAAATTTAATATATCATGACATTGTGAATTGTAGTTGTAATTTGGCATTTGGTTGGTTTTAATTTAAGCCTTTAACAAATTATGAGTAGTTTTTTGTGGTTATTTAGCTTATTATGTTTATAGTATGCATAATATGCCGTTAATTCCTATTTGTTAGTCAGGAATTTATTTATTTATTTATTTTGTACGGATGTATCTAAAGCCAAAAACAAATCCATATTTGTATCTGTATCCAAAATGTATTGACAACTTCAGCTCAAACCAAGTAAATGTAGTTCAGAGGTAAGACAATCGCACTCAATCCTTTGGACTTTGTTTGTAAGCTATCCCAGATTTGTGGGAAGAAAGCATTGGATCACAAGACAATATAATGGAAGAGGAGAGGCATGTGGATGACTCTCATACCAAGTTAGAAAAGATGATCTTGGCATTATAGACCTAATCCAAGAACTTTACAACGTGGATGATTCTCAAGCCAAGTGAGAAAAGGTGAGCATACCATTAATTTGTAGATTTTAAGTCAAAACAACTCGTGCTGGTCATAAATCCATTATGTTACAGTTTTGGGGAAGAAGCAGAGCACAGATATAACAATGGATTGTTTTTTTGTGCATTAAAGGCAATGGCATGATAGATAGTGAAAGGCATAACCAAGCAATCATAGATAAGATAAGATAAAGAAGCAATCATAGATAAGATAAAGGGGCAAAATCTCGAGGGATTTAACCAGTTTACTTTCTGTTGTTTCTGTATGAAGCAATATGTCAGGAGGGTGAGCATTTTACACTTTTCCCAGACATTTTCATGTTTCATAATTCAGCCAAACATTCGGAGGAATTGCAGATGAAGAAAAAGACAAGAAAAAACATTGACAAGTGTTAAGAATCAAACCAAGTAAATTTTGTTCTGAGGTGAAACAGTCATGTTTGAACCTTCGAACTTCATTCAATTATTTTAGTATCCCAAATTCGGGGAGAGGTGTGGGTGGGATCACTAAACCAAAGGACATAATAAAGGTGGAAAAGGAGAAGATCTACTCCAAGAACATTGCATCATGATGATTTTCATGTTCAGTCTAAGAACTTGGTGTTTTCCCCCTTGTGTGAGGATGTAATGTCCCCTTTCCTACACCAAAGGCCTAAGGGCCAATCCGAGTCCAAGCCTTGGTCATAACCGAGGGGCTGTGGACGTTGAGAGCTATTGGGTATGAATATCTAGTCCATTTTGTTATAATTCTGCATTGACATATGCAAAAAGGTGTGTTAGAAGGACTAGATATTACGTTTTGTCGTTAGGAAGGGGCCACATGGTACTAATATTCTAATTTTGCGTTTGGGGGTCACTTTTGGACCATGGTGACTTAAAAAGGGAAAAGTAACTTAAGTTACTTTTATTTTATTGGCCCTTCCAAGGGAAAAATGCGCCTAGTGTTTATTGGGGCTCTTTTGCCTTGGAGAAGTTATATAAGGAGCTGGGGGAGAAAGGAATGAGACTTTTTGCATACCTAATCATCTTCTTTCATGTGCAACTGTTGTTTGCAAATCTACAGCTTGTGGAGTGAAATCCCAAAGGAACCTTAGCTTCGGTGGTGAGAGATCCATCCCTAGCTAACAGGGCATTCTTCGGTAGTGAGAGATCTACCCTAGCTTGTCATTTTGGAGCTGTTTTCAGGGCTAATTTATAGAGATATTTACAGAGGTTTCAGAGGAAGGGTTTTGAGGGTTTTGGAGACATTTGGGGAAGATAATCAGAGGGTTTTCAGATTAGATTTACAGCAGCCATTTGAGCAAGTTTTAGCATCACTGAGAAGGCCCTTTCATCAATTTCCAACCCTTTTCCAAGCTAGGCGATTTGTTTGGAATATTGCAGCCTTTATTTGGAGGGTTTCCAGTTGGCCATTTTCAGATCTGAAGATTGAAATATCATCTCCTATGTTTGTAAATGTTATTTCCAAAGTCTCATAATTTTTGCACTTGTATTCAAAGAGTTACAAATTTTAGAAGTTTTCCAGCTGTCTAGGGCACACTGTAATTTTCTGGCAGCATTTTATTATCTGAAAAATTCCAAAAACAGTTTTCTTATGTTCTTTATAATATAAGCAAGCTCTCTTTAAATTTTCAAGTAATTTGGGTGGATATTTTGGGAGATATTAATTTTCTTTAGTTCGCTGCCCTAACTGTAAAAATCTGAAAAAATCAGTATTTTATTTGGCTGCAAATTTTTAATATTTTGTGCATTTTTAAGTGGTATCCCACAAGGGATATTTAAGAGGATTTACATGCTTGTTGACTTGGTCAAAAGCTTGGAGAAGTTGAAGAGACAAAAGGACAAAGAAACAGTGCAGGGCAGAAAACATGGAAAAATCAAAAGCGTGGCAATCAGCCTTGACATCAAAAGAATACATGCAAAGAGAAATAGTCGGAATGTGATAGATCTTCTTCAAATGTAAGTTAAGATGACGAAGACCAACAAGAAATGGAGTTTGTTGATCTGAAGATCTATAACAAAGGAAGAGAACAAGAAGAGCACAAATAATGGAGTATGCACATGGGGAGATTTTGGGAGATAATTCACAAAAAGAAAACTCTTGAATTGTGCAGCATTGCTTCTTTCACATGGAAAATCTTCCAGAGTTGAAGCAGAGGATGGGGAGAGATCAGTACTGATGGAAATTACAGGAGGTGTGCATCATGTTAGGCATGTGAGAGCGATAGCACAGTTGCAGGTGTTTTGGCTGCTGCTGGTGGCGGAGGTGGTTTTGGTGGAGCAGGTGTTGGGCTTGTACATAAAGATGAGCAGCCTGATGATGAAGAGGGTGCAGCTTTACTGGAGAAGTAATGCCCTAGGCATGAGGAATACTGGAACATAAAGGAGGATGAGGATGATGAGGAAGATGAGAATCCACCTTAAAGTTTGATGTGTGACTCAGAGGAAAGGATTACTCTGCATAGAAGAGCAAAGGGATCGAGTCATAAAAATAGCAAAGTTGAATTTGGAAGGAGAGGGTGCCTTGGGAAGGCTAAACTATGAGTCTCACAAGGGAAATTGAAAGGCTTAACAGGAAGTACTATAACATGCCAGAGCTCATTTATGATATACAGAGTCATGCACAGAAATAGATGGATAAAAACGACAAGTTTTAATGCAAGAGCCCGGCTAGTCCAGCAGCCTCCACCTTTAAGCTGACCTTTGAGACATGGGGATAGATTACAAGTTAATAATGTTCAGAGTCCCCCTGAAGAGATCAGGGATGGTTTAGCAGAGTTGAGAAAAGAGTTGGAAGGAACTGAAGAGGACCTGAGTGACACCATTTCCATGCCTCAAGATCAGCAAAGGCAATTCGAAGTGATGAAAAAGTGGAATGAAATGGAAAAACTCCTCAAAAAGAATGATGAATGATACAACATGATGAAGCAGTAACTGGGATCAGTCCTCAAACAATCCAGTTCTGCCATTGTAGATATATCGGCTTTGGGACAAATTGGTTTAGTTACAGATCCGGTGTTCAAGTTCATCAGCATCAGCATCAGCTTCCAGTACTAGAGATCTAGCTTTAACTGTTCGAAAGCAAGCTCTGGTTGTGTAGTTCATGATCCAAGTCCAGCTTTCCAGTTACTAGTGTTAGCATATGCAAAGAGAAGAAAGAATACAGAAGGCAAACTGCACTGTTCAAATGACACAGGCAGAGGTTTATTTACATGTGAAGAGGTGGTTACAGATTGGTTGAACAGTTACCAACCGAACAACTACATAATTGTCTTACATGCTATATAAAGTGCTATATTTTAACACCCCCTCTTAATGACTAAACCGGAAACAAGACAAAGTTTGTCCCGAAATTTTACAAATTTCCTAAAGCTCATATGTTTAGTTATTACATCTACAGACTGTGTCATAGGTTGTACTTCAAAATCATCAGTCCATGATTGTGTTGCGGTTATCGAATGAAGAAGAACCGCAAAACAAAAATTTGGTCCCATGAACAAAGGATATGGCAAGTGGTCCACTGGTTCTCTGTTACGTGATTCATTGACCAATGATGAATCACCAATGGCTGAGAGTGTCAACCCATCTCCAGAGTGTTGAAATCATAACCTCGGAGAAGTGGATTGAAAACTCTGTTCCAGGCTTGTGTAGCCTGCTGGAGTCTGTACAAAGACTCAATTATCCTACAATCGAAGTCACCTCGATCACGTCCTTGCAACATTGTGTAGTGCTCATCTAACTTTCTCAATAAGAGAAATGTGACCATCTGTGCAGTAGGAGTTAGAACCAACTCCGCAATAGTAGGAGAAATAACCATCTCCATCTCAGTAGTGGTCTTTTTCTCAACAAGAGAAATAACCATCTCCATCACAACAGTGGTAGGAGTGAGAACCAACTCCTTCGTCTTATCTATTTTCTCCTCTATCCCCCTCTATTGGGAAAGATCCTTCACAACACAATGAGCAAATTGTTCATGCTCTACTGTCCTTCGAGCAAGGACCTCTGAGTGAGTGGTTGGGCATGCCATCTCACTATGCATCGTTAGTGCATTTAGAATAGTGGAGTCTCCGTCCAAAACAAATTGTTCTTCAGAATGAGGAAATCCATCCTCCCAAGACATGTCCGCCTCCCATACACCTGGTATAGTGGATACTCCCTCCACAATAGGTGCATATAGGTTGATTGTATACAAGTCAACAAATTTGTTAGAAATGACTTCCTCCCAAGGCACTGCAGCGTCCTACACACCTTGAATGGTGGATTTTTCCTCCACACCTGCATTCATGTTGATCGCAGCCGGATCAACAAGCCGATACTGACCACCTTCCCCAATACCAAGGGCAATTATCCGTCTCTGTTTCACATCAAAGACAACACACTTCTTTCACAGAAATATTGGGATTTTCAATCAATTGACAAATAGATAGAAGATTCTTTTGTAAAGAAGGTACATATCTAACATTCTGCACCAACAATTAATGATCATTATTCAATACAATGCATATATCTCTTATCCCTTCTACTGCAAGTGATTCTCCATCAACTAGTACTACTAATTCAAAACATATATTTGCAGTAAATGAAACATACCAGTCCCTACGACATGAAAAGTGTGCAGATGCACCAGAGTCAATGATCCAGCAACTAGTATCATTGTCATTCGAGCATGATGTCGTAAGACAGTAAAGAGCATGCCCGTCATCCGAATCCCGTTCTTCAGTTCCTCATCACATGGCTTTTTGTTCTGCTGAAAAGATCATACTTCCGCTTCCGGCAATCCTTCTTGAGGTGCCCAACCTTGTGACAGTAATAGCATGTGACCTAATACCGAGTGGAAGACTCTCCAAATTGACATTTCCACTTTCCCTTTGACTGAGTGACAAGAGCACTCTCTGAATGGTCACAATTACATTCTGCCTGAAGTTGTCACCGCTCCTTTTGCGACAAGCAGGAACTCACCTTGTCAAACGTGAGTGTTTGACTTCCAGCCATTAAATAGAGTGCCTTCACAAATGAATCATGCGAAGAAGGTAAGTTGTTCAAAACTAGAGCCACCATATCATCGTCGTCCACCTTTTTGTTGATAGAAGATAGCTGGTCTCGGTGGTCTTTCATCCGAAGTAGGTGCTCAGACAACGATCCACCTTCTTGTAACTTTACGGAAAAGAGCATATTTTAAAGGTATAAACCCCGACTCTTTTTGGACGTCTGATATTTACCCTTCAGACTAGCCCACAACGTGTTTGCCACAGTGGCATTCCGCACTTTTGGTATCATATCATCCGATACCAACAACTTAAGAAGCAATAACGCTTCCTTATGACGTTTGTCATAATCCTCTAAGTTCGTCGTTGGTCGACTTTCATCATCCTTGCTTATTTTATCACAATCACGAAACTCCGCGACTGTTAAAATCTTATGACTCCAAACATTGAAATTAGTGCCCGTTAATTTTTGTGTCATCGGCAAAGTCAAGTGTGAAATATTTGCCATTTTAGTGAAAAACGAAAATAATTTAATAAAATTTTGCCCACACTTAATAAATATTACTTTTTCCAACAAATTTAATTATGGAAATCACCCCTCCAATTATATTTGCTTGTATTTTAAAATTATTATTACTTATTCCTCCAAATTTGATTATTCAAAAACAAGGTAAATACCTTTGTTGGAAAAATGAATATTATTTCACCGACCTTGCATGAAACGAAACAATTTTGCCTTTGTCTGTCACGACTTTGCCTACCACGATTTTGCCTCACGAGAGCAGGGTTGACAACAAATCTGCTGGCCCACAGGATTTGCGACACGATTCTCGTGTCTCCTTTCTTCACACGACTTCTGCCCTCACACAGACACGAACCACAATTTCCGACAGTGAACAAAACATTGTATTCGCAACCTTGCCTTTGTTTGCCCACGAACCACAATTTTTGACTTTTCAACTAGGTATTGTTCTAGTCAGATGTTGTGTTTCCTTTCTCCCTCCAAGAACCCACGATTTTTTGTGCAAAACCAATTGTATTGCTTCACGTTTTTCGCAAAACCGACTGTCTTCATGACTTTAGGCCCTTGTACCACGTTTTCTTGGCCTCGAATGGAGGAATTTCTTCCTTCTTTGCCCTAGCATCTAGTATTTTTCTCCAAATACCCCATGTTTTATCAAATTCGTGCCTTGTTAGGGCTTCCTCGAATTTATAGCTCGTACCTCTTGGAGGCTTCCTCGAACTGCAACCTTGGACGCTCTAATACCAATGTTAGCATATGCAAAGAGAAGAAAGAATACAGAAGGCAAACTGCATTGTTCAAATGACACGGGTGTAGGTTTATTTATATGTGAAGAGGTGGTTACAGATTGGTTGAACAGTTACCAACCGAACAAATACATAATTGTCTTACATGCTATATAAAGTGCTATATTTTAACAACTAGTGTTCTTCAGACCACCGTTTCACATACAATTGACACTCAAGAATAGTTGGCTGAGATGTTAGCCCCACATGGCCCATATGTACTTAAGACATTTTGGCTTGGGTGAATAAAGCATGACATAATAAAATGATCTATGTCATTACCAATCACTAAGTAAGTTAATCAGCGTAATTAAGCAACCTCCAGGTTAGTCAATCACTGTGATTGAGGAAACACCATGGGGAACTCATTGAAGAGCAATCACCACCTTAATTTAACCATCAAGTTTGTAAGCATTGCAATCACTAGAAATTAATGTGTAATAAGGACGATAATCCTTGTGTTATTATAATGTGGGGTTGCTAACCATCACGAGTCTCCATGTACTGTCTCACAAGGCTATGACATGGCCTCATTTGATTTTGTTCTTTATGATCAGAGTGATATGGAAAGACTTTTTGCGAGAGGACATATAGGAGACACATCTCATGACCGCCTGAACCCCTACTGAGTGATTCCTTGCCAAAGATGTACTTTTTGCACTTAAAAATACAAATTCAATACCTATTGTCAACATGTTTTGTCTATGTCTGGCAAGGCATATAATTAATGTTTCAAAATGTTTAAGTGAATCACCGTGTGTTTCCATTACTATCAACACTTCCAAACATCAGACGTAATAAGTACAAATGTGACATGCAGCCTACCGGGCGCCTACCTTAGATGAAATCATGAAAAAAATTATAAACAAGAAAAACAAAGATTAACGAGAGAGAACGGTGAATTGATACAAGAAAATTGGTAGAATGCACATACCACGGCTGGGATGTCAAGTCCTCTCGCTGCAACATCGGTACAAAGTAGTATGCCTTTCTCAGCACTACAGAAATCAAAATAAGTGGTGGTTCGTTTCTGCTGCTTTTGCTTGCCATGAATATCAAGGCATGGCATGTCAATGTAATTCAAAAGCTCGCTGTGGAACTTTACTGAGTTACAAGACGAAAAGAAGACCATAACCTGTACCCATAAAAAATTCTTTAGTTTCAAGTATACATGAAAGTACAAGAAAACTAATGCACCAAAAGTCAAGGCAGATGCACTGAAGATCTATATACAAGTAAAAAGTAATTAAGACAACTACTAACTGCATATGATTTAAAAATGAAAATGAGAAGACACGTGGATAAATATTAAATGAAGGTTGCCATACATGATATGGTAAACTCTCCTAAGAAATTTGATCTTTTAATTTGAATTATAACACAATTACCACTAAAATATTCAAATCATACAGTTAACCTATAAGTTTCATACTTACTTTTTTTGACTTATTCTTCTTCAAAAATGTGAATAAAAGAAGAAATCTTTTTGCACTTGGCACAACACAGTAGCCTTGCTCCAAGCCTTCCACTGTGGCCTGGCATTCTCCGATAATTATATCAACTTTTTAAAATCATAATAATCAATTATCATAATAAAGGAAACATGTGTTATTCAAAAACAAAAGAAGCTAGTACCTTTGATCTCCCATCATCCACTCCAATATACTTGGGAGCATTTCTAAATGACACACGTGCAAGGTCTTCAACCTATGGTAAACAATTGTAAGATATATGATAATGTACATAGGAACAAACCAAAAAAAGGTCCTATTTAGCAATAAACATCACATCCAATCAATATTACTACTACAAAAAGTTTTAAGTCATTGATGCTTTACAGTAAATGAACCCTTGATCCTCCCTCACTCCAAAACATTAATACAACAAACAGTTTTAATGCATACAAAAATAACAGCTGACCTTTGTTGTTTGCGTGGCTGAAAAAAGGGAAGTTTGCCGCTCCTGCAAAATTTTGAGTTTACATCCTCATAAATTGTGTTCTTTGGAAAGATATTTAAGATAACCTTCCAAACTTAAAGAACAGAAAGTAGCCAAAAATGAAATTTAAAAGCAATATTTCAAAAGTTTTATAATTTAAAAAGGGGGAAAATGATCAGTAATCTGCAACAAGTTAAAAATCAATGCTCACCTTTGGAAGGATTTTGATTATCTGTTTCATTTCCTCATCAAAACCTATCTCTAGAATCCGATCAGCTTCATCGATCACTAGGCACTACAGAAGTTATAATATAAACAGAACCTATAAGGATAATTCTAATCAGAAAACAACTGCAACATGCGCAAAAGAGGTTAAATATAAGTTCAGATTATAAGTACTATAGTTATAATTTTGAACATGGCCAAATTAAAGTTTCTTATGCAATTGATTGTAGTGAAGAGGTACTGTCATCATCATGGTAGCAGATTTGTTAGCTTCACCAAGTCATACACGCATATCAAAGATTCAAAAGACTGGCATCTTGAATAAGTTCAAGAACCAAAACAACAAATAACAAAGTACTTATGCAAGTCAAAAAGAAGTTAGATCTCTGCTTAACAAGCCTTTTATCCATTATCAAACAGTTCAGAATGACCTCCTTTCTGAAAAGTGCGAGGCAGAATCTCCCATGCCTATAAAAGGAATCATCAATCACAAACATTACAGTCTACATATAGATAGAACATCTCTAATTAAAAAGGCAAACATTCCAAACACCAGGACACTTGAACACTTCGAACTCTGTAATTTACTAGCTACACATAAAAAGATGAATCTAAGATTTTTGAATACCTGAAATGAGGATAGACGACCTGAGAAACTGAGAAGGCCTTTGGCCTCCCAGACCTAGGATTGCATGGCACTGGCATATAGACATGGAATACTGAAAGCATCTGGAGGATGAGAAGGAAATCCATTTCTCCTTGGCGTCAAAGCAAATCATAAGGAAACACATTTACAACTGTGTTTGATATGTATAATGTCAGACAGCAGAGCACTGAGCAGGAGTTTTCTTACACTTGGGTTTGCCCCTAAAGGCTTGATTGGAAGGGAAATAAACTGGAAATTTCAGTGGCACTCAAGAAGTTGGTCCGACTCGGGGCGTATATTATGACATTTTTTGGCAGTGTCAAAGGTTTCATCTGGAGAATTTGTTTTGAACTGAAGAGGCTTGTGTGGTTATTGATGCTTCAATTCGTGGGATGGGAGATTGATGCTTCTAGAGTATGGTTTTCTCTGCCTATGATGAATCTGGATTCTGGAATATAATATGTAACCATTTGTTTGAACTATATGATGGTGGCTGTCAGCAGTTGCTCTTCTGATGGTGTTGCATTTTCTCTGACGACCCAGTGATATCTGTCTATGGGTGTGCACTTGCATCCACTTTTGCAGGTAATAGATGCCACAAAATCCTGGTCAATGCATTTTTTTTAAGTTTTGTAGTCTCCAGAAGCAAACAGGCTAGGCATTTTCTCCACTCTGTCCATAGTTGTTTGGGTTTTTCACACTAAGAGAGACTTCTTTGCTATGTGGATTTTTGAGAGAATAGAAGTTTTAACTTTTACATGTGGCATATTGGGTGTCTGGCCCCAAAAACTAAGGATTACATGTGTGTGTGTGTGTGCAGTTCAATTCTGAGTCAAAACAGGATAAGATAGCTCCGCTGATGTAAACGGTTTAAGGAAACCTGTAAATTCCAATAGAAATGCAAAATTGAGAAAAAGAAAACGGTGGCTAAAGGCCAATAGAAATGTGAAATTGAGAAAAAGAAACTATATGCAGTTTATTGACCCATGCTCTTTCAAATTGAATCTTTTATGAATATTAACAATAATGTGAAACAAGAATGATGGAAAATGGGTTGACACTAGTGAATGATGGAAAATGTGTAAATTCAAGTTGCAATATGTTAATGTAAATAAACCAGATTGAAGAAATATTGCTTAATATGAAGTTGAAGAGATGAGAAAAATACTGGATGAATGCTTATATCAAGATAAATGTGTATGTGGCCTGATATATATAGGATAGCAAACATAAACCACATAACTTAAGTCACACATCAGTTTCACACTCGTATGATGGTGTTTGCCAAAACAGAACATTAAATTTACTCAGATCCTGGATCAACAAGAGTGCTGTGACACCAACCACGGATAGTTGGACAGATAAAAAAAAAGTAGATAAAGACAATAGTAGGGTCAAATATGCAGGTTCTTGCAGCTAAGCATCAAGTTAAAAAGGATAACAAGCTATAATTGTAAAGTATATGGGACAAGCCCTGAAAAATACTGGACGAATGCTTAAATCAACATAAATGTGTATGTGGCCTGATATATATAGGATACCAAACATAAACCACATAGCTTAAGTCACACATCAGTTTCACACTCGTATGATGGTGTTGCCAAAACAGAACATTAAATTTACTCAGATGCTGGATCAACAAGAGTGCTGTGACACCAACCACGGATAGTTGGACAGATAAAAAAAGTCGATAAAGACAATAGTAGGGTCAAATATGCAGGTTCTTGCAGCTAAGCATCAAGTTAAAAAGGATAACAAGCTCTAATTGTAAAGTATATGGGACAAGCTCTGAAGAATGATTACACAGACTATCCAATTTTTCATCATTTCACTATCTATCCAATCATTTAAAAAAAAACACAAGCGGAACAAATATTGCACGTGCAAATACCATTTCTTGGACAGAGCATACTGCTGGTAGCAGGGACAGTGAATGTTCACCTGAGTATATCTTAGAATAACAACTCTGAATAAGCAAATTTGATATTTGTTATAAATTGAATCGTTCTTAGTAGGCTGTGTTTTTCCCCATTTGCTATTTCCTTTTACATTTGCAATTGGTCAAAGGAAAAATCACCATAACTCTTATCAAGCGTTCTCAAATTGAAACCTCACACTTACAAATAGTTTCTAATCTAGTAATGTAAATGGGAACCAATATCACCTAAAATACTTTCATCACAAATTGCCAATCTATTATTTATAATAATACACATTACAAATACTAACCCTGAAAGGTATGAGCTAAATAAGACCTATTATTACCTTCAAATTTTTATATATAAAGCCTTTGGTGTTCTGAAGGTGGTCCAAAAGTCTACCAGGAGTGCCAACCAATAAGTTTACTCCTTTTGCAAGCCGTTCCGCTTCAACTCTACGTGCAGCACCCCCTATAACTAAGCCATGAGTATGTTTGTGATATTTCATGAGATCCTTTGCCACACCATATATCTGTGGTAGTCAAGACAGAGAGATTTTAGTATTTGTGCTTGCAGTAGTCTCCAAGACAAGCTAAAACAATGTCAAGACTTAACAACCAAGGTTTAGAAATCTAATATAAGTATCTAATCCAATTAAAAAATAAAATGCTCACATGATTGCACCCAACATCTGTTCCTTATTTTATAAAAGATAACAAAGGGCTAGGTAATCACATTGGTAAAGCATCTAACCAGAAAATTTAAGAATTAGCTACCAATGTCAATGCTCCAATGGATTAGCAGTTGAACCAAGAGCAACCAACACAATAATAAACTCCATATCATTATCAACAATGTTTTGAGCAGCACAAAAGGATAAACTCCTTGAATTGTGTTATTTACTTGCATAAAGAAAGATGTCTTTTACTAATCTCCACATTCCCTACACTTTTCTATCCAACTGCCTGCAATAAATACCAGCAGCACATGCTTATTGGACATCAGGTATGCACCGAAGATGTCTTCAACTAATCTCCTGGTTCACTACACTTTTCTATCAAACTGCCTGAGATAAATAACAGCAGTGCATGATTATGGGATATCACATATGTGCCAAAGATATGTTAGCACCTCTTTAAATCATGGTCCAGTTTCTCATTACAAAGAATCAACAAAAATTCATCTCATAGTAGAGATCTCGAAGCCTTTTAATTCCACAAAGATGTAAATATAAAAACCATTGATAAACAAGGTGATAAAACCTTCATTTTCTGAGAGACAGAAACTTAAGCTAGAAAATCCCTCTTTAAAACTCACAAGGATGCTAAGAACTTTATAAAAGTGCTAAAACCAGAGTTCCGTGGATACAAATATGGATACAGCTAATTTTTAAGACCCCTTGATATGGATATGGTTGGATAAGGCATATATACGTTTTTTAAAATATTATAATAATCTCGAATATAGATTTTTTATTTTAACAATCTAGATTATAAATATAAATAAATATATTTATAATAATTGTCCATTTTAAATTATAAACAAAATTACACACAATTAAACACTTCCAGCCCACGGGAAAGGCAGGAAGTTGGGTATTTAATGGATATAAATCATGCAGGCCAAAGGAAAATAGACAAAATGAGAATAAAATAACACGCAAATTACACACTTCCAGCCCACAGGAAAGACAGTAAGTTGGGTACACAGTGGACAAAAGCTATGCAGGCCAAAGGAAAATAGACGAAATGAAAGAAAAGAGCAGAGTAGACCAAAGGAGACGGATCATCATAACAGGTTGAGCAGACCCAGTGTGAAAATCTGAAGGAAAAGAGTGAATCAACACTCATCCATATCCATGACAGGATGGAAAACAACCCCCCCAACCCTCTCTCTATAGAGTAGAGTAGGGGTGGAGATGCAGCGGATCGGAGCTAATCCTATCCTATCGATAGGGGGTTGCCGAAGTCGGTTGCTTCGAGCCCTCCCAGATATATATATATATATAGGGCACCCCTACCCTACCTATAGATATAGATAGAGTTCGAGCCGATAGGTATTTAGGCCGTCACCCATCCCATATCCATATTTGTATCCAAAGGAGACGGATCATCATAACAGGTTGAGCAGACCCAGTGTGAAAATCTGAAGGAAAAGAGTGAATCAACACTCATCCATATCCATGACAGGACGGAAAACAACCCCCCCAACCCTCTCTCTATAGAGTAGAGTAGGGGTGGAGATGCAGCAGATCGGAGCTAATCCTATCCTATCGATAGGGGGTTCCCGAAGTCGGTTGCTTCGAGCCCTCCCAGATATATATATATATAGGGCACCCCTACCCTACCTATAGATATAGATAGAGTTCGAGCCGATAGGTATTTAGGCCGTCGCCCATCCCCATATCTAGACCCCCCCCCCCCCTCTATCTCTCTATATAGATAGGCTGAGCCAATAGGTGAACTAGGCCGCCCTTCTCTATATAGGTGATAGAGATATAGGGGCCCACTCCCACCTGCCCAGAGTTCAGATAGGGCTCTCAACGGAAAGGACATTCACCTCTGTCCTCGGTTATTGCTGCTAAAATGCATTCAAGGTCATCTGCAGTTTTTTATCTTTTTTAGCCTTTCGGAGAATTTTTCAAGTTAATTGTTTTTTTGAACTTTTAAATCAAACATGGCTAGAGTTGGCCCATAAATCTTATCCGGCCGTATCTGATATGGCCCAGTTACTGGTTTGTATCTGCATACAGCCGGTACAGTATCCAATCTACACCATATCCATATCTAGCACACAAAGACGCACACTGCAGCAGTACACCGAATCCTGCAACCCTGGCTAGAACTTTAAAGCATCCTGTTCCATAGCTCAGATTACAGGACTAGATTGGGTTGTTTCTTTCAAATGGATGTTTCGATCCAATAGAGATATCCGGCTAAGGTAGTCATACTCATACCCAATGTCATAAACTGGCCACCTTTAGTAATTTTAGTACCAGGCAATGAAAATATGCTAAATTATTAGATTGCAAACATAATTTCAATAAGAATATGCTAGCCACAAATTGCAGCCAGTACGAGCTGATGAATTAAATAAATAGAAAGAAAGTATGTATAACACCTATAAAATGCTGCATCCCTTGTAGAGAATAATAGAGAATAGGTTGAATGGTAAAATTACCACACCTCTTCAAGGAATGTTGAAAAATAGTCATCAATCAGTAGCTAGGCGTAACTCATTCACCAGTCAAAAAGTACAGAATAGTAGAAGTCAATATTACCTTGACAGTGCTTATAAACAGATACACTTCTTTGTTTAACAACAAGCCAGTAATCTAACATCTTTATTTCCTAAAAGATCAATTGAAGACTCATCTCACATGTCGTGTATGCAGATACCAAGCTTTCCCATTTGATTACATACTAATTCTTTTAAGGTATAGTAATTTTTATACCCCACATCATTTTATATTTTAAAATAAGTCTCTAATGTGCATTTCGATGTGTCATGCCCAAAAATTGTCAGCCAATTTTTAAAAAAAAAACTAAAAATCTACATCTTATCCGACATGTCTAGATTTGTTCAGATTGCTAGGTTGAATTGGTTTACACATGCAAAATACTCCGCAAGGCACTTAGCGACTAAGTGCACGTAGTGCAAGGTACATGATCATTGAAGTTCCCGGTGGTCAAATGGACCCCATGGTTGTGTCCAGATCATAGGGTTTACAAACACTAAGGCAGCTTGTAGACACGAAGGGCTCTCCTGCAGTTGGTCCAGAGGTCACCAATTAAGATAATTTAATTAATAGCCTTAATAATATTAAAAAAAATTAGGTATATATTATAACATCCAAGTGGTTAGGCACACTAAGGCCAAAATCTAATTCACTTTAATCTTTCCCTTAGGCAATCCACTTCCTCTTGGTCCTAGGTCATAAGTTATAGCTTTGCAAGCACTAACTAACTTAAGTGATTAAATTAGAAAGACTAGCCACCCTTATTTCATTTAAAAGACTCATTTCAAAATCCAAGTAGACATTTTCTTATTCCCTCCAAAGATAGAGGGAGTGAGGACCTCTAGATTAAAATAATATTGGTGATTGGATCTAGAGAGCCTGAAAGCACTTGGAGGGATAAATCTGGGCACTGGGATCAAATGGATGGGGATCCTAGCCTTTTATACTAACTAAACCCTAGACCTAAGGCACTAATAGTAACACCCGGTCTTAAGCCATTTGGATCATTTGGTTGGTAGGGAATGATTAAGGCAAGGAGAAAACTACGGGTGGATGATAGGAGAGAAGGTCCTTCCATTTTCATATTGGAAACCTCCTCCTCCTTCCCCTCTTGCCACCTTATACACTCCGCCCTGCCACACAGTGGCTTTTACGGTTTACCTCTTCCTGGGGACAAACCTTAATGCCATGACAGCAGCAGCGCTACACCCTCCCACAGCAGTGGTTTGCCATGGGTGCCGGAAGGGATTCATACCTCCCATTTGGACCATGTTTCCTTTTCTTTTAAAACATATATCGAACACAAAAAAGAAAAAGATAAACGATAGCTAAAAATAAATAAAAAGGTAATCAAACACCTACAATCTACTTGTTCTAAACAAAAAAATTAAAATATTTGTGTGTTCATGCTTGCATATATTTAAATACACCTATTTAGTATTTATGACTCGTACAACTATTGTGTAGATATAATAAGGTCCACAAAACCTTGAATTGATAACAGAATCTCAAAAGCATAATTTCCCTGGAACATGCCCAATGTGATTAGAACATGGGTCATTTGCAAAGCAGCCAATCCATCTCACAACTAAACCACAGCCCAACAAACAAAAGACTTGTTATCTATAGCTACATACAACTCGTTAAGTTAAAACTTTTCCACTCATTGAAACTCTCATTTAAATGCAGAAAGTGGTTCCCATAAGAATATTCTTATCATTCAGAGTGTACATTTTATTTGCAAATTTGATTTGATTTGACCCTAGAATTCCAAAGAAGAAGCTGAAAAATAAGTATCATTAGACAAATTAAATTAATAGAGTTTGATAGTAATCAGAAAATGGCACAATCACTGTTTGCATTTCAACTAAATTAAAAACAGCACCGGACACTACCTGCATTGCAAGCTCTCGAGTTGGAGAAATGATGATCACACCAGTACCATTGCGAGGTGTAAAACATACATGGTATAACATTTCTACAGCTGGAATCAAGAATGCAAGTGTCTTTCCCGAGCCCGTTCTTGCTGCTCCAAGGACATCAGAACCTTTCAAAAGCTCTGGAATGGACCTGGACTGAATCTGCAATACATATAAGATTAATCAAGTGCCCAAAACATTTTTAATGAATGTCGATATGTATCTTGATTCAGACACTGCAAAAAGAAAGATGACGATCATATATAAGTTAAGTTGCATAACATTACTAAAAGGTTCAGAAAAACTTTATGTAGAATCCATCAGCAGAGGCAGTGTAAATTTTTTGGTTGTATACATTTATAGCTGCGTATAATAGCTGTTAGCAATGTAAAATTTTGAAATAACTGAAAAAAACATATAGCAAGATTGATGTGTATGGATGAGTTCTATAATAGAAATCTATAATGCATACAAACCAAGAGATTTCAAACATAACCCATGGAGGATAATCTGAAGATTGGCAAGGTTCATAATAATTGTATTCGTGTATGAGATGCCTTTAACTAGACCTTTACAAGTAACCAACCTTCCTACAATCAAAGAAGTCACACTTATCCCTTTGTTGGGATTTGCAACATGAGAAAGGGAAGTGGAATATTGCAACCAAAAGAATAGCAAATCTCCTACAAAACCTTCATAGGGATCTCTTCCTAACTAATCTACAACAACCACTAAAGTGTAAAAGTACATGTACACTTTTTACACACGGTGATACACATGAGGGTGAAATGCAAACTATAGGCTAAACACCTATCCGAAGCACTATCATGATCCATATCAGAATATCTTGTGCTTGAGTGGGGGAAGCGTAGGTTCACATCATGAGAGGAGTATGGTATGTAGGCCCCAAAGTCTAAGCCCAATCAAATACGCCAAGTAGTCTCATGTCGTAAGCTCTACCCTAAAGTCTACACACGGACAGGTGAACAAAAGCAATAAAAAACCCCTATCTAAATCACTTGAGCTTTTCAACTTCCCACTAAAGCCTATTTTTGTTCAAGTTCAATCATACTAATTAAAAATGTAAGCTATTCATTGTTGGTTGTACCTAACATTGTACTTCTATAAGCTACAAATGCTTTTGATGGATGCATTCCATCCCTTCTACAAACTTTGCAATGCTACTAAGTTCTAAGCTCTTTGTATCCTCTCATGCAATATGTTGTCATCAAACAGAGTCTCTTTAGCAATAAACAGCCATGTTGTAATGGTTGAAACTTGAAACCTATCAAAATGCATTACCAATTTGGTATGTGCATCAACATGTATGGAATTCGTTCCTATTTTACAAAGTTTTCAAAATTTTACTTAAGTGTCATGGAATCCAATCCAACACTGGGTTTTGGTAACCCAAAGAGAACCAACACATATATGAGATACTCTCATGCAGCTTTCTATCTTGTCATAGAGTTCTCATAGGGTATCGACTAATACATCTTGCTGAAGTAGTCGATAATAACTAACAAATAATCAATTTCCTTTTCTTTTTTGTGTGTAAAGCGATTTGCCTATAAAGTCCCTACAAAGCCACTCCCGATGTCCATTAGGTACCATTTGAGGGATATACAATCTCATTGGTTACTTGGCTAGTTGTTTCTTAAGAATGCACGTCCTCAAATGAGTTTCACTAAATCTATTTGCATCTTCAGCCAGTGCATGTCTCTGCAAGTTAGCCATATTTTTTCTCACTCCAAGGTGACTAACTATTTTTGACATATTATCACTCAAGTCAGATCGTTCTTTTTGAAATGCATTTAACCACCAAACCTTCCATTGAGTTAGTTGCAAAGGTTCTAGCTATGTCCTTCTTACACACAAAGTCGTGATATATCATGACTTCATTTTACATGATTGTTCATCAAGTTTAGTCTAACAATGATGGACCTTCGACAAGTCAACCTGCTAGTATCATTTAAAAGAGTCTTAGCTCCGATCTTTAGGTTGGCTATGTCGTTGGGGCTCATCATTGCTAACTTGATACCTCCATCCCAAACTATGGCTCTCTTTGACAACAACCTTCCTTTAGCAGTTAGCACTAATCCTTGATTATGGGTTTGATAGCACAACTCCAGTTCCATTTCAATAAGTTTATGTGAGGTGATTTTTTCTCTAGTGATGCTTGCCACTTACTCGTGATGGTTATTCATCATTTTGTTGATTACTGCTCAATTCGTCCAACCCTGACCGCTCCAGTTCCTCATCCCTGAACAATGACTATTTATCATTCCGAATCAAAAATATAGGTCTCAATAATTCAAATCCCCTAGCATAATCATTTAATGGACATTTGTCAAAGGCAAGGAAGCTTGCGAAGACACCCACAGAATGTAAAGCAAACAATTTTGTTTTCGTTAGCAGCCCTTTATAATTCCAATGTCATCGAAAAGACCTAAGAAAGAATTCACAATCAAATTAGATTGAATTCTAATTAGATTGTGAGATTATAAGACCTAAAAAAAGAAAATGCAAATCCATACAATTAGTAAGTATCAAAATTTTGAGCATTGCTTTTAAGTGATACAAGAACACCAACAAAAATAGGCCTTTGGGATAACAGGCAAACACTGGAATGCAAAATGGGGATATATAGAAGAACCCGAAACATATGAATTGTCAAAATGATGAGGTCAAAAAACAATCCCTATGACAAGTACACCAGCTCGGTAATTCTCCCTAAAAGATACCATCGATTTTAAGTCTTAATAAAGCCAATATGTTTTTACCAGCAATATTCTTAAGAATATTATCCAAGCTTTACCCATAAGACCATTCCTTTTCTTGTCGTTCACAATTCAAATTTCAAAACCCAAGGTTGCTTCTGTTTTCTATTTAGGGTTTGGGGTTTAGTGCTTGCGGTTTAGGGTTTAATTCTGTTAATTACAGAGTAACTAAACATTATCATTATCGTATTTGAGAAAAAAAACAGCAATGGCCAAATACCATACCTCCGTCATGTTCTCGAACCCCATATCCTTAATGGCATTAACCGTAGGCTCGGACAGCTTAAGCGTATCAAATGCCACATAGCTCATGATTCCAGAAACATTCGCTGTCGCCCCTTCGAGCCGCTCAATAGTAAATTTTATCTTTTTCGCCTTCTTCTTTTCAAGAGTATCAGTGCCGTTGTCTCCTCCATCTAACTTTTCGTGATCCCCCTCAGCGACAGCTTCGCTTTGCTGTTGTTTTTGTTCTTCTTCTTCAAGATGAAAATCATTTTTCCTTTTCTTCTTGTTCTTTTTCTTTCCTTCGCGAAAACCTTCTTGATCTGCTTCGCCTGTTGCATCCATTCCATTATTTTCAAGTTGTTCTTGTTCTGTGTAATCTTCTGCATTGTTTTCGAGTTTGCTCTTCTTTTTATGAGCTTTTTTCCTTTTCTTCTCTGTTTTGGCTGCGTTTATCTCGTCCGCGGGATTTGAACCCTGGACTTTCATTTCCTCCGTAAGCAGGCCTCCCATCGCTTGCAAATTCAGAGCTACAACAAATTGTCCTCAGATTTTTAATAAAATCTTTGAGCCAATATCAACCCTATTTTGACAAGGAATAAATGTATTTCGTTGTTAATCGTTGTCAAAAAAGAGTAAAAGCGTTGTGTTTCTTATTATTTATAGGTATCATGTGAAATGTGTGTGATATCTACGTGGAGCTAAAACGATTGTAAGCCCTAAAGTAATGCGCGGGTTTAAAAGACAAACTCTAGTAACATGTATGGCTTCACGGCAAACATAGTGGTTTAATGGTTGAGTGAAGCAAAGATTTTAATGTGCACTAGGCCAAGTGGATGAACCGGTGTTTTATTGAATTGAATGAATTTAATAATGTCTATGAGATTAAATTGTCTATGGGATCTAAAGTTATTTCAAGAGTTGTCTTCACAGTTTTGTATAGAATTTATTGTTTTTTTTTATGTTGCATTTGTTGTGGTTCTTGATCAAGAGATTTGTTGTTTAAACAAGTATTTCTTCAAACAAGGATGGTAGGGTTTGCTTTCAAATTGTCTGCATACTTGATAGAGATGTTGTTATATGTTGTGCACTCCATGATCTAGTGTCGTTTTGTTTCCACTACCCCTTTGTTTTAAAGCATGCACATTCTTTCTTCTCACTCTTCTTTAGGAGATGTCTATCTTCTGGTTTCGCACCTAAGATGGTGTCAACTAGTCTTTAATTGGGCTACCAACATTTTTGCTTTCTATTTGATTTGTGCCCCTAAGTAGGCCTTTTCTCTGTGGTCACAAGTTGGATTAAATTCTTTAATGTAGTTTTTTTTCCCAAGTTGTGTCCATGTGCCTATCTTGAATTTTTCTCTCACATACTTTTCTATTTTCTCATTAGTGTTTGTAAACTCTTGCATGTTAATGTTCCACTTGTTCATCAGTTCAATGTTATCTTTCATCCACGTGTTTTTCCTACTACCTAGATTTTCTTCTACAACTATTCTAAGCCACATGTGAACTTCCATGTGTTGTACCTTTTCCAGATAAGTTAACAATTGAGTTATCGTTAATGCCTTTAGAGGAAAGGTTCTCGCTTCTGCTAACAAAATCTCATATGGAATTGATGTTTTGATTTTTAAATTGCTTGTGATTAAGTGTTTTTGGATATTTGTCTCCACTTAAGATCGTAGACATTATTGCCCTAAATTTGACAGTTGTATATTCTACCAATGTGACAAGTAAGCCAAACAAGGTTTTTTTGGTTTTCCAATCCCATAATTCTGTGAGAACGGATATTTGAAATGTGAAGACATTAATTCTCTACATAAAATATAATAGGTGTGATTACTAACAATTTTAGGCGTGATTACCGAAAGGGAACAACTCTCCATGAGAATTAGATAATTTTGAGCAAGGGAGAATAGTTTTTTCATATGTTTGTAGTTGGCAAGTACTTTTCAAATAAGAAGATTTGAGATTAGATCAAATATCTCTAAATAAAACTTTGTAGAAGATTTAAACATCAATAATGGAGATTTTTATAAATTTTCTTAGAGAGGATATTCATGGAAATGTTTAATTCTATAAAGAATGGTTGATATGATATTGTCACTAATGATATTATTGTGTGAAACGAATACTATAGGGAAAAATATAAATAGTGTGTATTGTGTCAAAACACACTAAGAGCTCCCAAGTCGCATCAAGAAAGCATACAATTTACTTTAAATGAATTGGATTATTAATAATGGTTCTTATATGTAAGTGTTTTGCAGTGACAAGTCAATCTCTAGCCAATTTCATAATATTTTGTACACATAGTGCATAGTCATACCCCAGTGATAGCCCCAATATAGAAAAAAATCCTCATTACTGTCAAGACTACAATACCACTTAACCAATGAACTTGTCTTATTGATGAGAATAATAAGTTTGAGTGACCCTCTGACGGGTAAGAAATCCATCAAGATGTGTAGATGTCCATTTTACCTAGTGTTGAATTTTATTATAGAGTTGAAACTAGTGGTCTAATATATTTTTTTAAATTGTAGTTAGATTAAAAAAATCAATGCATTTGTTGTTTGACAGTTATTTCCAACAAACTTTATATTGATTGAAAGGTAGTTCTAAATTTGTAGGCACATGGTTTTAGTATGAAACTAGTTGATTCTTGTGGTATCGGTGTTTTTATTTGATTATAGATCATTGGTCCAAGTTAAACTCTTACTAGCATGTTTTTCTTGTGATTGTTGACTTTCAATTTGTTTTCTTATGTTGCTGACACCCTCAACCTTGTTTTCTCTTGTTGACTTCTTGTTTTCACTATATGGACCTTGTTTTGTTTGTTTTACTCCATTCTTGTAGTGTGAACCTCTTAGTACATGAAGATAATTATGGGGATCATCACACACGCACGTAGATCACTTGCATTTTGGATGCATTAGTGGGTGTATTGATTGATTTATGTTGTTATTTAGTACGAGTGCATTGTTCCCACGTTCTTGCATTGTCTCTTAGAATGAGTAGTGTTACACGTTGTTAGGATTGCGTTGAGTGATGGTGAATCACTCGAGGTAGCCCGAGGAGCATGCATAGCTACTTGTTACTCCTACACATCACTTATGTGATTGGGAAGTTAATGTGGATAATCTATTTTTTGTATTAGAAAATAAAGTCAACATTTATTTATGACGTGGGAGATAGACGTAAAAGTAAATGGAGGGATTGTTTAACTTGTTTATTTAAAATATCGAAGTGTCGAGAGCATAAAACATGCAAACGATGAGGCGGATTATTTATTCCATCACTTTTTTATTTAACGTTAATGTACGATTTATTCCACATATGGTAATATTACGAATTATCATAGTGTTTTTGGCTCGTGAACTCAAGGTCAAACCACATAAAATGATAGAGCAAGTTTGTTTTATTTAATTAAATAAAATTACATTAATGTGGAGTTAGTTGAAGTTTTGTTAAACATCGTGCAGTGATGATGACACAGTTGTTTGGTGTTAAAATTGGGTTATGCCACCACGTGGCTATCACCATATATAGCACAACATAAGCAAGAGATATTGGTATTACCACCTAAGTTGGTGGTCTTTGCATTTTAAAATTTAGGTGCAAGTTTTTAGGAAGCATTCAAAGTTGAGTTAATGTGTAGTCCTTAGTTGTTATGGAGGATAACTCACACTTTCTAGACTTGGTTAAGCTATTGTTTTGGTTTTTGGGTGGTAATGAAGCTCAATCATGGTGCCCTAACACCACTCACGCATAAAGAGGGGTTATTTCTGTGGGTTTTGGTTATAAAATGATGGATCTAGAAAAAGTAGGGGGTTGGCGTCATTTTGGAAGATTGTTAGCTTCATTTTTTATTATTGTTATTTGTAAAAAAAGTAAAAGTTTTGTGTGGCTCTTGGTAAGTTTAAATTAGAGGTTGTTGGATTGTGCATGACTCTTGGTAAGTTTAAAATGGAGGTTATTAGACTGTGCATGGCTTTTGGGAAGTCTTCAGGAGTGTACTTGTGATTATTATTTATGGGCATTTGCAATTCCTTCAAGAAGAAAGGGTCATGATGAGTTGAGCCTTGACTAGAATCTCATTTCAACTGCACAATCTAGGGAAGAGGAAATGTGGTTTATGTTTAATTTTGGCATAAAGAAATAAATGTTTCATTTACAAAATGATAGTACAAATCAATATCAATATATTTTGTAAACTGTAAAACAAAATGGGAAACATAGTTGTTAAGATTTAAAAATCTAAGTTTTACCCAACATGTCATAATGTATGAAAACATTGTTTTCATTTAAACAAGGTTTTTGGTATGTTGGATATGTAGTTTTAATGAGAAATATGAATGGAGGATATTAGGAAGGGATCTCTTGTTGACCAAGCATAGTTTGTAGATAAACTTAATTACATGTAAGGGCGAGTTAACCACTATGTTGGAAACCATATCAAATTTTAATAGTTTCCTTCGAAACTGTATTTTGAACCTAGTTCAATCAAACTAGTTAAAATAGTCAATTTTCTTAAACATATTATAAGTATGTAGTTTTATTAAATTTGTGCATTATAAAGAAAAGAAAAGGGGGATTTTACCCTAGATATGGCCAAATTTTATTCACTATAATGTTTGAAAATTGATTTGAAACCATGTATTTTTCTTGCGTGGCAAAGGTTATCATTGAATAATGGGAAAATATTATGTAGCTTAATATTAGATGTTGATGCGAAAAGAGACTGGAGAGAACTCCCTCTCGAGATCTTGATGATCCTACACTTGGAGAATAGATCCGTAGCAAGTATGGATCTATAAATATTAATATTTGTTTAAATACTTGTTATCTTTTATTTAAACTGTAATATATGTCTATAACAAGTAGGCATGAATTATATCATATTATTATTGCAACGTGAGGTTTGGGTTGAATCTACCTACACCTAGTTGTGGTTTGTATATTAATGGTTTACCTCATAAAGAGGAATTTACGAAACAAGAAAACGAGGGGTTGAATCTGCGTACACCTAGTTGTGGTTTGCATATAAACAATTTACCTCATAAAAAGGAGTTTACAAACCAAGAAAGTGAGGTTGTTATTTCTTCATTCTATATTATGGGATGTGTGGTCATTACCACTATTGTATACTATAGAAAATTATGTAAAATGTAAAGTAAATCAAATTCATTTATATTTTAATTTTGTAGTAATAGTAACAATTAAGGAAGAGTTTATAATACTCTCTCATGTAACCACATCGCGGAAGAACCTTGTTTTGTATAATAGTTGTCTTCATATTACACGAGAGAGGGTGTTCGATTATGAGGAAATATCAATGGTTATTAAGTAATGAATGTTAAAACAAGCTAAGCTTGATTTATAATAGACTTAGTAGATAAATTTTGAAAGGAAACAAACATGTTTCAGATCTCACTATAATATTATTACATGGATTGAAATTAAATTGTTTCAAGTGTGAGAACTCTTTTAATCAGATAAAGATCTTTCTTGTCAAATTATTATTATTATATGTACTCGTGGCTAAGCGAATGGGTTGGATAGTCTCAAGATAAATAAACTCGGATTGTTAATCTATTGTTATTGATAAATATTGATTCAAATAAAGACTTGAAGAATATTTGATGTATGGTTTAAATTGATTGATGCAATTTATTATGTATATCTTAAATTTAAGAAAACATCTTTATCAGGAACGCAACCATGTATGTTTAGTTTAAACTCCTGTTTATCTTGATGTTATTAAACAAATTTTTATATTATCTCCAAGCACATGGACTTGTATGCATGCATGTGTGTCTGCATGTATCTCCTTGTGTGGGAGTGAGTTTTCTTATTGTGGTTTACCCTAGAGGCAAATATGGGATCAAAAAGACATTCCCTGCTCTTCTCAAGGCCATCTTCATCTCTTAGATCATTAAAGCAATATGTTGGGATAGTTGTGTGTGAATAGAGACCTATCTTATTTGTTTGTGTAAACATTGAGATATTGTCCTACCTATGTAGTATAGAATGCTTTGGCTAAAGTAGTATTATTTACCAACATAATTGTATGCTACATGTTGCCTAGAGTTGTATGATGTTTTCAAAAACCAATATGATAGTGGTGTTCCTAGCTCATTTATTTGAATGCAAATAATAGTGGTAGAATATATTATACACACATGGTTCCTTATTTACTAACTTGTTCTAAGATGGATGTATATTTCCACACCTTTCATTGAAGGGTAGGGCCACTATCTGATTCTTGATTGTGAAGGGAGCTCCCTTGTGGTTTGTGGTTGGAGTTAAAATGCTTCAATTATATTCTTCATTAATTACACTCATGTCAGGGAAAAATTATTGTAGATTACAATTGTATTTATTAATGTTAGCATTATTACTCATTTGACAATTGGTTGTTATGATTTTTATAGACATGGAAAATTGTACTTTCAATTATGTATTCTGTTATGTAGAGGATGTGAAATTGAACTATGAGGATCAAATGGAAGTGCGTGCACATCAACAATGTTACACTCCAATGGAATCAAATAGATTGGATTGTAAGGATCAAATGGAGACATGTGCATGTTAACAATGTTACACTCCAATGGAATTGAACACGCTCCAAGTAATCAGCAAGAGTTTAATCAAACAAGAATCATGCATAAGGGAAAAACAATCTGCTTATACTCATTGATCAAAATAAGAGGGTATATATGGGAGTGATGTGTAACTCATGTGCTTGGATAATCATTCTCCCATGAGGGGAAAAGGAGTTACAATTCACAAGATGGAATTTAACTCCCGTATGATGCCAATGACGCATATGACAATGACAAATTCTATGAGGGAATCTGTCATATGTCATATAACTCCTAAAGACCTATGACCTCACCTAGGTGATATGACTCAGCATGTGAAGTGGACAATGTCATGAGATGACAAGGAAAATACCTCACACCAACACCCCCTTCATCAAAGTTGAGGTAGAGGCATGAAAATCCAGAAAAGGAAAGAGAACCCCCTAGACAACTAAGAAATATGCATCATATAGGTCCCGATAACTAAAGTCCTGATGAGGTACCCATGTATAAATTGTAATCTTTCTATAAAATAATAAGAGGATAAGAGGACTAGAAAGCCCGAAGAACATGAACGGTTATAGAAGACATCACCCCAAGAAGAGAGTGTAAGCGAAGGAACTTGGCTTCAGTGGAGGGCTTGGTAAAGATGTCTGCAACCTGATCAGAAGTTTGACAATACTGCAAGTCAATGTTGTCTCCATGAATCATCTCCCATATGAAGTGCGCGTGGATCTCAATATGCTTCATCCGCTAATGTTGAACCAAATTTTGAAAAATCGAGATGGTGTTCATGTTGTCACAATAGATGATAGTAGGATGTCAAAAGTAAATACCAAATTTTGTCACTATCCCCTCCAACTAAATAGCTTATGTGGTATCATTGACTACTCCCCTATATTTGATTCAATTTACTTTGAAATAAATCTATACTGTAAATTAACTAGTGAAATAAATGATGTACATATACTAAAATATAATAATGACACAAGTAAATAAGCATGTAAATGTGAAACCCTAAGAAAGAGGAGGAGATAAGAAAACTTAGCTGATATCTGTGCAATTTAGAGGTGATATGGATAGGGTAAAGTGATAAACAGACTAGGAAGAGTGTCATGAATGCTCTCTGTAAGTTCCAGAGTTCAATTATAATGTCAGACAGGGGCTCCCGCAATAGGACAAGGGCACCTGGGTGTTGGTGACTAGATTTGGGTACATGTGACTATGTAAATGCTAAGGATCTAGTTTTTGTTGTGTCACAAGGGTTTCACGGTCATCCCTTGTTGATCACCTAATATTCACTCCTTAATTGTCAAAGGTACATGTAACATGTAAAAGAGAAGTTCACCTACACATACCCACAAACTACATCAAACCCAAAAAGGAAAATGTAGAATGGGGAGTCAAACTGACCCCGAATGTCACCCCGAGAGTGAACTTATGACCAAGCGCTACACTACATCTCAGACTCCATGTATTTCTTGTGTGTGTGTGTAAGAATGATGCTCTAGGATTCCCTTGTGTAAGTTACACTTGATAGCGGGAAGTAGCTAGAATGTAGCAATGTAATAGTATGTGTGGATGGAATAGAATAGACTTCTCCTTCCTATGCAATGTATGAAAAAACATGCAACCCTTGTCCCTTGAATAGGTGTTGATGGATGCCTTTGAAGTGATTTAGTGCCTTTGGAATGCAAGCTTAGGTGATGATAGTGATGTTTAGTGCTTAGTCCTTCATTTTGAAAACATAGTTATGTATTTATATGATTCCCTTGTTTGAATTTCGTAATTGACAACTTGAAGGGCAACCCATAAGTGGAAAAGATGCCCAAAAGATGAAAGAGACCCAAAAAGATCGAGTGAGATAGAAAAGGGTCAAGGGTGCCCATAAGGGACAAGAGTGTTTGGACACTACTGTCTTAGTTGGACACTAGTGTCTGAAGCCATGAAAGATAAATGAGTTAAGTTCTGACTGGGTTTTAGGGTGTATAAGAACAAAGAGAAAGTAAGAGACAAAGACAAGAGGCCAAAGGTAGTTGTCAATCACTAATTATCTTGCTTATGAATCTTGTAAATTATAGCATGCTTTTAGGACCTAGAAATGTACCCAAGTGCGTGATTTTATGTCTACATTTGCCCCACTTTATGTTGTGGAGTGAATACTTGATAACATAAAGTAGATAGAAGATGTGTGCCTTGTGATCCTGTATAGAGTGTGGTGAATAGCATGCCAAGTGGACAAGCGAAGCATGGAATGATTGCAAAGTGAAGCGTGGAGACTAGGAAAAAGGGAAGTGGACCCTAGGGGTGAAATGCATGCATAACTTGTACATGATGTTGTGCTTGTATTTTTTGATGTAGGCTGCTTCTTGTTGTGTATTAAGGATGGACCTTCAAAAGAAGAGAAAAAGAGTAGTCAAAGTCATGTATATGAAAAATCTAAGCAAAGTATGCAAAATTATGTAAAAGTGTGTAAAAGTAGTAGTAAAGGAAAGTGTACACATGATGTAAAAGAGTGTAAATGATAGAAATGTATCCTGAAATGTTGTGAAGAGTGATTTTTTTGGGCGATCTCACATCAATAGTGAGGTTTTATGTGATCTCACACCAAAGAGCAAGTCTTGGGGAGAGAGGTCTAGTTTTACTCCCCTTTCACGACTCTGCCCGATAAGCACCACTGCAGATGGTGCGTCCCGATTTGTTCCTATTGTTTTGATTGTTTCAAATTGTTAAAATTAAAGGAGATAGAATGCATTCTGTAACTGGAGGTGTGTGCTTATAACTATAAAACTGATTTGAAGACTTATGTGAACCATGTTGATATGAGAAGATAACTATTGGTTCCCCTGGGACATTAGTGCCCAAGGGAGGACACAAGTGCCTAGGATTTTTTATTTGAGTTTGGGTGTTGATGTTTATACTATGTGTTAAACCCAAGTCAGATTTTGGGTTGTTTCGTGAGTGTGTTCCTGTGGTGATTTTGTACTATGTTGATTTGAACTGTAGCTTTGAGTTGTTGTAGGGTGATTTGTTCACCCAATGTATGTCCCCCTTCGTTTGGGGTTCATGCGACGTCTATAGGAGAATGCGACCCAAAGGAGATGCCCTGATGTTGAGTTGAATTGTATGCCTATAGGGGGTAGGGGATGTGCATGGTAGAAACTGAGGCATATGCAAACAAGGTAGGCTAGAAATATGTGTTAGTACAAGCAAAGTATGTAATAGAAAACAATGTAACAAGCAAGTTTGCAAACAAGACATACCATGAAAAGTGGTTTTCAAACATGGGACATGGCTCACTATGTCATAAGAGAATCAGGGCCAAAGCGGCCAAAAGCATACAATAAGCATATTGATTTAACAAAAATATGTCTTTATAAATCGTAGATATTTTAGAGTCACATATGATAAATAAGTGTTATAGCACATATTGGATGCAAGTAATAAGCTAATGGAAATTAAAACCCTAAGTGCAAGAGAGGGAATGAAATACTTAGTTGATTTCACAATAGACCCCGAAGAGTTATGAACTAGAAAATTGATAAACACAGGGAGGAAATTGTCGCTACCATACCTAGAAAATTATGGAACTGTCGGAATAAGTTAGACTTGGGCTCCCAGAATGGGGTAAGGGCGCTTAGGTGTCAAAGACCTCTATTAGGTGCATGTGACTACGCAAATGCTCAAAATCTAGTTTTTCTTGTGTTGCAAGGTGGTCGCTAACCTTTGTTGTTGGTCGCTTGTGTGTTGCACTATATCCACATAATTCACCTATAACATGCAAAAAGGAATATAACCTGCAAAACCCCAAAACACATCAAATCCTAAAAAAATAAAGATGCAAATGGGGAGTCAAACTAAGCCCAATGGTCACCTGAAAGAGTGAACTTATGACCGAACATTGCACTACATCTCAGACTCCATGTAGTTCTCATGTGTGTGTAGAAATCATGCCCTAGGAAGCTCTTGTATAAAATGCACTTGATAACGAGAAATGGCTAAATGTACCAATGTAAGTAGATGTGTGGATGAAAAAATGAAACTCTCCTCCTATGCGTGTATGCAGAAAAATGCAGTCCCTTGTCCCTTGATTGAATGTTAGATAGATGCCTTAATGATATTAGAATGCCTTTGGATGCAACCTCAGGTGATGATAGTAGATGCTTAGAGTTTTGTCCTTTATTTTGGTCACATAGCTTTGTATTTATATGATTCCCTTGTTTGAATTTCGTAATTGACAACTAACGGCTGACCCATAAGAAAATAAGATGCCCAAAAGGGGAAAATAAGAAACAAAGAGGTCGGGGGCACCCAGAGGGGACGAGGGCGCTTTGGGCGCTGACATCCTGGCTAGGTGTTGGTGTTCAGAGCTAATAAAGATAAAGAAATGAAGATCAAACTAGGTTGTAGGGTGTGAAAGACTAGAAAGAAGACTGGAGACAAAGAAAAAATGCCAAAGATAACTTTGTCGATTATTAGTTTTCTCACTTAGGAATCATATGAATAATAATATGTGATTAGGACCTAAAAATGTACCCAAGTGCGTGATTTTGTGTCTACATTTTCCCCCACTTTATGTTGTTGAGTGAATACTTGATAACATAAAGGAGATAAGAGATGTGTACCTGATAACCATGTAGATTAATGGCGAAAGTATGCTAAAGAGACAAGAAAAAGTGTGGAGTGATAAAAAATGAAGTGTGGAAGCTAAAGAAGAGGAAGTGACCCTAGGGTGAAGCGTATGTGTTGTGCCATGTTGTACATGTTGTTGTTATCACTTGTGCTTGCTAATGTGGGGCTGCTTCTTGTTACGTATTAAGGATAGACCTACAAAAGAAGAGTGAAAGAGTACTCAAAGTCATGTGTTATGAAAAAATTGTGAAAGTATGCAAAAGTATGTAAAAATGTGAAAAAAGTAGTAAAAAGGAACATGTTCATCTAATTCGTGATGAATGAGAATGATAGAAAGTGTCCTGATTTGTTGTAGAAGAGTGAGTTTTTTGGGCGATCTCACACCAAGAGTGAGTTTTTTTGGGGATCTCACACCATGACATAAGAGTGTTGAGGATAAAGGTCTAGTGTTATTATCCATCCTTGATTATTTCATGTATTTATGCACCATTGCAGATGGTGTGATCCTGCTTTGTTCTGTGTTTGATCCAGTTTGATCCAATTCAATCCAATTAGAAAAAAAAAGATGGAATGGATTCTGATTATTGGAGGACTGTGCATGTACTGTAAAAACTACTTTGTGAAATGTTGAAAAATGTGCTAATATGAGAAAGTAACTTTAACTGTCCCTTGGTCATAGGTTCCTAGGAAAGGTCGGGAGCGCTCAGATGCTAGTGTCTGTATCTGAGCACTGACGTTTGTGCTGAACTGAGGACCCAAGTCAGAATCTAGATCGTTATGTGACTGAATATTGTTTTGTTCTTATATTGTGCAGGCCTGTATCAAAGCTTTAAGCAGTTATATGGGGCAAGTGCTTCACCCAATATATGACCCCCTCATTTGGGGTTCATGTGATGTCACCAGGACGATGCGACCCAAAGGAGAGGATCGAATATTGATCTGAAATTGATACCTTACAGGGGGAGGGAATGTGCATGACAGAGACCAAGGCACATGTAAACAAAGTGGATAGAAACATGTGTTAGTGCAATCAAGATAAATACGCATATAGAAGACAATGTGTAATATAACAATTAAGAAGACTTAACTAATTTTCATTTGACCTGCAACCGATTTGGACTAGGAAAAGTGATGAACAAAATGCGCAGAGTGTCGTAAATACTCTGTATAATTTTGGAACTCATAAATGGGTCAAGACACTAGCGCCCATAGAAACACAGGAGTGCCCAGGCGCTGGTGACCAGATCTAGGCTCTAGTATCCATACAAGTGCTTAGGTTCAAGTTTTTTGTGGGTTGGAAGGTCATTGTTGTTGTTCCCTTTTGATCACCTGATAGTCGCACTATGATCGCTAAATGTACCTATAACCTGTGAAAGATAAATTTACCTGCACAAGCCCATAAATCACATCAAAACCTAAAAATAAAGATGCATAATGGGGATTTTGACTAACCCCGACAGTCACCTCAAGAGGGAAATTATGACCGAACATTGCACTACATCTCAGGCTCCATGTAGTTTTGGTGAGTGTGTGTAGAAATTGTACCCTAAGATGCCCTTGTGCAAGTTGCACTTGATAACATGTTGTAGCTAATGTAACAATGTAATAGAATGTGTGGATGGAAAAATGAACTTTCCCTTCTTATGTTGTGTATATCGAGTTACATTCCTTGTCCCTTGAGTGAATTGCTAGATGGATGCCTTTGGAGTGCTTTAGGTGCCTTTTAGATGCAAGCTTAGGTGATGATAATAATGCTTAGTGCTTTATTTTAAAAACATAACTATGTATTTATATGATTCCTTATTTGAATTTCATAATTGACAACTAAAAGGCTGACCCATAAGTGAAAAAGATGCCCAAAACATACAAGAGATCCAAAAGGAGCAAGTAAGGTGGTGTGTGCATGGTTTTGTGCTTTTTAGCTAAGTTATATGAATGAGAACTAACACCTAAATAGTTCTACAACAAAGTTAATGACAAAATCTAAACACCATCAAAGATGAGAGCTAACCAAGATTAATACCTAGCATAATGCATTAACTTTAAATTAAACAATGCTAAAGTATTTAAATCTCTACTTCTCTAGATTGCCAACAAACAAGTAAATGGACCTAAATAAGCTCCATGGCAATCAATATTTGGTTGTCCTTGATATCTCCAAGAACCTAGGAATGGGGGCTTATCAAAGTTGGGTTATAAGACCCTTTTGACACCTCCCATATGACCTAAGCACTTTAGGCTAGAATAGGAAGCTTCACTCCTCAAGATGATGAACTCTCGAGAAAACAAGGTGCAAGCTCTTAGTCTCTTTGCTATATGCTTTGCATTTGCTCTCTAAGGAGTTTAGGTGTAAGTAAAAAGGTAGGTGGAGGGCTCTTTATATAGCCCAAAGGATAAAGGATTCAACACATCCTCATGAATGTGGGATAAAGGTAAAACATGATTAGAAATGGATAAGGTTGCTTTATTAAAGGTAACCTCACTTTAGAAGGGTTTAATTTATGCCTAGCAAGTCATGGGAGTTGGGGGTGCTTTAATTAATCAAATGTGATTAACTAATAGGTAGATGTGAGCTTATAGAAGCCAATTAGAGGAATATTAGTACGATTTAGGCCATTAGAAAGGGATTAAATCAATTAAATATTGATTTACTGGTTAAATGAAGGGGAAGACTAATTAATTAATAATAATTAATTAATCTAGATAGAAGAGGTAAATAATTAACGGAAGGTTGTTAATTAGGCTGTTAACTAGATAGCGACTTAATTAATTAGCGTATTGTAATTAATTGATGATAATAAGCAGGAATACGAGCGCTTTTGATGATATGTCATCTATTTGCGGGAAAGGAGATAATTAGCGCAATTTAAGTATTTAAATTTCTTAGGCGTAATTATAGGTATCTACAGGTGGAAAAGGGTCAAGGGCGCCCAGAGGGGATAGGGGCGCTCCTGTCCTAGATGGGTGTTGGTGTCTAGATCCATAAAAGATAAATACGTAAAATGCTGACTTGAATGTAGGCGTGATCCATAGGGATTCAGAAAAACACACCACTTCATCATTTCATCAGCACCAAGAAGGAGAAACAAGAAAAGTGAGAAAAAATGAGGTAAATGGAGGTTCTTGGATAGAACCACCACTCTGTGCATGAGCGGTGGTTTCAGAACCACCACCTTGCAGGGGGGTCGTCCTAAAACCACCGCCTAGCCAGGGCAGTGGTCCTGAGACCGCCGCCCAAATAGGGCCGGTCTGCACAGGGCGGTGGTCCTGAAACTTTCGAACAAAAAAGAAGAATGGAATGTGAGTGGACACGTTATTGAAGCACCCATCTGTGTCTCTTCCCTTCCATGCCCTTTCACATCCTCCAGTGCATAAGAGGACATGGGAAGGCCTATAAATGCATGAAAGGAGCAAGAGAATAGGCATTCGAAGATCTAGAGAGATCGAGAAGTAGAGTTTAATGAGAGCAGTGAGCAAGACCTTCAGTGCTGGAATGGAATTGTAGGAGCAAGGTGTAGAAACAGAGCAAGACAAGTAATTAGAGAGAAGGTTTACATTGTTGCTTCTTTTCATAATTATTGTAATATGTAATTGTCTATATTAGACCAATAAAAGTTGGGAAGAAAGAGCAGTTTCCCTTCCTGACTGGTTTTCCTCCTTGGAGGTTTCCAGGATAAAATTGTTGGTGTTGAAGTTTGAATTATTTCCTTCTCTAAAATTTCCTTTCTATAGCACTAGATAATTAGTCATGAAGCTCTAAATTTCAAGAAAATCTGTCATTTTCCAAAGTTGAAAGTAGAACAACATAATTGTGTGATTCCTAGAGTTCCAAAGTAGAAGTTTACGGATCATTTTGGTATCAGAGCTGATTATATATCCAGGACTGTGGTATTTGAATCTTTCTTGTGATTTTGTATGACAGTGACAAGGTCCAAAGGCGAAGAAGTTTTACCTTGCAAGCCAGATATTTCTACGAAGAAGTGGAATAAGAGAATTCGAGCTCAAATGGAGGAAGAGAACTTGGTCCGTAGAGTCGAGATGCTAGAGACCATGATGGATAGATTGCATAGAAAACAAGAAGAGCTTTCATATCTGCAAAAGATGGCTTCGGTTAAGAAATATTCCATGGACTTGGTGGTTCAAGCACTAGCCGAAAAAATTGGTATCGAGAAAGAGCCACGAAGAGGAAGAATGGGAAGAGCATGAAGAGACACCAATTGTAAGTGAGAAGGTAAAATCTGCACATACACCTTTTAAAGTTGAAACAAAAGTGGAAATAAAGAATTTTGAAGGACAAGTAGATGCAAAGATTACTGGATAAATGGCTAAAACAGTTCAGAATTCTATTTTAGTGTGCATAATGTCACTGAGGCACAAAGGGTCACCTTTGCACATCTCAAAATGGAAGGTCATGCTCTGGTTTGGTGGGAAACCCATCTAGCCACTTGTGAGAAGAAGAAATGTCCTATTGTCAATACTTGGAAGGGTTTTAAAGAATTGATTAGAGCTAACTTCTATCCTATTGGCCATAAGACTGACATGATGATTAAGTGGCAGTACTTTAGACAAGGCAGTGGTCAAAGTGTGCAAGACTACACTACGGAATTTCAGAGACAAGCCATGTTGCTTAATATGGACTTGGAGGATGAGGACATTCTGACCAAGTATTTGGGAGGACTTCACACTCACCTTCGAAGGAAGGTAATCTCCACAAAGCCCAAGGATCTCAATGAAGCTTGTGTACAAAGCATACTACATTGATGATGAGAAGAAGCAAGGAGAAATAGAGCCAAAGGGAGACCAGTCAACAAAATAGTAGGACAAAGAACAAGGGAAGACAAGTAGCAGAGGTAAATGGAAAGGTAAACATGCCACTATTTCTTTGCATACTTGTAAAGATCCTAAGAATTTATGTAAGAATTGTGATGTAAATGGACATACTGATGCCACATGTTTGAAGTTGCATCCAGAATTACACCCAAAGCACCGAACCAAGGATTCCAAGAAATCCATGGCCACTGTGAAGACAGAGAGAGAGGTGGAGATTGAGGATGATTCAGATGTAGACGAGAGGCTAGGATGCATGCCCACTAACATGTAAATGACAGAAGAAGAAGAGATGATAAGCTATTTCAAATCAGAATCCAAATCAAGAAGACTAAGGTAAACACTTTAGTAGATTCTGGTTCTCAGTCAAATTTGATTTCTGATGCGGTTGTAGAATAGCTTGGTCTAGAGACTTACGCAGCATCCACATCCATACCCACTGGGATGGGTGAAGAAGGGTGTAGAAATACAAGTTACAAGGAATTGTAAGTTTCAGTTTGGGATAAATACCCAATACATAGATGTATTAGAGGTTGATATTATTCCACTTTATGCATTTGACGTTGTCTTCGAAAGTCCTTACTTGTATACCAAGGATGTTGTGTTCACAAGGAGGGAGAACCGGTACAGATGGGTCAAGGATGGAGTCAGTTTTAACATCTGGGCACACCAGAGCAAATCAAAGAAAGCTATGGTAAGTTCCAACCAAGCACCAAGACTTATTCAGGGAAATCATCAGTTTTGTTGCTTTCATTGGAAGAAAAAAAAATGGACGTGAGAGCGAGATATTTCTGGCCAAAGGATGGAGAATTTGGATAGCACTTGTCAGTTTTTGCAGAAGAAGCCACCATAGGAACTACTCATTCAAGGAGTAAAACAAACTTCTGCTATGCAGTCACCATATCTACCTACGGATTCACTGGACCTGACCATGGGGCATTAAGAAGAAGAGGAGATACAAGGAACGGTGGTGACTATAGCAGCAACATACTTGGAGAGGATTCGGCCAATCCATCTCAAGAAAAAAGAAAAGAAAGGACTAAACCACTACAATATGGGACCTTCGCCATACTTGAGCAGGTTGGAGAAGAAACCTTTAAGCCATATTTCATGTAAATGCACACAATAGTAAGTTGCAAGATATAAAATCCACTAATGCCATATATGCATGAAAACGAAGGAAAGATACAAAAGTTACCTTCTAAAGAGGATTGTACTCAAGGAAACTCAGAGGAGGATGTAGCACTGAAACAAAAAACTAGAGATTCATAGGAGTCTTGGCAGGTTGGACGAGAGAAGACACCAAGGTAGACCCAGTGGTACTCAAATGAGCACGAGAGGGAGTTGATTCCTCTACCACTTTCCCACTATTCTTTTGTGGGACAAATATCCTCCTAAGTAGGGGAGGTAAAATCCATAGGGATCAAGAAAAACACACCACTTCATCAGTTCCATTAGCACCAAGAAGGAGAAATAAGAAAAGTGAGATAAAATGAGGTAAATGGATGTTTTGGATAGAACTTTCACTCTGTGCAGAGTGGTGGTTTTAGAACTGTCACTCGATATGGCAGCAGTCCTAAAACCACCACCCAGCCAGAGCGACGGTCTTGAAACTTTCGAGAAGAAAAAAAGAATGGAATGTGAGTGGACACATTCTTGAAGCACCCAGTCATGTCTCTTCCCTTCCATGACCTTTCACATCCTCCAGTGCACGAGAGGACATGGGAAGTCCTATAAATACATGTAAGGAGTAAGAGAATAGACATTCAAAAATCTAGAGAGATCGAGAAGTAGAGTTTAATGAGAGTAGTGAGCAAGATCTTCAGTGCTAGAATGGAATTGTAGGAGCAAGCTGTAGAAACAAAGCAAGCAAGTAATTTGAGAGAAGGTTTATACTATTGCTTCTTTTCATACTTATTGTAATCTGTAATTGTCTATGTAAGACCAATAAAATTGGGAAGAAAGAACAGTTTCCCTTCCCAACTAGTTTTCCTCCTTGAATGTTTCCAGGATAAAATTGTTAGTGTTGAAGTTTGAATTATTTCCATAGAAATCGAGAAACAGAGAAAAGAGGCCAAGGACAATTGTCAATTACTAGTTTTCTTGCTTGGGAATCATATGAATGCAAATATGTATTTAGGACCTAGAAATGTACCCAAGTTCATGATTTTGTGTTTACATTTTCCCCCAATTTATGTTGTTGAACGAATACTCGATAAGATAAAGTAAATAGAAGATGTGTACCTAATAACTATGTAGAGCATGTGATAAAATGTGTGTTGAGTGGACACGTGAAGCATGGAATGATGCAAAGTGAAGCATGGAAACTAGTAAAGGAAAGTGACCCTAGGGGGTGAAGCGCATGCATTTTACCATGTTGTACCTATTGTTGTGCTTCTTGTTGTTGCTTCTTATAAGGACAAACTTGTAAAAAGAAGAGCAAGAATATAGTCAAAGTCATGTATATGATAAATCATAGAAAAATGTGCATAAGAGGAAAATTGTGCACCTAATGTAGACGAGTGTAAGAGGATAGAAAAATGTCCTGGAAAATGTTATGTAGAACGAGTTTTTTAGGCGATCTCACACCAAAAACGAGTTTTTTGGGCGATCTCATGCCAAGTGCAAGTTTTTTGGGCAATCTCACACCAAAGAGAAAGTGTTGAGGAGATAGGTCTAGTATTACTCTCCTTCCATGACTCTACCCGATAAACACCATTGTAGATGGTGTGTCCCTATTTTGTTTATGTTGTCCCTTATTTGTTCTGAATCGTACCAATTGAACTGAATGTAAGAGATAAATTGTATTTTTTTTGCTGGAGGATTGTGCTTGTAACTGTAAAACGACTCTAAAGGCTTATGTGAACTATTTTTATTTGAGAAACTGATTACATGTGCCCTAGGACATTAGTTCCTAGGGGAGGAAATAGGTGCCGAGGCACTACTGTATGAGTTTGGGCACTAGTGTCTGTGTTGTGATTCTTACCCAAGATTGATTTTGAGCTTGTGTTATAACTATAACATGTGTCAATTTTGTGTTGTAATTTACTGTGTTGTATCTCTGAGCTGCTTTATGGGGTGATTTTTTCACCCAATATATGCCCCCCTCGTTTTGGGTGCATGCGATGTCAATATGATAATGCATCCCAAATGAGAGGACCTTATGTTGAACTATATTGTATCCCTGTAGGGGGAGGGGATGTGCATGGTAGAAACCAAACCACATGTAAACAAACTGGCTAGAGGCATGTGTTAGTAGTAAAAGAAGAAAACATGTCATAGAGAAACAATGTAACAAGCAAATGTGCATGCACGATAGATCACGAAAAGCGGGTTTCAAACATGGGACATCGCTCACAATGTCACAAGACAATCAAGGTCAAAGCAGCCAAAAGCATACATGCACTGATCAAACAAGACATGAGCATAGCCCACAAATAGTGACATATAATAGAAAATAATGGCAAACAAAATGTATCAGACAACCATAGTGGCATATAGTCCTTGAATGTAAATATTACACATGAAGCACACGTTAGAATGTTAGAAAGATAAAAACTATGTCAAGGCATGTATGTATTCATGGAAAGTAAATATGCTAGAAAGTAGAAGTAGTAAGTAATGAAATAATAACACTTGTAGTATATGAAAGTAGTAAATGTAGATGCCCCTAGGAGCATTGGTGGGACTGGTAAGAGGTACAATGTCAAGCATCATTTCAACATGTGAAAATTTGTAAAGAAGTTACATTCACAACTAAAGACCAAGTGAACGCGCCTGCATATATGATAAATATAATGACATACTTAGTATCTGGCTAGCATAGTAAGCAAAGTGCATCATGTAATAGTAAAAGAAAGCAATAATAAGTGCAACCAAGATATGCACACATATGAGTGTGATGGTATGGAATGCAAAGTGTGAAGATGATGGAGCAACATGCCTCTTTACGGATATGTATGAGATGAGGTTCATTTATAAATGCCCCCTCAACAATCAAGAACGAACCATAAAACAAGAGTGTGTCATCGGGAAATGGTTTTAAAGTGTGTGCTAGAATGATAGATCATGAAGCATAAAGTGTGAAGATTGAATGTGGCGAGGTTCATTTCAGATTTATACCCTCAACAGTCGAGTATGAATAATGGAACTAGAGTGCGTCACAAGGTAATGATGATATAAGTTGTATACATCGAGTTCTGTAAGAGTGCTTAGAAATATGAAGTATGGAGCACAAAGTGTAGTAGTAGAAATGATAGACAACTAATGATATTATGAGGGGGCAGTAAGCATGGTGCCCCCCAAGTGTGCAATAAAAGGTAAGCTATTTGACGAGAGTGAAGGGAAAGGATCCCCCACCTGATGTCCAAGGAGATAAAGGCATGTGACAATGTTCTAAGATAAGTGGTGTATGCAAAGGATGACATGTATATGTGAAGGAAGCATGTGTGGTTAAAGAGGTGGTGAACACCCATGTGAAGGGGTTGTCTGAGTAGGGGACTTATGTTGACGAGATGGACTAGTGGAACTATGAGGACGGCAACATCGTGAAGGATGACATGTGTGAATGGGAGAACTAGGTGCTGAATGTGCCTTAGATTTGATAGGTCTAGAAGACCTAAAAGTTGAAGCTGAATCCGTGTTTGATTCACAATGGGTTCACCAAATGATTAAATATATATATATATATATATATATATCTATTAAACCTTATTACTGAGTAACTGATGTAAACTATGATATACAACTATTAAGTGTAATATGACACAAGCAAATAAGCAAGTAAGTATGAAACCCTAAGAAAGAGATATAGAAATAATGACTTAGTTGGTTTGTGTTTGACCTAAAACTGATCTTGATTGGGAAAAGTGATGAATAAACTAGGCAGAGTGTTGTAAATGCTCAGTATAAATTATGGAACTTAGTAATGGGGTAAGACACGAGTGCCCACAGAAGGACAAGAGCACATGGGCACTAGTGACCGGATTTAGGCTCTTGTGTTTAGACATGTGCTTGGGTTCTGAATTTTTCTAGGTTAGAAGGTCTTCATTGTTGTTCCCTTTTGATTGCTTGATCGTTGCACTGTGATCGCCAAATGTACATGTAGCCTGCGAAAGATAAATTTACCTCCACAAGCTCACAAACCACATCAAATCTAAAAATAAAGATGGATAATGGGCAGTCAAACTGACCCCGGTGGTCACCTCAAGAGTGAACTTATAACCAAGTGTTGTGCTACATCTTAGGCTCTATATAGTTCCGGTGAGTGTGTGTAGAAATTGTGCCCTAGGATGCCCTTGTGCAAGTTACACTTGATAGCGGGCTATAGCTAAATGTAGCAGGGTAATAGAATGTGTGGATGGAAAAATGAACTTCTCCTTCCTATGTTGTTTATGTCGAGTTGTAACCCTTATCCCTTGAGTGAATTGCTAGATGGATTCCTTTGGACTGCTTTAAGTGCCTTTTGGATGCAAATCTTGGGTGATGATAATAATTCTTAGTGTTTGGTGCTTGATTTTGAACACATAACTATGTATTTATAGGTTTCCCTTAATTTAATTTCATAATTGACAACTGGAAAGCCGACCCATAAGTGAAAAAGATGCAAAAAAGATTAAAAAAAGACCCAAAAGGAATGAGTAAGGTGGAAAAGGGTCAGGCGCGCTCAGAGGGGACACGGGATAGTGTCTGGAGCCATAAAAGATAAATAATTAAAATATCGACTGGGTTGTAGGGTGTGAAAAACCAAATAAAAAACAAGAAACAAAAAAAGAGGCCAAAGACAATCTCAAACATTAGTTTTCTTGCTTAGGAATCATATGAATCTATGTATGTGTTTAAGACCTAGAAATGTACCCAAGTGCGTGATTTTGTGTCTACAATGGCATGGATCTAAGGTCGTCTGAGGACAATCTTATAATTAAGATTATTAGGTAACACATGGAATGAGATGAAGAAAGTGTATGGTCCAGCAGTAATGGGAAGTGTGATTGTACCTAAGTATTTTTTAGGAATATTGTCAAAGCCATGAATACAAATAGACGAGGGTGTTAATGATGCCTCAGAAAGGAAAATTTGCTGAAGGAATGGTAGGTTAGAAATGTTAAGGTTAGAGCCATTATCAACTAAAGCTCGTTCAACCCCTATGTTATTGATACAAACATGAATATAAAGAGGGGTATCATTATCTAAAATAGATTAAGAAGGAATTATGGCATATGTAAAAGTAACGTGTTCTTCCTTAAAAGATAATGTTGTATTAAATTTATGATACATGTATTCTTGAGAAGTATGATGATGAATATAAGTGTTGGACAAAAAAGTTTGGATTTTAATTTGACATTTAGGATTGGACCACAAAAAGGCAAGGATGGAGATACTCATGGTGATAGGATTCTAGGGTATCAAAGTTGGCAACAAAGAAGGAATTAAAAGTGTTCGAATGAGGATACGGGTTCACTAAATGATTTAATTTACTTTGAATTAAATATATATTGTAGAGTAACTACTGAAATAAATGATGTAAAAATGCTAGAATATAGCAATGACACAAGCAAAGAAGCATATAAATGTGAAACCCTAAGCAAGAGGAGGAGATAAGAAAAATTAGTTGATATCTGTGCAATCTAGACAAGGTAAAGTGTTGAACAGACTGGGAAGAGTGTCGTGAATGATCTCTGTAAGTTATGGAGTTTAGGATAATACCAAATGGGGGCACCTGTAGCAGGACAAGGGCACCTGGGCGCTGGTGGCTGGATTTGGGCACTCGTGACTGTGTAAATGCTCAAGATATGGTTTTTTCTATGTCACAAGGGTTTCATAGTTGTTCCTTATTGATTGCTTGAAATTCTCTCCTTGATTGCTGAAGGTACATATAACCTACAAAAGAGAAGTTGACCTATGCATACCCACAAAATACATCAAACCCAAAAAGGCAAATGTAGAATGGGGAGTCAGAATGACCCCGATGGTCACCCTGAGAGTGAACTTATGACTGAGCACTACACTACATCTCAGACTCGATGTAGTTCTTGTGTGTGTGTGTGTAAGAATCATGCCCTAGGATACATTTATGCAAGTTGCACTTAATAGCGGGTTGTAGCTGGACTACAACAATGTAGTTGTATGTGTGGATGAAATAGAATAGCGCAGTGTATGCAACCCTTGTCCCTTAAATGGATGCTAGATGGATGCCTTTAAAGTGATTAAGTGCCTTTGGAATGCAAGCTTAGGTAATGATAGTAATTCTTAGTGCTTGGTCCTTCATTTTAAAAACATAACTATGTATTTATATGATTCCCTTGTTTGAATTTCATAATGGACAATTGGAAGGCCGAATCATAAGTGAAAAAGATTCCCAAAAGATAAAAGAGACCCAAAAAGAGTGAGTGAGGTAGAAAAGGGTCAGGGGTGCCCAAAGGGGACATGAGCTCCTAGGCGCTATTGTCCTAGCTGGGCGCTTGTGTTTGAAGCCATGAAAGATAAATGAGTTGGGTTCTAACTGGGATGTAGGGTGTGTAAGACCAAAGAGAAAGTAAGAGACAAAGAAAAGAGGTCAAATGTAGTTGTAATCACTAGTTTTCTTGTTTAAGAATCATATAAATACTAACATGCTTTTAGGACCTAAAAATGTACCCAAGAGTGTGATTTTGTGTCTACAATATTATACATATGTAGAAGATGTCGTAATTACATTTTGCTTTTTACTTGACCAACTAATAGGACCTGAACCAAGAGAGAAGTTGTAACCTGAGGTAGACTTCTAATTATTGAGATCACTGACCTAATCAGAATTTGTAAATCTAACTAAATAAATCTTTGTCCCTCCTGAGTAGTGAATGTCATCGGTATGAGTTCCATAATCATAGTGAAGGATCTAATTTACTGCTCTCCAATACATCTCATGAGGCTCTTGCATAAATTTGGACATGATGTCAACAACATACGAAGATTCGACTGAGTGTGAGTTAGATAGATCAATCTCCCCACCAACTGGTGATAAAGGGTACCATCGACTAAGGGAGTGGAGTAATCAAAAAATAACTTAACCTTTAAAAGGAAAGGAGTAGGAGATGGCTTACAATCAAACATTTGAAACTTGAGTAGTAAATCAGGGGCATACTTAGGTTACACAATCATAATTCAAGTTAGATTATGAAATATGTATCCCAAGAAAGTAGTGAAGCAAACCTAAGTCGGTCATGAAGAATTTTTTGACTAAGGCAGTCTTCACAAAATCAATGATCGAGGAAGAACTACCCATGATCAACAAGTCATCAATATACAAAATGAGGATGAGCATGGAGTCATCTTGCCACAAAATGTAAACATTTGGGTCAAATTGACACCTAGTGAACCCTGATGCAAGAAGAAAGGAGTCGATCTTGGCATACCAAGCCCTAGGGGATTATTTAAGGCCATAAAGAGACTTATTTAACTTGTAAATGAGGGAGGAATCATGGACATAACATGGGGTTTGTTCCATATATATGTTTTCCTCTAGGTCCCCGTGAAGGAAGACACTCTTAACATCCATCTGATGAACTTCCCATCTTTTCGCGGTAGCAATGGAGAGGGTCAGTCAAATGGAATTCATCTTCACTACGGGAGAAAATGTCTCTAAATAATCAACCTTAGCTACATGAGAGAAACCCTTAACTACAAGTCGCGCTTTATACTTCTCGATGTTCTCATCACTACCATACTTTGTTTGGTACACCCACTAACATCGAATGATTTTTATTCCTTTCAGAAGAGGGGTGAGATTCCAAGTATCATTCTTTGCGAGCAAGGAATACTCCTCTTCCATGGTAGAATCCCACTCAGGAATCCCATAAGCCTCTTATAAATACTGAGGGCTAGAAGTAAAGGTGAAGGAGTGGGGTTTAACAACTCTAAACAAGTTTGTATCTCATCCGAAGGATCCCCTATCTAATCTCCAACACTCTGCAAGGTATTCCTAGCCCAACAAGGACTAGGAGAAGATTTGGGATTATAATTTTTAGATTCTTCACTCAAGTGAGAAGGGACAAAGTTTTCATCATTAATATTGTAATCACTGAAAGATTTTGAAGCATGAGGAGTGGGAGGAGCAGGAGGATTAGGAGTAGGAGGATCAACAAAATCATCATCAAAAGAATAAAAATCAAAATCAGAGAGGGGTATAAGGACCTCATCGGGTAGAAAAGTGGAAGTAGAAGATGACTCATCAAACTCCACACTTCTCTCAATATAAAGTTGATGAGTAGTAGGGTTTAAAAATCTACAGCCCTTCGTGTCATTGGGATACCCTACAAAGATACAATGTTTGGACTATGGTTCCAAGGACTTGCATATCTTTTTGGGAATTCGAGCCATAAAATTTGATCAAAAGATATGAAAGTGCTCGACGTCAAGTTTGCATTCATACCAAGCTTTAAAGGGTGTCATCTCTCTTACTACCTCATGTGGAACAAGGTTCTGAATGTAGTAAGTGTAGTTCACAACTTCAGCCCAATATTTTAGAGGAAAGGATTTAGAGTGAACCATATAAGTGGCCATCTCCTTAAGCGTTCAATTCTTTCTTTGTGTAACTCCATTTTACAAAGGGTTTTAAGCAATTGTACGCTGCAAAGCAATCCCTTCGGAGGTATAGACATCATCAAACCTATTTCTCACATACTCACCTCCATTTTCGGTTCAAAGAACCTTAATATAACTTTCAAATTGTTTCTCAAAAATATCCTTGAAGTCTTGAAAATGATTAAAAACTTCATATTTTTGTTTGAGAAAATACACCTAAGTGTAACATGAAAAGTCATTAATGAAGGTAAGCATATAAAGAGCTTTAACAAACGAAGGAGATGGGAAAGGGCTATAAATATCATTATGAACAAGATCCAAATGAAGAGAAGCTCATTTGACATTTCCTTTGCCAAAACTTTTTTCAAGGTACTTTATTAGGGCATAACCCTAAAAAAGACCCTTAGAAAATTTGACACGAGGTAAGTCATTGACCATCTCATTTTGGCTTAATTGTTCAAAGTAATGATAGTTTAGATGACCAAACGCTCATGCTATAACTATTTGACCTCGTCTACATGAGTAAGCAAGGCAGTGGGTGTAGAATCAGAAGTAAAGTGGGAGAAGGTGTACAATCATGACCAATGATCCATCTTTCCCTTCACCACTATAAACTCACTGTGAAGCTCACAAATAATCACCGAGTTAGGATTAAATTCCACTCACATTCCTTCACCAAGATGAGTGATTTGGTATACCGATATGAGATTGGTAAATGATGTTATAGTGCTTTGAAATATAGTAAATATTTCTTTCCTCTCTTCAAAAACCTTCTTGAGTATTGAAATTTTATGTAAATAATCTTGGAATGATAATTTGAGTTTTAAATATCCTATGTTAGTTGATCAAGAATTGCTCCTTTTTTGGGTTATGTTAGTGTATTGTAATAAAAATTAGTTATGAAATAGATTCAAAGAAGCTAAATGTGTTTCACTTAAGTGAAATTGGGTAATTGATTTAAGTATATATCTTCCTTATTTGAGAACTAAGATTTAGATTATAAATACATGTTATATATAAATCTAAAAATATAATCATTTTATATACATTCAATTGGATAATTTATTAAAGTATGTATCTCAATTGTTTTATAACCAAAATTTAGATTATAAACACATGTTATATGTAAACCTACAAATATAATAATTGTATGTGTGTTATCTCTCTCTATTTATATCTCTCTCTCTCTCCATATATATTTGGGATTGACGATGCTTTGTTTCTAAAATGTGACTAGAAACTAACCTAGTATAAAACTCTACAACTCTGCTATGACCATACCGTAGAGTCTTGACCCTTAATACAATATTAGACCTATTTTTATTTAGATTCTGTAATTTCGTGAGATGGTCATCTACTTAGAACTGTCTATCATTATCAAACCCTAATTTTTTTTATCATGTAACAAAGCTCTCTAAACATCTTGAATGAGATCTCAAAACCTAACCATAGATGAGAGACCCTGTAAAACAAACATTAGTTAGGTTTTGAGCAACCCCATGCATCGCTGACATTGGCACTACTCTGAAGAGGCCTCAAATTGCACATCCTTATCCACCTTACATGTGATATTTGAATGAATGTAACTAGATTTGGTAACCTATTTGACAATGCTTGAGTTGAGTTGGTTATTGCTAAAACACTTAGAGAAGGGTTTTGAGTGCTTATAAATTAGATGGGATGACTCCTTGAACTAGTAAGAAGTTTCATACATATAGTGATTGTTTCCCTAATGATTGTAGATGTGTTATTGCAAGATTTAGGGATCATGGGTGCCTTTACAAGTGTTGGAAGTGAGTATATAAGTGTAGTGCCATATGATTTATAGGTTAGTAAATGAGGTAGTGTTTACTTGCTTATATAGGGTTTTGTAGGTGAGTTATCTAAGAAAGGTTGACCCAACGGGATTAAAAGACCTAAAAAATAATATGAAATCAAAAAACAAATTGGATAACATGTTGGTGTAAGACCATATAAGTTCGTTAAGATGAGATATAACATCCTAACAAAATTATATATCCTTGTTCAGAGGTGCAAAACATGCAATATGAAGTTTGAAACTTATCAACTGACTTTTTATATGAATTTTAAGCATTGTACTCTTAAAAAGTGACTATAAGTGTAGATACCAAATTTTGTTACCCTTATCCCCCATCACGCCTTCTCTCTCCCTCGTTACCCCTTCGCACATTCATATTTCCCTTCCCATTTTAAATTTCTATTTTCCCTCCTAAATTCCTACTTCCCTCTTAATTACATCTATTTTCTCTAATTCCCTTTTTTCCCTACCCTAATCCTACCATTATTTAATCCACCCTTTATCCATCCCTAATTATATCTAATCATCCATTAACTTATACCTTATCGTAATTCCTCCCGTTAACTTAATAAATCACCACATTATTCATCCCTAATGCCCATCCTAATATCATTATGTGCACACCCCTAATTATATTTAACCATCCACTAATCTATCCTAGGATTCTACCCATAAATATGCCCATTCATTACCCCTAGGATTCCCACCACCAATTGAATCCCCCCTTATCCTCCCACTAACCATTTATTCCCCTCATGCGCCATTAACTTGCCCAAAATAATCAAAGGCCTAATTTTAGCCCTTTTTAGACCTACACTCTTGAGATTCCCATCACCTCCACCTCCTACACATATAATCCACTCTAGTCACCAGTGAATCATGTGGGTCGCCATCGAACCTATTTATACACATCCACCCCTCCTCTCAAAGGGTTAAAAAACTTAATTTCTAGCTATCTTGCAAAATTTACTTGCTCTTTCTTCCTCTTGTGATCAACCATCATCTTAGAGTCTTCTTAGCACCTCTATATGTCATCTGTGGAGATTTTAAGTTTTCAATCTCATTTAGAAATCTCTCTTTGATTCACCATCTCTATTTTGTAGGTTTATAGGTTTCCCTGGCGCTCCATCCATCCATCAACCATCTTTGATCTTTTGCAAATCCCCCCCTTCTATCCACCTAGCCTATCAAAATCCCAAATCCTGCCCTGGTTGCTGTCGACCCTATACATATCCCCGTCAGATATGTCATCCTCCATATCCTTTTTGTCTGCCTACCATCTTGACATCAATTCTAGCATCCTAGAACAGGTTCCAGCTCTGTTTCCGCTCATCTTTCAATTATCTCTACACTGGTCACCGTCGAGCATACTAGTCAAGCTCGGGTCTCTGTCGACCCGCTCATGTTTGGTTTGTTTTTTATAATTTTATATTATCATACCATTTATTTCAACATCTTTATCATATCATATGCCTATTTCAGATTATTGTCTATATCCTTTTATCTATTATCACTTTATCAATCATTTTATCATAGTGGGTTAACATCCATCCTAGGAAGTTATCACTTCTCAGGACCGACATTATCAGGCAACCCACAATCTTATCTACTAATCATTTTTGTGTTTAACTTCTCTTTGATGTATAGGTCATTGAACTCACCATGGAGAGTACCTTTTTGCACCCATATCCTAATCATCACTGTCATCCACATCAAGAGGTCACCTTAAACCCTCCCATTGTTTTGATTTTCTTGATTTCATGTATCCATTTCATTAACTTGAAACAAAAGCAGGAAATCTCATCAAACATTCTGGCACATCCGGTGGGAGCATCCCTTCTTCTTTGGTTAGTTCCTTTTTTGTTTTCATTTTCATTTTCTATTTTGCTTGTTGAGTTGTGGAGCTTAATTATTTCACTTGGCATGCTTTTACAGAACTTTCTAGAAAACATAGTAACCGATTGCGGTTGACAAACCAACGTCATTCACCCATGGACCGGTATCGGTCAAGAAAAAAGGAACCAACATTGGTTAAGGCTAACCGACATTGGTTACATGTGCGTGACTACTATATTTAGTTGTAAAGTGAATCTAATGGTTGTAATTGCATAACTAAAGTGCCCTAAGATTATAACTGCATATATAAGAATAAAGCTAGGGTTTAGTAGAGAGAATTCAATTGAGAATTAAGAGAAGTTTCCTTTAGAGAGAAAAAGGAGAAATTTGTAAAGAAGAAATTACATGACATCCAAGAAGGTGTGGAAGATTGAAAATCTTCATTGTATTTCCTCTGTGATGATAAATTTCCCATTTCTTGGTGGACGCAGCCCACACTGGGTGAACCACGTTAAATCTTGTGTATTGTTTCTTCTTTTTTATTTCCATAGTGATTGCTTTTATGCTTAGATCTGATTAATATATCTATATAGCCAGTGTGCTAACTTGAACAACTGGTATCAAAGCTTCTTTGTTTGAGGGTTGTGTTTGTTGACAAATTTACTCATAAAGGGATTTCTGATTGAGTGGGAGCAAAGAAATGTGAGAAGAAGGAAAATTTAGAGTAGAGAAATTTGATGGTTGTGACTATCTATTATGGAAGATATAGGTGGAGGATTATTTGTATCAAAAATATTTATACTTACCATTGGATGAGAAGGCAAGACCTGCAAAGATGAATGATGAAGAATGTAAAATTCTTGATAGAAAGGCTCTAGGATCTATAAGATTGAGTTTGACAGCATCTATGGCTTCAAATAATATTGATGCAGGATCTACGGTAGAGTTGATGAAATATTTTGCAAATCTATATGAAAAATCTAGTGTTTCAAATAAAGTTTATTTGATCAAAAAATTGTTTAATTTAAATATATAAGAAGGTGGATTTGCATCAAGTCATTTGAATGATTTCCAGTCTATTGTAAATCAATTAAAATTAGTTAGTATTCCATTTGAGGATGGAGTGAAAGCACTTTTATTATTATGTTCTTTGCCAGATAGTTGGGATAACTTGGTAATGGTTATTAGTAATACAACGTCTACTACTAATGTTTTAAAGTTTGATGATGTGGTTAGTATAATCCTGAATGAAGAAATACACAGGAAAAGTATAGAAGAATCATCATTTAGGAATGCTTTAAATTTAGAAAGCAAGGGGAAGGTAGAAGGAGAGATCCAAGAGGAAGAATAATGGGAAATCAAAGTCTAAGAATGACAAATCTAAATCTAAAGGTAGAGGAATAACCTACTGGAATTGTGGAAAGAAAGGACAGAAAGAAGGATTGTTGGTTCAAGCAAAACAAAGAGAATGTACTAGAGAAAGGTAAAGAGGAAAATGTTGCTACAAAAGAGGTAATGAAAGATGCCCTAATTCTCTCCTTGGATAATAAAATTGAATCATGGGTTTTAGATTTAGGAGCTTCTTTCCATGCAACCCCTAATAAGGGTTATTTCAGAAATTATGTCAAGGGTAATTTTGGGAATGTTTATCTAGGAGATGATGAACCGTGCAATATTACTAGTAAAGGTGAAGTTCACCTTAAATTTCAGAATGTAAATACATGGATATTGAAATATGTGAGGCATGTTCCAAGCCTTAAAATAAATCTAATTTTTGCAGGACAATTGTGTGAAACTAGTTGCATGGTTACACTCACAACCGAATCTTGGAAAGTTACCAAGGGATATCTTGTTCTAGTAAGAGGAAAGAAGGTAGGATCATTGTATTTATCTGCCTATATTAATTATTCCTTTTCTTTTCTATTTACTTAAGATTCTGACACAAGCATGTGGCACAATCGGCTAGGCCATATGAGTGAAAAGGGAATGTAGATCTTAAAGGAAAAGGGTAAGTTATCATATCTGAAATGTGTAGATATTGATTTCTATGAGCATTGTATTTTTGGAAAGCATAAGAGAGTGAGATTTCTACAAGTTGGGGCAACAAAGAATAAACATAAATTGGAGCTTGTACACTCAGATGTGTGGGGACCAACCTAGGTAGGTTCTTGTATGATGGAAAAGTAACATGTGAGGATGATAATCGGCAAGTGACCTTCCCCGTACCTGACCTCCAGAGGTCGTGCCGAGACAGCCGGTGGTTTGAAATGCGGGTGACTTAGATGAAGTCACAGCTAGGATTATGGCTAGTTTTCTACGATAGAAAAGCTACAGGAGAGGATGAGAATCGGCAAGCAACTTTCCTATAGCTAACTGTGGGAGGATCAGTGACTAATATCTGGTAGTGTGATCTCCTGGTAGTTGAAATGACAAAGGGGAGATTTTGAGGCTATGAATAGGTAGCATAAATACCCTATGGTTTATTCTCTTTAATTAGGATCTAAGTGTTAATCTAGTTTTGAAGTCTCTGAATTAACTTAAACTGAAAATAACAATTTATACTACTCCTGAAAAGGAAACTATTCTAAACAAAATATATGATTGAAACATTATAATTACGAACAACAATTAAACTAATTTTATACTAAACAAGCGAGATAACCCGGTGTGGTTATTCACCTGTGCAGATGTGTGAATCTAGATAAAAGACAACCAATTAACTTTAATTGAAAACCTTCAATCCTACCTTAGAAGTGAGGAACAAATCATAGTTTCTTAGAAACTATCATTCCCCACAACTTCCCTGGCAATATTGAAAGTGAGCTTTTGATTGAAATAAAATAATTCACTACTCTATTTGATACATTGTAACTAGAACTTTGATAGCTCAAACCTGACGTTTGCAGAATAGTGGTAAATCTAGTTGTGTGTGATTTCATCCCCTCAGTGTGATCTCCTCATTCCTTCGCGTCCTCGTGAATCCAGAAAGTGTGTATATGATAGTATCAACAGAAGATAACATTCAAACAATGGCAGCTTTGGATATAGACCGAATACAATGCGAGTAGGAGAGGGATAGCGCAAGTGAATAGAGCTTGAATATGTAATTCCTAGAGGGATTTATTACGGGAATCCAACACAAGTGTACCGAGAGTTTCAGAAGCTATTCTATAAAACAAAACCTGTAACTTTAATGGATTCTAGTCTAGAAATGAAGCTATTCTATGTTTAAACTGACTGTATATAGTAGTAATGAAACAAGACTTGAAACAAGAAGATGATATGATTTCCAAAATGCCAACAATGGAAGAAAAACCTGAAACTAACAAAATTCTAAGCAAGGAATTGAAAAAATGAACAAGATAATTGAGAGGATGAGGGGCCATTTGTTTGAAAATAAACCAGCTATTTATAGAATTCCCATTCACCAAAGGGTAACTTGGAATGGAACTCTTTTACCATTAAACAATGGAGAAACACTATTACAGGGAACCAAAAACATAAATACAAGCTAAGGTGGTTGAGAAAAGCTGGTAAATGTTGAAAATTTACACAAGTCATGATCAAAGGAACATGCTAGAAAATGCGTGAAGGACCGCCGCCCTGAGCAGGGCGGCGGTTATAGGACCGCCGCCTTGGCAGGGCAGCGGTTTCATTACTGAAGGTCAAAAATCCAATAAAAAGGGGGGCAAGGGACAAAACAAAGCACAAGGAACTTGGATAAAGCATTTGGGATGCTAACATATACTTTGCGAGCTTCTCTGGATCCTGAACACCTTGCGAGGTGACCTGTATCATCATTGGGGCATTTGTAACATCGTTCCGGCGCTACAGTACCCTATAATTTTGGGTACGTACATATTGCCCCCTCAGAGAAGCATTTTAGCCATGAAGAGGCGTAAAACGGTGGGTCCGAGTACGACGGCCCCAAAACGGGAAGCTAGAAATTATACCTGACACGTTCGTGTGTCGAAATGATGCCATTCAAATTCCCGCTACCTGCAAAATGAAAAGAGGACTCAAGTGCAGATAGATAAAATAAGTCAAGAAACTAAATGCTAAATTAATATGAAATGAGGACTTACCATTTGCGCGGGGATAAGAACTTACCTCTTTTGGCGCTCCAAACCTGCGAAAGGGGCATTCAAAATGAGTCAAAACACTATATATATATAAAACGGGCTCATTTTGTTATTCATTTGCACGTGTTGATTTGATAATTTTTGAGCTTTGGGACCCACGGTGATGGTTTTCGACGAGAGTATAGTCGAAACGTTCATGGTGAGATAGCGATCATGCCTCCGAGAGCGGAACGTCGACCCGCGAGATCTCAGGTTAGTTCTTCTCGATTTACCGTTTTTGCACCCAAAATGTTAAAATGCCGAAATCTTTGTCTTGGGGGGGGGGTCATTTTTAGAAATGCTAGTGTTAATAGGGTCACTTAGGGGGGTGCCTAATGGGTAGGATTTTGTTTTAGTCAAAATGGTCAATTTTCACGTTTTTGAGCATTTTTAGGGTATATGACCCATTTGAACTCGCAGGACAAGACCGCTACCCTGAGCAGGGCGGCGGTTAAGGGACCGCCGCCTTAGAAGGTGGCGGTTATGGAACCACCGCCCTGCACAGGGTGGCGGTCCATTACAGAGTGTCAAAACAACACTTTACTTGACTTGTTTTTACATTTTCAGCATTCTTGCATGTTCTTAATAGTTTTTCCAATGTAATTTTGGTGCTAACTTACTCCTTTTTATGTGTTTTTGGGTGTATGCAGAAGAAAGAGGAGTGCATTAGATGGAGCCGGGAGAGGGAGTGTGATTGGTTCTTGGCAGTGCTGGAGGCACTCTCCCAAGAAGAGCGGGATACTCTCTAGAGGGTTGGTATATGGAGGATTGCACAGGTTCCTCATGTTTCACCTTCCAGTCACATAATGTGTGACTTGTTCTCTTATTGGGATGTGGATCGTAACACCTTCCGATTGCCAGGAGTTAGGGGTGAGTGGTCTATCACCCTGGAGGACGTTTACCGTATACTGGGGATTCTGATCCTTGGGAGGTGGTTGTCTCTTAAGATAGCAGTATCTAGATCACAAGTGGTTCAGTGGGCCACCTATATGGGAGATGCGGTTGTTTCGATGGGGTCGAAGAAGGGCGTGAGAATCTGCTCTATTATTGAGTCAGACATTCCCTTACTTCGTAAGGCTATTATGGGCATCCTTGCATCTAGACTGATTGGGGATAAGGGAGGGGACACCCTCTTATATTGTTGGGATCCTATTACTACCCAGATTGAGGGCCATGGACGTGTCTATGCTTGGGGAGCAGATATCCTCGGGACTACCTACCATGACTTATACAGGGTAGTCCATTTACAGGGGTAGTCACTGAGCCACCCGACTCTTGTCATGAGTTGGGTATATGAGCACATTATCCCATATGGGAGAGGCATAGAGGTGGAGGATCCCGGGGCCGTCAAGGTAGTGAGGTGGACAGGGATGATAGTTCTTAGAGTACCCCACCAACCAGTGGATTCTCTAACCACTGCAGACATGGAGACCACCCCTTATCAGGCCATGGCAGGGGTATGGGGAGAGGATACTGTTACATTGATTACCTGTCAGACCACCAGCCAGTTAATAGATAGGGCAGGGAAGTTGGAGATACACCCCTTTAACAAAGTTCCATAGTAGTTTGGCCTCCCCTATAACGGCATGCTTCCTCCGGTGGTGCCAGTGTACAGATCTGTCCATGAGGCTCAGGGAGGTCCTAGAGGCCAGGGGTGGACCATTGTTATGCTCGGCACTCCTATTGTAGCCAGGAGGGTGGTACGTGCACGAGGGAGAGCTAGTGCTCCTCAGGCATCCTTACTTTGGATTGCCACTGGTCCCGCTCATAGTAGTGATGAGCCCATTGACGTGGACTCTGAGTCTGAGGAGTTCACTAGGGGAGAGACTGAGGAGGAGACAGAGGACATGGAGATCAGTGAGATGGTGGGGGGATGAGAGTGATCCTGAGTGGCATGACACCCAAGAGATCCTGCAGGCTGAGAGGGCGGAGCGGAGCGCAAAGAGGGTGACTCTGGTTTCAGAGGAGTTACTCTCTCGGGACAGGTGGAGATGGTGAGTCTGTTGTAGGCCGTCACATTGTCCTAGATGTGGGAGAGGGGCACCAATCAGTGGCAATGTTAGTGGTAGGCGTGGATCCTAGAGATCCTTCTTGGAGGCCTGGCGATCCTAGTGAGTTGTCACTCTTCTCCTGACATTTGTTTTAGTTAGAGTTGTTCTAGTTTGTTGTTTCTTTTTATTTTGCTTATTCTTGGTTTTATCGTTGATCATTTTCTAACTTGTTTTCTCCTTTATTTACAACGATTGTTGATGAGTGGTGAGACTTGATTCACAGAGTGTGTACAGATACCTCGCTTCTCCCCTTGGAGAAGACTCGTGCTGAGATTTCCATGGATGTGGGGGAGCCCTCAGTAGCCAGTAGGCACACCGATGTTTTTTCCTCTGTTTGTCATGCGAAAAATATTATGACTTCTCTCCACATGGAGGTAGTTGGATATAGGACAGTCGAGCACCTGATGAGGAGGAGCCATTCTCGTAGTGAGATGATAGCTACCGGGCATGACCGCAAGCCCTCAATGCATTTGGAGTGCCAGCATAGCTGGAGTCCTAGGCGTGGTCGTGCACCCTCTGAGGGATCCCATAGGGATTGAGCAACTATTTTTGTAGTATCTTGTCAGATGTTTATACGAGTGTTTTTGTATTTTCCGGGCTCATTGAGCGTTTTGACCATGCCTTGTGCATGATGGCATTGTATACAAAACTTGATTTGTATATATATATATATATATATATCTTTTTTGATCTATACTCTCGGCATCTTGAATTTTGTGACTAATTTCTATATGTGTTTTTAGATGTTTTTAGAATACTGTTTTCATGTTTCTAGAATGTATGTAATGGACAAAAAATGATAGTAAATAGAATTTTTTACTCTGTATGTTTTTCTAGTGCTGATATGGGATGATACTAACATATGGTAGTACTGAACTTTTGAACTCTTTGGGCAATGTTTGTAATTCCTTCTTATATTGGAAAAATGTGATGAATGCATAGTGATAAAGAGATGAACTTACCCCAATCCCAAATCCACGAAACCAGTAAGACACGAGGGCTCAACACCAAGAATTAGGAAGGGCACAAGTTGTATGAGTTTGACTGAATGGAATGGTGAGAGATAGACAAATAAGTAACAAGAACCAAGTTTGGACCTACACACCCACCCTACTCAGAACTACTACCAAGCTTAGAAGGCCACTACTTTTTAGTTTATCTAGACTTAGATTCATAAATGGCAACCTGGTTGACAAGATTTGGTTTTGAGGATTTGATCTCTTTGGAATTTGGATATTTGGATATTTGCTTTCTCTTAATAGAGTTTGACTTGTGTTTTTAGCATACCAAGATTTGTTAGTTTGTGTGATTGGACCCCCCACACCCTGCCTCACGCCACTAGTAAGAAGCATGGGTTTGTCACCAAAGGCAAGATACAGGTGAGTAAGGGCACTTATTTCCTTTCCCAACCTCACATCACCAGTAAGAGATGTGGGCTTATCACCGAAGGTTGATGTGGCAAAGAAGTGTGTAAAATAAAATATTTTGTTTGCTTGGTGCTTTTGATTTCATTTGATTTTGACATTTCTGATCTATGACTTTGGGATATCCTTTTGTTCCAAGAGATTTAAGAGGGATAGATGTGACACCAAGAAGCTTCCAGAATAGACCATAGGCAAGGACAACTTCACCTAGTAGAAAGAAAGAGCAAAGCCAAGTATTCAGGCCTTGGTATGGTTTCCGTCAATGTTTGTCTGTTGAATTTGATGAGAAGATTTGGAAATAGTTGATGATGTTTGGAGAGATGTGATATGAATGCTTTTGCCAATATTTTCAGAAATTTGTAACAGATTGTTTGAAGAGTAAGCTCTTGGACTACCATTTTTATGAAATGGACAGAATGAAGCAGCTAAAAGATTAATGCAATGTAGGTAGCTATAATGTACTAGCAATGACTTTGATGTTTTATACGTAAAACCACTTAAGGTGCAAGGAATTGACAGTTTCACCAAATTTCTCACCTTCTAGTGTGCACAAGAGATATGTGCCATTTCCGTAGTCCTTCATGACTTGATATGGGCCCAACCATTTGGGCCGGAACTTTCTTCCTTTGTCGGTTTTCTTATCAATATGGCTGTCTAGTCTTAGAACTAGATCTCCTTCATATATTTCTCACTCATAGACCTTTTTGTTAGACTGCTGGCACATCCGGTCAGTATAGGCTCTGTGCCATTGTTTGATGTTTAATCTGGCCTCGTCAAGGCTTTCTAGTTGAGAGAGGCGTGTCTACCTGTAAGCTTCTTTGTCCAGAATCCCTTGTAATGAGATATGAAGACTGGGTATTTCAACCTCAAGCAGGAGAACTGCTTTTGCCCTGAATACCAGTGAGAAAGGAGTTACTCCTGTTGGTGTTCTTATTGAGGTTCGATGGGCCCACAAGGCCGGATATAGTTTTAAATGCCAATCTCACTTGTTTTCCTTGACTGTTTTGAGGAGAATAGATTTTAACATTTTGTTTGTTGCTTCGGCCTACCCATTGGCTTGAGGGTAGTAAAGAGAGGATGTGTGATGGTTTATCTTGAACTTGCTACATAACTCACGGACTTCATCATTTTTAAAGGATGTGCCATTATCTGAGATAATGACTTGAGAGACACCATACATGCAAATAATTTGGTTCAGAATGAATTTGGCAATTACCGAACCTGGTACGGTGGTAAGAGGCATGACCTCCACCCAGTTGGTAAAATATTTTGTGGCTGTGATTATAAAATTATGGCCATCAGTTGATGAGGGAGATAATTTCCCTATCAAGTCTAGACCCCACGTGGAGAAGGGCCACAGAGTCACTATTGGTTACAAGGATTGTGCTGGCATGTGAATTACGTGAGAGAATTCTTGGCATTTTTGGCACTTACGTACAAATTCCACTCCATCATGCTCGAGAGTGGGCCAAATATAGCCCATCCGATGCATTTTGCGAGTGGTGGCATGACTACCGAAGTGGCCCCCACATATCCCACTGTGGGATTCATGAAGAATCCTCTTGGATTCTTCTATGTCGATGCATCTTAGAAGCATGCCGTCGGAAGGCTCTACGATAGAGTACTTGGTCTAAAACAACATATTTAGTGGTAGTAATGCGTAACCGCCTTCTTTGTTATGACGTGGCACCTTTTGGGTATGTATGGTCCATGATAAAATTGATAATATCAGTATACCAGGGACATGTAGAAATGGGGGGACCTGGTTTCGACAAAGTATACACACTCATCGGGAAAGTCTAGATCTACCAGCTCACCTCCATCTAGTGGATTGTCAGCTAACTAGTCTGCAATGATTTGTCCTTTAATGGATTTTTGGTTTACGAATGTTAACTCAAATTCTCCCATTAAGGTTATGAAATGACCAACCTTTTTAGATAAAGATCCTTGTGTGAGAAATGTTCGTAAATGGTCTATCTTTACAATGACCCTTATTTCCTGGTTTAACATGTAATGTCTCAAACATTTTGTTGCAAAAATTATTGCAAGGCATTCTCTCTCTGCCTATGTGTAACGTGTTTCATAATTGAGAAATGTTCGGCTAATGAAATAGATTGCGCGTTCTCATTTGTCATCATCTTCTTGAGCCAACATGCAGGCCAGCGAGACATGAGTGGCTCGTGAGTATAGGATCAAAGGGCAGTCTGGCTTGGGAGGCATTAGCATGGGTGGTGATAATAAGAAGCATTTAACTGCTTCGAAGGCCTTATTGCATTCTTCAGTCCAATCGACGCTATAATATTTCTTGAGTAGATTGTTGATTGGATGAATGGCAAAGCGTAAATCTGGGATGAACCTTCGGATTGCACCAAGTTTCCCAAAAAATGACTTGATTCCAGACTCATCCGAAGGTGGGAACATTTCGAGAACAACCCATATTTTTTTCGAATCAACATCAATCCCTCATGAAGATATAATGTATCCTAGAAGTTTACCTCCTGCCACACCAAACACATACTTCTCTGTATTTAACGTGACACCATACTCAATTAGTTGTGAGAGGATGATATGGAGCACTTCCGGATGATCACATCGTTTCTTGGCCTTGGCCAACAAGTCATCCACATAAGATTCCACAATTTTATGGATAAGATCATGGAATATATAAGTCATTTCCCACTGATACGTAGCGTCGGTGTTCTTAAAACCAAATGACATGACAACGTAACAATAAGTTTTGTAGGGAGTTATGAATGTGGTTTTGGCTTGATCATGCTCTGATATTTTAATCTGATTGTACCCTGAGAACCCATCTATGAGGCATAGCAGTTCAAATCTAGTTGTTGTATCAACGATAACGTCAATGGATGGTAATGGGAAATCATCCTTGGGACAAGCTTTGTTAATATCCCGAAAATCTATGCAAATGCGTATTTTCCCATTCTTTTTAAGGACGTGAATGATATTAGATACCCATTGTGAATAGTTAATGGGCTTGATGAATCCTACTTGGAGAAGTTTTACTACTTCCTCTTTTACCATGAGAGCCACTTTTGGTTTCATTGGTCTTGACTTCTGTTTAATTGGCTTCGCATCTGGTTTAGTGATAAGATTATGTACCATGACTTGTGGTGCAATGCCCATCATTTCTTTATAATTAAATGTAAAAGCCTTTTGATGTACTTTGAGGATTTGGGTGTGTATTTCTATCTCCTCTGGGGTTAACAAGGATCCCAACTTCAAAATTCTTGGTTCTTCCTCTGTTCCAATGTTTATATCAATGGTTTCTTCTATCAAAGAAGTGTTACCTTCTTCAAATTTAGGTGGGGCTGGAGGTAGTTCCAAGATTTCTCTATTTTCTATCTCGTAGATATTGAGATCCTTCTGTGGAGGAGACTCTACCGTGGGATTTCCAAAGTAGGAAGAGGAATTAGGTGTTAGGGAAATATCAACTATAGGGTGAGCGAGGTGTAGCTCTGCATAGGCGTTTAGATATTCGAGAGTGACTTTATCATCGTCAAAGTGATCCATGATAGAAAAATCATCCTCAGCTTCTCCATGAGTCAGGAGTGAGTTTGTTGGTATTTTACGCACTAATGGTTCAGTACAAAGTGATACCATGAAATTTGTATCCTCCAACTCACTGTTTGGGGTGAAACGGGAAGCTGAGGTTACTATTGAGTCTGCGAGAAGGTTCTGCTCTTGTGGGATTGCTTCAATTGATATGAAGTTGAATCCCTTTCTTAGATCTAACACAGCTGTTTTGTATAGTTGTAAATGTTCAGCCCTAGTTTCATATACCTCAGAGACTTGGTTTGTGACTAGTTGCAAGTCTCCTAGCACTCTAATGTTATTGACATCCATTCTTTTAGCTAGGATGAGGCCAAGGAGGAGAGCTTTGTACTCAGCTCCGTTGTTTGTACATTCAAAGTTTAATTTGAAGGCGAAAGGTAGGATCTTTCCCTCAGGAAAAGTAAAGATCACCCCCGCCCTAGCTCCAAGTGACATCTAGCTCCATCAAAGTGGAGAGTCTAATACTTGCTTGGAGAAATTGATGTTGGGATATTTGTCATATCTGTTTCTTCTGCTTCAGTTACCTCTACCATAAAAACTTCGTCTGATGGAAGAGAAGCGATTCCTAGGGTGTGTCCTATACCCATGGAATCAAACGGTAGGAGAATAGGTAATTCTTTCTCCAGTAACTCAACAATTTTTGCAGTAGTCCCTAGTGATATTGATTTTATAGTGTTGGTCTCATTTTTGAGTATTGGGATGTCCTCGACTGGATTTGTAATTTCCAACTCAGTGGTGGGTATCAGCTTTTCTTTTGGTTGTGAATTAGTTGGCTTGATAAGCTAATTTGTTGGGATTTCAAACTCGAAGTGAACACCTAGTCTTTTCTTCAACTTAGCTAGGTGTATATCGAAGGATTTTGGGTCACCTTGTGCCATGAATATTTTCCCTAAGTGTAGAAATCTTATTTCTTTGAATAGCGTGGAAGGGATTGCCTTCATGTGGTGTATCCATGGCCAACCAAGGATCATATTATAATTGGTTTCCTGATCTATAATATAAAACTCAGTGAGGACCGTCTTGGGTCCTAAAGTGACAGGTAAAACTATGGTTCCAATTGAAGTGGCTTTAACGCTGTCATAACCTCTTAGCGTATTTCGCGTTGTGGAACAATTTGTTTCTCCATATCCTAGCTTTTGAAGGAAAGCAAATGGGACTATGTTGACTACTGCCCCATCATCGACCATTACATGTTTAACATAATTATTGTAGACCCAAACTTGTAAATGTAAAGCTGGGTCACCTCTTCATGTAATTTCAGTGTTTGTTGGCATTTTGCTTATATCGAATATAAACTCAGTATCCCTATCTAGCTGCCCCGGAGGATAAATGTCAAAGTCCACATGGTTCACTTACGTTTCCAGGGGAGGAGTGATGTTGATTAAATGACCAAGGCCTAATAATTCTAAGAGAGCAGCTCTGTGGGTGGGAGAGTTTTTTAACAAATCCAAGAAGGAGATGTGCGAGAAGGTTTTAGTTAAATCATTAATTAGATCATAGGTGCCTATAGGTTTTAGCAATGTTTGTTTAGTATTGTCTGGCTCTAATGAATAACTTGGAGTTGGTTGAGAAGAATAATCTCGTGTTCTTATTATGGTTTCTATACGTATCTCAACATCTAACTCCACTAAACAATCTTAGTTTGAGGTCGAGTTCCTAATTGGGGTGCGACTGGTGGATTTAATGAAGTTGAAGCTTCATGATCATTGTTCCCTGTCATGACACCCTTATTTGTTTCGTTAAGATCTAACCTGTTGTTGTTATAATGGTTTGGGAGCGGGTCAATGAAGATCTTGAGGGATGCATTTTGAGGGGAAACTGCCCCTGCATTAGCGTTTGGCATGGGTACTACAGAATTTGCTAAAAACATATCTATGAAGAGTTATTTTTGATCTTTTGGCAAACGTTGCATGAATTTATTATATTCACGAAAAGTCCTAGTATCGTGGCCTTGAATCTTGTGGAAGCCACAATATAAATTGGGATTGTAATTTCGAGGCTGTTGATTTAAAACCTGTTGTGGCCCAAAATTTTGATAAGGTTGTTGGTTGTTAGAGTTAAAATTTTGAGGATGTAGCCTTTGGTTTTGACTCTGATATGCAGTTGGGTTTCGATTTGGTCTTTGTGTTTAGATTTGTCGTTGTTGTTGTTGTTTCCGTGGTGGACGATTAAAATCCACCACGTTGATTGTTGGGGTAAAATTTCTATTTCACTGATTATTAATAGGTGGCAAAATATTTACAATATTTGCCTTTTTAGCTTGGTCAGTTACTCAATCTGTTGTAACCCCATGGTTCTTGTTAAGGATCTTAGGTCCTTGATTTGCATTCCTGGTATTAGAATAGGCCATGGTGTTTTGATTGGGAGTGGTTAATTTCCCGTTTGTCCCATATGTCTTACGACCACTATCTATCGTTGCTTGGTCAATTCGGAGAGCACTTTCGAGTACTTCATCGTAAGTTCTTAGTGGGAACTTTTGGACTTTTTCCTTTATCTCTCTATTGAGTGAATTAAGGAATAAATTGCATAGTTCCATTTGATCCATATTTGGAGCACTTACTGATGAGTAGAGAACTATACGCCATCTTTGGATAAAATGAGCAGCGGATTCATTATGTTCTAGCTTAATATGCAAGAATTCCCTGATTCCCATTCTTAACAATTTGTTCATATCGAAAGCTTTGATGAATTATGACATGAGTTGTTTAAATGTGTGTATTGAGGCTTCATGTATTTTGTTATACCAATCAAGGGCAATACCCTCTAAGGTCTTGGGGAAGATCTTAGCAACAACCATGTCCCAAGGGAGTAACTCCCATATGGCTGTGGCATAGGCCTTAATGTGTGCATTTGGGTCCCCTTCCCCTTTGTATTTGGGTAAATCGGGAAGAGGTCTTGGAAGCATAATGCTTTGTATGGTGAAGTCTAGGGGCTATTTTAAATATTCTGAATAATTCCCTACTGCGTAAGCCTCGACCATTGATGGCGCTTGTTGAGGGGGTTGAGGTGGAATAGGTTGTTGATATGGCATAACATATGCATTTGTAGGGACATAAGGGAATCCCTGTGGTTGAATGAACATCCCGGGAGAAGAGAACATGTCTCCTTGTGGTGACTTCGAATAAATGTTTAAATCAGGAGGAGCATTGTTTTGGTACGGGTTGTTTGGTGCCAAGTAGGGAGGTGTCATGTTTTCAACTAGAGCGGCGTTTGAAAACATGGTCCTAATTGAAATTTGTTATGGATAATTATAAGGATTTTGAGGAGGCATGCCTAACATGCCTATTCCTGTAAGGAGGTCAACTTGACTAGGGTGATGCAGAGGGTTGGGGATTCCCACTTGCCCAAAATATGAATTTTGGTTTGCTTGAGCAAGTTCTAGCCCTCTAACCTTCTCAGCTAAGGCTGAAATGACCTCTATTGGTGAAGACGCAGTGCTTTGCCTTAAGGGTGTTTGTCGTATGGCTTGAGGTTGTAAGGGGGTATGATACCCTACTATGAATTGGTCATTACCCTGCCAAGCTTCACCGAGTGTATTTCCCATAGGTGGAGTTGTGGGGGTGTTCTCCTGGAATAGGGCATCAGACTGTATTTGTAAAATTCCTAAAGGAGGGTACACATTTTGGAAGCGTTGTTCACTTTTAGTGAAGAGTGCTAAGTACTCCTCATCCAAAAAGGGGAGTGGGTCTGATTGTTTACTGATATGTGGTCTAAACAAGACCCGAGGAGATGAAGCAGATTCTCCAGTAAATGTAATATTGTTAGAGCCTAATGGCTCTAGCTATTGTGTTTGTGCAAACTGATCAAACTCCTCAATTCGGAACGAAGAACTGGAACTAGTTCTGTGAGGGGGAGTTTGAGATGAAAAATAATTACTCGAATAGTTATCAACCCACACAGAAAGTGAGGGTGATGGTTGTCTATTTGTTTGACTATAGTTTACTTCAAGACTTGAGAGAGGTCTTTCATATGCATCATATCCTGACATATTCGGGCGGTATATGAATACCCACAGAATAATGGGAAATAACAAAGGTAGATGGAAGAGATGAAAATAAAAAGAGGAATATTAGTTTGTTTCACGTCGGGTTCACCAATTTTGTGGTGAAACTGATGTGAAGGCTAATAAGGTAGATAAGATGAAATAGTTGTTTGTTTCACGTCGGGTTCACCAATTTTGTACGATGGAAAAGTAACATGCGAGGATGATAATCAGCAAGTGACCTTCCTCGTACCCGACCTCTCAAGGTCGTGCCGAGACAATCGGTGGTTTGAAATGCAAGTGACTTAGATGAAGTCACAACTGGGATTATGGCCAGTTTTCTACGATAGAAAAGCTATAGGTGAGGATGAGAATCGGAAAGCAACTTTCCTATAGCTAACTGTGGGAGGATCAGTGACTAAGATTTGGTAGTGTGATCTCCTGGTAGTTGAAATGACAAACGGGAGATTTAGAGGCTATGAACGGGTAGCGTAAATTCCCTATGGTTTATTCTCTTTAATTAGGATCTAAGTGTTAATCTAGTTTTGAAGTCTCCAAATTAACTTAAACTGAAAATAACAATTTATACTATTGCTGAAAAGGAAACTATTCTAAACAAAATATATGATTGAAATGTTATAATTATGAACAACAATTAAACTAATTTTATACTAAACAAGCGAGATAAATCGGTGTGGTTATTCACCTGTGTAGATGTGTGAATCCAGATAAAAGACAACCAATTAACTTTAATTGAAAACCTTCAATCCTACCTCAGAAGTGAGGAACAAATCATAGTTTCTTAGAAACTATCATTCCCCACAGCTTCCCTGGTAATATTGAAAGTGAGCTTTTGACTGAAATATAAAAAAATTCACTACTCTATTTGATACGTTGTAACTAGAACTTTGATAGCTCAAACCTGGCATTTACAAAATAGTGGTAAATCTAGTTGTGTGTGATTTCATCCCCTTAGTGTGATCTCCTCGTTCCTTCGTGTCCTCGTGAATCCAGAAAGTGTGTATATGATAGTATCAGTAGAAGATAGCATTCGAACAATGACAACTTTGGATATAGACCGAATACAATGCGAGTAGGAGAGGGATAGCGCAAGTGAACAGAGCTTGACTATGTATATTCCTAGCAGGATTTATTGTGGGAATAAAACACAAGGGGTACCAAGAGATTCTATAATTTATTCTTCAGTGACATAAACACAACCTGCAACTCTAATGAATTCAAGGTCTATAACTGACAGCTACTCTATGCTCTTAAACTGACTAATTTGTATGGACAACAATGAAACAAGACTTTGAAGCAAGAAGATCAAATGGACCTCCAATAGCAAAGGAAAACTAGCATGGATGCAAAACTTGAAACTAACAAAGAGGTTCTAAAAAATAAATTGATAGACTTAAACAATGAAAAATGAGAAGTTGAGGGGCCATTTGTCTTGAAAACAAGACCAGCTATTTATAGATTTCACATTCACCCAAAGGGTAACTCCCATTAGAACTCTTTTACAATTAAACAATGAAGAAACACTATTCCAGGGGACCATAAAACATTAATACAAGCTAAGGAAGTTGAGAAAAGATGGTAAAAGTTGAAAATTTATGCAAGTCGTGATCAAAAGAATGTGCTAGAAAATGCGGTGATGGATTCACCGCCTTGAGCAGGGTGGTGGTTATAGGACTGCCACCCTACCAGGGTGGCGGTTTTCATCACTAAAGGTCAAAAATCCACTTAGAAAAGGGTGGGCAGAGGGAATAAAACAAAGCACAAGGAACAAGGATAAATCATTTGGGATGCTAACATATACTTCGTGAAGCTTCTCTTGGATCCTGGACACCTTGTGAGGTGACCTATATCATCATTGGGGCATGTGTAACATCATTCCAGTAGGTTACAATACCCTACAATTTTGGGTACGTACAGTTACATCATGGAGGGACCCTAATACTATGTTACTTTCATTGATAATGCCATAAGAAAGGTATGGGTTTATTGTATTAATACGTAAATATGATGTTTTTCAAACTTTTAAAACTCCTTGGAAAGCCCTTGTGGAAAATGAATCAAATTCAAAGTGTAAAATTCCTTAGATCTGGCAATGGTGGTGAGTACTACAACAAGGATTTCAATGATTATTGTTCAGTAAATGGAATACATAGAGAAAAGATGGTTCCTAGAACACCACATGAGAATGGTACTTCCTCAGAGAGAATGAACATGGACAATCATGGAATGTGCTAGAAGTATGAGGATACATACTGGATTTCCCTTACTAATTTTGGGCAGGAAGCAGTAGACACTGATGGTTTATTTGATTAAAATTGCATTAGATGGTGAAATACCAGAATCCAAGCTTGGATTGGAAAAGAGGTAGATATTTCTTTTCTTAGAGTATTTGGCTACCAAAGCTTTTGTGCATATTACCATAAGGAAAATAGAAAGAAATTGGATGCAAAATCATAAAAGATGTACTTTCACATTGGTTATGGCTACTGGTGATTTTGGATTCTGGTTTTGGGATTTAGAAAGGTTCTAAGACAACTAGGAGTTGTGACATTGATTGAAATGAAAATAGGCCATGTATATGGATCAATTTTTGGTACCCAAAGTTGAACCAGTGTCTCAGAAGTTTATGGATGAAAATGAAGTCTTGGATTTAAAACTTAACACCTATGCATGTTTACATCCAGTAAATCTAATATCGGTTTACCCCTGACCCGACATCGGTCCCCTGTAGTGGGTTTTGGTTATCAGAAGAGATTAGACATGCATGTCATATTATAACCAAACCAGTGTTGGACATAAAGGTAACATAACCAGGGTTAATAAAAAACACTGTCAGAATTAGATACAAATCAAGGGATGAACAGATTGAGCACTTTAACTCCCCAAATCTCAATGAGAAGTGTCACAAAGGGTAAGTAGACCTCCAGAAATCCCATTTTCACCTTCACTTGTCTTATTTATTATTGTACAGATAGTGGTGAACCATAAAGATTTGAAGAAGCAATGCAGGATAAAGCCCACAATTATAGTGGGAGCATCTACATGAATGAGGAGATGGAATCCTTAGAGCAGAACCATACATGGAATTTCGTTAATAATGTCAGTAGGTAAAAGAGCATTGCAGAAAAAGTGGGTTTATAGGGTGAAGGAAGAAGAGGGTAGACATAAGAGATACAAGGTTTAGGATTGTAGTAAAGGGATTTGCATGTGAAATCAGATATTGAATTTGGTGAAATATTTTCTCCTTGTTGTTTAAGATGACTTTTGTATATTCGTACTGATATTGAGTTTAGTTCTAATATTCTAATTTACATTTAGAGAAACTTAATCCTGTCAAGACAACATTTCTTCATGGTGATTTAGAGGAATCCACACATTTGCATGAATCATACCGCTTGGGTATGAATTCAAGGGTAAGGAGAAATTAATGTGTACATTTGAAGAAGAGCCTATATAGGCTCAACCAAGCTCCAAGGAAATAAGTGTATGAGGTTTGATAATTTCATGCATAAGCATGGTTATTTGAGATGTGAATCTAACCATTGTGTTTATTTCAAAATGCTTGGAAATGGAAGAGCTATATTATTTTGTTAATGTATGTGGATGATATGCTTATTGCAGGATCTAGTATGTCAGGACATTGGTGAGCTTAAATAAAAGCTATCTCACACATTATACAATGAAGGATTTAGAAGCTGCAAAGAAAATCCTTGGCATGTTTTTTCAAATTCACAGAGACAAGAAAATATGAAGTTTCTTCGATTTGTACTCAGGAACTATTATATCAATAAGGTGTTGGAAATGGTTTAATTTGTAAAATTTAAAACCTGTAAGTACACCTATGGATGGACACTTCAAATTGAGAAAATTATCAGTCTCTCCTACATCACACAAGGAGGTTGAGTACCATGGCACAAGTTCTGTATACTTCAGTAGTTAGGAGCTTTGTCATGTATGTATATTTTGTACCTAGACCTAGACATTGCCCATAGGGATATGGGAGTTGTGAGTAGATTTATGGCCTAATCTAGGTAAAGACCATTGGTGAAAAGTAACAATAGATTCTATAGGAATTTGAGAGGGACATGCAACATGCAATTATGCTATGGAGGGTTAGATACTTCTTTATGTGGATATGTGGATTCAAACATGGCTGGTGATTTGGATGGCAGAAGGAGTAACCATATGGATATGTTTTTTTATAATAAGTGGCACGACAATTAGATAGATTTTTAGATTGCATCAAGGTTCAATCTTGCCAACTATCTAGTACAGAGGCTGAGTATGTTGCAGTTAATATTTTCTAGCAAGGAGATGATATTGAATGAGCAGGTTCACGGAAGAATTGGGAAAAGTGCAAGATGATTGTAGATTATACAATGATAGTGCAAAGTGTAATTCATCTAGCAAAGAACTCAACATTCCATTCTAGAATTGAAACACATTCAGAATCTAGATATCACTTCATGTGGAAGGTATTGCAGGATGAGCAAATGAAGTTGCAGAAAATTCATACAAAGGAGAACCCTGCAAATATGCTAATGAAGCCATTGGTAAATGAGAAGTTGGAGCTACACTCCACTTCTATTGGTCTTCGAGTTATAGACTTGAGGAGAGAGAAATAGGCCAAGGAAAGGATCAGAGGATGGAGATGTATAGTACAATGCAAAAATTTATCTCAAAGTGGAAGATTGTTGAGTTGTGGAGCTTAATTGCTTCACTTGGCATGCTTTTACAGAACTTGCTAGAATACACAATAACTGACGTTGATGACCCATGGACCGGATATCAGTTAGGAAAGAAGGAATTATCATCAGTCAAGGCTAACTGACATCAGTTGCCTGTGCATGACTACTATAATTAAGTTGCCAGAATTAGATCTATCTTTTAATTGTAAAGTGAATCTAATGGTTGTAATTGCATAGCTAAAGTGCCCTAAGATTATAAATGCATATATAAGCATAAAACAAGGGTTTAGAAGAGAGAATTCAATTGATAATCAAGAGAAGTTTCCTTTAGTGAGAACAAGAGAAATTTGTAAAGAAGAATGTACGGGCCATTCAAAAAGGTGTGGAAGATTGAAAATCTTCATTGTATTTCCTCTATGATAATAAATTGGCTATTTCTTAGTGGACATAGCCCACACTGGGTTAACCACGTTAAATCTTGTGTATTGTTTCTTCTTGTTTATTTCCGTATTGATTGATTTTATGCTTAGATCTGATTAATATATCTGTACAACCAATGTGCTAACCCCAACATTCCTTTCTATCTTTCTCTTTCCACTAACTATGCATGTCGCGCCTTTTTTGCTTGCATACCTTACAGACTCTACCTGCTTGGATCAACAACATATGTGCTATCAAATTCTTAAAATAAAATAAGCAAAATAGTGTTATTTAGGTATGCTTCATTTTATTCCCTATTTTTTCTCCCTATAGGTTAATCTTTCTCCAATCCTCTGTTTGTGTGCTCACATCAAACTTCACACTTCGTTTTGGACTATAAAAAGAACACTTCTCTCATACTTGCTTGCTCATCTAGTCTAAGTAGGAGGTAATTTGTTGCATCTACTTATTTCATGCACACATCCAAACTCACGAATCAATTTAACACATCTTAAAACATCTTCTATGGAACTATTGATTTCATCACCCAATAAGAAAGCCTCCATTCATATTTTTGTTTTATAATTTTTTTGACTATCGGTATATCAACTAAATCATTACCGACACCCTTATCACTATGGTGCTTGAAGTCCAGGGGTAGGAACATTATATTCTATGGCCATGTACCGATAATTTTCATTGATTTACTGCCTCATGTACCTTTGGGTATATCAAGGAAGCCATCTAAAAATACTTAAAACATCCCATTATACTGTTCATTTCGTAGGTTCCCTTTGAGCCCTTTTCTTTTCTTTTTCACACTCCTCTAATAAATAAGATAATTAAATCATTGTTTTGCATGAGTTTACTGTCATATGTAATAATAAACACTCAGTTCTTGTTTTTTATTTTCATGCCCATTCTCACTCGATCTCAAGTTAGAAAAATGGAACAAAATAATTCATCATCCAACATTCCCACTTCTCTATAATTCCATCCCAACAATTCTCTTCCTATTGTTTCTGTGCCCCTTCGTTGATAGCTTCCTGTTCGGATCTCCTCAACTTATCATTTCTATGCAACTCCTTATAGTGATCCCCTTTGGTCCAGACCCATTTCCACATTTAAACCTAACCTTTGCATTTACCATCATTCCATCCCTACTAGACCATCTACACCTCCATTTTCCACTTCTTTCGTAGATACCTTTGGTCCTCCCATTATCCCTCGTGGATGCTTGGAGTTTCAAGAACTCTCTGGACTTTAACCCTATTTTGATCTTAGAAATATCTTATCCATGAAACTCTACTTAACTCCTTATCAATGGACCTTCTTCTATAAAAAAACTATGCATATCACTCTCAACCTAAATCCACTCAAGTCTTACTTCCTCAACTTGACGTGTTCTTCCTCTAGATCCATCAATGAGTTTGGCCATGGCCCCAATGTGAATCATTCGATTCCCACCAACCCTTCCACTACAGATCCCTTAGAACTCATCAATCAAATCAATTGGTGGATTTTATTCCTTCACTAACTACCTCACATTAACACTAAACCCTATATATTCCATATCCCCATCACTCCTCACATCTAATGTTGGATCAGTTCAACACCCCCATTAAAAATTATAGGTATCCGAATTAACTTCCTCCACCACTCAAAATAACCCATTCAAGGCTCGGTGATCCCTATCCTTGCATAACAAATCCATGTCAACGTTTTATCACCTTGCACACCACACCCTTTAGAGTTGACCCAAAATCAACCAACCTCCTACTCCGGAGCATCCTTCTGACATATGTTTCCTAATCTACCCTATTCTAGACATCCTACCCCATACTTACATTCCAACTTATCCCATCCCCAATCCAACGTTCCTCTTATTTTTAACAACAAAAACAATTCCTCAATTCACCTGTCCTCATACCCCTTAACAATATCCATATCTCTCAACCTATTCAATCATAACCCTTTAAATATATCTCCCTCTTCATTAATCACCCCCTGCAAACACCTACTTATCAGTCAACACTATCAATTTTAATCTCAACCCAATCCATCCACTTCCTTAAAATCTCCAAAACCTCATCCATTAGCATATCATCCTCCAAACCTCCAACAACCCCATGCAATAGGTTTTGTAAAGTAGGTTGGAGAATCCTTGAATTGCTCCTTATTAGGATCCTAGAAATATTTCTCTTAGTTAAACAAATTTATAATTATCCCATCCATCCAGCCAGTTCTCATTATCAAGCATGCCTCCGCATTGGGAACTCTGTAATTTTTGTAAATTCAAAAGTAAGGTGGACCATCAATAACACCTTCATGTGCATTAGGCATGAATCTTACCTCATTGCACATGATCAGGATCTAATGCTCCGTATTCCCCATATCGTTGGTTCTTAGAATAGCTTTGGACTGATGCAACAAAATTCATTCCTTAGCATTCCCTCTTTTCATTTACCCAACTCACATTAACTTTTCTAGAGCATTTATCCATTAACATTACATGTAAATCAATTAGAATTGACCCTCTACGCCATTAAAAAATTTGATGACGAAGATATCACAAATTTCATCTGTTAGGTGGTGTGGCATCATTAATCAACTTTATTTCTCCCTTCCCTAAACTGAAGCTTATCGAAACTGTTCTCTTGATCCTATGTAAAACATGTCTCATCTACCTCTTCAAATGTAATATTTCCAAACCTTCAAAGAGGAGTTCACCATGGCTCATAAACTAGAACTCCATGCCCTTGAGCAAATCCATTTCATACTTCAATCCAACAAACCAAAATCCAAATTCACCAAGTCTTTTCCCATAATGACAAAACTCTAAAAATATGGCTAATGCCATTTTGTAAAATGTTCTTCTACATCCACCTCTTCCGAGCCTCCAAAAAAAGGCTACCTTGACCTAATCCTAACTATACTCTCCCTAGAGAATCATATATTTCGATCTCTGATAAATCATACCTGTTCATCTTATCCAGCGCCCTCACTATCCTCCCTATTGATGACACACTGTCCTAAACCCATGTGGTATCGTGAAGATCACTATTGCAAGCACCATCAAGTTATCAGTCATGGATATTGAAAATTTTCATACCTTAAAGATCTCATCCAACACCTTATTGATCGTGGGGAATTTCATTTTGATAATCATAACACTCCAACTAACCAACCCTTAGATCGTTCTTCAAACAACCTTTCCCTAATCATTCAAATCAAATAAAAAACCCACTTGAATTGTCTACATCTCAAGCACCCAATTCACTCACATTGACATCAAACACATTAAACTACTAGATTCATCATCATCACCCACTCCCATCATCCCTTCATCCACCATGTCCGCATCTACTATGCCCACATCTCTTATATCCATGTCATCATATACATTTTACTACATCTACTTATTTTACACTACCTTTATTATAACCTATACCCATCCCCACAATATGTATCAAAATCTATTTCTATACCCATGCCTACAACTCCTTCTACACCCACACCTTAATTATATCCACATCAACATCCATGAATCCACTCCCCTATCTACATCATCCCTTCAAACATCTACTAAGCAGACACCCCCACTTGATGCAACCCCAAAGGATGTACCAAATCCCATCTTCTTCTCTAATATCAACACCTTCAAATACCACAAAACTCTGTCTAACTCCTTCCAATCTCATCAAATGTATCATCCAAAATTTCTCCCATCTTCAATCCCCACATCTTCAACGAAACCTACATCCGCATCACCTAGTTCTAACCTTTAAGGATACCCAATTGAAATCATCATGATCCTTGCCAAGGGTAAAACCTCACACAAAAAACTAAGAAACTTGCACTCCCATCTAGAAGTCCCTCACCCATCCACATAAGAAGGTGGAGCTTCCCCCTCGAATCCCCATCAATCTACAGCCATCCAACATCTCAAACATCGATCTTAGGTTCTCAACCTTCTATTTTGGGACAAGCCCTTCATCCAAATCCACTGTCACTCCTAAATCTAGATCTAAACCATCTATTCCTTCTTCCAAATCCAAAACATCTAAATCATCCACCCCTTCCCCTAAATCTGAATCACAAGCATCCAAAGTAAAATCAAATCTAAGGCCCCTATAAATCCCCATAAGAGTAAGACACCTCTCTTGACCTTCATCATCCTCCCCCAAACCAAATCAACCCAAAGTCCATATGACTTCATCTTCACAAACTCCCATCAGATCCTATACTTGAAGTCCTTCATCACCTCATCCAAACATCTACAAATCACCCTTCCCCCTATCAAGCCCTTTGACCCACGTGGCCTAAACCCACATGGTTTGATTCTAACACCATATGTGCCTACCATTGTGTCCTCAGACATGACATAGAACACTGTAGGGCCCTCAGAACCCTCATCAACAATATCCTCAAAGAGGATGATCTTCTCATCAAATAAGACCACCCTCTCCCATCTGCCATCCCATCCACATCTAATCCCAATCCTCCAATCAAGTCTGTAACCTCTAAAACCTATAAATCTACTTCCTCATCCACCTCTTTTGTCGTCATCCCACCGCCCACTTCTACATCTTCTAAGGATGGTCCCCCTCTTTATATAGATGATCATTTGTATCACCACTCATTCTCGCCCTCATGATTCCCAACCATCTACTCAATCTGAAATCAAAATTTTTCATTGCTCCTTCCACAAGCCCACTCCATCCCCTTCTTCATCCAAGGCCAAGGTGTCCATCCTAGCCACACCACAAACCTAAAAGCATGTCACCATTGAATAAAGCATCGTAAAACAAGTTACATCAGGATCCCATTAAGATGTCCCTCTATGAGCTCATCCAAAGCTCTCCCAATCATTGACAGGATCTTATTGAATCCTTGCAAGTGTATCCTTAGTCTCATCTAATGAATCTCAACCCTTCATGACCCTTGTTTGGGGCTCTTACCACTTCCGCCACCATTTCTTTTGACGAATCAAAATTCCAAACATCTTACCTGAAGATCACGACCTTCCTCTTTTCATCACTGTCTGCATCAATGACACATTTATCCATCGCTCTATGATTGACAATGGTGTCAGCATCAATATCATCTCATCTCATACCTTTGACCAGCTTAAACTTCCCAAATCCATTGTTTCTCAATCATCCCATGGTTCTTCATGCCTTCAATGACATTGTTCACCCCCGCTTTGGGAACAATTATCCTCCCCATCCATGTTATCGATGAAAAACTCCTCCATGAAGTCTTCTACATTGTTGAAGGGGAGTTCTAATATAATGTCTTTTCTATACGGCCATGGATTCATGCATGTGTTATGTCCCATCCACTCTCCATCATTGTATCAAATATGAACATGAGGGGAAGATCCATACTCTCCCCACAAACCTTCCTCCATTCAAGGCATGTCATATGACCTATCATCCAAATGACGTGCTCGTCCCTAAGCAAGACTCATCCTCTAAAGCATCCACTAGTTCTTTTGTGTCTAGCATCTAAATTACCTAATGATGAATCTCTCGACAATGTGATGCAGTGCCTCTCTATGGGGGAGTATCAACTCCTCACTCTCAATTCTCTTCCCTCCCTCAATTGACTTGGTAGACCCGATAAAGCCCATATGTATCAATCATAATGTCAAGGATATCGTTTCCTTCTAGTCCACCTCATCTTAAAACCAATCTCATCTATGGTGGCATCGATCTCCCTTCCTCTCACATCGACAGTTAGCCCCACACCAAACCATACACCAATGGCTTTGATTTCCTCTATAACAAAACCTTTTCTTATACCTACCTCCACCACTACGCATGGAAGGGATTTGGTCTTGGATGTTATGAACAAGGAATGCATGATCTTGTCATTGACCAATCCCGCAAGCCTCATGAGAAGTTTGGGCTGGGATTCAAAGAACAACCCACTGAATCCCTTGCACATCCTTCTTCTACATCTCCCATGAACATCGAATTACCATCCACTCCTTCATCCATGACAAAAGTTATGGATACAGATGACATTGTATCCCTTTCTTCTAACTTTTTTTTAATCTCCACAATCACTTTAGGACTGGTCACTTATCAAACTGGGGGTTAAACTAATTCCCTTCCTCTCAAATTCCTTGAGATGATAGAGGAGGATTCCCCTACCATCAACATTCTCCAATGCAACGATGATGATCTCCATTCTTTCCTACATGGGGGTAGAAGATTCCTATCTTCATAAGACCTTACCTCTCAACACATCCACCCTTCTCAATGAATCCACCATCAAAATCAACATAGGGACTCCACAAGAGCCCGCATCCTCAAAATTGGCCAATCTCTTGACCCACAAGAACTTGAGGCCTTTACCTCTTTCCTATCTAAGCATAGCCAAGCCTTTGCATGGTTGTACGCATACATGTCAGGCCTCGATCCTAACATATTTTTCCATAATCATCACCGTCCCTGATGCTAAGCTAGTTAAGAAAAAGTTGTGTCACATGCATCCTCCATGCTGCCTCCCTCATCAAAGAGGAATTATAATGTCTTCTTTCCGCCAACTTCATCCAACCCATCGACTATCCACAATGGGTTTCTAACATTGTACCTATTTCCAAAGCCTCCGGAAATCTTCTACATCTGTACCAACTTTTGAATTTAAATCTCACTTTCCCTAAAGATGACTTTCCCCTTCCTAACATTGATCAGCTAGTTGACTTAACATCCGGCCATGAGATGCTTTCTCTTATGGATGGTTTCTCTAGTTACAATCAAATTCTCATCGCACCAGAAGACCAACATAAGACTTCTTTCATCACCCCTTGGGGAACCTTCTGCTATCATGTTTTAATGCCCTTCAGTTTGAAAAACATGCAGGGGCCACCTATCAGCGCGTTATGACCTATATCTTCCATGACCTCATCCATAAAACCATAGAATATTATGTCAATGACCTCTTGGGTAAATCCAAGTGTCGACAGGACCATATTTTTGTCCTTGAAATCCTCTTTGGGCATCTTATCTAATTCTTCCTTCGTCTTAATCCCACCAAGTGTGTGTTTGGAGTTTTAACTGGAAACTCCTTGGCTTCATCATTTCTATTAGGGGTATTGAAGTTGACCCCGTCAAAAATAAGGCCATCCTCAAGATGCCTCCTCCTTCTAATCTAAAGCAACTTCACAGTCTTTAGGGCTGACTTCAATCAGTCTACCATTTCATCTCACAAATTTCTTACCATTGTCAACCTTTTCATCATCTCCTTTGCAAAGACACCCAGTTCAATGGGATGCCAATTTTCAGAAATCCTTCGATGAACTCAAACATTATCTTCTATCACCACCTATACTCACACCTCCACATAAGGGGGAGCCCTTCTATCTCTACATCTCTACCTCTGATCATGCTATGGGTGTCATGTTGGCACATCACGATGAGAAAGGCACGGAAAAAGCCATCTATTATATTATTCAACACTCTTCTTGATTACAAAACCCACTACACTAAAGATGAAAAATTTGTGTTGCGCTCTCTTATTCACCACTTCCAAGCTTCATCATTATATTCTTAACCAAAAAACCTATTTCATCACTAGCTTCAATATCCTCAAAACCATGCATTCCAAACCTTATCATAATGATCGCATCACTCGATGGCTCATGCTCATGACCAAGTTTGACCTAGATTTCATCTCTCAAAAATCAATCAAGGGCTAGCTATCGCTGATCATCTTGTTGAAGCCCCTCTTCCTGATAATCATCTTCCTCACGAATAATTCCTAAACAAGTCTATCCATACCATCAATCATGAATATTCCTCCCCTCAAAATGACACTTTTCTTTGATGGATCTAAGTGTCGACAAGGGGGAGGTGTTGGCATCATCATCATTCCTCCTTGGGATACTCCTATCCCCATTGCTTATAAACTTAACTTTGAGTGCACTAATAACATGGTTGAGTATGAAGCCCTCATCCTAGGTCTCCAAACCACTATCATGCTTGGTGTCTAAATCCTCAACATCTATGGTGATTCTCAACTTATCATTAATCAAGTTAAGGGAACCTATCAATGCAAAAATGAAGTCCTTTAAAAATATAAGGACATCGTCAACTTTCTTCTTGAGGCCTTTGATCAATATACCATCTAATTTGTCCCTCATTCCTCTAATCATTTTCATAGACACCATGGCATCCCTTACATCTCTCATCCCTTGGGCAACCAAAGAATCCAAACTCTCCATTTGTTGTCTCATCATCTTGATCAACCATCTCATACCCATGAGCTTCCTCACGTCAATCTCATTGACACTAATCAATCTGATATCTGGTACTCTCAGATCTTTGACTATCTATCTATATCTAAAATTCCCTCCGACCTATCCAAAAATGGTAAGAGGTCATTCCTTCAATGTGCTAATTGCTATGTCATCCTTGGCGGCATCCTCTACAAGTGTGGATTTGATGGTATTCTTCTACATGATGCCTTAAGTCCCATGAATCCATTTGTGCTATCTAGGAAGTCCATGATGGCATTTGTGGTGGACACTTTAGCGGTTTGGCTATCACCAAGTGCATGTTCTTCACCTAGGTTATTACTAATAACCCTTATCAAGATTGTTGTGAATATGTTAAAAAGTGCATCAAATTCCAGCAACATTCCAACCTCATCCATATCCCTAGCTAGGCCTTACGGCCGACTCAAGATCTTTGGCCTTTCTCACAGTGGGGCCTCGACCTTATTGGTCTCATCAATCCATGCTCTTCCCAGTGTCATCATTCTATCATCACCACTACTAAATACTTCACCAAGTGGGTGGAATCCATTCCACTCGCATCCACCAAAGCTAATAAAATCGTCGACTTCGTCTATCAACATATCATTTGCCGCATTTCAGTGTTCCTCATAAAATCATCACAGACAATGGAAAGTCCTTCAAAAATAAATATGATTAAGAAGATTTGAAAATCCTTCAACATTAAGCTTAGCTTCTCTTCTCCTTACTATCCTCAAGCTAACGAGCCAAGCCGAATCCACTAACAAGACTCTTCATAATATTCTCATTAAAACCATTGATAAATCAGGACGTAATTGGCATCTTCACATCCTCTTCACCCTTTGGGCCTATCAGACTAGCATCTTGCACCTCTACAGAGTGTTACTGCTTTCTCTCTCATCCATGGATCTGAATCCGTTCTTCCCCTTTAAGTTCCAAATCCCATCCTAATGCATTTCTCTTCACAACTTCATCTCTAATGAGGACTATCATCAAGAATGTCTAGCACAAGCTTGAATTGTTAGACAAGCGTCACTTAATCGCTCTTCAACATCATCATGTCTATCAAGAGTGCATCAAATGTGCCTATAAAAAACATCTAAAAGAACACAACTTTAACATCAGTGACCTTGTCCTCAAATAAAATCATAACATCACTACTCTAGAAAGGAGCCAATGTGGAAAGTTTTCTCCCAACTAGATTGACCATATATTATCACACATAAATATGGGTCTGGAGCCTATCATTTAGCCTCTCTTGATGGTAAACTGGAAATGGAACCTCTCAACTCCTTACACTTGTTGATTCTCTACTGTTAATGCATCTACCAATGTGATTTTAGTCACATTCTAGGATCTCACTTCAATCACTAGCATTTCCATATCTCATCATAATGATATGGAATTATGTGGTCTACCATTGCACTATCCTATCTATGACCTTAAATATGGGCACCACGGCTCTACTCATAGCATATTCCTCATGGATAAGTTCCCCCTTTTGGTGGCAACCCTACGATCATTACATCCATCACCTTCTTATCCACCTATTGGAACCATGCTAAAGGTCCATAGGTGTCACTTGTACATCTTATCTTCCCCTCCCCAAGTGGTCTAATTTGCTATCCCCAGCTCCATCCCAAAATTCAAAATTCAGGATGCTCATATCAAAAGCTATCTTATCTAAAATAGACTGCTCCCTCGAAGGACAGTTGTTTCATATCTTAAAAGAAAAAGGACAATTGTCATAAAAGCAAAATTATAAAATTATAGATTGATCCCTCGAAGGACAACTATCATGCATATCTTATCTTGCCATCTAAAAAGCAAAAAAAAAAAAACCAAAGTAAAAATCATAATTGTAGACCACTCCCTCGAAGGATGGCTACTTTCCTATATCATGAAAATAAAGGCTTCCCGCATTGATCAACCTTCTAAAATCTCAAAAATAAAAAAAACAAATGTCAAAATAAAGCATCCTCAGAAAGCTTCCCACATTGATCAACTTTCCCATCTACAACAAAACTTCCTGCATTGATCAGTTTGCATCACATTGCTCAGAGATGGGGCATAGACCTAGGACTACCACCTAAGGAGAACCTATTTTCCCATACAAGCTCCATTTTAATCCCTTTTTCATTTCTACAATGGTCTATAAGTACACCTTCCACTTTTCCCTCATGATCTTAAATATGACCAACTATCGTTAGTTATGTGTTAACACTTATCAAGGGTCCAAAGTGCATTGATTTGTGTAGTTCCCTCTCACGCTTTACCTATAATCTAGTCTAAAATCATCTTTTCCATGTGCACTCCTCCCTATGATGAAGTGCACCTTTCTAAGTGTGGGTCACCCTACTGAGGACCACATCTTATCTCTTTCACTATCCTAACTTTTACATCTATATCCAATCCTTCATATCACACCTAATATAATCTCGATCGCATTTGATCTTCATCTACCTCATCATCTAATCTAATCCATCATATGTTCCTAGTTATCTGAAATTCATAAACCAACATCATTCCTAACACCTAAGATCATCGCACCAATATCTACATAATCCTTTATATCTAATCATATCATAATTTTTATCATCATATCTAACATCTACATCTAATCTAATATATACATTACACATATAAGACCATCACATCTATTCTAATCAAGTCAACATCATCATATCATCACATCTAATACTCATCTACCACATCTAACATCAACATATATCATATCATCACATCATTCCGTATTTAAAATCTAGTCAAAATATCACATTATCATAATCAATATGCATCACATCACATCCAGCATCTAAATCAATGTCCATATTCTAATCAAATATCAACATCACATCATCATATAAATCATCATCATGTATCTAATTTAGTCAAACACAACACATATAAATCACATCAAAATTATATATATGTATATATATATATATATACATATCATCAAAATGTCTACATTTGTGATAGGCCTTTGTTGGGACTCTATCTCAAAATTCTATACATCTGAATCAAAATCTAAGTACAATGTTTACCCACTAAGTGGTGAACTACAAATCATGTAGCTCTAAGTAATGAACCATAACCTCCTGGAGCAGGGACCGGTCCTCCTCCCTACATGCCATCTTCTCCATATTCTGGATCACGACTCTCGCCTCGGTTGCGCTATGCTTACCATGCTCCCAGATGTCACCAATCACATTGATCTCCCTAATCTCCTCTCTCCTAATAAGTATACCACATAACGTGGCACATCAGGTAGTCTAGTTGTAACAATGTGCTCGTAGTAGCGTACCTCCTCACTTAATGCCTTGTATTACTCCAGCGATACATAGTACTAGGTGGATCCATCTGGTTGGCTTCCTATGAATCCTCTTATGCCTCACTCCATGTCGCCTCAATGATAGATCTAAGATCTCCATACTTGGCCTTGTAGGCCTCTCTCTTCTTACGGTACTATCCCACTACTGTATGGCTAGGTCCCTCTCCTGGCGCATCCCTACCTCTTGGCATGTTTGTGTCCCTCTCTCTCCTAGCGGATATCATCCAAATCCTAAAAGTGCAAGCTATCTCAACTGTCGCTCCTCCATCTCCACCCTCCTCTCCTCCAGGTCTTATGCCTCCTCCCCTTCTACTGGCACTCACCTCCTCCCCTCCTACATACACCCTCTCCTCAACTTCCTGGGCTGCCCATGCCTCCACCATCCACTCTACAAACCCCACTCCAACTCCCACATCATCATCACTATCCCATGGCTCCCCTGCCTCCTCTAATGGTCTTTACCATCACTGGACTAAGGCCATATCCCTCTATCTCCTCTCGTTTGTATCTAATTGGTGCCCCTGACACTGTATTTATACAACCCAAACTGGTCTCATCACCTATGGAAACTAAAATACCTCCACCATCTCCGACCTCCGCCCTTGTACCCATTAGACCCTCCTCATACCAAATAGCTAGATGTCTATCCCATGAACATGTTAGAAACCCTCAGTACAATGGCTCCATATCATGTCCTCCACATCTAATCTCCCCCAACCTCTCTCTATACCAATCCTCTCCCTCACTCCTCCCTATCCTTGCATGAGCCTCATCGACCACTCCATTTCAAGAATCCCACAAGCTAGCTCTATGTGATCCTCCGTCACCCATGAAAGTCCTTGGCAACCTCACGACAACTACATGCTCATAGGCCCAACAATGAAGTAAGAATACCCACATCCAATCCAGACAGTCTCTAATAGTGACATACATCCATAGCTCATGGTATATCTAAGCCAAGTAGAGTTGTCCCAAATGAAAATACTATCATGTGCTCCACTATATCAACTAACACCCTTGATAACATCAATAGAAATCTAGCTCCTCCTAAATTCTGGTAAAGCATAACATGAAATCGCCATCATAATCAAATAAATCATTCGGCTCCCTGGTGTCACTGGCTCATATTGTGCCTCTATATGGAATGCCCCTGAAGTGAATGTAATATATGGGGCATCAGCTCTAAACACTCTGTGTCAATACACCCAGCCTCCTCTCTACTAGTAATGAGCTCTATCAGCTTCCCCTGTATCGTCATTAATCTCAAAATACGGTACATGTCCTCTAGTATAACTGTCATCTCTCTATTCTGGAACCAGAATGTGCCCGTCCTCAGATCCCACCTATCAATCAGTGTTATCATCAATATTGTATCCCTACACCCTCTGATAGTGGTAGAATCCACCCAATCCCACTGCCTCCAGGTGATCCCACTCTACATCCATAACATCCCCTCTAATCTAATCAAACATCCAGGGACTTTATCTCTAAGATACAATGTGTCCATAGCCTATAAAATCAATCAAACAATCACACATTAGCATTTGGTCATCAAAAATCATTCATTTTTCCATCCTACTTTATCAATAACATACCCTACCTAACAATTGACGTTGACCCATTCCTGGTCGATGCCGCCCAGATCGATGTTGACGCCCCTTTTTCCCTAGTCAACAGAGACTATGCCTAGTCAACCCACCCCTTGGTGGCCCATCCAAAAATCTAGAAAAATAAAAAATAAAACAAAAAATAATTAAAAACTTAAAAAACCAAGCTAGGGTTTAGACTCTTTGCACCATCCTTTGAGCTCCTATGGCACGTCTTCCCTCCTTCACTAGTGCTACCTCTCACTTAAATCTCAAATTTCTCTCTCTCTCTTAGATCTCTCAATCGTCACAACTCACTTCATCCAAATGAGCCTTATCAACCATCGTCAACGCTTATATAGGCGCGTGTGCCCCGATCATTGCTCCTACTCAACCTGGTTGCCATCGACCCAAGCCAATTCATCGTCAAATCACCTAGTCATAATCGAGCTTACCCTATTTTACATTGATTTTATTCTTCCCTCTCATCTAATCTCATCATCAAATTAAACTTATCCTTTCTTCCTTTCCCATTGTGTGTCACCCATAACACACCTTTCCTTATCCCGCATGGTTCATCTTGCCATCTTTTGGTCCTGTCTATCTATCATCTCTCATCTTGCCATCCCGCTCCATGGCCATCTTTGTGTCCTTCTTGGGGCAACATCGCTCATATTAAATCCCACCGTTATGGCCATATTTTGTCCCCGTTCCACAAGAGGGCATCTTTTTGATTCCTCACACTTGAAGGATAACGCATAACCTTTTGCCCCACTTTGTTGCCCAACCATCTGTCAAACCTATTGTTTCAACCATCCTCACATTTATTTGCACATGATTTTGATGTTTTCCTTTGACCCATTGGTCCCACAACTTGCACATCCATCCGAGTGGATTCCCATTAGATTCCCTTTATCTCACAATGACCTTTTCTGATTCACTGGGTCTGTAGACCATTAATGTTACCTCCATCGTAGGCCATGTTGTGCCCTTACTAATGTGTTTCTAAGGTCACTGCCATATTTTTTGTTTTTAATCATATCTTATCGATGGTCATTCCCGTTCGCTTGGGGTATCTTTATATCTCTTTCCCACTTTTCTACCCTTCCCTACTTCTTCCATTTATCTCTTTTAAAATCATAATCAGTTTCCCTTTGTGTCATCAATCCCTAGTTTGATGGGGATCACCTCAACCGTCGTCATTATTCATCACTTCTAGTTATTGTCTCAAGGTTAACTTAACAAAAAAGACTTGACAAAAAGGGGAAAATGTAGATACCAATTTTCGGTACCCTTGTCCCCCATCCCACATTCACTCTCCCTCATTACCCCTTCACACATTCATATTTCCCTTCCCATTTTAAATTTATATTTTCCCTCCTAAATTCCTACTTCCCTCTTAATTCCATCTATGTTCTCTAATTCCATTTTTTCCCTACCATAATCCTACCATTATTTAATCCATCCCTAATTATATATAATCATCCATTAGCTTATACCTTATCTTAATTCCTCCCATTATCCTAATAAATTACCACATTATTCATCCCTAATGCCCATCCTTATATTATTATGTGCACACCCCTAACTATATTTAATTACCCATTAATCTATCCAAGGATTCTACCCATAAATACGCCCATTTATGACCCCTAAGATTCCCACCACCCATTTAATCCCCCCTTATCCTCCCACAAACCATTTATTCCCCCCATGTGCCATTAACTCACCCAAAATGGTCAAAGGCCTAATCTTAGCCCTTTTTAGACCTCCACTCTTGAGATTCACATCACCTCCATCTCCCAAGCATGCAGTCCACTCCAGTTGCTGACGACTCATGCCGGTCGTCATCTGTATGTATGTGATTAAACCAAGATAAGTTAATCAATAGAAACTAACACTAAGTAGTATCAATAACAAAAATAATCTAACCAAGCATCATTATGAATCCATAGAAAAGGAAAAACTAACTAATGCATATAATTGACATGAAATTACAAGCCATCCTTTGATGTTTTTGATAGGATTTTAGATTGTAGGTACTCCTTTTGTTGAGCCAAATGTGACTACATATGATCAAAGGAAGCTATGTCCATGATGAGGAAGATATCTCACCAATATGGCTTGATTGTCATGTATGGTTATTCTATTACTACTCTTTGCAAGTAGAGGATAAAAGGGGTTACTTGATCAATAAACTTTTCAAAGTTGAAATGCTCATATCATATGCATATAGTGTAAAAAGTGTAACACTGGTATAAGATTGGAAGGAAGGTACGAGGTTGGTTATATAGCTTTCCAATTTGGGAGAAGCTAACAACCTAGTGAATGTGGGATAAAGGTAAAGTAGAATTAGAAAGGGATAACCATGATTAGAAGAGATTAATAAAGGATTAACAACTCATGGGAGCTGGAGATGATTTAATTAATCAATTAGGATTGATTAATAGACCAGGTTAAGCTTAATAAGCCATTTGGAGATGATTTAGAAGGAAATTAATAGAATTTGAAGGGTTTGAAAGGGAGATTTAACTAATAAGAAGGTTTATTAGTTAAATAGAAGATTAAAAGTCTTAATTAACTAATAATAGTTCATTAATTAATTAAAATAAGATTATAAATAATGAAGTGTTGTTAATTGACATCCAAGATGGGGGGAAGGCTAGTTAATTAACAGAGTGTCGTTAATTAACCGAAGTGAAGGGGAATGTTAGCTAATTCGCAGGAAATCGCTAATTATAATTAAATGATAGAAAATAGGATAAGAAATGCAATTTTAGTATTGAAACTGCGTAGTCAAATTTATGTGTCTACATTTTCCCCTCTTTGATGTGGTGTAGCACAAGTGACGCCATTTCAAAGATAGTAGACAATTACAGAAAATTAAATTTGGTAAGGGTGGAAGAAAAATTAGTAGAATGGAGGATGCCTCCTTGAGTGTCGATGGGGCGATGGAAGAGTTTGATTGACACTCGAAAAGAAGAAAGGAAAGATCACAACAAAAGAAGAAGAAAATGCATTGACTGAGATTCGAACCGATCTTGGTAGGGCATTGTGTAAATTGATTGATTGGAAAAGAATTCCTGTGTTTCGACGTATGGAAGAAACAAAAGAGGGTGGGGGGGATAAAAATAATCCTTGTTGCCCCAAATGTTGTGGAAGAAAATGCTTACAACAATGGAAGTGATTCGAACTGGGCCTGGTTGGCCATTGTTGGAATTGAGAAAAAGAGGATCCCATGTTGTAAGTGGAAGAAGAAAGGGAGGGAGAAGAATTGGAAAATGATAGGTAAAAATTTATTTAGAATGGAAGTAAGAATATACACAGAGAATGGGAAGATCACAATGTAGCTAATGAACCATCTAGCTCAGGAGACACTGTTTATTTGATATAAGCATACGACAAAAGTTTACAATGACATGAAGAGCCATAATACTGATTGCAAAATACATGAAGTAATGAAGTACAAGAAAGTAAATAAGCAGACCAACAAATAAACAAGTACAAATAAACATACTCAAACAAACAACGTTCAAGAAATTTGCCCCAATGTTTTTGTTATCCAGCTTTAGTTCCCAAATGTTCGAGTTATACAACAAGGGTTAAAAATGGCACCCCAAACAAGGATACATGCAAAGAGAATAAATGAAGGACATAAAAGTCCCATGAAAAAGAAACGACACTATGAAACTACCCTGAACAATGATATATGTAAGGGAAGACAAACATAACAAACAAACCATCTTTATTAATGAAGGAAGATCAAAATGATCCATATGTCGTGCGTGAGTACAAACAAACACTAAAGTAAGATGTTTTGTAGGATGTTGTGTCTTGTGAATGTTTAGGATGTTTGAATGTTTACCAATTTTTTTTGGATTTTGATGGTTTTACCAATGCTTTGGATTTTTGAAGTTTTACCAATGTTTTTGGATTTTTGAAATTTTAAATATTTTTTCTGGGATTTTGATGATTTACCAATGTTTTGGATCTTTTAAGTTTTACCAATTTTTTAGATTTTGAAATTTTATCAATTTTTTTTAATTTTTGAGAAGAATGCAGTGGAAAGGATGATAACGGTGTGTGTGGTTCACCAAAAAGGATGCAGGGAAGCAAGAATATGCCATAATGAGAAGAAAATGTTGGTGCACAATGACTATTTAAATAAACAAGTCATCATGATAGAACACCAGTGTGTGGTGGGAGGAAATAGAGGAAAAATTAATGTGATAGAAAAGAGTTAGTAATCTTGACCACGTGAAGCAATAAAAATGAAGAATCAAGGTTTGGAGGGTGTAAATAGAAGGGGGAAGGGTTAAAATTCACTGTGACCCATTTTTTCTATTACACCTCTTTTGCAATTTGTGAGAGATTTGAACTCTAAGTTTTGGGAGAGATGACATGTTTACAACATAGGAAACATCACATAGATCACATTCGGGAGTACGGGTGGAATCCAGATGATGATGTCGTGGTAAGTAATGATTTTTTTTAGCTTTTGAGTGGATTTAATGCATTTTTTAGCCAGGAGAAATTTAAATTTTACGCTAGCGCACATGGATGTGTGTGCTAATGTATCCTGATAAATGCGATAGTGTGAAATACATGCACTAGCATAGAATTAATAACATAGGCGTAGTTAGGTTTTTATGCTAGCACATTTCACGTGTTGTCATTAATCTAGGAGAATCAGTGTAAAGTTCATGCACTAGCATACATGTGCTAGCAATAATGTCGGGGCATGAGCATGGAATGAGCTAACGTCATAATGTATGCACTAGTGTAGAAGTATACACGCTAGCATACTAAAGGGTGCACTAGTGCAGTTTTTGGATTTTTAGAAGAATTTAGAAGGAGAGAAATGAAGAAATGATGTTAATTGTTATGTTTTGAATGATCTGCAGGAGAGACCATATAATTTGGATGTATGAGAGTGCCATGGATGATTACGAGCCTTTGAGAGGACATTCTCGCGAAGTGAGTAGAGAGGGTTAGTTGTGCTACTTGAGGCAATATTCCTGGCTTATATTGCAGAGTTGCCACATATTATATTAGATCACAACTTGTTGATAACATTAATAGAGAGATGACACAGTGAGAGTCATACCTTCTGATTTCTAATTGGGGAGATGATGGTGATGCTTGAGGATGTATATTAGATCCAGTGAGTTCCGATACAAGATGGCCTAGTCGTATATGACGGGGACATTAGATGGATATGGGAACACATTTGAGATTTATTCTGCAGAGAGGATATACCTAGAGAGGGGATGGAGGTGTACTTGTAACTATGCTTTGACAAGAAGAGGATAACATGACTACCTGTATACTTGATGGATCTTATCAGCAGCTACCTACTTCTTGAGAATACGGGGACTCACTTTTAGCTGGGGTTGATAGGAGTGGTGGCTAGGTTGATGGAGGGGGAGATATTTACATGGGGTCAGTGTATATTGGCACATCTATATAGGTACCTACACTTGATTTCCTACAAGAAGATGAGGAGCTTGAGTCCTGTTACCCGACTACAAATATGGGCTTGGGACCATATTGCTATTGGACAACCATTGGGTGTTCTACGGGATAGAAATCTAGATGAGACATCATGTAAAGGTTGGGAGATGATGAGTGTAGGACATAAAGGACACATGGGGATATCACCTTCTATAGGTGAGCATTTGATGATGCATATGGTGACCTAGAGGCCATACATGTTATATCAATGGTGGGTAGATGTAGTGGAGCTAAGTACAACGAAGGTAGAGCATTACCTCATAGGTAGTTACAGGAACATCCTAGAGTGTTATAGGGTAAATAGGGCACAATGCCAGCTAATAATTATACAAGGGATACTAGGCAATGAGCGTAGTATGTGTGTGTTATGCGGGATACCTTTGACTATGGGCCTTAGATTAGATCAACGATATCATTACGTAGATTTTATGGAGTCATCCAACATGCATATGATGCATGGGAATAGGTGGTTGATCCAAGGACTACCACAGATTACGATGTTTGGTATGCAACAGTGATGGCGAGGTGAATTACTATACTGTATATAGCTATACTAGCAATAATACAGGGCTTGGGAGACAACGCTTGAGGGACATAACCAAACTTGACCAGTAGGAGGTAGAGGTAGAGGCACAGGATCAGGGATAAGGACCACATGTATAGGCTGCACAATGACCAAATGTATAGATAACACAGGGGCCACATGTACATATGCTAGTGGTGCATGTTATTTAGTAGGTGCCTACTTAACAAGTATTACAACATGTCCTATAATAGGTATTGTTACAGTTTTCATCATCACCACCTAGACTAGGTAGTCCAAGTACATTTGCAGGACATCAGGGGGATGAAGATGGTGTGGATGTTGCACAGGGACCACCACAAATAGTGGTGTTTGGACTAGCATGTGTGTCGTCAGTGGCCACTTTATAAGCATAGAGAGAAAGAGCCATGCTGTAAGGAGATGTGGCACTTATTACAATACATACCTTAAAGAGACAATCAGAGCAAAGAGCCACAAAGTAGGTTTCTCTTAGGTAGTAGCTACAACAGAGTAGTAATGAGTAAGATCAACTCACGATAGAGCAAGATCAACTAGTGTCTGAGAGGACTCAGCTGAGAGTTAAGGCTACACAGATCATAGGAGAGTGTGATGCTCTACAACAAGTGGTAGTGGTAGGTGGGAGTGGAGACATTATGCACAATTTTGTGGAAGCATATGGGGAGGCTAGATATTATAGAGCATTATATTAGTCAGTGGTACTGTTAGTGCAGAATCACAAAACCCACCAGATGGGTTGAGACTCTTAGTGTGATTGCACAACATGGAGCATCTCTCAAAGTGTGGGACCTTGCGAGTTGAGAGAGCTCTCCGGATTAAGGCCGGTTCCTATTCCTCTGTTCAGGTGCATACAAATATATTGCAGAGGGTCTATTCTAAATCTACTCTATTTTACCAAGGAGACATGGTCGAGGAGATGCAAGAAAATAAACTAAGCTAACGAGGTGATGCACCAAAGGAATGTTAGACACTCATTTTGTAATTTAACACAGACCATGAAAAGTAATACAAACACTATGCACAGATGACCAAAAATGCAATAAGAGATCAGAGAGACAACAACGAATACATGAAAGGGTCGAGAAACATCCACAGACATATATATTATTATATATTATTGCTCAGGAGTCGATACAGTATATTGTAGTGGCCAAGAAGCAAAACTTGCATTACAACCTGAAGGAGAGGTTAGAAAAGCTCCACAAATCCTTCTGTGAACAAAAGAAGAAGGGAGGGTGCAAAACAAAAATGTCCAACCTTTTACAATGAGCCCGACCCTTCCTTTATAGATTCGGCATAGAGGGAAGAAGGAGAGAGAGAGGCGGGAAAACTAGTTCAAGTTCAACCACTGGCATCAATGCCTCCTACAAATCCACCCCAAATCTATTGTGTCTGCATCAATTACTTGTTCAGTGCCTCGAAGGAGGAAGAACGACGGATCAGATCAAATCCGATCTGGTTGTTGGGGCAAATAGATCCTGTATTAATGGCACGAAGACATTTCTTCATTTTTTCCCCACCTAACCTCTCCAAAATTAAAGTTTCAGATCTCCATGGTGTAGATGAGGCCAAGATCTTTCCAACGGTGCCAGATTTGTCAGATTTCAAGCACTGAGTCAAAAGATATGCCCATTTGAAATTTGAATCGGGTCCGTACAGAAATGGTGGGAACCAGTTGTCAAAACGGGTCTTTTTTGAAATTGGACACGTGGAGGGCTGGCGCATGTCTGGGGACTACTTTTGGATTCTACTTTTGGAGTTGTGCCGGGCTGACACGTGGCTTCTTCCGCGGCTTGCTCAGTTTCCTCATGTTTTGGTCAAGTCCCTTTTTGCTCGGCGGGGTCATACATCTGACCAGGGACACGTGGAGGCTTGGTGCTTGTTTGGAAACCTTCCCCAAATCTTACTTTTGAAATAGCACCGTGCTGACACTTGGCACCCTCCGCTGGCCTATCTCTGCTTTGACTATTCAACCCCGACCCTGTCCCTTTTTTTGACCTGGGACACGTGGAAGGTCCGCGCTCATTTGAAAACCCGCTCAGGATTTTACCTTTGAAGGAGCATCGGGTTGACACGTGGAAGCCTCCATAGACTCTTGGAATTTTCAATGGCCACTCTTACTTTTTTGAGCCTTGAATACATGGCGAGTTGGCACTCATTTGGGAATCACCTTTTGGACCGCACCTTGAAATTGTGCTGATGCAACACATGGTGCCGTCCGCTGTTTCTCTATACTTAGTTGATTTTGGGCCCACCCTGTCCATCTTTTTTTTTAACTTGAACTATGTGGCGAGCCCACTCATTTGGGTCTCCACTTTTGGATCTACCTTTGGAGATGCGCCGAGCTTTGTGGTTGCTTCCGCTAGCACCTTTATACTTAGTATTTTTTGAGGCCCGCCCTGTCCGCCTTTTGACTTTTAACTGTTGACTCTACCCCTCTTTGGGCCTGGGACACGTGGGGGTCTAGCACTTGTTAGAGTCTCCCTTTTGGATTCAATCTTTGGAGGTGCACCATTTGGACACTTGGCAGCGTCCGCTGTCTCCTCCATACTTAGTCATTTTTGGGGCTCATTCTGAACCATTTGCAAGAGCCCGAAGACTTCAAACCTTCGCCGTTTCTTTTCCTTTGAGCCTCTGGTTTCTTTGACACTGTCTTCTCCTTCCCTGACCCTGTTATTCCATTTTAGAGCCTGCCTGCAATCTGTTTTCTGGATTTGAAGCATGGGTTCATTCGACGGAGCCGTTTCTTGAATTTCTTCTTACACGGGGTCGTTTGATCTTTCGCAGGCCCTGCCACTCCATTGTAGAGTCCCTATGTTGCCTGATTGTAGGATTTGAATGTGATTTCTCTGGTTTCTTCTGTGCGGGGTCGTGGCTGACCAATTTTACCTGGGGAAAAATTGGGATAACAATTTGGTGACTCGCAGGGGCATCTACCTGCTAGATGAAGAGATCAGTAGCCTTGTTATATCCATTGGGCATGGAGTCATGAATGATGGCCTGATACTGATCCTTCCTCTGATCCACGAGCCCTGACCATTTGCACTCTCAATTTTCATAAGAAATCTTGAAACAAGGCTTCTGAGAGTAGAAAATTGTTTTGACCTGGGGCTTTCATCTGTCCCTGAATGGACTGTTTCAAAGATGGATTTTTAGTTGCTCTGTATTTGTTTTATTTTGAAATTTGCAATTATTACAGGAAACTATGGGTCTTCTATCATGAATACTGAAAGGATAGCACATTCACTTGGAGGCACGTTGAACTGTGTAATGACGCAACCTGGAGCAACAAAGAACCTGTGCCACAACACTTAGGGAAACAAAACTACACTACAACAAAACAACGTGCATACACACTTAGGGAAATTAAAATCCTATGCTAATATTTACAGGGGTGGAAACTTCCCAATCAGTAGCAATGTTTGAGATGGATCCCATTCACTGGGATCTGTAATTCTTCGCCATCCAATTTAGCCAGCTGGAAGGCATTGCTACTCTTGCACTCTGTGATCATGTAAGGGCCACTCCAGATGGCATCAAATTTGGAGTGTTTTCCTGGCTTTTCTCGATCTGCATCCCACTTTAGAACTAAGTCCCCTTCTTGAAAGGTCCTCATTCTTGCCTTCTTGTCAAAACTCTTTTTTATCAATGCTTGATCCTTTTCCATGACTTGCATTGCATGCTCTCTTGCCTCCCCTACCTCCATTAGCTCTGCATACCTGATTGCCATAGGTTCAAACTCAGCCAGCTCCAACTGTTTCATGAGTTCCAAAGTGGGAAACTCCAATGAGATGGGAAATACTGCCTCCTTTCCATATACAAGCTTGTATGGGGAGCTACCTGTGGATCTTTTGGATGTGATCCTATCAGCCCATAGAGCTGATTTGAGCTTTGTATGCCAAGTCCTCTAATTTTCATCAAGAGTCCTTCTGATAATCCTTAATAGGTTCTTATTTGTGGACTCTACTTGGCCATTACCTTGAGGGTAATAATTTGATGAGGTGCTGAGATACACACCATTCTTAACTGCCCATTCAGTGATCCTTGTACCAAGGAATGTCCAATGCATTATCTGATATAATAGTGGCAGGGACTCCAAACCTAGTGGCTATTCCTTCATAAAAATCCAAGATGTTGGATTCATTTGCTTCTTTTAGTGCCACTGCTTCAGTCCACTTGGTGAAATAGTCTGTTGCAGTAAGTATCCACTTGTGGCCTTGGCTTGAATTTGGGTTAATCACCCCAATGAAGTCTAGTCCCCATTGCATGAATGGCTGATCCACTGAAATGGGATGAAGGGGCAGGGCTGCTAGCTTCTCCTTTCCTGTGAAGAATGCACATTTTTTACACTTCTTGACCCATGAGTAGCAGTCCTTGAACACTGTAGGCCAATAATAACCAGCTTTCATGATCTTGAGAGCTGTTACTCGAGGGGAAAAGTGACCTCCTGCTTCTCCATCATGGAATTCATGCAACACTCTCTCAATCTGGCCTATCCCAATGCACCTTAATAGAACACTATTGATATCCTTCTTAAACAAGACACCACCAACAAGCACATATGGGATGGCTTGTAGTCTGAAGTATCTTCTCTTTGCTTTGTTCCATTCTAGAGGGCACAAACCTATTTGAAGGTAATGCACCAAGGCTTGGGTCCAACATGGAGCAGGTGCATCATTAGCTGGTTGTTCTTGATCATTCTGTAGAAATAGGACAACCTCCTTTTCACCCACTGACTCAGCCTGTTGCTTGGAGGTGAGCTGTTCACATAGTCCCTTGCCTCTAACCAGTTTGGTCACCTTGATCTCAATGTCATATTCCATTACCCGGGTGATCCAACCTGCCCTCTTCTCATTCAAATCCTTATTTAAAAGGAAGTCCTTGACACCAACATGAGATACTAGCAGTTGAATCTTGTTATTTGAGACCAAGTGTCTGAACTTCTTTAAGCTCCTAATAACAACAAGGACCTGTTTTTCAATGAAAGAGTATTTTACCTCGTAGTCCTCCAAGCTCTGACTGAAGAAAGCTATGGGTTTCTCTGAACCTTCATTGTTGGGCTGGACCAAGATGGCTGAGATGGTGTCTGACCCTCCAAAAGCATATAACATGAAGTATTTTGAGAAGTCTGGGTTAACAAGAGTTGGAGCCTATGATATTGCGAGCTTGATGGCCTCAAAACTCTCTTTCCCTTCTGCTGTCCATTTAAATGCAAGACTCTTCTTTAACATCATTGTTAAAGGCTTCACAAGAGTAGAAAAGTCAGGTATAAACCTGTGAACAAAGTTTATTCTCCCCAAGAAGCTTTGGAGAGACTTTTTATGTTGTGGCAATGGAAGTGTCCGGATGGCTTCAACCCTTTCAGGATCAATTGTCAATCCCTCTCTTGAGACAATGTGCCCCAACAATTTCCCTTCATGAGCCAGGAACACACACTTTTTTGGGTTTAATGACACCCCAAACCTTCTACATCTCTGAAATACCTGTCTAAGGTGAAAGAGATGGTCTGCAACATTCTTTGAAAAGACAGTGATATCATCTAGGTACACCAGGACTATGTTGTTAATTAAGCCTTTGAATGCCATGTCCATAGCTCGCTGAAATGTTGCTCCAGCATTTGATAGTCCAAATGGCATTTTCTTATAAGCATATGTACCCCATTTGGTGGTGAAGGTTGTCTTGAATTGATCTTCTTCTTTCACCATTATCTGGTTATAGCCTGAATACCCATCTAACAATGAGAACCTCTCAGAACCAGCTACAACTTGTAAGATATGTTCCATTGATGGAAGTGGGTAGTGATCCTTAAGTGATGCTCTGTTTAGATCACGAAAGTCCACACACAGCCTGATTTCTCCATTTTTCTTTCTCACAGGTACCAAGTTAGCAACCCAACTCGAATGCTTGATAGGAAAGATGATACTGGCCTCAATTAGCTTGTTCAATTCTTTTCTCATGAGAGGCTCAATGTGGGGATTTATTGGCCTTTGCTTATGTCTGAAAGGCTTAGCTCTTGGATCCAACTCGATGGTGTGTTGTGCCAGCTTTGGGTTGAAACCTCTTAAATATTTATAAGTCCAGGAAAAGACATCTGGGAACTCTTGACAGAGTTGAACAAATTCAGATTTTTCTTGTTGAGTGCTTACCCTGCCAATCTGCAATGTTTTGCCTTCTTCTATAAAAATAGGTTCTGAATCTTCACCCTTTACCTGAATATTTTCCTTCTCTTTACGGAATTGGTCATTTGGGTTGAAGATTGATTCCAAAGTGACAAGACCCTTTGGTAGTTTGTTGGTTCTCAGCTGCACCACTTGATCACCATACTGCTGCTCCAATCTATCTTGATTCCTGGAGGAGAACTCAGCTTCCTCTTGTAGAAAGTTGACAATTTGTTGATCACTTTCAAAGACTTGCCAACTTATGTTGTTGTCTGGGACAGCTGGCCTTACAACCAACTTGATATGGGGCTGATGCTTATCACTCTTGATATTCTCCACAACATCAAATGTTGCCCCAATTGCTGCTAATCTGTCTGTTGCTTCATTCTTCTTCCTTGGGATGGAGTTAATGTTGAATGCCTCAAAATCCTCAATGAGGTCCCATACCCGGTTCTTGTAACTCTTTAACAGGTCGTTCTTGGCAGCATTTTGTCCTCAGACCTGATTAGCAACTAGTTCACTGTCACCAAACACCTGGCAAGTTCTTGATTCCTCATTTCCTTGCCCAATGCAGTCCATGGACCAAAGCCTCATACTCTGTTGTGTTGTTTGAACAGGAAAATTGGAAATGGAAAGTTGAGTAGTATTTCATACCTTTAGGTGAGACAAGCATAGCTCCTCCTCTGGCTCCTTGCCTACTTCTTGAGCCATCAAAGAATAACTGCCATACCTCATTATCATCTTTGTGGTCTGGCTTAATGATGTCAGGAAGAGGCTGATTTTCCTCATGCAAACAGTAGACTCCTAACTCAGACTCCTCCATCTCTTTATAGGGGTCAAAAGCATGCCTTTTGTTTTCCCATTCATCGAGAGTCAAGTCTGGGATACACCCCACCTTGGTATCTATCTCACAAGTGCTTGGGAGGTCCTCCAAATCAAAGGCTAAACAATTTGCATTGATTGGGCTGGGTACATAAGACTCAATATGGTAATCTACAATGGGCTCAGATCTGATTGTGGCCTTAGCCCCATACCTTGTTCTAAAAATCATGTGCGACCAATCAGTAGACAAATATCCTCCAATCTTAGTAGTGAAGTCTCTTGACAAACACAATGCAAAATGGGGTGGCAAGTCTATGACTGATATGTTTTGCAATACAGTCACATTGGGGTAGGCATGCAGTGTGAGGCTCAAATATTTGATGACTCCAATAGTTGTCACTACTGTCCCATCCAATTGCACTACCCCTTTAGAGATGACTTCGTATTGAAGACCCAGTTGATTAGCTATTTGTTTTGGCATTACAGAACTACTTGCCCCTGAATCAATCATGCAATTATGTACCAATTTGTCCCCAATGATCAATGAAACATAGAATGGAGGAGGCCTCAGGTTCTTACCTTGTTGTCCTCCATGATTTCCCTCAGGCTGAGCTGCATTGGTAAGCACTTTCTCTTGCTGGCTAGGGGGCTATTTGAGCTTGACCAATTGGCCATAGTAGTCTGCAACAGATCTCTCTGTCCTGGAATGGCCAATGACTCCCACATTGAAATGTTCACATTTTTCTTCTTCATTTGTTCAATGATATTAAATGAGCTATCCTTCTGCTGCCCCTTTCCTGGTACATTTTTCTCTTGCACATGGGTTGTTACAACCGGTGCCTGAGTGGATTTGGAAGGTGGCTTGGACTGACTCTGCATATTGGGAGTTGCATTTTGAGTGCCAATACCTTGTGGAGTAATGGAGGGTTGAGGATTACCTGAGTTTGGTGATTTTCCCTCTCCAATATTTCTTTTCTTGGACCATGTATTGGCAGCTACACTTTGAGAAGGGGCCTGATTCATTCCACATAAGTCTTCAGCTTGCCAATTGACAAGCATAGTTTCACTTGGAGATGCTTCTTGTTGAGCTCCTTACTGCTGATTTTCTTCTTGACTAGACTCTTGTGACACACCAATGGTTTGTACCATCAAGGCCTGGTTTAGTGCACCATTGAAGCACATTGATTGGTTATGTGGCTGATTGCATGGGAAACACCAATCATATTCTTGGGCCATATTGTTTTGTGCTGGGACCAAGGCCCTTGATGTTGAAGCTGTGTTTGGATCATATGACCAGAAAGGCCTAACAACTTGAGGTTGTCCTTGGCCTTGGTTTTGATTTACAGCCTGAGTTGGTGGCCTATTTTGCTGATATGGGGGTCTAGCCTGATACTGAGCTTGAGGCTGATATGGCCTAGAACTCTGAGCTTGTTTCCTCTTGATAGTTACTAACTCATTCCCTAGGTTCTGCAGTTGTTTCATAACTTCTTGAAGATCTTTTGAGGTACTAGAGGATGAGGTGGAGGCTTCAGCTGAACTTTGATTCCTAGGAGTAGGTATAGGAGCTAATGTGGGTGTCTGGCTAGTGCTTGGGTTTCCTAATTCTGGATATAGAGGCATGGGAGGCCTAGGAGCAAGCTTTCCAGCCTGAATTAAACAATTTTCAGCTCTTATGGAAATGTTATAGGCTGCAGGTAAGGTTGTGCCTCCCATTGATTGAATCATTAAAGCAATATCAGAATTTAGAGCTCTAAGAAAGTATAAGAAGGCACCTTCATCTGTGGGCTTTACAGCCACTGGAATCCTGTCCCATGTCCTTTGAAATCTGAGGTTGAAATCTGTCAACTTCTCGTTAGGAGCTCTCTTGATTGTTTTCAGTTGCTCCAACAAGGACAGGTTATCCCTTTTTCTCCAAACTGGTCATGAAGAGCTCTGCACAGATGGTCCCAAGTTTGAATAGAGCCTGCTGCTAGACTCCTGAACCATTGTGAAGCTTTACCCTTGAGTGAAGAGGCTAGCAACTTGACTGTAATGTCCATCTCAGTGATCTCATGGATTGCACAGACATTTGCAATGTCTTGAATGTGGTCACTAGGAGAAGTCTGGTTCTCTCCCGTGAAATATGGGATGCTCTTTAATGCTGCCACTGGGACTGGATTTTGTGCATTAAGAGCGAGTGGGCTGCTGCCAGTGAAATTGACATAAGGATTTGGTTGTGCCATCCTGATCAGCCTGAGAACCCTTCTTGATTGAAAGAATGGCCTACTAGGAGGAGGTGTTGACAAGGTTCTGTTTGGTGGAGATGGAGACCTCTGGGCTCTTCTCCCCCTTCTCCTTCTGTCTAGGGACAAGTGCAGATAGAAAAATAGTCCTCTTCTCTGGTTCTTGACCTTGTTTGTATTCTTCTCATGAACTTGGAAAGCTTGGGCTACTGAAACCAGTGGATTCTGTCCCTTTTGGAGTTGCCAGATGTGTAGTTTCAAAGCTTCTTAAAAGCTAGAACTTGCAACAAGTGCACATCAATCTTGCTGCAATAAAAAATGAAGACTTCTTGTCCCACCGGGCATGCCAAAACTGTTAGTGCAGAATCACAACACCCCTGAATGCCTGCAACCAGATGGGTTGAGACTTCTCAGTGTGATTGCACAACATGGAGCATCTCTCAAAGTGTGGGACCTTGCGAGTTGAGAGAGCTCTCCAGATTAAGGCCAGTTCCTATTCCTCTGTTCAGGTGCATACAAATATATTACAGAAGGATCTATTCTAAATCTACTCTATTTTACCAAGGAGACAAGGGTCGAGGAGATGCAAGAAAATAAACTAAGCTAACAAGGTGATGCACCAAAGGAATGTTAGACACTCATTTTGCAGTTTAACATAGACCACGAAATGTAATACAAACACTATGCACAGATGACCAAAAATGCAATAAGAGATCGGGGAGACAACAACAAATACATGAGAGGGTCGAGAAACATCCACATACATACATATATATTATTGCATATATATATATATTATTACTCAGGAGTCGATACAGTATATTGCAGTGGCCAAGAAGCAAAACTTGCATTACAACCCAAAGGAGAGGTTAGAAAAGCTCCACAAATCCTTCTATGAACAAAAGAAGAAGGGAGGGCACAAACAAAAATGTCCAACCTTTTACAATGAGCCCCGACCCTTCCTTTATAGATTCAGGCACAGAGGGAAGAAGGAGAGAGAGAGGTAGGAAAACTAGTTCGAAGCTCAACCACTATCATCAATGCCTCCTGTAAATCCACCCCAAATCTGTTCGTGTCTGCATCAATTACTTGTTTGGTGCCTTGAAGGAGGAGGAACGAAAGATCAGATCAAATCCGATCTGGTTGTTGGGGCAAATAGATCCTGTATTAATGGCATGAAGACTGTTTCTTCATTTTTTCCCCACCTAACCTCTCCAAAATTAAAGTTTCAGATCTCATGGCGTAGACGAGGCCGAGATCTTTCCAATGGTGCCAGATTTGTTGGATTTCAAGCACTGAGTCAAAAGATATGCCCATTTGAAATTTGAATCAAGTCCGTACAGAAATGGTAGGAAACAAGTTGTCAAAATGGGTCTTTTTTGAAACTGGACATGTGGAGGGCTGGCACATGTCTGGGGACTACTTTTGATTCTTGCTTTTGGAGTTGTGTCGAAGCTGACACATGGCTTCTTCCGTGGCTTGCTCAGTTTCCTCATGTTTTGGGTCAAGTCCCTTTTTGCTCGGCGGGGTCATACATCTGACCAGGGACACGTGGAGGCCTGGCACTCATTTGGAAACCTTCCCCAACTCTTACTTTTGAAATAGCACTTGTGCTGACACTTGGCACCCTCTGCTGGCCTGTCTCTGCTTTGACTATTCAACCCTAACCCTGTCCCCTTTTTTGGACCTGGGACACGTGGAAGGTCCATGCGCTATTTGAAAACCCACTCAGGATTTTACCTTTGAAGGAGCATCAGGTTGACATGTGGAAGCCTCTTGCAGACTCTTGGACTTTTCAATTGCTGCTCTTACTTTTTTGGGTCCTGAATACGTGGCGAGCTAGCACTCATTCAGGAATCACCTTTTGGACTGCGCCTTGAAATTGTGCTGATGCAACACGTGGCATCGTCCGCTGTTTCTCTATACTTAGTCAATTTTGGGCCCGCTCTATCCCATTTTTTAACTTGAACTATGTGGCGAGCCTGCGCTCATTTGAGTCTCTGCTTTTGAGATCTACCTTTGGAGATGCACTGACACGTGGTTGCTTCCGCTAGCACCTTTATACTTAGTCTTTTTTTAGGCCCACCCTGTCTACCTTTTTGAATTTTAACTATTGACTCTGCCCCTCTTTGGGCCTGGGACATGTGGGGGTCTGGCACTTGTTTGAGTCTCTCCCTTTTGGATTTAATCTTTGGAGGTGCGCATATTTGGACACTTGAAGCGTCCGTTGTCTCGTCCATACTTAGTCAATTTTTTAGGGCTCGTTCTGAACCATTTCAGAGCCTGAAGACTTCGAGCCTTTTCCGTTTCTTTATCCTTTGAGCCTCTGGTTTCTTTGACACTATCTTCTCCTTCCCTGACCCTGCTATTCCATTTTAGAGCCCGCCTGCAATCTGTTTGCTGGATTTGAAGCATGGGTTCATTCGACGGAGCCTTTTCTTGAATTTCTTCTTGCACGGGGTTATTTGATCTTTCGCAGGCCCTGCCACTCCATTGTAGAGTCCCTCTATTTCCTGATTGTAGGATTTGAACGTGATTACCCAGGGGGAAAAATTGGGATAATAGGTACCTGTATATGAAAAAGAGATGTTAGTGTAATATGCAAACTAGAAACCAAACTAAATCAATTCCTAATCTAACACTCTTTATCACTACCTCAGATTGAGCTTGATAGAAAGGGAATAAAATGTAATACCTTCACTTACCAAAGTAGAGTTCCCTTTGATTTATTTGATGTGCTCAAGATGTTGGATTGTAGTTGCTTTGCTTCAGATTTTGGAGACACTTGGGCAACACCTCACTTTGATATTTTCTTGATGAAAGATGAATTTTATTGTGGATGAATGGATTGATTGAGTGATTGAAGATAAAAATGGGTTATTGATGAAGTAAATTGGTAGAAATTTGTTATGGATTTTAGAGATCTTCCCAGCTAGCTCTTATGGAGGAGGAGAACTCAATTTATAGTTAATGGGTGGAGGATTCAATGGCTAAGATGAAGCCATGTTAGATTTGGATGAATGGTGGAGAGTGCATGAGAAGAATGGAGAATTCTAGAATTGAGATTTCTAGAATTTGAGAGAAGATTCAATGGAGGGTGGAAGGTTTATTTGAATTTTTAAATGGAGGGAAGTTTAGAGAGGCTTATAGAAATATAAGCCTCTAGATTTAGAGGTGTGAGGATGTGATTAGGATTAGAATTAGATTAGGTTAGATAAATGTGATTAGGAGTGATATTGCATGGAAAGGCTAGGTGTAGGGATGTTCAGGGTAGGTGGTATGTGAGATGTAGGAATATTAAATTCCTAGGAAATGTTAATGAAGAATTAAAATAGGATAATATGATATTATTAATGAATTAAAGGATTAATGATGAAAATGGGATATGGGATGAATTAAAATGATTAATGATGAAATTATGATAAAGGGTAAACAATATAAAATGGATTAAATAATAATAATTAATCTTGCGATTAATTATTATATCGGCGATGTTGGGATATTTGTAGGACAAGTTAATCGTAATTAACTATGCCAACATTTTAGATGTTTACATTTCCCCCCTCTTTGAATGGTTATTACTTAACAATGACAACTCAAAGAAAAAGAAGAGAATATGTTATGATGGTGATATGATGCCCCCTTGAGGGGTTAGGTGGGGAGAAACTAGTCAGGTAACCACTCAAAAAGAGCACAGGTCCAAGTTAGTAGGTGAGAGAGGATTAGAGGATGAGAAGATTTGAGGAGTTAGAGGATTACAATGTTTGAGGATTTAGAGGATGAGGATTAGATGATTAGAAGAATTTAGAGGATGATAATATTTGAGGATTTAGAGGATTGAGAGGATTAAAAGATAGGAGAGAGGATTAGAGGAATATGATTTTAGAAGATGAGGAGATATGGGGATTTTGGATTTTGGACACCTTAGTCAATTATGTATGACAAGGGTAAAGATTTAGGATTTTTGAGTAGAGGATGCCCCAGTCAATGATGTATGATAAGGGTGAAGATTTTGGATTTTGGATTTGAGGATGCTGGATTTGAAGATGTAGGATTTGAAGATGTTGGATTTAGAGATGTTGGATTTGAGGACTTTAGATGTTGAGATGCCTTAGCAAGGGGGTGAGGATTTTGGATGTTGGATGCGAGAAGGGTAAGATGTGGATTTGGATATTGATTTATTGATAAAGGATTGATTGGATGAGGAGGTTAGATAGTTATTTAGATGATGATGAGTATTAGGCGTGGATGATGATAGGAGTAAATGATGATGATATAATGAGTGTGCTACCATAAAATGCCCACGGTTATCATCATTAGTAGTGTTATGAATGCGACATAGAGCAAGATGCATCAAGGTATAAAGACCATGATGATTAAATTGTTAAATGCTCATGTCCTCATATCATTAGAAAAATTAATAAAAATTATGGTCCTCATATCATTGGACCAATTAAAAAAGAGGGTCCTAATATCATTGGACATATAAAAGAAAAAGAAACAAAAGGGTCCTCATACCATTGGACCGTATAAAAAAAAAGAAACAAAAGGGTCCTCATACCATTGGCCAAAGGAGAAAATGTAGACAAGCAAGCAAGTAAAAAACACACATGTTGTATTTTTGTAAATGTTTGATTTTTTAGATATTTGGATTTTTTCATATTTTGATTTTTTTGATGTTGTATTTGGGACATTTAGATTTTTTTTAAGATTTAGGATTGGGGATGTTTTGATTTTTGGATTTTGGATTTAGGATGTTTTGATTTTTAGATTTTGGATTTTTTGAATATTAGATGTTGAGAGTTTGGATTTGGTTTGGGGAAAATAGCTGAGGATAGGTAAAATGAAAGGATTCAAGATGGGAGAGATCATGAGGGGATGGGAAGGGATGTAAAGTGGGATGCAAATTTCTTTTATAAGTCTTGAAGTATCTTCGGGTAGGATGAAAGGGAAAGATTGAGATAAATTGGATAGGTTGGATAGGATAGGGTTGGATTGATTGGTTAGGATTAGATGGGATGTGGGATGGGAGATATATATGATGAGGGATGTATAGGGTAAGATTAAAGCGATATAGAAGATGATAAGATATGCCTTCAGGTATAGGGGAGAGGGATGGAGGGATATATGTGGTGTTCCCCCAAATGTAAAGTAGGATTGCCTATGTGGATGGATGGATGGGTTTTATTTTCCTCTAGGTGTAGGATAGGATGGGAATTGAGGGGTATCTAAAATGGATGATTCCCCTAGCGGATGGTAGTAAGGTTTCCCCCCAGTCATGATGATGATAGTTGAAAAAGGACATGAGGCGGATTGGATAAAAAGGAAATAATCATCGTGTGCCCATGGATGTGGATGTGATGGATGGAAGGAAAATGACATCAGTGATGAAAAAAAATGAGCCTAACAACACATTCTATAAGGCAAGAGTAAGACTAAAAAAAAGTGTGACCAAGGTTTAAACAATACCTGACAACATGCAATCCCTACGTCTCTTCGAGATCAAAGTGTGTGTGATGGTGATGGTTGATTACCACTTAAAGTGAAGACTTAATGGGTAGTATGTGAAGACAAACTAGCCAATGTATAAGGAGTGATTAAGTCAAGTAGGTTGATGGAAGGTGAATGGAAGGCTAAGTTGTGCATTGCTCTGCTGCCAGCCAGACGTCCATAGCCCTAACGGAGATACATTTGATTCTTGTCACAACATTGCTCTACTACCAGCCAAGCTTCCATAGCCCTGGTAGAGTTGCTGGAAACACCCCTAGAGAGAGTCTTGATGTGGATTTTATTTGATATTTTTAATTTTCATATGATTTTTTACTTTTTGATATTTGGATTTTTTTTACATAAAGAGATTCCACTTTCATGAAAACTCTCAAGGGGTTAAGAATCACTAGTGGCCTAACGGGGGGATGGAAATGAGTGTGGTGATGACATTGGCTAGTGTTAAAAGATTTTTTTTATTAGATAAGGTAAAAATAGGGATCGGCTCCTAGGGGCCATTACAAAATGAGGAACAGAAAATAATGAACTAGAAGGAAACGAAAAAGTCCAAGAAATCAGTTAAACATGCTTAACTCTTACAATTATGAACCATACTTTGTACTAAAGCAAGAAAACCAAGGAGAAGGAGAAACAATCTCCAAAACAACAAAATAGCAGAAGTTTGCCAAAATTCTACCAACAATCCAAAAACCACAAGTTAGTTTTTTGGAGATCCCCCCTTTGCTACCATCATGACTATCTGTGATCTCGTCACCCTCAACACCTTTGTCATTAGTATCTTCCTCCAGCTCGTCCTTAGAGCTACTGATGCACAAGTTAAAGTCCCTTCTTTTAGTGCCCTCTTCCATCCCATCCAACCTGTCACTTAGCTTATTGACCTGGTCCTCTAGTTCTTGAAACTTCTACTTGGACGTCACCTGAGTAGTGATAATTTTCTTAGAAGCATTGATGACATCCATCATTGTTTCCCTTTGACCAGCATTGGTTTCTTCCATCGCCTGAAGCACCCCTTCTAAGTACTGGACCTTTCTGCTCAAATCCTTAAAACCCTTTAAATTTCCTTTCTGATTTCTTTTTCTCGAGGTGCTCGCTTCCCCATGAACATCCTCATCCATTTGTTTACCAGAATCCTCCCCCATAATTTTGCATTTGTCAACCTTCATCTTAGTAAGGAAATCAACGAGAGTGAGGTCATCCTCATCCACCTACTCTTTTAGGGAAGAGGACATAGTAGGTTTTCCATTTTCAAACATCTGAAGAATGAGCCTTTGATGCAGAGGCATCTCCACTTTCTCCTTCTGGAAATCCTTCAAAGAGTTAGTCAGAGAAATAAACAGAAAGAAGGGGATGCTCACCATGACCTTATGACGGAACATATTCAAAAAAGTCATATGGTGAGTATATATTTTTTGGTATTTTCCCTCCAGGGTGATGTACTTCATGATTTGAAGGCACACCTCTCTCCAAATACCCATAATACATGACCTGGCAATACCATCCGTAAAGAAAGAACATATTTCCTTGCCAACGAAGAACAACTTAATTTCTTGTTCTCTGCGGGTTCTGTCCTTAAAATTTTTAAGCGCGTCCATTTTCATATCCATGGCCAGGGCGATGGTGGACTCAAAAACCTCAATTTCCATCCCTCTGACTTCAAACTTATCCTCTTTCCAAGCTTTGCCAAAATCCTTAGACAGGGAGGGGTCGTGACCATGTAATTTTGCAATGTAATTACTGAAACACCCAATCCTAAACTTGTTCTATAGAGGCTGATTAAAAGCTTCAATGCTTTGGCTGTTAGGTTCAACTGTAATCCTATCACCCCCCCATTTTCACAAGACTAAATTTATTTTGTTTGCTACTACTGTTCAAAAAATGACTTTCATTCGCACTAGAAAAAATCAAAGAGAACAAGATATTAAGTAAGTTGTCACCGCCACAGGGCTCAGTCATGCCAACATTATAAAACTTAGTGCTCTCTATCTCTACTGATTGTCTCATTAATGTTAACAATTAATTTATCAACTTTACACCATATCCTATAATCATTACAATTGATTCCATAATTGGCCATCTTATCCGCACATTTGTTCCCTTAACGTAAGGTATGATTGCAAGAAATGCTATCAATTTTTTTTGAAGTTTCCTTCACATCATTGAGGATATTTCTAATGGCCCAATTAATGGAACCTTGATTATTGAGGGCATTAATTAAGAGGAGAGAGTCACCTTCGTCATGGATGTCCTTGAAACTTTTTTCTTTAGCCAACAAACCCCCCAAAGAAGAGCTCTAGCTTCCGCCATATTGTTAGTTTGTCGACCTAACGGACCTGCGTAGGCATACAACCAATCTTCTTCACTATTCCTTAGAATTCCCCCTCCCCTAGTAGGACCCAAATTTCCTTTTGAAGCTCCATCAAAATTTAACTTAACAACATTCCCCCCAGGCCTATTCCAACTGGAATTCTTTTTAGGTATGAGTAATTCCACCGGACCAAGGGCTAGCTTATCAAGAACTGTCTGCTCACTAATTGGGTAGGGTTTCTTGACTTTGCCTTTAAAGAGTTTAATGTTCCTTTATGGCATTCAAAGTTTTTCTTCTAACTTTTGAGAGAAGATATTTCTAATCACAGGAGATACCATCATTCCTAGCCTTCCATAAACCCCAAAAAAAATGAGGGAGGGCAATATTCCAGGCCCACATCAAGATGGGAAAACAGAAAGGGATCTCCCATTGAAAGCAACAATCTTCAATAAAAAAGGGCAAGATCCATTGGATATTGAACAAATCTATAATGAAAGAAAAGACTTCATGGGAGAAGGAGCAATGAAGGAGGAGATGGTTGAAATTTTCCTCCTCTTTCTTACAAAGAGAACGTCTATTGGGAATATTCATTCCCCTTTTCTTGAGATTGTCCACTGTTAGGATTTTATTTTAGGGAGCCAACTAGAAAAAGATATTAATCCTAAGGGTGAGATCCTTCACCCAAAGTTTACCCCCAATAGTCCTTGTGTAAATCAGTCTTGAAATTTGACATGTAGGCTGATTTAACTGAGAAATTTCTAGATTCTTCTTCTTTCCATTTGATGGAGTCCTCCTTGGTTTGGAACATGGGAATGTGGAAATCCTTAAGTTTATTGTTGAGATCTCGGAAAGGTTGGAAGTTGCCCTCAAAATCTGGAGGAGGCTAAATGATTTCCCAAATTACAATATCTTCCTGGATCCAAAAGTCCCGAATCCAAAATTTTCTAGATTCCTTGTAGTACTAAGAAACTTCTTTCCATAAATCCAAGCTAGCTAAGGGGAAATCCTCTAGCCAATTATCATACCAAAAACTGATTCGAGAGCCCTTGCCAATTTCCCCTATCGTACCTTTGGTTAAGATTTCTTTAGAGGTAACGAAGGAATTCCAGAAGAGATACCCTATAGGGAGGTTATTTTGGTTAAAAAAGGATTCCATTATGCTTATATTCCGCAAATATTTCATCTTTATAATTTACACCCAAAGACCTTCCTCTCTAGCATAGCAATTCTCCAGCCAACCTTGGCAATTGAGGCCTCATTCATAAGAGAAATATTTTTTAGCCCCAATCCTCCACATAGCTTAGGTTTTGTAACTTTATCCCAGGTCACAAGAGGAAATTTAAACTTCTCACCAGCTCCCATCCAGAGGAACCTCTTCTAGATATTCTCTAAGGCTTCCTTAATTTTAGTAGGGAGCATGAAAAGAGACATCACATAAATGGGAATGCCTTGAAGGGAGCTTTGGAGCAGTTGAATCTTACCAGCTTGAGAGAGCAAGAGACCCTTCCAAGATGAGAGTTTACTATTAACTCTTTCCAGCAGAGCATTCCAAACCATGAGGTCAAGCTTCTTATGGATCAAGGGCATACCCATATAAGAATTTGGAAAATGTTTAATTCTATAGCCCAATATGCGGGCTAATCTGGCTTGAACCCGATTCTCCACATTTTCGAAAAAAAAAAACACTTTTATGGAAGTTAACCATCTATCTAGATACGTGTTCATAATCATTAAGAACCTCCTTAAAATTTGAGGCCTCATGGACAGAGGCCTTACCCATCATAAAGTTATCATCCACAAATTGATTGAGATAGATAGAGGGAAGACCATTTGAGATTTTAACACCTTGGATGCAATTTGAAACCATGGCAAGTTGATAGATTCTACTCAGGGATTTAACCATTATGACATAGAGGAAAGATAAGAGAGGATCACCTTGTCTCATCCCTCTACCAGCTTGGAAGAAACCTTCTGGTTTGCCATTAACCAGAACCGAGAAATTGGTGGTGGAAATGCATTTTGTAATCATATTAACCAGAATGTTATCAAAACCCACCTTTAGTAGGATGGCCTGAAGGAAAGACCATTTTATCATATCAAAGGCTTTATGCATATCCAACTTGGGAAACATAGCCAATCTTCTAGAGCTTTCAATGGAGTGGATGGCTTCTTGAATCAAAATAATGCTATTAGTAATTTTCCTTCCTGGAACAAAAGCCCCCCTGATTCCCAAAGATAAAGTTAGGAAGAACCATTCGAATCCTCCCAACTATGATTTTAGTTAGAATTTTATAGCTGGTGTTGCAAAGGCTTATAGGTCTAAAATCCTTAACCTCCTTAGCCCCAATGATTTTTGGCACTAGGACAATAAAAGTGTTATTCATTTTCCTTAAGAGGTGACCATTGTTAAAAAACTCTTGGACCATTTCAATGACCTTGTATTTAATCACCTCCCAAATTTTTTGAAAGAAAAGGCAGGGAAGCCATCCAACATTGGAGATTTATCAGGTTCCATATCAAAGACCGCAAAATGTATTTCCTCCTCCGAGAGGTTCCTTAAAATATCTCTATTTTCAAGAGGGGGTGATAACATTCTGGAAAAGATCCAAGAATTTATTCTGAACCAACTCCTCCAAGTGTCTTCACCACAATTTGATTAAGTGTGTTAAAGTGTGAGGATCTTTAGGAGGACAATGCTGCTTGAGTTTTGGAGGTAATGATAAACCATAGTCACACAATTATAATAGTTACTATTGGCTTATAACATGTGCAAAAAAGTTGATCAAGTGTTAAAATGAATGGAATGTGAGAGGATATGAATGGATGAAAAGCAAAGGTATTTTGATGTTGGATGGAAGGAGGATAGTTGGGAAGGAAAGGAAACATCCGTGTGCAGGCGATGAATTACGTGCTCAATCCATTTTTAGGTGTTTGGTATTTATAGGGGGATTAAATGATTTTTGATTAGGTTGAATGGTTGGGATGGTTGATGTTTCATAATAGTGAACATATTTTTAGGTATAAGATATGAAGTGGATGGGGAAGATGATGCCATGTGGTCATCATGAGACTGGGGGGTTGTAAATTTTTCATCCGTTAAGAGGTAGGAATTAACAAAGTATGGGAAATGAGATTTATTTTGCTTTTTGGTTGGTGAAGGATATTTGGATGTACGATGATATTTGAATGGATGATGATGTTTGGATATTGAGTGGGATTTGGATGGTGGATGATGGTTATGGATAAGATTAGGATAGGAAGGTGGTGGATAAAGAGGCATAAAGATAATAATTCCTTGGTTAATGAGGTTTTGGACATAGGACCTAAATTACATGCAACATTTGGTCAAATGTTCATGGGTGCGATGGAAGTCACAATAATAGTGTTATCGATACCAAGATGGTTTGAGAAGGTTTTTATTACGTGATTTGATTGGGGGATGGATGATCATGTTGAAGGTCTTTCGATGATGGAAGATGGTGGTCAAGGATTCTCCTAAAGGAGTGAAGTGGTTTGGGTTAAATTGTTTTGGGGAAGTATGAAGTAAAGGTAAAGGATTGGGTGGTTTATGAGATGTTCCGGTTGATTTGGATTTAGGATTTGGATTAGATTGCAATGGCTTAGAAGATGAAGGGAATGGATTAGGCCTGGGGGCTGAAGTGGATTTGGTGGATTTTGGATTGGTTGAAGTATGTGGTTTTGAGGTAGATGGTTTTGGCTTAGGATTATATTGGTTTGGATTAATAGATGTAAATGAAGGAGATGGGTGTGATATGGGGGTCATATTTAGTTTGGGTGATGCTAGGGATGAAGGAGATTTGGGAGATTTAGGGCATGAAGTATATGAATGTGGCATAGGAGTCTCATTAGATTGGGTAGGAGGTGGGGAGGGGAGAGGATTGGGATTAGATTATAGGTTTAGGAGTTTGTGACTTAGGATTCACATTAGATATTTTAGGATTGAGGGATGGTGGAGAGGAAACAAGATTAGAGGATATTATAATGTTAGTTTTAGGTGTGGATGAAGAAGATGAGGGTGGCGTAGGAGACAAAGTAGATAGTTTAGGATTAGGGGTAGAATGGGATGAGGGTGACTTAGGAGTCATGGTGGATGAGATAGTTTTGATAGGATTGGGATTAGGTTATGGAGGGGATGAAATAGGCTAAGGGGCTAAATTTTTATGGTGGATTAGGGATTCTGGGATAATCTAGGAGAAATTCTGTAGGATTGGATTGGTATGATGAAGATAACGAGGATGTAGGACTAAGACAAGATGTGGGAGATGATAATTTTTGGTTAAGCTATTAGGGTTGTTGCGGATACGTGAATGAGACTCAATGATAGGTTTTAGGATGATTGGATTTAGGAGTTGAGGTGTTTATGATGGTGGATTATTTGCATGATTTTTGATGGTAGGAAGGTGTTGGTTATGATGATTGATAGGGGATTTTGAGGTTGGGGTTTGGGATGGGTACCTAAGTTATCAAGGACACAAAGGAGGTCCTCTTGGTCTAGGTCAAAGTTAGTGATGTTGTCAAAATTGATGTAATTGGCTTGTGGGGATAATGGTTGATGTTGATTAGGATGGGGTGTGGATTGAGATGATTTGGGTTCCTTAAAGAGGGAGTCAATGGGGTGAGGGGTGGGGATCTTAGGAAGGGAAAATTGTGGATGGGATTTGTTGGGAGACGAAAGTTTAGGGGGTGATTGATTGATTGAAGGTTAAATATTGGATATTTTTTGATTAAGTTGTTGAATGGTTTTTAGGATGTTAGGATTGACATGTGATGGTTGATTTGGATGATGAGGATGAGATTGGTTGAGGTAGGATGTTAAGTTTGAGATTTGTTTATTAAGGTGTTAGATAATGTGTGGGATAAAGTGAAATGGATGACTTTGATGGGTGGGGGATGATGGGATAGCTTGGTTGATAGATTTAGGGAAGAGGTAGGGGTTTGGATGTTAGTTTGGAGAGGATGTGGATTGAGGATAAAATTCCATGGTTAGATAATATATGTCGGGGATTAATTTTGGATTAGGATTGATGGTGATGGGATTAGGATTGGGGTTGTGTTGACTAAAGATGGATGATTATGATAATGTTTAATTAATTAAATTTTTAAGGTGATGTAATGGCTAAGGGTGTTCACAAACAAACAAAAAACATGCAACAAACACCCTAACTAATCAATTCGGTTTACAATCAATCTATAGCCCACTTTCAATACCACACACCAATGATGGTGCCATAATTGGATCTCCACTTATGTGTTATAAATGTGGGGGTCAGCTAGCGAGTGATCTTGGGGAGTGTGGCCTCCTTGCACTATAGCTCAATATGTGGCCAAATGGCTGCCTATGATGACACCCTAAATTTTCATAATCAAATTACAAAGCTAAACAAGGAAGGCTAACACCATTGCCACCTAATAGCTAAGGTTCTAAGTCTAGGAATGCAACATTAAGAGAGAAGCTTAGAAGAATGCTTAACTAATATGAAAACAATACAAAATCTACTAAACATGCCTACTAATATGCTTGAATTACCTAACATGGGCCTAAATAGACTTAAGAGGGAAATCAAATGGTTATGTTTGCTACTCCAAATGACCTCTCCCCAATGACTACTTGGTCGTTTTGTATATCCATCTACTAACACCATTGAAGGCTTTAAACAAGGACTGAACTTGGCTATATATCATATTTATTATATGAGATGCAAATCAAAGCATGGTGTAAAGTATAAAGGAATGAGGTGCACCGTTTTTATAATATTCCTTTTGGGATAAACTTGTATTTTGGTGCATGTGGGACTAAAAGCCCCAAATTAGATTAGAGTTGCTAACCATGATTAGGCATTGCTAATAACAATTAGTGAATTACCAAGTGATTAAGAGGTGTGGAGCCTTAATCAACCACTTAGGGTCAAATAGGATGATATGATAATATTTTGAAGGTTGCTGAGATGTTGTAGAGGTGAATGGGGTAATTTTGAGTGGTTAGAAGAGGGGTTTGAGTCAATACTAGGGTATATTGACCAAATCAATTAGCTAATAAATGCAAATTACCTATTTTGAAGAGGATTTTGACTTATGATTCGTCATAAAGTAGTATCCTAAATGTGAAAGAGGTTTGACGATCAACGAAGCACTTGTTAACCGACCAAAGTGGTAAGAAATGTTAGTTAATTAGTAAAGATTACTAATTATAATGGAATTGGGAAGAATAAGAGTGATTTGTGTGTATTTTGACAATAAGATTACAAAAGTGGAATTTAGGTGTCTACAACCTAATATATGATGCACAAGCTCACTAGAGGCATCCCCGATATAACTTGCGATACGTGGGGCCCAAGTCCATATTGCAAGGATGTTATCTAAGGCCCGAGTTTTGGGACATAGAAGCCCCTCACTTTATGCCACTCTTAAAACAAGTAAGCACTTATCTAATAACGACAACTGTCTAAGAGTTTGTATACGCCGTTGGAACACATGGTGTGTCTAGGTGCATGGAGATGAAGCCCAAGGTCACGATACCCATAAGACTAGGAAAAGTGCATGGATATCACTTCCATATCATGTTTCCCTTACAAAAGAAAAAAGGAAGCCTAGCTGCTTTTGATCCTCAAGATCATCCAAGGACGTGAGAGGAGAGCATACATGGTTTCACCTTCGGGATGAACAAGCAACAAAGGAAAACCCATAAGAAAGATACTGCAAGAAAATAAATTCTATATGATAAAATGAAACGATAAATATTAGTAGTTTGATGATTGGGTCTTCAAGAGGAGGCCCTACAAAACAAAGATTACTAGCTTGATTATAACCCAAAATGTAATAAACTAAAATGTAATATCCTAGTGTAATCTATTGTTATTCAAAGTAGTAAATAACATCTAAATAAATAAATAAAGTGACCCAAGCAACTAAGTAAATAGAAATGTGAAACCCTAATGTGCAAGAAGGGTTAGGAAATCCTTAGCTGATTTGATGAAGGTGCCAGACTGTGTCGCAATGAAAACTAGGTGAACAGGAGGAGGAAAAGATCATACAGAAGCCTGAGAAAACACAAATCCAAACTCTTTGAATGGAATGGAAAACTTGAAAAAGGATAGGGGCACTCATGGATGCATTGGTTTAAGATTTGGGTGCCCTGGTATATGGAAATGGACTGAAACCCTCCTCTGATGTGTCGCTGGATGTTTGCCTATACTTTCTTCTTGTACCACTAAAATTGGTGGACTACATAAAATTTCGCTGTTAATACCTGTAATAAGGAATCCCTGCAAAACCCTAAGAAAAAGCATCAAAAAACCTAAAAATAAAGATGCTATGAAGGGGTCAGACTGTCCTTAGCGGCCACAATGGTGGAGTTACTAACTGAGAACTGCACTACATCTCAAACTCAATGTAGTTCTAGGCCATGCGTGTGTAAATCGTGCCTAGGTTGCTCTTGTCCTAGTCACACTTTGTGAAGTAACGAGCACTACAATAGATGTAGAATGTAGTAAATGTGTGGATGGAAATATAAAACTCCCCTCCTCATTGAAGTGTGATGTAGATGAACCAACCTTGTGTGCCTTGTATGTGATGAAGCTAGATGAATGCAAATGATAGTTTAAGGCATTTGATGGATGATAACTCGAGATGGTGATTAGAGATTGTTAGTGCTTATGACCTAATTATAGTATCATAATTTATTTATATGGTTCTCTTGATCGAATTTTTAATTAACTGAAAGAAGGTCGACCCCCCCCCCCCCCCCCCCAAAAATATGGAGGAAAGCTTTTAAAATGACTAGAAGTTCCCAAAAGATGGAGCAAAGTACAAAGAGGATCAAGGCACCTAGAGGGGCCTAGGGTGCCTGGGGCACCCTAAGTCCTAGTGGGTGGCCCAGTCAGAAATATGAAAATATAGATGACATACAAAATGAGGATGTTGTAGGTGTAAGATCAAAAATTATGACAACAAACAATGTCAAAATGGCAAAGGAATGGTTGATATACTCTTTTCACTCAAGAAAACAATATGAATAGTAATACGAGACGAGACTAAATATTGCCTCAAGTGCATTATTGTGACCTAATGGACCAATCATGCACAAACAACAGGGTAATAGTTTTAGATTGATTTTTATCTTTGGTAAGTGTTAGGAAGATGCACACAAAGTGTTAGTATTTTGGAACAAGAAAATAAACTAAAATGTGGCTCTAAGGAAGTGAAGCTAACCTATTATGAATCCATGTGGTGTGAAGCATCCGAGCTAAGAAACCATGTGGTAGGCAACTAAGTAAATAGGAACTTTTACAACCCTATTGTGCCCTTAGGGTTAGGAAATCCTTTAGCTGATTTGATGATTTTTCCAGACTGTAATCTCCTAAAATGGTGAACTTTATGTGTCTGAACAGGAGGAACCCTGCTATTGTTCTTATGTGGAATGTGTGTTCGGTGATAAATCTATTTAATGCACACACTTATGAATGGATTATGTATATATTTTTTAAAGGATAGGGGCACTCATTTGATGCCTCTCTTTTAAGATTTGGGTGCCCTGGATATATGGAAGATGGTCTCATTTACCCTCCTTGGATGTGGCAAGTTTTTTATGTTTTCCTATACTTTCTTCATTGCTATTCACTAAAATTGTTGGACTTGTCCTTTTTATTTGAAGCCTTGTATTTTTCCTATTTAGTAAATAGGGAATGTGCGTGGAAGAATTCTAGAAGTACCCATCATGTACCTAAGATTTTATTACTCCCTAGTTAAGGAGGTCAGACTGTCCTTAGCGGCCAAAAACACTCCTGGAGTGTACATGGAAGGTGAGAAACAAAAATTAAATAGTCAGGACCCAATTTAGTTCTAGGCATAGAAAGAATGTAAATACGTGCCCTAGGTTGCTCTTGTCCTATTCACACATTGTTTCAATTAACAATCAATAAGTAGATTTAGAATTTTGTGAATAAGTGTGGATGGATAATAATCAAAGTTGTCTCCTACTCAAGTGTAATGTAGATCATTCTCCAATTCCTAAATGCAATGTAGGCTTGTGATAGAAGATTCTATTTGAATGCAAATGTAGCTTTAATTGCATTTGATGGATATAACACAAAAATAATAGATTGTAGATGCCTCAGTCACATTAGTTAAACCACCCATCTTTAGTATGCATATTATGTTGGTGTAGTTTCATATGACCCATCTGTGATCTAGTGTAATACCATTACTCCTTAAGAATATTTTCGATTTTCAGTTACAAATCAAGGATAGTTAAACGGTTTGGGAAGTTCCCAAACCACATTTTGATCCATAATGTAGAAAAAGAGGTTGTAAGGCACCTGAAAGTGTAGCCTAGGGTGCATAAGACAACCCTAGTCCTAGCTGGGTGCCCCAGTCAGAAATATGAATAATATAGAATGACAATACAAACTGGGAAAGTGTAGGTGTAAGATCAAAATTATGACAACAAAACAATGTCAAAATGGCCAAAGGCATGGGTTGATTATTACTCTTTTCACTCAAGAACCATATGAATAGTAATACGAGACCGAGACTAAATATTGACTCAAAGTGCATTATTTAGTGACTACATGGACCAATCATGCTACAAAACAAAGGGTTAATAGTTTTAGATTGATTTTTTTATCTTTGGTAAGTGTAGGAAGATGCACACAAAGTGTTAGTAGTTTGGAACAAGAAATATAACTCAATGTGTAGTTAAAATGAAAAGATTTAGGAAAATGAAAACCATGAATAAATTATATTAAAAAATGCTAAATTAAAACTTTTATTACATAGATATTTTCGATACCTTTTCGGGAAAAAATGGAGTCATTTTGAGTTCGGGATCAAAAGGTTTATGGCTTTCAGAAGGAAGGCAACAAAAACAATACAACATAGAGCACATGCACCAAAATAAGACATAGGTGCCACTTTAGAACATATGCACTACTTTGTTGACAAATGCGCTACTTTGTCTGCAAATGTGCTACTTTGTCTGGAAATGCGTTACTTTGTCTGCAAAAGAGATAAACAGACAAAAAAGGGCAATTTTGGGGTTTTAAGGGTTAAAAAAAGCGTTGAAGTATTTACAAAAGTGCCACGATGTTTACAAAAGTGTTGTTTCAGGTTAAAAGTTCTAAAACGGAAGACTGTCATTAAAATTTGAAATTTTAAGGGGTAAATCTCAACATTTTTTTTTTCAAATTTGGACAATTTGGTTATAGTATGAAATGCTACCAAAAGAAATAAAAAAATTTGGGGGTCAGCCCCACAGTGGGTGCCAAAATGTGTATGAAAAAGTGATGTTCGTGCAATATGCAAACTAGAAACCAAACTAAATCAATTCCTAATCTAACACTCTCTATCACTAGCTCATATTGAGCTTGATGGAAAGGGAATATAATGCAATAACTTCACTTACCAAAGTATAGCTCCCTTTGATTTATTTGATGTGCTCAAGATGTTGGATTGTAGTTGTTTTTATTTAGATTTTGGAGACACTTGGGCAACAACTCCCCTTGATATTTTCTTGATGAAGGATGAATTTGATTGTGGATGAATGAATTGATTGAGTGATTGAAGATAAAAATGGATGATTGATGAAGCAAATTGGAAAAACTTTCTTATGGATTTTAGAGATCTTCCAAAACAACTCTCATGGAGGAGGAGATCTCAATTTATAGTTAATGGGTGGATGATTCAATGGATAAGATGAAGCCATGTTAGATTTGGATCAATGGTGGAGAGTGCATGAGAAGAATGGAGAATTATAGAATGGATATTTCTAGAATTTGAGAGAAGATTCAATGGAGGGTGGAAGGTTTATTTGAACTTTTAAATAGAGGGAAGTTTAGAGAGGCTTCTAGAAATAGAAGCCACTAGATTTAGAGGCATGAGGATGTGATTAGGATTAGAATTAGATCAGGTTAGATAAATGTGATTAGGAGTGAGATTACATGGAAAGGCTAGGTGTAGGGATGTGTAGGGTAGGTGGTAGGTGAGACGTAGGAATATTAAATTCCTAGGAAGTGTTAATGAAGAAAAGGGACATTGCAATTGCCCAACGCGGATTTGTAAGACTCCTCTCAGGCCACTGCCATTGCCTTCTTCATGTCACTGCAGGCTATCAAGACCAAGATTGACAGAGAAATCAAGTAACGGGTTGTTGTGATGCTATTTTTGGCTGCGATGTGGCTGTCATCTGGTGGTTCTGGAGCTATTTTTTGGCGGAGCTCTTTATGCTATTTCTCTTTTGGTTCCTTTTTGATCTTTCCTTCTCATTTCTGGATCTTTGTACGTTTAGATCCTTTTTTCAATTATATTGTAATATTTAGCTGTTGAGCCTTCCTTGGTTGATTATTTTGGCCTTCTCTGGGTTGCTTCTCTCATCTTTACTATCTGGCTTTTGAGCCCTTTTGTATACAGGGTATAGTCCCTTCAAAACTATTTGCCCTTAATAAAAAAAAATGAAGAATTAAAATAGGATAATATGATATTATTAATGAATTAAAGGATTAATGATGAAAATGAGATATTGGATAAATTAAAATGATTAATGATGAAATGATGATAAAGGGAAAATAATATAAAATGGATTAAATAATAATAATTAATCTTACGATTAATTATTATATAGGCGATGTTGGGATATTTGTAGGAAAAGTTAATCATTATTAACTATGTTGACATTTTAGATGTCTACAGTACCAGAGGGCCAAAGGGCACCTTCATATAGCCAAAGGACATGCAATAGATCGACGAGGTCACAGAGACCATCTAGATCTGTGCGGTTAGTATAGATGCCCCCGCCGAGTCATAGGCTAGGCAGTCATAGCGTAGGATAGAGTAAGGATTAACTCTCGCTAGATGATGGATGGATGGATGGTGTGTGTGTGTGTGTGTGTGTGTGTGTGTGTGTGTGTGTGTGTGTGTGTGTGTGTGTGTGTGTGTGTGTGTGTGTGTGTGTGTGTGTGTGTGTGTGTGTGTGTGTGTTTATTAAATGCCTAGAGATGAAGGCACATTTTTTTATTGATGCCCATGATAGAATACCAACATGTACATGATTTTGTTGAGATACATTGGTTTATGGACATTGATGAATTTTTGATATGTACATGATGGACATGATGTAAACCCCATTTGATGATGATATATTATGTTAGGCCATGTTTTATTATGATTAGATGATATAATGTGTAGAATAGATGATGATTTTATTTTTAATGATGATGATGTAGCTTAGCATACATATTGATGACATATTAGCATTTATTAATGATATGTGATGATGTTATAGATAGATGTGATGATATAAATGTGATTGGTGAAATGAGAACACACAAGGTAAAAGCAAATAACACGAGTACAATGAACAATTAACAAATCTAATACATACACATGCTAAACAACACACTCATTGTAACAATAGTCTAGAAACACAAAGTAAGAACTAATATAGCTAATTAAACAAAAAATTAATCTAAGAGCATGCAAGAAAATATGTTATATGTACAAACAAACAAACAGAAAATAAACATTGACACTGAATCTAACTTAGTGAGCAATGATATTGTATTTTTGTGAGACAATTTTTATATTGTTTTGGGTGTTTTAAAAGTATTTTTGAATGTTTAGGGTTTTTTGAAAGTTTTCCAAAGCTATGTACAAGTAAATGAATATTCAAGGATGCCCCCGGTGAGAGGAGAGAATTTACAAGGGAAAATCCCACACGTATAGAGAAGAGTAGGACCAGCCGGATCAAGGCCACAAAGGATAGGTTTAAAATTATTTCAAAAACTAGAGAAGGACTAGCTTAGGAAGAATATATCATGCCCCCAAATGTGAGATGCTTATGAACAATGAATCCTCCTATGGCGTCGAAAACCGGTTTTCACCAAAGGACTTAAAGTGCCATAATTGCGTGGTTTTCACATTTAGATGAAGTTTTACTATTTTTGATTTTTTGATTTTTTTGGCCGGTTTTGGATGTTCCCAAGCTCAGGAATAGAACCGCTTGAGATGCATGATACTTATAGGTTCCCAGAGCTCTTTACCATCAGGATATGTAAGATTATAGGCTCCAGAACTAAATTTAGCCACCACAATGTATGATCCTAACTATTTAGGCTCAAATTTTCCTTTATTTTCATGTCCTTTGATGGTATTACACTGGTTTTCTTTTAGAACAAAATCACCTACCTCAAATTCATGAGGGATGATATGTTTATTGTAGCATGCACAAATTTGATTTTGATACAATTTAAGGTGATCCAGGACATGAAGGCATTTTTTATCAAGGAGTTCAAGCTCTACTAGCCTGACAACTATGTAGTCTTCATCCTTATCCAGATAGTCTCATAAGGATATTCTCAAATAGGGGAGCTCAATCTCTATGGGTATAATGGATTCAATACCAAATACCAAGGAATATGGGGTTTCACATGAAGGTGTGCATATGGAAGTGCGATAGGCCTATAGTGCGAGATGCATTTAGGGTGCCAATTGCAGCTGGTTTTACCAACCATTTTCTCCATAATCCATACAAGCATTTTATTGGTGGCCTCAACTTTCCAATCACCTTGGGTGTAATAAGGTGTAGACCAATTCTGGTGTATTTTAAAGTGTTGGCACAAATCCTTCACTTGATTGTTTTTGAATGACTTACCATTGTCAGATATAATGGCATAGGGGATGCCATAATGACAAATGATATGGTTCATGATGAACTTAGAAATCTACGCACCTGTAACATAAGCAATAGGAATATCCTCTACCCATTTTGTAAAGTACTCATTGGCAATGACAATGTGTTTGTGTCTGTCGGATGAGGTAGGGGTGAGTTTTCCTATAAGATCAAGCCCCCATTTAGAAAAAGGCCATGGTGTTATGATAGGTTGTAATGACTAAGATGGTACATGGATTAAATTACCATGTTTATGACATAGGCCACATTTTTTCACATATTGGAAAAAATTGTTTCCATAATAGGACAATAGTATCCCACATGTAGGATTTTCTTCGTAAGAACCATTCCACTAGTATGAGCCCCGTAGATGCCTTCGTGCATCTCTTTGATTTCTTGGAAAAAATATTCCTAATTTGGATAACGTAATAGAGTTCCATCATATCCTCGATGATAGAGAGTGTCCCCAAGTAGGGTATAACGGGATATTCATTGGATACAAGTTCATGTTTTGGAATGGGAGATGTCAGGTGGGAAAATACCATGTTGCAGGTAATTATAAATGTCAACATACCAAGGGGAAAAAGGGACCAACAACTTCACATACCAAACATGATTCTGACATGTCATAGGTTGACACTATCAAATGATCTACAAGGAACAAAAATTATCTGGTATATGGTGATAAACGTAGTAAGGATCCAATGTTAGGCATATCATCTGTTGATTGGTTCTACATACGTGGAACTTGATGGAAGGAAATCATAATAAAATACTCTTTCAGGGTGTCCACCATGCATTTTTATGGGATAAGCTTCTCATCTTTGAATTTATACTCATCATTCACTTGTTTGATGATAAGATGTGAGTCGTCAATAACCTCAACTTGTTTGATGTTCCATTTGATAACGATTTTAAGTCCTGCAATGAGAGCCTCATATTCAGTAATGTTTTTTGTACATAGGAAGACTATTATGAAAGGTTATGGGATGATATCTCCTGTGGGAGTAATAAGGATTACCCTAGATCTTGAGCCATTGAATATGAATGATCCATCAAATTATATCTTCCAGGTTGACGATTCTTTAATATATAAAATGGAAGCATCTAGAAGATCCTGAGTTAAGGGTTCCATTCCTGGAAGGGGTGCATCAGCCAGTTGGTCAACAAACACTTATACTTTCACTAATTTTTGATTGACATATTTAATGTAAAAATCACTCAATAAAATGATCCAGTTGGCCATCCTTCCTTTAAGTGCCGGTTTTGATAAAAGCTATTTGAGAGGGTCAACTTGAGATATTAGCTTAGCATGATGGTTCAAAAAATAACAATGAATTTTTTAAAAGGAAAAAACAACATCTGAGCAAGATTTTTCAATCTATGGGTAATTAAGCTCATATTTGATTAAGGCACGACTAAGATAATAGATGAATCTCCATTTATGTTGGGTATCATACTGTGCAAGAGTGTGCCTATATAAAATTTAGTAGCAAATATGTATAACAATAAAGGTTCACCTAGGGTAGGTGGTACACGGACATGTGGATTTTCCAAATATTGTTTGATTAAAGCAAAGGCTTGTTGGAAATTCAGACCCCGATGAAAATCCACATCTTTCTTGAGTACATGGGTAAAGGAATGACACTTGTCTAAAAACTGTAAGATGAATCTTCAGATGGCTTGTATTTTACCTTGCAGGCTGCATAGCTATTTGAGGTTCTTGGAAGGAGGCATCTCAATAATAGCAGTGACTTTATCAAGATCAACTTCAATTCCACTTCTAGACATAATGAAGCCCAATAGTTTCCCTAAGATAACTCCAAAAACAAATTTCTTAGGATTCAAATGGACCTTGTAATCTTGGAGCTGTTCAAAGATGAGACGAAGGATTGTTGGGTGTTATACTCTAGTCTTTGATTTTATGATGATATCATCAACATAATCCTCTATAATGTCACGTAAAATGTCATGAAATATGATAGTCATATCTCTCTAATATGTGGCTCCTGCATTCTTGAGGCCGAAAGGCATGACTTGATAGCAAAATGTACCCCAAGGAGTAGTAAAGGAAATTTTTTGTTAGTCCTCTTTCGTAATCTTTATTTTATTATAACTCAAGAATCCATCCACGAGGGATAGCATTTCATGGCTTATAATAGAATTGACAATCATGTTGTTTGGCCCCTAAGATATTGGATAAGTACAAAAAGGTGCATAAGCGCGTAGGGCCTAGTTGAAGGAACGCGCACAAGGATAAAGCACATAGGGCAGGGTTTAGAGAAGGATTTAAGGAATCCTCGTGGCACATGCGTGGATAAAACCAAGGGTTCGGGACTTAGCCATTTTGGGAGTTTTGGCAGAACATGTGAAAAGCATGACCCGACTGCACATGCGGAGTGGATAAGGTGCCAGTCTGGCATGATAGGGTGGCCCAGGAAGGAGCATGTCTGTGGTAGAAGCTTCTAGAAGCTCATCATGGTAAAAGGTGGAAAGCTCGGGCCAGGAAGGAGCATGCCCACATGGAGGACCACATTCAGACACTTGGCATCAAATCTGAGGCCACTGGAGGATGAGTTGGTAGTCCAGAAAGCCTATATATACAAGCACCTGCAGAAGGAAAAATAATAACCAGATAGTGGGTGGAGCTCTGTAGAAATACTGTAAGAACTCTGCTAGTTTGGGAAATTATGCTTAGGGAAGGATGTATCAAGGGTATGGGGTTATAAATTTATTTTGTGAGCCTAGTCATATGAGTCTAGATATAATGCATGACTGCGGTCTGCTTCTCTGTAACATTTTGTAATGGATCCATGAATATAATGAGGTTACCAAGTTTACAATGAATATGAACATTGATGATTCTAATGCATACATCTTTCTCAAAATTCTTTTACATTTATGTTTATAATTAAGTATGAGTGCTTGTACAACTTCTTTCTGTTTTGGTATAAGTTATCCAATATGTTAAGCATTTTCTATCTGGAATGACTGCAAGGATCTAGAAGCCGTTCTGAGCTCTATGATGCTTGTATGTTTTACTCCTTTCAAAACCCTTGAACATGGATCATAGATGATGTTTCCCACTAAACTCACATAAAAGAGAGACTCGGATCCCACGCATGCCTCAAGTGAGCCCTAGTGCCACTGGGTGATAGGCCAACACACATGGGGTACCTTTCTTTTGTGATAAGGGTAAAAATGACTACATCTTGGTTCCATTGTCGGGACCTCTTTTTGAAGTTGTAGTGGGAAATGGCATACATCATGATCTAGGTAATGAGTAATGACAGAATGTTTAACTCTGGAAAGTGTTGAATCATGGTTCAAGAGCATGGAGGATGAATTTACTCAAAGATTCAACACTGGACCTGAGTTTGATGCATGTAAATGGGTAGAAGAGAACCTCTACCATGATTTATATGAAACATTTTTTTGTTGTTTCCCAGTAGATCTGTATGAATGGCTCTCAATGTATGCATCTAGATCAAGTTGGTATTCTAGATCACACGCGTGGACCCAAGAAGATTACCAGAGGCTGCAGGATGTAGATCTGATGTGGACTCATGTTGTGGATCATTAGTGGGAAGGTGTGTTGACTAGCTACACTCTGAAGTACGCTATTTCCACATATTCTTACCTGAAGTTGTGAGTTTGAATTTCTGTGAGAGCCCAGAGGATCATTTCTACATGTTATCCCTCTGGCAATGAAGATCCTGGTTGTTACTTTGGGTTTAGAGGCATTTCTAATGGCCAGCTAAACCATTCTGAGCACTGGGCAAGGGAGCTAGGGTGGAGGAAGATGGAAGATATTATGATGGAGAAGGAAAGGGAGGAGAGATGGCTCAAGTATAGTGAAGCACATGAAAGGGAGATTACTAGATGATGTAAGGCTGCAAGTGTGATGGATCTATGGAGATAGAATGTTGTGGGAAGGAGTTGAGGTTCACGTGGAGGACGTGGAACCTGAGCAGTCTGTGCTACCCCATCTTGGCAAGCACGTAAGAGAGACCCCTTTTAGCTTTTGATGAGAGTTCATTGCACAGAGAAAGAAGAGTCGTTGGCACGTATTTTAACCCACCCAGTGACCAAACCATGGTGCTTGGTTTTCTAGAACAAGGAAGGAGTATCATTGACCCAGTTGGAATCAGTGGAAGTGACAGATCTGTGCCTAGGAGGTACAATTTTTCAGTCCCCACTTCTATGGCTACACATATCCCCGTATTTTGAGGAGTCTTTGGACAAGGAGCAAGTATACAAGCCTTCAATCTTGCATCTGGAAGTGGCAGCGGGGTACAATAGTCGTAGTGGGGCATTATCATAGACTATCAGTGCACACAGTTCAGTGGAACCTTGGGGGAACTTGGCACAACTACTACAGGACCTAGTGGTGGATCTAGTGGTTCTAGTGATCTGGTGGCTCAGGAGGCATAGGACCAGGTGGACCTGGTGGATCCAGTGGTGGAGGGAACACCAGAGGAAACCAAGGCTTTGGCTCAGGAGGACAAAGGGCCCTAGCCACCCCCTCAGGTCTTCTTTGAGATGTCGTTACACTTGCTAGATTACAGAGGTATTGAGGATGTTGTGGAGCATGTTCACAAATGTGAGCTGCTATGGCATGCGCAAAGGGGATCACAACCTTGGAGTGGAAGGCTAGTCAATTTGCAACAATGTTACAGGGGCGTGTGCATAGCTGGTATAGGAAATATGACCCCCATCAAACAGTGGTGGTGGATTACACTGCTTTAAAGAATGCCTTCTTGGCATAATTCCACATCCCTGAGTTTGAACAGAAGAGCATCAACACCCTGAAGGAAATTCAACAGGGAATGGTAGAGAGTGTGCGGGAGTATGATGCACTTTAAAACTCTCTTGTCTAAGTTATCATATGATATTCACCCTTCATAACATGCTCAGTGGTTTTTTGGAGGATTGATCACCCCTTTTAGAAGGGCCTTATCTCATAAAATGTTCACAAACCCACACAAAGCGTTGGAAGCTGCTCTGCGTGCCGAGGCTATTGGTAGTGTTGATACTGGAGTTAGCCCATTCCTGGAGGCTCAAATTACTTCTATGGCTAAGTAGCTGGAGAAATTGTTTGCAAACTCAGCCCATGAGACTTGCAGTGGTTTATGGTGCATATATTGTGAAGTAGAGGGGCATGTCAAGGGTAGTTGTCCCAGGAGGGCAGTACGCACCGTGATAGTAGACTGTGAAATTTGTCATGGGGACCATGATGTAAGTAGGTGCCCCTTGTTACAGTGTAATCCAGAAGAATGTGTCTTGCTACTGTAAAATTTGCACTTCTACAACCCATGATACTAAGGACTGTAGGCTCATTGATCAGATCCATGAGGCCATTGATCATGGGGTGCGCTAAACTAGCATTGCCAGTAGTTCTAAGGGTGATGATTGCCACTATGAGGAGTGTAGATGGTGGCATGCAGAAGGGATTTCGTGGAGGATTCTGTGGTCATGGTAACTGCAGGAGGAGGAAGGAGTGAGTTCCCGCGTGGAACCTGTTTTAATTTTGGGTCTACAGAACATTATAAATGGGAGTGCCCAGACCTGTTGCAGTGCTCATGGTGCATAAAGAAGCACAAGTATGAGGAATGCCTAGAGTTGTTTGAGCACATGAATCAACAGTAATTGAAAGACAAGGGCACTGCAATGGTAAGCATCAAGAAGACAGACACACAATGGATGTTGTGGGTGACACATGATGCAGGCTTAGAACCTATTTTAGTAACAACAAGAGCAGAGGTTACATGTGCAAAGGAAATACCAAGGCAGAGGACCTTGGTTTCAAGAGAGGAAGTAGTTCATGGGAAGTACCCAGACCCCACGCATCAAAAGGAAGTATATCAAGATACCATGGATGTCATTCAGAGTTTACAAGGAGAAATCCAGTGCCTAAAGGAGTAGTCCAGGAGGGAGGAACAAAGGAGGAAGGTCAAGGTGCCAAAGGATGACCTGGATGAGGTCAAGGAAGTATGTAAAATGCTAAGGTAAGAGAATGTTATTCCCTTGCTAGGGGCATGGTTGAGGGAGAAGGTACCACGCACCAGAGAAGAGCACGAGAGATAGATCTTGCATGCAAACCTTCCCCCTCACAGCCTTGACTATGACAAAGAGATCACATTGGATGCAGTCGTAGATGGATGGCTCCTTAGTAATATCCTCATTGACACAGGCACAGAGGTCAATGTTCTCACATTGGATGCTTGGCATCAGATGGGAAGGCCTACATTACAGCCATCTTCGAATGTGTTGTATATGGCAAAAAAAATGAAGGTGATGCCCATTGGTGTCTTAAGGGATGCAACTATCACTATCCAAGGAGCTAAGTTTACTGGGGAATTTGAAGTCTTGGTGCACTTGCTGAGGTGGACAATTTCCCAGCACTACTTGGGCACCCATGGTGTTACAAGAACAATGCTGACCTTCAGTTCAACAAGGGTTACATCAGGTTTGAAAATAAGGAGGAGTGGGTTATTATACCCTTGGCTGATGGGAAGTCAACACCCTATACTGAACCTTTGGGGGAAGAAGTCCTGGATAGGATATATGTGCACTCAATCAGGGATCTAGAGATAATCCATCCTACGAATGGAGTTATCCAGTTTGAGAATGCTCAGTTAGTAAGTGACACCACCAGCCTAGCATGTGATAATTGGGCACATGGGACTTATGAATTGATCAGATGATAAGTTGAGAGGATCGGTAACAAAAGTAATAAAGGTGCGTATGGTCCGGTGCCTTAGGAGGAAAAAAATTACCTAAGTATTCAGGAGGGGCCTTCCCTGAGATCTTTTTACAGGAGATGGAAGCTCAGTGGAAGGAGGAGAAGGAATGAAGAGGGATGTTAAGTTATGTCCTACTCAGCACAACAACATGGTGGTGGGCTACACATCAGGAGAGCCTTTTGGAATGGCGCAGGTGAGAATTGCTCTCTCTGTCAGGTTTTCTAGAAGAAACATGCCCACCACCATCAAGGAATACCATGGTAAGGAACCCACCTCTTTCCACATTTAAGCTTGTGAGAAGGTTCTGGAGAGAAGGTATGGAAGCTTTGCCACCATCCCTTTGGGTACACAAGTTGTATTCTACACTATAGGGTTGTGCATCGTGTATGGTACATACATTCTGAGACACGCCGCCAAACAGGAAATTTGCAAGAGCTAGTAATTGACCTCATTCAAACATTTGAATATCAAAGTACCAAGCCATCAGTTGATAAGGCATTGTGGGTTTTTAAGCACCTTACCATGGGGGATAGTGCCATGGCAGAAGATAGGTTGTTGGAACTGCTAGGTGAACCAGGTTTGGAGGTGCACTTTGAAGAAGAAGTAGAAGAAGCATAAGAGATCTAGCTTGAGGGAACATGCTTGGAAAAGGAGAAGGGAAATTAGTATATGTTATTGATGGAGAGGAAGTAGAGAGCTTGGATGTTAACCATTCTGTGGGGATGCGTGAGGTAGTGGACAGTGCTGATGCTCATGCGCGCCTATACATGAGCCTTTAAAGACAAAGAAGGTTAACATCAGCTCAAAAGAGGAACCTAAGGAAGCTATCATTGGAGATTATTGATCAGAGAAGGAAGTCTCTAAGATCATAGATATTTTGTCACAAATTTGAGGATTTATTCCCATGCGCAGGGTACCATGAGCTCAAAGGCATCCACCATTCCTTGGGGGAGATGAGGATAAAGTTGAAGGATGGTGTGCACCCGGTCAGGAAGAGACCCTACCGGATGAATCCCAATTTGCACGTAAAGGTAAAGGAAGAGATAGACAAAATGATAGCTTCTGGAATCATTGAAGTTGTGGAAGAATCAGAATGGATAAGTCTGATGGTGATAAACATCAAGAAGGATGGGCGGATTAGGATATGCATGGATTATAGGGAGCTAAACGTGGTTTGTGTCATCGATCCTTTTCCAACCCCCTTCACTGAAGAAATTTTAGAGGGAGTCGCTGGGCATGAAATCTATTCCTTTACAGATGGATTTTCGGGGTACCACCAAGTCCGATTGCAAAGGAAGACCAGGAGAAGACAACTTTTACCACTAAATGGGGAAGTTTTGCATACACGGTCATGCCCTTTGGGTTGAAGAATGCAGCCTATAGTTTTTTCGCGCATAGTGGTTCAGGCATTCTAGGACTTCATCCACAAATTCCTTCAGGTTTATCTGGATGATTGGATAGTGTATGGGCTAGTGAAAGACCACTGTGATAATTTGAGGCTGATGTTTGAGAGATGTCGGTAGTTAAGGATATCTCTCAACATTAAAAAGTGTGTCTTTGCTACACCCTTTGGGACTTTATTGGGGCACATCATATGTAAGGAGGGCTTGCTAGTAGATCCTGCCAAGGTTGCAGTTATTGTGGGATTGGGGGAACCTACTAGCCAAAGCGCAGTGTGTGGATTTCTTGGGCATACGGGTTATTATAGAAAATTCATCAAGGGGTATGCCAAGATAGCCATGCCTCTAGAAGAATTTCTCAGACATAAAAGTGCCTTCCATTGGGGAGAGGCACAACAGAAGGCATTTGACACATTAAAGGTTAGGCTTGTCACCATGCCTATATTACGTTTTCCCTCTTGGGATAAGCCCTTCCATGTTCATGTAGATGCCTCAGGAACCGCCATTGGAGCAGTGCTTGTGTAGCCAGGTGAAGGAATTGTTGATCACCCTCTATGTTTTGCAAGCAGGAAGTTGACACCAGCAGAGTAGAATTACACCACGACTGAGCGCAAGGCATTGTCAATGATCTACGCACTTTTCAAGTTCAGACAATATCTGCTGGCAACACCCTTTGTATTCTACACCGACCACATGGCGTTAAAGTATTTAGTGAACAAGCCCATTCTACAAGGGCACATATGTCGGTGGGTGCTATTATTTCAAGAGTTTGAGTTTACGGTAGTTGTGAAGCCTGGAAAAAGTAATTATGGACCTGATCATCTGTCAAGGATTGATTCAGGGGAGGACGCACAGAGTATTGAAGAGGCTATGCCAGATGCACAACTGTTTAGGTTGTGGCACACACCCTTGGACTTGGAGGAGATTGCGGTATTCCTAAAAGAAGGTGTGGCGCCGGAAGGGATGAAGGCATTAGAAAGAAAGCAACTAGCTATACGTGTCATGCCCCTACATGTTGATCAGTGGGGACTTATACAAGTTAGGGCATGATGAAGTTTTACATAGATGTGTACTAGAGCATGAGTGCCTTGCCATCATAGAGGAAGCACATGGAGGAAGTGTGGGTGGACATTATGCAGGTGATGCCACCGTGCATGTAAAATTTTAATGGCATGATTATGGTGGGAAACTCTGTATAAGGATTGCAAAGACTATTGTAAAGCGTGTGACCATTTTCAGTGCATTGGCAAACCAGGAAAGAGAGATGAAATGCCTTTGCACCCTATCCCTAGCGCTAAACCTTTTGAGAAATGGGCAATAGACTTTGTAGGCCCTATTGCACCAGCAACGTGTAGGACCAGATCACGCTATGTAATCACTTACACGGATTATTTGATAAGGTGGGCAGAGGCAACTCCAACTAAAGACTACACAACAGCCGTAATGGCAAGATTTTTGTGGGAGAACATTATCACAAGGTATGGATGTCCTTTAATTTTAACCAACGATAGGGGTACACATTTCTTAAATGAGACCGTGAGGATCGTGTTAGCAAGAATTCATGGTAGCTCATCACAAGACTACCCCTTATCACCCACAAGCAAATAGAACCGCGGGAAGCATTTAAAAAAATACTGAGTCATACCCTGACCAAAATTTGTGATGTCAGAAGACAAGATTGGGATGACAAGGTATCAGCCGTATTATGGGCTTACAGGACAACTTATAAAAGGCTTGAACAAAGCCACACCATTTCAATTGGTGTTTGGTGTGGAAGTCATTCTGCCAGTTGAATTCATGTTACCTTCTCTGCGAATAGCGCACGCAGGAGGGCTGGCTGATGAGAAAGCACTAGAAGAAAGAATTGATGAACTAATGAAGTTGGATGAGAGATGATCACTCGCCAGGTGGAGCCAAACAACAGAAAAAAGCAAAGAAAAAAGCATGGCATGATCGCCACATCAGAAACAAGAAGTTTGAGGTTGGGAATATGGTCTTACTATATGATTCTAAGTTTCTGCACATCCTGGGAAGTTGAAGGTCCATTGGTTAGGTCCCTATAAAATCTCATACATCCTTGAATCAGGTGCGTGCCAGTTACAAGTGCTGGATGGAACAAAATTGCCTGGACACTTCAATGGGAGTAGGTTGAAGCCCTACTATAAATAAGTCTTCTTGGTGTTTGTAAATAAGGTAGTTTTTCCAGTTAGTTTAGAATTTCCTTTATGCATTTATTTTCTTGTGTTTCCCTTTTGTGTTGTTGTTTTGTTTTGCACCTTGGGCACCGGTAACCCTTATTACTCTTTGAGGATTTTTGAGTGCGCAGAGGACCACACATCATTTTAGTGTGGGGTGGAGTAATATGAAGGAGAGCATGGGTAAAGTGCCAAGGAAGTTGTGTTGAAAATCCCGGTTGAATGGCCCTGTTAAAAGAGGTGCATGGAAAGAAAAGATGGAAAAGGATGATTGGTGTCAAGATAAGGCTACTCTCAAATACCACATACAAAGGAAGAAAAAGTGCATAAGCAACATGAGGTAGGCGAGAGAAAAAATTAGGACAGAAGAAGTGCCTTCGGCATAGGTGACACACACAAGAGTCTCATGTCTAGATGGATTGGTTGCGCGCCAAAAGGTTGGAAGATTACCCGCAGGGTCAGGCGCGTGAGTTAAAGCACTAAAGTCAGACTTTGTTTGAAAAATCCGCATTAAATGTAAAAAGTATGGTGGTAGGTGAAGTAGTCATTTAATGCTTAAAAAAGGGAAAAACTATAAATAGAGGGTCGAGGAACTTCATTATTCACTTTGCGTACAAGGAGAAAGAAGTGCTTTTTGCATTTTCGCAAACTAGGGCTTCCAAAAACTGATCCGTGTGAAGAAATTTTTTTAAAGAGATTGAGCGTGGGTGACTAGTGTGGATCTGTGAACCAGAAAAAGAGGGATTTCACGGGCGTAAAAGAGTTGTGAGAAGGTGCTGTCTTGTGAAAGGATTATCCTAGCTAGGGTTTGAAGAACTAGGGCACGGTTTAAGGAATTTTCTTCACAAATTTGAGATCTAAGGTGGGAAAGAGTGAAAGAACAGAGTTACACGAAGTGATTAAAGTAAGAAGCGAACCTAGACAATGGCACCCAAGAAACCAGTTAGCACACCCAAGAAGGGCAAGGGAAAGGGAAAAAAACAACAAGAAACTGACACACATACAAACGAAGAGTGGTATGCAGAAATGTAGTACCCAGATGGAGTAATGTTAGGGAAGGAGTGGGAGTCCCATCTAAGGAACATGTCTGTAAATGACTATAATCATCATACGAGCACGATCAAGAAGGAGATGGCATTGGAGCTAGTGTGCCCAACAAATAGAAGGACACCAGAGGGCTTGCCCATCTATAACGATGATGTGAAGGTCAAGTTGGAAAAGGTAGGGTTATTGCAACTCTTTGAGTTGCCTTACTTCGGGAAGCCTGAGCGCCTCTATCAATGGCTGATGTCACGCGTGCATGAGGACTACTTCCATTTCACGGGGTGCACAAGATGCACATTACCCCTCAACTCATCTCACATTTCACAGGCCTCATCTGTGAAGGAGATGGTTTGGAAGATGACCTAGGTGATAAAGAGGCAATTAAGGAGACTATCGCTGCCTACGCGTACAAAAAGGGGTCAAGATATTATGATATCACAGACATCAAGGACCCAGTAATGAAAATGGCCATGCATCTGGTGACCAAGTTAAATGGCCAGGAGAGATGGACCCAGGTCAATAAGCCATGGTTACATGTTTGCAAGAAAATCTCAGAGGGCACCATCTACAACTTGTCTGCATTCATCGCGGATGAGATTGTAAGCTGTGCGAAGGAAGGAGACAGGATCCTGTTTGGTAATGTCCTACTGAACAATTATTTTTTCAGAGATTGGAGTACCTGATGCATCAGACAAATTTGTATGGGAGTACCCGGTTGAGGACCCTTCACCCGTAAAAATATTTGAAAAATACGCATGTGACTCCATGACAACCGTGCACAAGGTGCCTAGAGAAATGGTATATGCACCTAAGGAACGCGTTTGGGCAGAATGGAGGATTCCCGAACAACTGCCAGCGGCCACCAAAGGAGAAGCAAAATTTGCTGTGTACCAACATTTCTTCCTGGACAGGTTCAAACTAATAGATGAGACATGGAGCCCATGGTGCAAGCTCCCCTTTGCCTTCACAGCTCAATACTTCCAAGCGGGAGTAAACAGGTTTAAAGAGTCCAAGAAGCTGAAACTGGACCTTGGTAATCTGGACCAAGAGCATAGGGAAATGCACAAAGGGTTGGTCTACCCCGGCAAGTGTGCATGTACGTGGATGGTACGTATCACATGAAGTACAAATGAAAAAAGCCCATGACCTTTCCCATTGCAGGAGGATCCATGGCAACGCGCATGTACCTCTCGCATAAGACCCAAATCAGAGAAGGGCACATATTTGGAAAATGAGGTATCTATGCTTGGGGATCCAACTGGCAGGAAGAAACCCACACCCAAGCAGGTGGAAAAGGAGCCAGAGAGGAAAATACCAAGTGTTGGGGAAACACAGGTAATAGGCTCCCCTGGGACAAGTGCTAGGACAAAGCATGTATTCACACAAGAAGAGGCCCTTAGTCAAGGAAAATACTCTAGAGCTAGAAAATCCATCAGATAAGGAGTCCTTGGGAGAAGAAGAAATAGAGTCACCTACACCAGAATCCCTGGTTAGGAAGAAGCAGAGGCTAGAAGAGGAGACCACCTCAGAAGATACTGGAAGTTTGGACAAGCACATAGGTGAAGAAGAAGCTAGCGAAGAAGATGTTAGTGGGGAAGGCGAGCCAGAAAAGGAACAAGGGCCACCTGTTTTCAACGTACATGATTCAGATGAAGAAGGCAGAGAAGAGGAGTAGGGGTTCCTCTTCATGTGATGCACAAGGATAACCAGGAAGGGAGAGGCACCCAAGACATGAGAAGTGAGGGATATGGCACGCAGATGCAGAAGGCCCCAAGCCTTATGGTGGAGTAGATACCCAAGGTGATAGAGAGAGAAGAAACAAAGGCCGTTGAGACCTTGGAGGAGGAGAAGTTAAAGTGCAGCGTTGGGCCAGTGTTAAATGAGGAGAAGGAGGAGAGCGCGGAAAAGGACCATGACAGCACTGGAGGCCCCATTTTAACTATAAGTATTCCTAAGGGCACACGCATGGGAGGAAGGCATGCAGGGGAGGAGAGGCCAGGGATGGGTTACATTGATGACCCCAAAAAAGTGTTTCATGCGCAGGTTCGAAAGCACGATTCTGGAAGAAGAGCTCATAGCCATGTCATCTTTTGACAAGGAGGTTTCCTACCCGTGGATGAGGAAGATGCTCTCATGGGAAATTGAGTCCCACCTTGACGAGCCAAAATTTGAGGTAAGCCACGGGGCAATAATAACATTGCCAGGGCCAATAGAAGACAACCCCATGGTGAACGTTTAATAGCTCTCAGATGAACAATTGTGCAATGCGCTAAACAAGGTCTCCGTTGAAATCAAGGCTAGACTCTTCAGGTGGAACGATAGAATCAAAGATCTGGAGGAGGACCTGAAGAAGAAAGAGGAAGAACTAGTTGCAAGATCTAAGGAGCTTAGCCAGGAGAAACTAATTCGTGCCTAGTTACAACATGAGCTAAAAGATGAGAAGGCCAAGGTGGGTGTGGTATACAAGAAGGTGGAGGCTATAAATAATGTTATAGAGTTAAAGCATCTAGACCTAGCACCCTCCGCGCAGAATTATAGATCTGCTTTAGGATGCCTAGAGGATTTAACAAGAGTCCTCACCATGGAAAGGTAGCTGTTAGCCTTGGAATATGCCGAAGAAGTGGCCATGTGACTGGAGAAGGAAGATAAATTAAAGGTTGTGGCATTCAAAGTAGAGCACAATAAGGTTCTTGCTGATATAAAAGTCACTTTCCAGACTGCTGAGGCTGCATATGATAATTGCGTGAACAGAGACAAAGTGGCAGGCATCTTGGTCGCTACTCATGAAGTAGAACTCAAGGAGTTTTAGGAAAAGAATAAAGGGAATAGGGCAGAAAGAGACAGAATCCTTGCCGAGGTCAAAAGAAAATATGAAGCCATTTAAGCCTTAAGGGGTTCAATTAAAAACTGGTTGAAGGAACTGTACCCGTAGATTACGCGGAGAATAGATACGTTGGATGATGTGGGCAAAGAGTTAGAGAAAAATGCCAACACCATAATCACATGAGGAAATGGGCTACGTTTTGATGAGGTGAGCACCCTGGTTGGTGATCTCTATCAGAAAGCGCAAAACGAAGTCAATGCCTGAAACAAGTTGGAGGCCAAATTGCAAAAGGATTTTCCTAGCCTTTTGCAGTGATTCCATCATTCCCTATTCTTATCCCATGGTGTAAGTCCACCATATTATTTCCCTCTCTGGAGAAATGTTCTTGCAGATGGAGAACATGCATAGTGTGGGGTAATGTTAGGCCCCTAAGATATTGGCTAAGTTAAAAAGATCGCATAGGCGCGGAAGGCCTAGTTGAAGAAAAGCACGCAAGGATAAAGCACGCAGTGTAGGGTTTAGAGAAGGTTTTAAGGAAATCCGTGGTGCGTACGTGGACAAAACCAAGGGTTCACGACTTAGCCATTTTGGGCGTCTTGGTAGAACACGTGAAAAGCATGGCCCGACTATGCATGCGGAGTTGATAAGGTGCCAGCCTGGTGATAGGGTGGCCTAGGAAGGAGCATGCATGGGGTAGAAGCTTTTAGAAGCTCATCGTGGTAAAAGGTGGAAAGCTCAGGCCTAGAGGATCATGCCCGCATGGAGGACCACATTCAGACACTTGGCATCAGATCTTAGGTTGCTAGAGGATGAGTTGGCAATCCAGAAAGCCTATTTATACAAGCACCTACAGAAGGAAACAAAGGCACAACAACCAGATAGTGGGCGGAGCTCTGTGGAAGTACTGCAAGAACTCTGTTAGTTTGGGAAATTATGCTTAGGGAAGGATGTATCAAAGGTATGGGGTTATAAATTTCTTTTGTGGGCCTAGTCATATGAGTCTAGATATAATGCATGAATGTGGTTTGCTTCTTTATAACATTTTGTAATGGCTACATGAATATAATGAGGTTACCAGTTTACAATGAATATGAACATTGATGATTCTAATGCATACATCTTTCTCATAATTCTTTGGCATTTATGTTTATGATTAAGTATGAGTGTTTGTACAATTTCTTTCTATTTTGTTATAAGTTATCCAATATGTTAAGCATTTTATGTCTGGAATGACTGCAAGGATCTAGAAACCGTTCTAAGCTCTATGATGCTTGTATGTTTTACTCTTTTCAAAACCCTTGAACATGGATCATAGATGATGTTTCCCACTAAACTCACATAAAAGAGAGACTCGACTCCTGCACGTGCCTCAGGTGAGCACCCAGCGCCACTGGGTGATAGGTCGACGCGCATGGGGTACCTTTATTTTGTGATAAGGGTACAAATGACTACACATGTCAATGTTTGGAAGGGGAAATTCATCTTTAGGACATGTCTTGCTGATGTCCTTGAAATCTATGCAAATCCTTATACCTATAGGCTTCTTCTGATCAAGAACTCAGTTAGAGATCCATTCACAGTAGTCTATAGGCCTAAGGAATCCTACTAATAGTAAATTTTTGAGCTCTTCATTGATTAAAAGAGCCACATGAGGATGCATTTTGCGTATATTTTTTTTATTGTCTTTGCATATTCGTAAACAACCAAGATATGTAATTTGAAAGAAGGATACAATCCTAACATGTCTATATAGGACCAAGCAAATACATCTGAAATTTATCAAAGGAGCATATCAAATTTTTTTGTTCATGTGCTGAAAGAGAAGCCCCAAGTTTGATCATTCTAGGCTCATCTTCTGTACCAATTTTGATATTAATAGTCTCCTCCACAAGTAGTTTAGATCCATCCTCTATATGCATAGGATTAGGGGGAGCTTGAGTTCTTTCTATAAGGGTGTCTCAACAAGATTTTCACCCATGGATTGGTCACTTTTTATATCCTTTGTTTTTTCTATTTGTTTGTCCGATAGTGCCTCAAAGAGGTTTTCACTATGGGACTTAGATATTTTATTTTGATGAGGCTTTTTAGAAGATATTTTGATGAGGGTTTTTAAAAGATATTTTTCCCTTGTTCTCTTTTTACTTTTGCTGACCAAAACACTCGGCCTCCTCCCTGAAATATGTGTAAGCATCAAGGTTGATAGAGAATCCATTCTTGTGGTCACCAATAGGAATGCCATCACGTAAACACATGAAATCACCAATTTCTTTATCATTATAAAAGAAATCAATTGGTATGTTCCGTTGTTGGTCCCAATTTACAAGGGAAGGGTGAACAAGGTATAATTCAGGAGTGGAAGGCGACAAGGTTAAAATAGCCATGTTAGTGAATAGGTTGGTGGAAGCAAGGTCCTCGTATAGGCTACAAGGGGACTCTGTTTCACTATCGTAATATGAAGAGGTATCCTCTCTCTTAGAGGAGGCAACATCAACTTTTGTAGGATGGGACACATAAGGCCAAATATCAATTCTATACCTACCCATTTTCTCATGTGCTAGAAGAGGTTCCCACACACCTTATTCATCTATGCCACACCCATATCCTTGGTACCCATAACATACATCATATTATTAGGGATGAAATAGTCTAGGGATTGATAGCATGAGGCCATCCTTTTATCAGGGGATTGGGATGTATAAGTGTCAAGCATTTTCTTGTCTACCAAGAGGTCACTAGGAATGAAGGTGTCGATATTGCAATGTTCCTGAGGTCATTTTGGATGATAGCTAGGCCTACCACATGTTTTAGGTTATAGGGGAATATTTAAAATGAGGAGGGCCTATTCAATATTGTATTCCCAAAATCTAGTAGGAAGGAATTTCATCTCCCATATAGCCAATGGGGATTTGGACGTAGAAGCACCACTTTCATCCGAGCATAGTGTATCAAGGTTGATGTGAGAGGCAGGGGCCTCTGATTGAATCTTGATAGCTATTTTAGTAGAAGGACATTCATATATTGTGGGGTAATAACTAGATAATGCTTTGTAATGTGCAAAGGGTTGTGGGTCTCCAAGAATGGTGAGTGCTTTTCTTTCATGATAAAATTTGATACATTGATGGAAAGTTGTGGGGATGAACTGCATGACATGAATCCATGGGTGAATAAGGAGAATATTGTATGGTAGTTCCAAGTCTAGGAAATGTAACTGGGTATCATGAGTAATGGTCCCAACTTCCATAGGCAAGGTAATTTTTCTTATTGACTACCACTCTGCATTATCACAGGCCTTAATGGTGATTACATTAGGATCAAGTTCTGTATCATTACACCCCAATTGTTTTATGAGCTTCAAGGTACATATGTTAATGCCTGATCCATTTTCCACAAGCACCCTTTTAATATTTTTATGAGTAACGATCAATTCAATATATAAAGGAAGATTGTGTGTATGATCATCCATTGGAATCTCATGTTGGCTAAAGTTAAGTTGTTCAGATGGAGCAAGTTACACAACCAATGCTTGGAAGTGTGATGCATTAGTGTCTGTGGAAACTCCTGACCCCTAAAGAGTTTTATAAAGAATATCTTTATGAACGTTAGATATCTTGAGAAGATCCAAGATAGAAATCTTGGCAGTAGTCTTCTCAAGCTAATCAAGGAGATCATAACGATTATCTGAAGGGGTAGGCAGAGGAGGTTCTGGAATGATAATGTGAGTGCTTCATGTTGCCACAACACACTACTACATTTTGATCTTAATGATATTTACATGCTCAGTAGTAGGATAAATATAACCGATGAGGTAGTCAAAAGGATTGGTTGTTCCAACAATAACATGGTTGACATTTTTTACTTTGGGAGGATTGACCTTAATCTGACTTCTTTTCTTCTTGTTTATGCTTAGGGAATGGATCTTTATAGATTCCCAACTATTTTGATAGGGTTTGGAGGGTTTTGGTGAATCCATCTCAACATCTACACTATTTATAAGGTCTTAAATGAAGTGTTTCAATTTTAAACATTGAATTGTGGCATGGCATTTGACGCGATGATATTTGCAATATTCATGGTCTTTGTACCATGATGGTTTTGGTGTATCATTAGAAAAGGGTGTAGTATTGGGAAATATGACCATGTTGACCACATCATGTTATTTCAAGATTGATGACAAAGAATCTGTAAGTGGAGTATACACTTGATGTTTAATCTTAGGTTTGATCAGTCCTTTGGAAAGTTTCTAAAGAGGGTTGTTTTGGACCGCTTGGAAACATTTAGAATGTATGATTCCGTCACCTACAACATTCTTATTTTTTTTGAAGAATTAGGGGTTTTTCCTAGGTTTTGATTCATGGTTTTCTCATTGAATGGGTTTTAAAATCCCTTTAGCAAGTAAAGCCTTCTCAATCTGGCTTCCTTTCTCAATAAATTATTTGAAATTGCTCAAACAATACATTTGTAAGTGAAAGGCTATCTCAGGATGCAAGATAGGTGTGAAGATACTGATAAGATATTTCTTTGGAATAGAGCAAGGAAGTGACTAGCGAGCCCTTGCCATCATTGTAAGAAACCAATGAAGTTTTCATTATTGCATTGTTTGGTGTTATAAAGGTCTATCATAATGATACCATTATCCATGTTAAATGAATTTTTTTGAACAAACTTCTCAGCTAATTCGACAAATGTGAAAACAAACCCTTTGAGAATATGAAGAAACCATTCAAGTTTTTGATCTCCAAGGCTTCGTGGGAATAAGTGAATAAGGTAATTATCATTATAAGTAACTTCTTAGAAAGCCATGAAGAAGTCTTAAACATGATCACGAGGATCATCTTTACTCCTATATTTATTAAATTTAGGGCAATCAAAATTAGGTGGAAAAGGCGTACACAACATCACCTGATCGAAAGGAGATAGACAAAGTTCTTCAAATTGATATTTATTCTTGTGTCCAAGGTTATTTTCTTGAAGACTGTTAAGGGCATTTTTCATGGATTTCCACTCTTGGTCAAAAATCTGGCCACATGAAGGTGTGGTAGGTATGTATACGTGGTTAGAATTTAATGTTTCACCACCACAATTTTCAGTGTAATGTTTAGTATACGTGACCTTAGGTTTCTCAGTACTTGTAGCTCTACATGTGTCCCTGTGTACATGGGAAGCTAAGTTTTCCAATTGATGGCTAAGGGTTTGTAATTGTTGTTGTACAATAGCCTCTTCGTTTTGGGGTTCCACTCAAGTTTTTTTGGGTTGGAGAAATCACCTAAGTATTAAAGAGAACAAAAAGTAGGGTATAGAAGCACACACAAGTGTTGGTTAAGAAGGGTGTGCCCAGGAAGAAGATAACTTTGGGACTTATCTGATTTTGCATAGGCACAAGCTAAAGATAGGAAAAGAAAATGGAGTAAAGATCAAGTAAAGATAAGAACAAGAATACTTCATGGCTAAGTAAGCAATATTTTAGGAAAAAAGAGGAAGAGCAAAGGTCATGCATGGTTTTTACTAATAATAGGATTAAGATAGAATTGAATTATAGATTAATATATTATTATCTTTCTTTTAACAACATATAGCTGTTGGCGCATGGCTATTTTGAGCATGCATGTTATTTTTGAGATGTATGGGCAGTGAAGGGCAAGTCTCCACCCCTATATATACTTGATGTACTACATTGTTTTGGTATTCTAAGTTATATTAGAGTTATGATACCTAGATGTACCTGCGCGCATGACTCCATAACATTATTATTATGTATTCAGCTTCTGTTATGTAATCTTTTAGGTTATTAATGGAGTACTATGGATGGATTATGGTAATTGGTGTATCTGATCATGGTATTTGTATGGTGAATCTAATTCTAGTAACAGTTTGATCTGTATTCTTCTTTATTTTCTGTATTTCCATATGAGCTCAAGAATATGATGATTTTACTGGAATAAATGTTTTGATAATGGGTTATATTAACATGTATGCTAACATCTTGATAAGAAAGAACAAAAGAGGGACCTGGTAGCTTTGAGTAAGCATTCAAATATTTCTAAATGAAGTACCACTACGCCTAGGCATTCGATTGGGAAAATAAGACTACATTTTGGTTCTGTTGCTGGGACCTATTTTCAAACTATTTTCCATGATGTTACATGATAATGGCGTATCGATGGACTATTGTGGCCATTGAAAGCTGGGTAGATGAAGGACAAGATCAGTTTGTACGAAGATATGGTGATGGACTTGATTTCAATGTGTCCAAGTGGGTGGAAGATAACCTATATCATGAAATCTATGAGACATTTTTCAGAATTTTCCCTATAGAATTGTACAAGTGGTTGTTAGCATATGCACATCAAATAAAAACTAGAGTTACAGACCAAGGGTTTGGATGTAGGAAGATTAACAGGCATTGTTTGATGTAGATGAACCTTGGACGTGTGCTGTAGATCATTGGTGGGATGGTGTTGTGTGCAGCTATACTTTGGAGTATGGTGTTTCTACGTACTCTTATTTAGAAGTTTTTGTGTTTGAATTCTTACATGAGCTCAGAGGATCTTACATCTGCATTATTCCTTTAGTAATTAAGATATTAATGGTGGTGCTGAATTTAGAGCTCCTACATATGACTAGCTAAACATATCACTATGTACAGGGGTAGGAGCAAGTGTGGTGAAAGATGGTGGACCTTGCGGTAGAAAGACAATGAGAAGAAAGATGGCTTAATTATAATGAAGTGCATGAGAGGGATTTGGAGACGAAGCATAATATTGAGGAGTTTGTGGAGTTGTAGAAGATGATGTCTTGTAAAGGATTTGAAGCTCACGTGGAATACATGGAGCTGGAGCATCAAGATCTCCCCCACTAAGGCAAGTGTAATAGAGAATCCCCTTCAGATTCTAATGAGAGCACGTTAGGGGAGGATTGAGGACCATGGGTGCGCATCTGATCCCACATGTTGACCTAGCCTTTTCGCTTAGTGTTCCATTTCTAGAAGTAATCATTGATAAGCAAGAGAGTGTAGGTAATCCATTAGCTTTGAGTAGATATCATTTTCCTTTGAATATAGAAGTGCATCATACAACACATACACTTATGGAAACACAGACAATGTCATCCTTGTTTGAGGGACCGATTGGAGGAATTTTTTTGGCGCATCATCTAGACAGAGTGTGGGTGTGTAGAACATTGGGAATACGTTTGGCAGTACTGCAACTTCACATAATGTGGAAGTTCAGTTTAGCACTACAATTGAGACACAAGGAAGTACATCTAATGGTCTGGTGGATGCTACAGGAGGTGGATTAGGAGGATTAGAAGGATTGGGATCAAGTGGATTAAGCCATTCTAAAGGTGGAGGAAATACTGGTAGGGGTTCTGGTTCTAGATATGGTGGAAAAGGTCCTCACCCTCATCAACACCAACAATTTTACTACGAAATTTCTCTTCACTTTCTAGAATATAGAGGTATTGAAGATGTTGCAGAGCATGTGCACAAGTGTGAGCTGCTATGATACATTAAAAGAATCAAAACCTTAGAAAATAAAGTCAGTTTTCTACTACTCTTCAAGGGTGCACACATAACTGTTACAAAAAGTATAACCCGCATTAGACTGTGGTAGATTATGATGCTTTGCACTCTGTGTTTCTAGGTGAGTTCCATATTCTAGAATTTGAGTAGAAAATTATCATCACGCTAAGGACATTAATCAAGGCTTATTAGACACTATGAGGGAGTATGACACGTGTTTTATGTTAGATTGTTAACTATGTTTAGAAGGGTGCTATCTCATAATACCTTTGTTGATCTATGTGATGCCTTGGAAGTAGCTCTGTGCGCTGAGGAAGTTGGCAGTTTAGAAACTAGAGTAACTCCTTTCTTAGAGGCATATATTGCAGCAATGGTGAAACAGTTAGAGAATCTCTCTGCTAATTCAGCTCATGAGACGCGCAATGGGATACAGTGTAAAAATTGTGAGGTAAAAGGATATACCAATGATAGATGTCCTTGTAAGTCAACACACGCCATGTTGCTAGATTGTGAAATTTTTCATTTGGACCATGATGCAGGTAGATGTCCCCTCTTACAACATGTGATCAAGAAGAACGTGTCTATGTATTGTAAGATTTGTAAAACCCATACTCATGATACCGTTGATGGTAGAGTGATTGATCATATTCATGAAGTCATTGAGAATGGTATGCGCTAGACTAGTGTAACAAGTGGGTCTAAGGAACATGGAGGGCAATATAATGAAGGGTGCAATAATGGGGATAATTGGAATAGAGGATTTCATAGAGGATATCAAGGCTGAGGTTGCAACGGTGGCAGAGGAGGATTTCATAAAGGAACTTGTTATACATGTGGATATCCTAATCATTATCAGCACGAGTGCCCTCAGAATGTGGTTTTCTCATGGTTTGGAATAAAACACAAGTTTGAAGAATGCCTTGAATTATATGAGAACATGAAAAAGTAACACAATAAATACAAGGGCGTGGGAATGATTAAGGTACAATGCATAATTGACAATCAATGGATGTCAAAGGTGGAACCTACTCCAGAGTTACCTGTTTTAGTTACTACACACGCTGAGGCTGCATGTGCACGTGAACCTCTGAAGTATAAGTCAAATATAATAAGTAAAGAAGTGATTAATGCTAAGTACCATGATGCTACACATCAAAAGGAGGTTTACAAGGAAACTATGGATGTTATCAGGGATCTGCAAGGGGAAATTTAAAGTTTGAAGGAATAGGTGTGCATGATAGAATGAGTAAATAAGGTTTAACTCCCGTAAAAGGATTAAGATGACTTGAAGGAGGTATGTTAAATATTGCATTAGAATAACATCATCCATTTGTTAGGAGAGTTGTTGAGAGAAAAAGTACCGCCCACTGGTAATGCGCATGAGAGGAAGATACTTCATACAAATTTCCCCCACATAATCATGAGTATGATAAGGAAATCACACTGAATGCAGTCATAGATGGATGACTTCTAAGAAAAATTCTAATAGATACATGTGCAAAAGTTAATGTAATCATGTTGGATGCTTGGAATCAAATGGGAAGACCACCATCGTAGCCTTCTTTGAATGTGATGTATATGGCAAACATGACTAGGGATAATCCTATTGGGGTAATAAAGGATGCAACCATTACAATTCAGGGAGCCAAGTTTACTAGGGACTATGAAGTATTATAGGTAGTTGAAGAAGATAGCTCCTTGACGTTACTTGGGCACCCCTGGTGTTATGCGAATAATGCAAATTAACACTTTAACAAGGGGTATATTAGCTTTGAGAATAAGGAAGAGCACATTATTATAACTTTGAAAGATGCCAAGGATACTCCGTATGTTGAGAATTTTAGCAAAAAATACTTGAACATGATATATGCATGCACAATCAGAGACCTTAAGGTAACTGAGCCATCTAAAGAAGGTGTGATACAATGGGATGATGCTCAGTCAATTGGTGATACCACAAGTATTTCTTGTGACAACTGGGCACATGGAAGGTATGAAGTAGTTGGGCGAGAGTTTAAGAACACAATTACTCACATGATTAGGCCACACATGGTTAGGTTCTTGACTTATAACTAAGTACCTCAGTATACTAGTGAAGGGAACCTTGATGTATTTCTGCATGCCATAGAAGCCCAATGGAAGAATGAAAGAGACATGAGAAATATGCTAGTATATACTCTATGCGGTATATCCGCACTTTGGTGGTAAACATGGAGAGACAACCTATTTGAATGGAAAGAAGTGAGAATATCATTTTCTACTAGGTTCCTAAGGAGCAATATACTTTCTTAGATATGCGAATTTCATGGGAAGACCCTTGCCTCACACCACGTTCAAAACTGTGAGAGACTTTGGACGGAGGGGTAGGAAGCCTTGCCACCATCACTCTGGGTGCATGAGTTCTACTCCAATTTAAGTGGTTACACATGTGCATGGTATGTTCATGTAGAATTGATAAGAGAAACAACTAATTGGTAAGAGATGACCTCATGTATGATTCATACTTTTAATTAATTTTCTACTAAGCCTCCAGTCAATGACGCACTGCAGATTATGAAGCACCTTACTTTGGGAGATAGTGCAAAGGTTAAGGAACTATTGTTAGATAATTTTGGAGAGATGGATTTAGAGGTGTGCCTTGACCTTGAAGAGACAGAAGAAAAAGAGATGTCCATTCCTAGAAAGAGAAAGAAAAGGGGAAACTGGTATGCCTGATAAATGATGATGATGATGAGTATAATAACCTGGATGCTAACCACATTGAAGATACGTGTGAGGTGATGAACACAATAGATGAAAAGGTGTGCACATATAATAATCCTATAAAAAAAAATAAGGTTAACATTAGAAAAAATGCATAGCCTAAAGAGGCCATTACTGGTGACTACTAGTCAGAGCAGGAAGGGACTAAGATTATTGAACTCTTATGCAACTTTTAGGATTTGTTTCTATGGGGCTATCACGAGTTAAAAATAGTACACCCTTCTTTAAGTGAGATGAGAATAAAACTTAAATAAAGCGTGTGTCCGATCAGGAATAGGCCTTACAAGATGAATCCTAAATTGCATGTCAAGGTGAAGGAAGAAATTGATAAGATGCTCAAATTTGGTATAATTGAATGCATTGAGGAATCTGAATTGGTTAGCCCCATGGTAATAAAAAATGGATTGACATAATGCAAGTAGTGTAATAACAACATCTTCAACACTCAAATCAAGTTTGAAGAAAAATGAGGTCTAAGTACAATAATGGGTCAACACAGTACGAGTAGTGTAACAATACAATTTGGACACTTATATCAAGTTTAGGAAAAAAATATGTAAGTATAAAAAATGGATTGATATAATGCAAGTAACGTAAAGACTCAAAGTAAAATCAAGGAAATATACCTTCTATAAAGAGACGTCTCAATATGGATTTTAGGAAATACTACCAAAATATGAGGATGTACCAACATACTTTCAACACTTACATCAAGATCGCAAAGAGGAATGAATGTAAGTGGGTAAAAAAGTGGTGGACACCATTTTGGTAGCACTTTGAGTTGATTTATTTTGACCAATAATGCCTCAAAGAGAACAAGGGAATTATTACAAGTGGTGATGAAAAATATGCGGCACAACTTTGGAAAAGTTTCACATTGTTTGATAACAAGGTAGAAACTAGGACAAAGTTTTGCATTGTAAGTTTCACGATGAAAGATATGTGACACAAATTTAATGGACTCTCCCCTTGTTTGAAAAATAAGGTTTTGACTTTGACGAAGTATTTCTTTGTAAAGGCTCTTTGATGCATACTTTGGTTAATGTTCAAGTTGGCCCCAATGCCAAATGGATCCCTAGGATTTTGTTCTCAACACTCTCCAATAACTTGTCTAAGAGAGGTATGATTTTCTGTAATAAATCCGTTGGAAAATCCATTCTCCCACAATCAATTTAATGAATGAGGCCTCATACGGACAACATTTAGCACTCCTCATGGGAATTTCTAGTCAATTAGATAGTGGGGCACTTCCTGTTTCATCAATCAGTTCCCTAAATGTTGTAACTACTTTGGGGTTCATGTGGTAATACTCATAATGAGTTTAAAGATTATGCCAAGGCACTTCCCATAGTTTAAAGTGGATGGGTTTAAACCCTTATCCAAACCTGCAAATACAATGTTTTGAATGAGTGGTGTGTTTTAAATCTTTTGACCTTAATGTGGTTTTTACACACTTTTGGAAACCTACACACAATGTAGATAGTATTTGTTTCGATTTTATTCTTTAACAAGTGAAAGGTCATGCACTTAAAAGATTATTAGTTTTCCATGTAGACCACAATGTTTGAGAAAGAGGATCAAGGTAATTTTTGATTCTGAAGATCACTCAAAAGCACAAGAGAAGAGCATACACGACGTTTGATCCAAATAATTAGAAATGGGAAAACATTAACCAAAGATAATTAAGTGCATTTGAAAGATTGATTCCCTTAAACAACTTAAATGATGAAATTTCCAAGTAAAATAAAATGTTAGAAATGAAGATCAAAGTTGCTTTTGATTCTCAAGATCGCCAAAAAGCACAAGAGAAGAACATACACAAATTTTGATCTAACCTAAGCAAGATGAAAAAAAAACATTTATCAAAGCATTTAAGTGTTAGAAAATGATTTTCAATTAAAACATGTAAATTAGAAGTCATAAAACCTCTAAAAATAATAGGAAACACAAAAAATTGATTCTGATTTTTTTTTAAATTCAAGCCAAAACTACATAGAATGCTAGTGCGTTGAACAAATGCTAGTGCACATAGTTTGATGCTAGCACACAAAGGCTAAACGATGATGCATGCAACATAAAATATATTTCAGATGGAAATAAATACAAACAGATGGTAGTACATGAAGATTGACACTAGCACATTTAAGGCAGACACAAGTGCATACAAACAAACAGAAACACACACAATAAAACAGAAATGCATACAGACATACGGTAGCACAAACACTCTGATGCAAATAGAACCAAGGAAATGTAAACACGTGAAGACCCTCTGTGTAGATAGAGGTGGAAATACAGATGATGCTAGTGCAAATCCAGAGGATGGTAGCATAAGAAAGATGACACCAACACACATACTTTAACGCAGACGCATGCAAAAAATAATAGTAGCACACACACAACAACACTAGTGCATGAAAAATAACACATGCATATAATGAATTTACACTTGTTTGAAAATCCTAGGTTGCTTCAAAAACACGTAAAAATGATCCAAAAGTATTAAAAAGCTTAAATTTTTGTTGAAAAGATTCAAATTTGGCAGCACTTTACCCCTTCACACCTACAAGGAACACTCAACACATGCAAACTCAACAAAACAAGCTAAAAAATATAAGTTATTTCAACATGTGCTAAAATAGGTTAGTATGCAAAAATGAAACTTAACTACAAAAACTCAAGAAATGTGTGTGAGACTGTAGACATTTATCTTTCAAACTTGTCATGCATACCCCCAGTTCTAGTCAGATCACAAGGATCCTTGTTAGTTAGTCTCCACTCATTTATCGTCATTTGTCTTTGGACACTAATGCCCAGGACTGGAAACTAATTCCCAGGCACTCTTATCTATCATTGGGTGTCCATGCCCTATTTATGTTTGATCTTATTTTTGACATTTGAGGTTAGTCTTTTCAATTTTTCCACTCATATCCTGAGGTACTAGTCAGCATGTCAGGTCATTAGTGTCGAAATTCAAGCAAGAGATCCCTATATAAACAAAACATACATACCATTATAATGGCAGGAAATTCTTATCAAGGGCTATCTATCTACATATCGTCAAGGGACTACATTTGGGCACATTATTCTACATACACACTACATAGGAAGGGGAGTTCATTATATTCCATCCACACATTTGTATTTTATCTAGCTACCACCCACTATCTTGGCATTATTGGCATGAGGGTGACCTAGGAGAACTATTGCACACACAAGCACATATAACTACATTGGGTCTGAGATGTAGTGCAATGCTCAATCATAAGTTCACCATTGTGACAGCTGAGGACAGTCTGATCCCTCATTTTTCATCTTTATTTTTAGGATTTGATGTCTTTTTAGGGTTTTGTAGGAGGATATTTGTGTGTAGGTTTACAGGTACCTCAGCGATCCAAGTGTGACATAAAGGTGACCAAAGGTGAACAAGTGTGAAACCCTAGTGACAGTATCAGAACCAGGTTTTGACCTTTTCTATAGACTCCAATGCCCCCACAAAGGTCTTGGGTGACCGCAGGGTGCACCCCTATCCTTTCCCAGGCACATGTCCAAGCATTGCAAGCATCTCTGCATTTTTTTGAGCCTGATTATGATGGTATGTGTTCCTATTCCATCACATTCTCCAGTCCAGAATCACTTTGGGATAAGTGAAATTAAGGTAAGTGCCCTATCTCTTGCATTTTTTTCATATAAAGATCAAATAAATTTCCAAGCACTTGTATTTCATTGTATATCAGTTATAGACATATCTTTGCATTTAGATTTTAATAAAATATTTATATTTTATTAAATCATTTTGGTGAACCCGTAGCTTAGAACTACTTTCCCTAGGATCCACTAAAACCCTAATGGCTAAGGATAGCTCTTCTCCTCCTAGGCTAGTCATGCCTCATGTGAGTATTAATCCTATCTATGATGAAGCAACCATAATTGAACTTAGCACTCTATATCGCAACACTATTCTTCCAGATGATACTCAAAGGAAATTGTTAGCTCATGAATGTAATGTGCCTACTAGCTTTGATCATTCTACCATTAGCATTTTTTATGATCTCGGCAAGATTTTCTGGTTGTAGACCTTGTTATTCAGTTAGCCACACTCCACCTTCTTCTATTTCTACTAAGACTTTAGATGATGCTATTATCATTTTTATGCTTAATCTTGATGATAATGCTTTAGCTAAAAAATAGGATGAAAATAAACATGTGCATGATGTTGTTTCTCATACTAGTCAGGATGATTCTATAGTTGCATCTCATACTCCTTCCATTTCTGAAAATGTTTCTAATAATGCATCGCATACTAGTTCTCCTCCTCCTTCATTATATGTTGATGATACACTTAATGAAATCCTTGCATCTGAATCTTTGTCTGATATTGATGAGGCACATGATAGTAATGATTCTACTTCTTTGCATACTACTGAATGTGAATTTTCTACTTCACTTTCATCTTCTTTTGAGATTGTCTCAAGTAACATGCATGATTCATCTCCTTCTATTACTTCATCTCCTAATAATGCTTTTGATGCTAGTCCTACTACTTCACCACTCCTATTACTTCTTCAACACCTATATCTAGTGTTCCCTTAGCATCAGTATCTTCTACTTCTTCTCTTGACATCCCTATGATCACTCATAATGGAAAGATACAACCACTCAATACACCATCTACATCTCCTACTATTCCATCATGGATATCTTATCACTCATGCATGTTGTTGGTCAATTACAATCTCAGGTTCAATCTCTCACACTTGAAAGCAAATCCTATTATGCTTCTATCGATAACAATTCTTTACATGGAAACCCTATTCCAAAAAAGATTCACAATTCAACATTCCCTAAGGATTTCATTATGCCTACATTTTCATGCTTTGATGGTACTGGAAATCCATATTTACATCTTAAGCATTATCATCTAGCTATGGCTTCTTATTCTAATGATCGATTATTGCTAAAATATTTTCACCATAGTCTTACTGATGACACTCTCCAATGGTACACACATTTATCCTTTTTGAGATCCTGTTAATGTACTCAACAATGGCCCTAGAGCTACTAAGACACATGTTACCTATTATGTTATAAGATCATCGACCTAGAGCAGGATCTCATTTACATTTATTTCTTCTCCACTTCCTTTTGGATCTATTAACCATACATATTGTGACCTCATGGAAGATTCACTTGCCTTCCTTTAATGATTAGGCCTATTTTGAGATATACTTAACTTAACAATGGCCCTAGAGTTACATATGATCATTTACCTAGCTTACATCAAGGCAAAATAAAACCTATCATTGATTACATTTTGCACTTCAATGCTTGCATGCATCAGTTAGTCTTTCAGCCCATTGACTTAGAAAAGTAATTCATCTTTTTTCATGGCTTGATTCCTGCTTTAAAACAATGCTTGCAATATGACACATGTGAATCATTCACACTCTTATGTTATAAGGTCATCGATCTAGAACAGGATCTCATTGCTGCACATGTCATAGATCCTCCTCCTAGTTCTCCTATTACCGCACCATCTAGTTCTTCTCCACTTCCATCTATTGAGCATCCTCCTAGGTCTCCATCTCCTCCACCTCACAAGAAAGTTTAGTCTTCTCCATTGCATAAGAATCCTTTATCTCCTCCACCATGTCAGGCTCCACCTCAGAACTTCTACATCTCCTTCATGGGATCCATTACACTTTTCTCATCACACTAGACCTCATGATGTGTTGTGTGCCTTGCTTGACAAGCATTTGATTTTCTTACCTTCTAATCAACATCATCCACCTCATCACTTGTAACAACAACATGATCGACCTTATTGTAACTATCATCATATCAATGGCCATCACGACAATGATTGTTGTGCCCTTCATGATAGATTACAACAATTAGAAGATAAGGGTGTCATTTCCTTTGGCTCTCTCTCTCATGAGCGGTCTATGTCTCCACTTCCATGCAAGTGTGTTGTTACTCCAGTTGACTTATCTCCTTCATCTAGTTCTAAGGTCATTATTCATCCACCACCACAGGTTATTGTTCATGCATGCTCTCCATCTCATTCATCCACCATTGCACCATCTCATCCATTGCAATGCTACTACTACACATTGGCTTCCTAAGCCATCATCATCTGCACTTCCCACTACTACATCACCCATCATTAGAACCATCTCATCTGAATTCAGTTCAGGTTCATACACTCATGTTTCTTACATCCCCACATGCTTCCACCACTCCACGCCCACTTGGTCTTTGGTAGGTGATTTTCTCACCTTACCCCCTCGATGACACACTCATGTTCTTATAGTTCTTACATGACTGTTGAGGGATTTGTTACAATAAGAACCTCACCATATCTTACATGCTACACATTATATTGATATATTTATCTAGCGTACACTATCATATCACTTCCCAATGACACACTCTTGCTTTATGGTTCATTCTTGACTGTTGAGGGGTCTTATATAAATGAACCTTATCATCTACACACTAGGGGCATCATTATTCTCCTTCCCCCCTCTTCATCATACTAACACATGCTTAAGTACACTTTTATGACCATCTCATTCACATACTCTTATTACTATCATTCTTACACATACTTTATCATTCATCACATCTCTATTCATACATACACATACATATTTTCATTCATCTATACACATTTCATGATCACACTATTTTGCATACACTATCTATTATCACATACATTCTCATCATCATTATCCATTATCAACATTACAACATCAACAACTATTATATGCAAATCAAATCAACAAATGTGAACAAATCCAAACATCACACATCAAATATAACAAAAATAATCAACATACATCAACATAATACATACAATATCATCATCCATAGAACATATCAATAAACATATAATATATACAATACACATACATCATATAGTCTATATATATAATCAAAATCATAGTTACAAAAATCCCAATACTGGGGGGAAACCCCCCATACATCGCTACATCATTACATATCATATCTCATCATCACTATCACTATCTACAACTGCGGAGCTCTAGAACTAGAAGCTTCACCGCTCAATCTGTGCCGCTGATCACAACCCCTATATCTCTCTACCTGCCTACGTAATAATGTAACCTCAGTCGACTACTCCGTAAAATGACCCTGTAGCTCCACAAACCTCACAAATACATCCTATGTGCTAGGGGACCTCCACCCATATCCTCTCTAGCTCATTATGTCTCCTCTCATGCCTCATCCCTCTCACTCAGTAACATGGTACATGTAGCCACCACTAGCACCACTGGATCAAATAAGTGTGCATGCTCACCCATATACCATCCACATGCTCTAGCATACCACCACCTATGAGTACATCGGTGGGCACATTCTACATCAATGTGCAGATAGATGTGTCCACAATCAACGACCAATATGCATCACCTACATCCATAGATCAACACATTAGAAAACAAAAACAATTACATCAACCAAATAACAAATCACAAACATCACTATACAAATACTCACGCTCTGCTATCACTACTGCTACTATCAGGGGCATGTCCTTTCCCCTCTACTCCTCCCCCTAGTGGTGCTCCCACCACATCCACAAAAAATGGAAACAAAAATACCCACCAATGTGATGCCCACCATGCATGATATGCCTCCATACACCCTGCATCATCCACATCTATCGGCTCTATCGCCACATCTTCCTCGTCTGGCCCCAGAGGTACTAGTTGCACTCATATGGGCCCTGGTCTAGCTCCATCCCTCCTCAGTGCCCTAATGGCCCTCACCCATACATATGGCTCTAGGGGCACATCCTGGGCCATACCAAACTATCGTGAAACACTTCTACCTGGAATAACTTGGTCACCCCTGGAACTGATCCTCTAGCCACATAGTCCACAAATACATCGTAGCTCTACTGCATCCTCTGGCCATCCTCTGTAGTCTCGATATGGCCTCCATATCATGGCCTCTGGCCCCATATGATCTAACATCACTCTATAGGTATCCATATCCATCTTCCTACCATGAACACCTACCCATCTCCCAACAAATATATCTAGCCTCGCCCACTCTCCTCGTGGTCCACCAACTGGCCTCAATATCGCAATATGCTCATAGGCCCATACATGTAACAATGTGGTAGCTCCAATACCACCCCTGTGCTCCTCCTGTGTAAATATGTATAGATCTTTGTACAAATGGGCCAATACACATCATGCCCAAGCATATCTCATCCCATCCTCCTCTATATGACAGAAAATATCATGCATCTTATACAAGATGCCTACACCACCACCCTCCACTACAACCGACGAAGCAATCACAACAACAATAAACTTCCACAATCACAGAACCCTTGACCTCAGTAATAGCATCTAGACTAATATGGACCTCAGTGTGAACTCAGGTCCCCATAAAGTACCACCTAGTGGCCCTCATCTATCTCTGAGCATCATCTATAGCCATCACCTGAACCCTCTCACCAACAATAGGCAAGCACAATATGTGATATACATCCTCCAAAGTCATGGTCATCTCATCTGTAGGAAACCAAAAGGTGCAAGTATCTACACACCACCTCTCACACAATGCGGTGATCATAGGCATATTATGGGGCACATCCCCCATCCTCACTATGTGTCATAGGCCACACGGTCTAGAACATCCCACTCATCATCTGACAAACCCAATCCTAGTATGTACTCAAATGACGGCCACCACGAAACTCTCATGAATGAATATCCCTCTACACAACACAAAATGACAACAAACACAATCATTAACATCTCATATATATGCAAATACACCTACCTATAACATCAACAAGCATCAATTTTCACATTTACAACACTCTGGGCTCAACCCAAGCCTTCTGGGTCACCAACACCCAGGAGCAGGACTAGGGTGCCCAGGAGCAGGTCACTAGTGCCCATGCCTGGGTGCTAGTGTCCCGAAAGGTCATTAGCACCTTCACCACTCTTTCCTAGGTCCAAAACACTGAGAAACTAGAAAAAAAAATTTTTTTTGTACAAAAATTCATCAAAAATGACTAATTTCAACACAATTTTTGAAAAAAATCACACTTACTAGCTCAACTTGTCATACGTGACGCCACAACTTGCGCCACCATCTCAAATTGACTCAATCATGGTGCTCTCACTTGAGGCATCTTCACACACCCAGAGCTCAAAATCACACTCACACAATAATCAAATGAGTTACCTATTCACTTTTTCATATTACTATTTATAGTAACTTTCCATTACTTACCACGCTATAGTCATTATTTACACTCATCCTCTTAACTAATACACATCGCATGATTTCAATCATATCTTGCGAATCCCTACTCTGATTCCTGTCTTGTTTGCATCATTCTCTTCAGAATTCCACCTACTATTGTATCATACACATTCCACAAACACTATATTCCTCCTTGACATTGTTTCAACTCAATATACACACACTTTTGTGATATCTATCATACATTCACTATTTCATCATTACACTTTACTTTCAGCTCAGTGTTTTTTCTCATCATCACTCCCCATTTTGCCAAAAGGGGGGCATACAATCAGGGCATCCTATAATCCCCTCACACCATTATGTGATCATTTTACATTTCTAACTCCACATTATCAAAAAATTTGCTCATACATTATGCGACATTTCACACCACTTTCTAGTGATTCCCCCTAATGACCTAATCTGGGGGCAAACAAGATAAAATATCTCCATGAGTAACCAATCAATCAATCACATACATTCAAATCTTGACAACACAAAATTTTACTATTCAAATCACATCAATCAATTGACACAACACAACATATTTATCCTCCCAGATGACCTAACTTGGGAGTTATATCACCACTTTCCCAGATGACCTAACATGGGAAGTTATTCTACATTTTCTACTACTTCCAGATGACCTAACATGGAAGCCATCTCATACACATTGTGGCAACACCCTTGGAGTGGGGGAAATGAGACGTCATTGACTTTCCTATACTACTCCTATATGGGTTATTCACGTTTGATCGAAATAAATCAAAATGGATCCAAATGAACAAAATTTGGTCTTTTTCCATCTGCAATGGCTAGACCTTTTGAGGATGTAGTTAAAGTTGGAGAGTAAAACTAAACCTCTCTCCCTACACTCTTCCTTTGGCGGAGTAGGATGCCCAAATCCTCAGTTTTTCACACACACAAAATCAGGGTTGGGAACTGATCACTCCTTACCCCAACACATCTCCATCAGTGAAAAAATCAAAATCTCCAATCACTCAATATCAAAATCATCAATCTCACTTAGTGCTCCTCATAATGGTCCCACGTCTCTTGTTACATGCACATGGATTGACACGTTGATCCATGGTTCACCATGCTATATGTTCTTATTCTAGTACTTCTGCAACATCTACACATACTTCTGCAACATGGGCTTCTCCAGACTTCTCTCAGGTATGTTCTCTATCTACTTTATGTTACTTGAATTTCACTCAACAACATAAAGTGGGGGAAAATGTAGACACAAAATCACACACTTACTACTATTTACTATACCTGCCAAGTATGTTGTTTTATATATGGATCTTGCGTAAGAAAAGTATTCAATGGTGACCCATTCCCTAGTCCATCTGTTTGTCTTGTTGTTTATATTGTTTTATCTTTCACACTTGTCACTCATACACCTAGTTCTGGTCAGGTCACAGGGATCCCTGTCAGTCAATCTCCACTCATTTGTCATCATTTGTCTCTAGACACTAGCACCCAGGATTGGACACTAGTGCCCAGGTTCTCCTGTCCATCCTGGGCACCCATGCCCTCTTTATGTTTGATCTTATTTTTGACATTTGAGGTCAGTCTTTTTGGTTTTCCCTCTCATATCCTGAGGTACTAGTCGGCATGTCGGGTCATTAGTGTTGAAATTCAAGCAAGAGATCCCTATATAAACACAACATACATACCATTATAAGGGTGGGAAATTATTATCAAGGGCTATCTATCTACATATCTCAAAGGGACTACATTTTGGGTGCATTATTCTGCATACACACTACATAGGAAGGGGAGTTCATTCTATTCCATCCACACATTTGCATTTTATCTAGCTACCACCTGTTATCTTGGCGTCATTGGCACGAGGGAGACCTAGGAGCACTATTGCACACACAAGCACATAGAACTACATTGGGTCTGAGATGTAGTGCAACGCTCAGTCGTAAGTTCACCATTGTGACAGCTGAGGATAGTCTGACCCCTCATTTTGCATCTTTCTTTTTTAGGATTTGATGTCTTTTTGAGGGTTTTACAGGAGGATATTTGTGTGCAGGTTTACAGGTACCTTGGTGATCCAAGTGCGACATAAAGGTGACCAAAGGTGAAAAGTGTGAAACCCTAGCGACAGTATCAAAACCAGGTTTGACCTTTTCTGTAGACTCCAGTGCCCCCACAGAGGTCTTGGGAACCCACTGTGCAGGTGCCCCTATCCTTGCCTAGGCACCCGTGTCTAGGCATTGCTGAGCATCTCTACATTTTTTGAGCCTGATTGTGATAGTCTGTGCTCCTGTCCATCACATTCTCTAGTCAGGACTCACTTTGGGATAAGTGAAATTAAGGTAAGTTCCCTATCTCTTGCATTTGCTTTCATATAAAGATCAAATAAATTTCCAAGCACTTGTATTTCATTGTATATCAGTTATAGTAGATCTTTGCATTCAGATATTAATAAAATATACATATTTTATTAAATCATTTTGGTGAACTCATAGCTTAGAAATACTTTCCCTAGGATCCACTAAAACCCTAATGGCTAAGGATACCTCTTCTCCTCTTAGGCTAGTCATGCCTCATGTGAGTGTTAATCCTATTTATGATGAAGCAACCATAACTAAAATTAGTGCTCTATATCACAACACTATTCTTCCAAATGATACTCAAAGGAAACTGTTAGCTAATGAATGCAATGTGCCTACTAGCTTTGATCATTCTACCATTATCATTGTTTCTGGTCCTGAAAGTTTTTCTGGTTGTAGACCTTGTTATTCAGTTAGTTGCACTCCACCTTCTTCTATTTCTACTGAGACTTTAGATGATGCTATTATCAGTTTTATGGTTAATCTTGATGATAAGGCTTTAGCTAAAAAATAGGATGAAAATAAACATGTGCATGATGTTATTTTTCATACTAGTTAGGATGATTCTATAGTTGCATCTCATACTCCTTCCATTTCTAAAAATGTTTCTAATAATGCATCACATATTAGGTCTCATCCTCCTTCATTATATGTTGATGATACGCTTAATGAAATCCTTGCATCTGAATCTTTTTCTGATATTGAGTGAGGCACATGATAGTAATGATTCTACTTCTTTGCATAACTGTTGAATGTGAATTTTTTACTCCACAATCATCTTCTTCTGAGATTGTCTCTAGTAACATGCATGATTCATCTCCTTCTATTACTTCATCTTCTAATAACACTTCCGATGCTAGTCCTACTACTTCACTGCCTATTACTTCTTTGGCACCTATATCTAGTGTGCCCTTAGCATTGATATCTTCTACTTCTTCTCTTAACATCCCTATGACCACTCATAATGGTAAGATACAAGCACTCAATACACCATCTACATCTTCCTACTATTCCATCATAGGATATCTTATCACTCATGCATGTTGTTGGTTAATTACAATCTTAGGTCCAATCTCTCACACTTGAAAGAAAAGCCTATTATGCTTCTATTGATAAAAAATATTTACAAGGTAATTATATTCCGCAAAATATTCACAATTCAAAATTCTCTAAGGATTTCATTATGCCTACATTTTCATGCTTTGATGGTACTGAAAATCCATATTTACATCTTAAGCATTATCATCTAGATATGGCTTATTATTCTAATGATTGATTATTGCTAATTTTTTTTTTTCCATAATCTTATTGATGACACTCTCCAATGGTACACACATTTACCATTTGGATATATTAGTACCTATTATGAGATGGAAGATGCCTTCCTTCAACACTTTATACTTAATAATGGCCCTAGAGTTACATATGATTGCTTACCTATCTTACATCAAGGCAAAACAAAACCTATCATTGATTACATTATGTGCTTCGATGCTTGCATGCATTAGTTATTTTTTCAGACCATTGACTTAGAAAAGAAATTCATCTTTTGTCATGGCCTTATTCTTTCTTTAAAACAACACTTACAATATGCTACATGTGAATCATTCACACTCTTATGCTATAATGTCATCAACATAGAGCAGGATATCATTGCTACACATATCATTGATCCTCCTCCTAGGTCTCCTCCTTCCACACCATCTAGTTCTTCTCCACTTCCATTTTTTGAGCATCCTCCTAGGTCTCCATCTCCTCCACCTCATGAGTAAGTTCAATCTTCTCCATTACATAAACATCATTTATCTTCTCCACCGTGTCGAGCTCCACCTCAATCTTCTAAATCTCCTTCGTGTGATCCATTACACTTTTCTCATCATGCTATACCTCATGATGTGCTATGTGGATTTCTTGAGAAGTGTTTGATTCACTTACCTTCTAATCAGCAACATCCACCTCATCGCTTGCAACGCCAGTGTGATCGACCTTATTTCAACTATTATCATATTAATGGCCATCGTGACAATGATTGTTGTGCCCTTCATGATCAATTACAATAATTGGAAGATAAGGGTGTCATTTCCTTTGGATCTCACTCTCATGAGAGGTCTATGTCTTCACTTCCATGCTAGCGTGTTGTTACTCTAGTTGACTTATCTTCTTCATCTAGTTCTAAGGTCATTATTCCTCCATCACCACAGGTTGTTACTCATGCACATTTTCCATCTCATCCATCCATTGTAGTATAATATCATATGTTACGTCATGATAATACTACACATTGAATATGTAAGTCATCAACATACGCACTTCCTACCACTGCATCAGCCATCATCAACACCATCTCATATGGCATTCATTTTTGTTCATACACTCATGATACTTACACCCCATATGCTTCCAACGCTCCACACCTGCTTGGTCTTTGGTAGGTGATTTAATCACCTTACCCACCGATGAAAAACTTAGGTTCTTACGGTTCTTATATGATTGTTGAGGCATATTTTATAATAAGAACCTCACTATATCTCTAAACTACACATTACATCGATATATTTATCTAGTATACACTATCATATCACTTCCTAATGACACACTCTTGCTTTACGGTTCATTATTGACTACTGAGGGTTCTTATATAAATGAACCTTATCATCTACACACTGGGGGGCATCACTATTCTCCTTCCCCATCTCTTCATCATATTCACACGTGATTCAATATAATTTTCATCTCGTTCATTTTATATATATTCTACAATTCATCGTCTTTTCATCATTTCTATATCACATGGCACAATCACACTATATACACTATCTATTATAACATACACTATCTCATCATCATCAAATTAATAATCATTATACATTAGTCAACATCAAAAACCATGTAATATGAATCACATCAATATATACAAACCATGCTCCAAACATCACACATCAAATATAACAACAATAATCAACACATCATATGTGTATAACTTATCACATCACATATCAATAACCATCAAATACAACACACATACACCAATAGTATATATATAATTCAAAGTCATTCAAAACATTTGGTATCTTCCCCTTTGAGTGCAATAGGAAAGGAAGGATTTCCTACAAAGAACTTAGCCACTTCAGTACCTTCTGTAACCCTATGGACCATAACACTATAGATGGATCTATGATTGATTATGTAAATAAGGACACAATAGAAAATATAATGAGTTCCCCCATGCCCATCCTATGTACCACACAATTAAATTAAAACTGTAATGTATTGAAATGTAGATGAAGGAGACTCATGCCCCTAAGATTCTTGAAACCATAGTAGAAATTGAATGCAGTATTGAAGTACTTTATGCCCCCTATGATTGGTCTAAGACGAGTAAAGTGGATCTGAAATTGTGCTAAAAACCTATATCTATAGGTGAAAATATGAAATTTCTAAGAAAGTTAATGTAACGACCTTTAGGAAAAAATGTGTGGAAGGATCAAGACATTACATACGACATTGACCAAGGTGTACAATTTTGAACATGTGCATGTTTTTTCATATTTTTGTGCTTGACTATATTTCTGAGTACATATACCCTATATGTACATATATGTTAATCCAAAATTCTACATTTATATATTGTAGGTGTAGAATATACTTAGATAATGCCCCTTCTTTTGATGTATGTGTGAAAACCATGTTAAACACTTGACTCAAAAAAAAAGATGTGTACGTATAAAAAAGATGTATGAGAAACTATAAGAAATTGTAGAATGTTAAAGGCATGGCCAACTTGAAGAATGTTTACTTACAAAAAGGATGGTTTTACGCATGGTGGAAACCATGACGTGTAATAATAGTAATGATATAAATAATAGAGATAATAGAAATAGTAAAATTAATACATGTATAAGAAGACATATACAGAAATAATAAAGTCATATACAAGAAGTATGTAAAAAATGTCACACAAAGGTGTGAAGCTGTAAACACAAGACACCCACGGTGTTGCAAGACAATCAAGTCCCATAGGATTGCAAATAAGATAAAATAAGATAGAAATAAAGCCACAAACATGGGACACCCACAATGTCACAAGATAATCAAGGAACATAGACCACAAGTAGTGAAATAAGAAATCAATAACAAACAAAAACATAAGAAAGTATGCATGAAAAATAAGAGTGTCATAACATGATGATATGATACAATAGCTTATATAGATGAATATATGTGAAACAAGAGATTTCAACACTGTAAAAGACACATGTGTTAGTCCTGTTAGCTCAAAAGATATCATGTACATAATATAGGTAATAAAAAATAAAAAGGAAGTGTAGAGGAAGTATAAAATAATAACACCTGAATGTAGTGTAAAATAGGTGCCCTTAGATGTATAATAATTCTGGGTAAAAGGTCAGCTAACACCTATCATTGTGTAAAAATCTTTGCATTTCCTTCAACAAAATAAAAATGCCATGTGAACACATGTGTGTAAAGAGTAAATATGCATGATATACATCAAACCAAAGTGATAACAAACTCAAGCAAAGAGTAAAGATGCATGATATAAAACTCTAACAACTCAAACAAAGTGTACATGTCCTAATTTTATATTTTTGCAAATATATGAATGTTTTTTACATTTTGAAACTATGTTAATGTTTTCATATTTTTGAAGTGCTTATCTATGTACAAGAAAGAGAGGTGGTGTGAAAGCTATCTGATGTGAACCTCTTAAATAGGTGGAGTAAATGTCATGGAAGATGGAGGCTCGGGCCTCAATTATGATTCAAATATAAGTGGTATAGTAGTGGGAATGTTTGGAAAAGAAGGCCTAAGAGTATAAGTAGGTGAGGTAGATCCATGAGTATTATGTGAAGTAGAAGAATTTTTTTATTAGGTTACTTAGGGAGAGGGCCATGGTCGTTTATGACATCACCAACCCACACCAGCCATGGAAACATCTAAGGATGGAAGTTTTAGGCTCTCAGCTAGCCCACATATTAAACCAAATTATCATGGTGCCCTATCACTAGGGTATCAAAACTGTTGGTAGTAGGATGCCTTAACATGGAGTTGAGATTTAAACCTTGGACCTCTAATTACAAGGAGACCCAAGAACTGTTACACCACTACCTGTTGGATGTGAAGTAGGAAACTTTGAATTAATACTTGTAATGAGAATATCGTGTCTTAAAATTATTACAATTAATTGATTTTGATTTTGATTGATGTGTGAAAACCATTGTTATAGAAGAGATATGGCATATATTGGGCATTGAAATATTGGCTAAGTATAAAAGGGCATGTAAGGAGAAGCACATAGAACAAAGAGGTTTAAGAAGGGTTTAGGAGAAACCAGGGAATGTGCAGAAGGCAGAACACATGATCAAAGGACTTAGCCATATTCGGTATTTTGGAGGCACTTGAGGAAAAATGTGATCCGACTAGGTGTGTTGAGTGGATAAGGTACTAGCCTAGAACCTTAGAGGTCAATAAAAGGATATTCCATGCAAGAATATTCCCAGAAGACATCATTGTAGAGAGTGGAGGGTTTGCAAGGGATAATCATTCACCATTGGAGGACCACGTTAACACTTGGCACACGATCTGTTTAGAAGATAAGGCATGGCAGTGGGTACTGATCCTATAAAGACAATTTCTCAGACTAGAGAAAGATATGATAGATGATATGAAGACATGATCTGAAGAGCATGCAAGAGGTAGAGAGAATGCATCAAGAGTAAGATGCTAAGAAACAGAGTGTTGTAGTAATGCTAGGGTTTAGAGAAAATAGTGCTAAGGGTTGTGAGGGATATCATGAGCCTCTGTATGGTACTAAGATCTGTAACAGAGGTTAAAATAGAAGGGCATAGCTAGGATCTCATGCTAGGAAAGGTCTATAAGGGTTGGGTCTCAGATATTTAATATGTATGGTCTGTAATGACCTCCTTTGATTGTAATGTGGCTACTAATAAATATATATAAGGATTCATTCTGCATATCATGTTTAAGGGTGCAAACCCTTGTGTTATATGACTGTCATGGCTCGGATCTAGTTTATTATGCTTGTTATATTATTATTAAGTTTATGTAATGCATTGATGTGTGGATCTGTAAGATGCCCCTTCTGCTTTTCTTCTAACTAAGTAAATGTACTTATAAATATGTAATTCATCCTCCACTTTGGAAAAACCTTATCACAATGCTCACATAAAGGAGGGGATTGACACCTGCGCGTGCCTTTGGTGAGTGCCTAGCGCATGCTGGGTGATAGGACGATGTGCTTGGGGTTATAAAGTAGTATTAATGATAGATAAAATGACTACATCTTGGTTCCGTTACCGGGACATCTTTTTGAAGCTGTTGTGAGAATGGTGCATGATGATAGAATGCTTGAGATTGAACAATGTCGAAGCATGGTTTATTAGCATGGAGGATGAGTTTTCTCAGAGATTTAGTACTAGAATTGAGTTTGATGCATGAAAATGGGTAGAAGAGCACATGTATCATGACATGTATGAAACTTTCTTTTGTTACTTTCTAGTGGAGTTGTATGAATGGATTTTAGCGTATGCATCTAGATCAAGTTGGTACTATAGATCTTGCACGTGTGGACCCAAGATGAGTATTAGAGGCTACAGGATGTTGGTATGACTTGGACATGTGCTGTTGATCATTAGTGGAAAAGAGTGCTGACCAATTATACCCTGGAATACGCTATTTCTACGTATTCTTGTCCAGAGGTTGTTGAGTTTGAGTTCTTAAGGGATCCTAGAGGATCATTTTTACATACTATCCCATAATCTATAAAGATACTGTTCATTACACTGAGTTTGGAAGCATTTCCTATGGCTAGCTAAGCTTCTTCTGAGCACTGGGCGAGGAATCTAGTGTGGAGAAGGATGATGGACCTTGCGGCTAAAAAGGAGAGGGAGGAAAGATGACTCAAGTATAATGAAGCTTGTTAAAGGGAGTTAGTTAGACAATGCAAAGTTGCAGGAGTGATGAATTTATGGAGGCAGATGCTGTGGGAAGGAATTGAGGTTCACACAGAGGATGTGGAGCCTGAACAATCTATGCTACCCCATCTTGGCAAGTGCGGGAGAGAGACCCCTTCAAATTCTGATGAGAGTTCATCACTTGGAGAAAGGAGAGCTGTCAGCATGTATATGAATCCACCTGGTGACCAACCCCTGGCACTTAGTTTTCAAAATCCAGAAATAAGTATTGTTAACCTAGTTGGTATTAGTGGAAGTGACCGATCAATACAGAGGAGGTATAACTTTTCATTTGGCACATCTATGGCTGCACAATCATTTCCTGTGTTTGGAGGTATATTGTCTAGAACAAAATTTGGGAAAAGTACAGGTACAAAAAGCTTGTGTATCACATCTGGAAGCGGTGTGGGAAACACATTTGGTAGTGGATGCAATATCACAGACTTTTGGCACGTAGTTCAACGTGACAATGGAAACACAAGGCGTGACTACTTTAGGACCTTCACCAACTACGAGAGGTGGATCTAGTGGAATACACACTAGTGGAACTGGTGGATTTGGAGGATCTGGAGGAGTAGGATCGATGGATATAGTGGATCTGGTGGTGGAGGTAACACTGGAGGGAATCAAGGTTCTGGATTAGGTAGACACGGGCCTTAACCACCTCAACAAGTATTCTTCAAAATGTCTACGCATCTACCATATTACAAAGGTGTTGAGGATGCTTGCAGAGCATGTACACAAGTGTGAGTTGCTATGGCACGTGAAGGGGATCACTACCCCAAAATGGAAGGAAAGTCAGTTTGCAACAACATTGCAAGGACACACACATAGTTGGTACTGCAAGTATGACCCCCATCAGACATTGGTAGATTACACCGCACTGTAAAATGCCTTCTTAGCTGAATTTCATATCCCTAAGTTTGAATAGAAGAGCATTAGTGCACTGAAGGAGATTCAACAAGGTATGGTAGAGAGTGTGTGGGAATATGATGCAAATTTTAAGACTCTCTTATCAAAACTATCTTATGATATTCATCCTTCTTAGCATGCTCAGTGGTTTGTTAGAGGGTTGATAACACCTTTTAGGAGAGTGCTTTCACACAAGACTTTCACAGACCTGTGAGGCCTTGGAGGCTGCCCTTGTACATTGAGGCTGTTGGAAGCATGGATACCAGTGTTATCCCTTTCTTGAAGCTCAAATTGCTGCCATGGAAAAACAAATGGAGAAGATATCTTTGAACTCAGTGCATGAGACTCATAGTGGCCTATGGTGCACAGATTGTGAGGTAGAGGGGAATACAAAGGATAGTTGTACTCAGAGATCGGTACATGCCATGACAGTGGACTGTGAGATTTGCCATGGAGATCATGATGCAAGTAGGTGTCCACTACTGCAGCACACAATCCGTAAAAATGTGTCTTGCTATTGCAAGATTTTCACCTCTACTACTCATGACACCAAGGATTGTAGATTGATTGACCAGATACATGATGCTATTGATATTGGTGTGCACCAAACTAGCCTCATAAATAATTCCAAGGATGATGGTCATCACTATGAAGGGTGTACAAATGGAGGGGCATGTGGAAGAGGTTTTCAAGGAGGATTTTGTGGTCATGGAAACCGCAGAGGAGGAATAAGTGAGTTCCCACGTGGAACTTGTTACAACTATGGATCTACGAAGCACTATAAGCGTGAATGTCCTGATCTATTACAATGCTCTTGGTGTGGAAAGAAGCACAAGTATGAGGAGTTCCCAGAGCTATTTGAACACTTATGAGCCAGAAACACCAGAAGGAAAAAGGCACTAAAATGGTAAGCATAAAGAAGGTTGACTCACAATGGATGCCAAGGGTGGTGCGTGAGTCAGAACTAGAACCTATACTGGTGACAACGTGAGCTAAAGCTATGCATGTGCGCCAAGGGAGACATCAAGGTAGAAGCCACTGGTTACAAGAGAAGAGGTGGTGTATGGTAAGTATCTAGACCCTACTCATCAGAAAGAGGTGTATCAAGAGACCATGGATGTAATTTGAAACCTACAAGGAGAAATCCAAGTGCCTAAAGGAGTAGTCAAGGTAGTTAGAACAAAGGAAGAGCACTGAGGCTCTATAGAAGGATCTGGATGAGGTTAGGGAAGTATGTAAAATGTTGAGGCACAAGAATATCATTCCTTTGCTAGGGGAATGGTTACAGGAAAAAGTATCGCATGCCGGAGTAAAGTGCGAGAGGAAGGTTCTGCATGCTAACCTTCCTCCCCACAACCTCGACTATGATAAGGAGATTACCTTGAATGTGGTTGTGGATGGATGACTCCTAAGAAATATTCTGATTGACACAAGCATGTGCATAAAATTCAATGTTCTCACCCTAGACCCTGGAACCAAATGGAAGGCCCCCATTACATCCATCTTCAAATGTGTTGTATATGGCTAAAAAAAAAGGCAATGCCCATTGGTGTTTTGAAAGATGTTGTTATCACTATCCAAGGGGTGAAATTCACTGGAGATTTTGAAGTCTTGGTGCTAGCCGAGGTGAAAAATTTCTAGCATTACTTGGGTGCCCCTGGTGTTATAAGAACAATGCTGACCTATGGTTCAATAAAGGGTACATAAGCTTTGAGAACAAGGAAGAATGGGTAATAATCCCCTTGACCGATGGGAAGTCTGCACACCCTATATGGAGCCCTTGGGAGAAGGAGTTCTTGACAGGATCTATGTGCGCTCTATCAGGGACCCTGAGGTGATTAATCCTACAGAAGGAGTTATTCAGTTTGAAGATGCTCAATCTATGAGTGATACCACCATGTGAAAATTGGGCACACGTGAATTAATTGGGAGACATGTGACAATTGAGGGGTGAACAACTTGTGAGTCAATCCATTACAAGCACATGAGGGGCCAACCTTGATGTTTTCTTACAAGAAATGAGACCCAGTGGAAAAGTGAGATCAAAAGAAGAAGGATGCTCAAATAACTTTCAGACCACAGCTCTTGGTGGGTGACACATTGCGATAGCCTTCTAAGTGGCATGAAGTAGAATCACATTCTCTGTTAGGTTTTCCCGGAGTGCACCCAGCATACAAGACTATCATGGGAAGGAACCCACCTCGTTTCACATCCAAGCATGTGAGAAGGCCTGGATGGAAGGCACGGAAGCCTTTCCACCTTCTCTATGGGTGCATAAGTTGTACTCCACCTTACAAGGTTGTGCGTGTGCGGCGTTCACTCAAAGATGCCCGTCAGATAGGAAATTGGTAGGAGTTGACGCTGACCTCCTTCAAGCTTTTGAGGAGCACTGCCATCAGTGGATAGCATTGCAAGTTGTTAAGTGCTTACAATGGGAGATAGTGCCATGACAGAGGATAGAATATTGGAGCTATTGGGTGAACCTAATTTGGAAGTGCACTTTGATGAGGAAGAATCAAAAGAGACACAACTTGAGCACACATGCATGGAGAAAGAGAAGGGAAAGATGGTCTATGTGATAGATGGTGAAGAGGTGGAGAATTTGGATGTTAACCATACTGAAGGTACACATGAAGTTGTGGATAGTGCTGATGAGAAAGTGCATGCTCCTACCATGAACCCCTCAAAAAAAGAAGGTTAACATTGGCTTAGAAATGGAACCTAAGGAGGCTACTATTGGAGACTATTGGTCAGAGAAGGAGGTTTCAAAGATCATTGATCTATTGCATGAGTTTCAGGACTTATTTCCACATGGGTACCATGAGCTTAAAGGAGTTCACCATTCTCCTTGGGGGAAATGAAAATCAAGTTAAAGGAAGGGTGCACACCAATTTGGAAGAGACCTTACTGAATGAATCCAAATTTGTGCGTCCGGGTCAAGGAGGAGATAGACAAGATGATCACATCAGGCATCATTGAAGCTGTGGAGGAATCAAAATGGATAAGCCCCATGGTCATCAACATTAAGAAGGATGGAAGGATAAGGATCTGTGTTGACTATAGGGACTTAAATGTGGTATGTGTAATTGATCCTTTTCCAACCCCTTTTACTGAGGAAATCCTGGAAGGAGTAGTTGGGTGCACGAGATTTATTCTTTCACAGATGGATTCTCAGGATATCATCAAGTTAGAATCACAAAGGAGGACCAAGAAAAGATAACTTTTTCCACTGAATGGGGAAGTTTTTCCTACACGGTCATGCCTTTTGGACTAAAGAATGCACTTGTTGTGTTTTCACACATAGTGGTCCAGGCATTTTAGGATTTTATCCATAAGTTCCTTCAGGTCTACCTTGATGACTGGACAGTGTATGGACTAGTGAAAGACCATTGTGACAATTTGTGGTTGATGTTTGAGAGATGTCGGTAGTTGCGCATATCCCTCAACATCAAGAAATGTCTCTTTGCTACTCCATTTGGAACCCTGTTGGGGCACATCATATGTAAGGAAGGCTTGCTGGTGGATCCCACCAAAGTTGTCATTATTGTGGGATTGGGGGAACCTACCAGCCAGAGCGTAGTGTGTGGATTCCTTGGGCATATGGGGTACTACCAGAAATTTATTAAGGGGTATGCCAAGATCACCGCACCATTGGAAAAGTTACTAAAACACAAAAGTGCATTTCACTAGGGAGAGGCACAATAGATGGCATTTGATACATTGAAGAATAGGCTTATCACTGCACCCATATTACATTTCCCTCTTGGACAAGCCATTCCATGTACATGTTGATGCTTCAGGATGAAAATTGGGGTAGTCTTAGCACAACCTGGAGAAGGGATTGTTGACCACCCCTTGTGTTTTGCTAGTAGGAAGTTAACACCAGCAGAATAGAACTATACTACTACTGAGCACGAAGCACTATCAATGATCTATGTGCTACACAAATTTAGGTAATATCTATTGGAAACACCCTTCATATTCTACACAGACCACATGACATTGAAGTACTTGGTGAACAAGCCCATTTTACAAGGGTGCATATGTCGGTGGGTCTTGTTGTTTCAAGAGTTTGAGTTTACAGTTGTTGTGAAACCAGGAAAGAGTAACTCAGGGCCTGACCATTTGTCAAGGATTGACTCAGGGGAGGATGCACAGAGCATTGAGGATACAATGCCAGATGTGAAATTGTTTAGGTTACAGGTGCACCCCTCTGATTTGGAAGATATTGTTGTGTTTCTCAAAATGGGTGTGGCACCAGAGGGAATGAAGACTCTGGAAAGAAAGTAGTTAGCCATATGCACCCACCCTACATGTTAATTAGTGGAGACTTATACAAGCTAGGCCATGATGAGGTTTTGTGCCTGTGTGTGTTAGAACATGAGCACATTGCAATCATGGAGGAAGCACATGGTGGGATTGCAGGAGGACACTATGTAGGGAATGCCACCATGTGAAAAGATTCTACTAGTAGGGATTTGGTGGGAAAGTATCTACCAGGATTGTATTGAGTTTTGCAAGGCCTGTGACCATTGCAATGCCTTGGAAAACCAGGAAGAAGGGATGAGATGCCCTTGAGGCTGATAGCTAGCATAGAACCATTTGAGAAGTGGGCCATTGATTTTGTAGGACCAATTTCACCTGCCGCATGAAGGACTGGTTCATGCTATATCATCACTTGCACTGACTACTTAACAAGATGGGTAGAGGTAGTGCCTACAAAGGATTACACAATGACAACAACAACTAGGTTTTTGTGGGAAAATATAATCAACAGATATGGATGTCCACTGAGTTTAACAAGTGATAGGGGTACCCATTTCTTGAATGAGACAGTCAGAATCTTGTTGGCAGAATTCATGATAGCCCACCACAAGACTACCCCATATCACCCACAAGCTAATGGAACTGCTGAGGCATTTAACAAAATTCTGAGTCACACGCTGACAAAAATTTGTGATGTGGGAAGACAGGATTGGGATGAAAAAGTCTCAGCTGTACTATGGGCATATAGGACTACCTACAAGAAATTAAACAAGGCCACACCATTCCAATTGGTGTTTGGCACAGAAGTTGTGTTACCAGTAGAATTCATGCTACCATCCCTATGCGTATTGTGCACACAGGAGGATTAGTTGATGAGAAAGCACTACAAGAGTGCATGGAGAAGTTAATGCAGTTGGACGAAAGGTGATCACTTGCTAGGTGGAGTCAGAAGACTGAAAAGGCATGACAAAAATCATGGCATGATCACCATATTAAAAACAAACAATTCAAGGTTGGGCAGATGGTCTTGCTTTATGACTCCAAATTTCTGTGCCATCCTGGGAAACTGAAAGTCCATTGGTTAGGGCCATATATCATCTCATACATCCTTGATTCAGGTGCATGCCAGTTACAAGCACTAGATGGGACGAGGTTACCAAGGCCATTTCAATGGGAGTAGGCTTAAAGCCCTACTATAAATAAGGCTTCTGTGTAACCATAAATAAGGTAGTATTTCCATTTAGCCTAGGATTTCCTTTAATGCATTTCCTTTCTTTGTGTTTCCCCTTCTCATTGTTTGTTCCCTTTCTTTTTGTTGTTTTGTGTGCATTGTGCACTGGTAGCCACTTATTATTTTCAAAAGTTTTCTTTGCGTAGAGGACCATGCATATGTTTTAGTGTGGGGTGGAGTAATGTGACAAGTAATGGAAGTTGGTAGTGGAAGCTATGTTTCGATGGCCCAGATTGAAGGATCAAAAGCACGTAGTTTGGAAGAGATGCACGTAGAAAAGGTGGACATAAGGAGTTTGGTGTCAGGAGAGCTTTACAAAGACCACATACAAAGGATGAGAAGTGCAGGAACAACATGAGGTAGGTGATGTCAAAAATCAGGGTAAGGATAGAAGAAGTGCCTTCGGTGCTGCAAGCACATGCGTAAGGATCTTTGGTCAGTAAGGATTTTTGTGTGCCAGAAGGTTGTAGAATTTTTTCATGCACATAGGATTGGGCATGTGGGGGTAAAAGCATTGAAGGTTGGATTTATGGGAAAAATCTGCCTTTATTGTAAAGGTACAATGGTAGGTGGCATTGCATTTATTACAGAAAAGAAGAAAAAGCTATAAGTAGAAGGTCAGGATACATTATTGTTACCTTGCATTTGTGATATTGAAGAGCTCTTGTGAACTAGGGCATCCTTGAGAAAAGTTGTGTGAAAGAGGGTTGTGAAGATCTGAGTGCATAGCTAGTTTGATCAAGCAAACCAGGGTGGAAAAATAGTACACGAACATGAGGGAGAGGGTTGTTGGAGTTTTCGAAACCCATAAGTGAAGACATGCCATGTCTTGTGGAAGGAAGGGTTTTTCCAGGTTAGGGTTCCACAGCTAGGGCACAAGATTGAAGGGATTTTCATGTAAGAATAGAGCCACAGAGTTGAGCAGAGCCAGGATCAGAAGGAAGAAAAGAATTTTAATAACCTGACAAGAGAAATGGCACCAAGGAAAGTAACCACCATGTTCACCAAAGAAGGGAAAGGGAAAAGGGAAACAAGTTATTTCCACTAGCTTCAATGAGGAATGGTACGTGGAGATGCAATACCTAGATGGTGTATTGCTTGGAAAGGAATGGGTGTCTCACATGAGAAAGATGGCTGTAAGTGACTACAACCATCGAAAAAGCACCACAGAGAAAGAAATGGCATTGGAAATGGTTAGCCCCTACAGATAAAAGGACACCAGATGGAATGCCAATCTACGATGATGAAGTAAAGGTGAAGATGGAGAAGGCCGGGTTATTGCAACTCTATGAGTTTCCCTATTTTGGTAAACTCAAGTGGTTGTACCAATGGTTAATGTCATGCGTGCATGAAGACCATTTCTACTTCACAGGATGAAGAATGTGAATAACTCCCCAACTAATCTCCAAATTTACTGGTCTTACCTGCAAGGGAGATTCATTTGATGATGACTTGGATGACAAGGAGGCCATCAAGAAGACTGTGGAGGCCTATGACTATAAGAAGGGATCACGGTACTTCAACATCTCAATGAATTTCTGACCCTGTGATGAGGATGGCCATGTGCTTAGTATCCAAGATGAATGGACAAGAGAGGTGGACACAGGTCAACAAGGCCTGTTGAATGTTTTCTGAAAGATCTCAGAGGGGACCATCTATAACCTCTCAGATTTCATAGTAGAAGAGATCATCAGTGTCATGCGTGATAGAGAAAAGATCATGTTTGGTAACATCCTCCTTACCATCATCTTTTCAGAAATTGGAGTGCTCGATGGGCCAGACAAATTTGTATGGGAGTACCCAGATGAGAACCCCTCCCCTGCAAAAAGATTTGAGAAGTACACTTGCAAAACAATGATGACCACCCACAAGGCATGCCTAGAAAAATGGTATAAGTGGATGCATGACACATTCAGTGTAGAGTGGAGGATACCTGAGCAATTTCCTATTTTACTGCAAGGTGAAGCTGAATTCACTGTGTACCAACATTTTTGCATTGGTCCAGTTTACTCTAGTAGATGGCCAAGGGTCCCTGGTGTAAGTTGTCATTCTCCTTCACAACACAATACTTCCAGGCCAGTGTTAATAGATTCAAGGAGGAAAATAAGTTAAGATTTGACCTCAACACGGTAGACCAGGATTACCATGAGCTGCACAGAACTTTGATATACCCAAAGAAGCATGCACTATGTGGAGAAGTATGTCTCCCATGATGTGCATATGATGAAGCCAGTAACCTTACTTGTTGCTGGAAGAACCACAACAAGGGTATATCTATGCATAAGGCCAAAGTATGAGAAGGGAACTTATGTGGAAAATGATGTCTCAATCCTAGAATACCCTACCACAAGGAAGAAGGCCATGCACGAGGAAAAGGGAGAGAGAGGAGGCACCTGAGAAAAAGGCACCAAGTGCATGCAAACAACACAATCTATAGGCACGCAGGAGTCAAGTGCAAAGGCCAAGCACCTATGCATGGAGGAAGAAGTCCCCTGTAGAAGAAAGAGAGAAGACACCTGAAGGAAGAGGCACCAGAGCAAGAGAAACCCCCTAAAAAGAAGATCACCAAAAGGAAGGAGTCACCTATTGAAGAAGAGAAGGAAGAGTCTCCTATACTAAAATCACCAGTTAGGAAGAAGTAAAAAGTAACAGAAAAGGTAGACTCAGAAGAAACAAAGAGCATGGAGGCCTTACAAGGGTGAACAAGGATGATGAATGAGCATGATGAGGCTCAGGACCATCCTGTGTATGATGTACATGACTCAAAGAGGAAGGGAATGAAGAGAAGGATGAGGATGAAGGAGACACTCATGGCAAGGGGGAAGTGAGGAAGTAAACACCAAGGATCAAAGGACCCCAAGCCTACCAAGGAGTAGATAGAAGATGTCACAGAAAGGGAGGTAGCAGGCATAATAAAGGACTTGGTGGAATAGGAGGTGGAGCACAACTGATGAAGTACTCAAGGAGATGGAGGAGGAGAGTGTAGAGAAGGAATATGGAAGCATGGGTGGAGATCCCAGCTAGCGGTAAGCTTCCCTAAGGTAGTGCACATGGGAAGGAAGAGTGTGGTAGTGAACGCAAGAGAAAGGAATGAGTTATATCAATGATCTGAATAAGGTACTATGCACGTGTGCGTTTCCAAAGTACTATGCCTTCCAACCAACTCCTTGCATGGTCTTCATTCAAAGAAGAGGGTGCATACCCACATACAAGAAAGATGCTATCTTGGGATTTTGAGTCCCATGTTGATGAGCCTGAGTTCGAAGTCAACTGAGAGGCATTGATGAAGATACCAGAAACTAAGGGAGTAAACCCTCTGGTGAATGCTCAACAACTATCAGATGAGCAAGTGTGTAATGCACTCAACAAGGTATCAGTGGAGGTTGAGGTGAGACTCTTCAGGAGGAATGAAAGAGTAAGGGTCCTAGAGGAGAACTTGAAAAGAAGAATGAAGAAATCATTGAGAAGAACAAGGATTTAAAGTAGGAGGAGATGATCAATAGTGCATATTAAGGTGTGAATTAAGGGAGGAGAAGGAAAAGGTGTGCAGGTTTATAAGAAGATAGAAATGATTACAGACTGCTATAATCTTGAAGCACCCAGACCTGGCCCCACCTGAGAAAAAATATGAGTCAACCATGTAATGCTTGGAAGACTTGACCCACATCCTCACCATGGAAAGGCGACAACTCACATTGGAGTCAATAGAAGAGGCATTGGCATGCCAGAAGGAGGAAGAGAAAATGAAGATCAGGGAAATAATTACTCAATATTCCAAGCTCCTTTGCCACTGTAAAGACCTCTGCACGTAAATAGCTGAGGCTGTGTATGAAAATTTCACTGATAGAGATAGGGTAGCAAGCATTCTAGTTGCTACACATGAGGTGGATCTAAAGGAGTTTCAAGAAAAGAACAAGGGAAACAAGGCAGAGCGGGATAAAATCCTAGCCAAGGTTGAAAAGAAGATGGAAGCAATCAAATCCTTGTGGGGTTTGATTAAGAATCAGCTTAAGGAGAGTTGTACCCCCAGATCACTCGTAGGATGGACACACTGGATGACCTTAGCAAGAAGTTAGAAGGAATTGTAGATATGCTGAATGCTAAGGGTGAAGAATTGAGTTTTGAGGAAGTGAGCACTCTAGTGGGTGACCTACTTCAGCAGGCATGGTGAAGTGGATGCCTGGGAAAATATTGAGGCAACAGTGAGGAAGGAGTTCCCACTCCTCTTACAACAATAGACATATTCTTCCATTCTTCCATTCCTTTCCACTCTTCCATTCTTCCATTCTTCATTCAATTTGTCTGGGTCCCACTATTATTTATTCTTTGGAGAAGTAGGATGTTTCCAAGGATGGAGAACACACTTAGTGTGGGGTGATGTTGGGCCTTGAAATATTGGCTAAGTACCAAAGGGGATGCACGCACAAGACCAATGAGAAGAAGGGCAGTGTAGGGAGAAGCACATAAGAAAAATAGTTTAAGAAGGGTTTAGGAGAAACCAAGGCATGTGCAAAAGGTAGAAACATAGGTTCAAAGGACTTAGCCATATTCAGGTATTCTTGAGGCACTTGAGGAAAAATGTGAGCCCGAATAGGTGTTGAGTGGATAAGGTGCCAACCTGGAACCTTGGAGGTCAAGAAAAGGATATTCCACATAGGAATATTCCCATAAGACATCATTACAGAGAGTGGAGGGTTTGTAAGGGATAAGCATTCACCATTGGAGGACCACATCGACACTTGGCACGTGATCTGTTCAGAAGAGAAGGCATGGTGGTGGGTGTTGAATCTATAAAGAAAGATGCTCATCAGACTAGAGATATAGATATGATAGACATGAATCTAAAGAGCATTCAAGAGGTAGAGAGAATGCATCAAGAGTAAGATGTTGAGTAACAGAGTGTTGAAGTAATGCTAGGGTTTATAGCACTTAGTGCTAAGGGTTGTGAGGGATATCATGAGCCTCTGTATGGCACTAAGATCTGTAACAAAGGTTAAAATGGAAGGGCATAGCTAGGATCTCATGCTAGGAAAGATCTATAGGGGTTGGGTCTCAAATATTTAATATGTATGGTCTGTGATGACCTCCTTTGATTGTAATGTGGCTACTAATGAATATATATAATATATATATTTTTTTCTACATATCATGTTTAAGGGTGTAAACCCTTGTGTTATATGACTGTCATGGTTCAAATCTAGTTTATTATGTTTATTACATTGTTATTAAGTTTTTGTAATGCATTGATGTGTGGATCTGTTAAGCTACCCCTTACGCTTATCTTCTAACTAAGTAAATGTACTTCTCAATCTAAAATTCATCCTCCACTTTGGCAAAACCTTCTCACAATGCTCACATAAAGGAGGGGCTCGACGCCCGCGCATGCCTCGGGTGAGTGCCCAGTGCCCACTGGGTGATAGGCCGACGTGCTTAGGGTTAAAAAGTAGTATTAAGGATAGATAAAATGAATACAACATAGCATATAATGATTAGGGATATGATTAACAAGATTAAAAAATATATTTTAAATGTGACCCTTAAAAAATTACATAGGGGAATACAGTACAAGGAAACATATTCTTAGAAAAGAAGAAAGTGAGATCCACATATTCCCCCAAGAAATTGAGAAGGGATGACACATTTTTGTATGTAGCCAAATAGTGAAGATATAGGTGACAATTGATAGACCCACTATAAATAGTATGTTATGAGAAAAAATGTAATGTTGGATGCATGAGTTGCTGCTATGTTAAATTTGTAGAATAGTGAAACATGGGTTCTTCCATAAGAAATTTTCAAGAGAATGAGGAGGTGGATTAACTGGGGTACTAGATTTTTCCATTTGTGTGACTTTACACTCAGTAGTTAGATGTCTAGAAATATATAATGATTCTGGTGAAATAGTGTCCTCTTCTTCATAAATAGGCTCAAGACGTTGCAAATGCTCATCAATGTGTTTTAACCATCACTAGATAAAGTATAATCAAAGTCATATTTTTCGTCAGTGTAGACATCTAAAATGCCGACATGATTGATTATGATTAATTTGTCCCGCATCATCACTATCCCAACATCATCCATATAATAATTAATCACAAGATTAATTATTATTAATCCATTTTTAATCATATTTACTCTTTATCATTTTATCATTTATCTAACCCTATCATTCCATTATTTAATCCTCTTAATTCATTATTTTATCCCATATTATCATTAATCAATTTTAGTCCATTATTATATCATATTATCCTATTATAATCCCTATTAACATTTTCTAGGAATTTAATATTCCTACATCTACCTACCTACCTACTCCTACACATAGCCTACACCTAGCCTTTCCATGTAACCTCACCCCTAATCATCTTTATTAACCTAATCTAACTCTAATCCTAATCATATCCTCACACTCTATAAGTCTAGAGGCTTCTATTTCTAGAAGCCTCTCTAAATTTCTCCTTCTATAGAAATTTTTAATTCAATGGAAGCTTCTTCCCTCCATGGAATTTTGAATTCAAAGTCTAGAGACTTCCACTCTAGAATCCCATTCTTATTCTCACCATTGCATTCTCCAACATGGCTTCATCTAGCCATTGAAATCCTCCACTCCTCAGCTATAAATTAAGCTCTCCTCCTCCATGAGAGCCAAGCAATCCATTCAATCAATAGAAACTCAACAATCTACTATTTTATTCATCCAATCAATCCATTCTATCATCACTCTATCATCTAATCTATCAATCATCATTATTCATCAAGTAATTCAAAGAAAAATCAAGGGGAGGTGCTGCCCATGTGTCTGCACTAAACATCTAAAGCAAAATTGGAGCATTAACCATCAATCAAGAGAAAATTCAACACATCAAAGGAGGAGATTTGCAACTGTATAGGTAAGTGTAGCTATTTGTCTCTCTCCCCCTTTCAATCCATTTCTCTATCTGAGGTTTTGTTTGAGAAGATTAGATTAGCAAAATTTTTTATTTTTCTTTGTTACATTTTGGTACCCACCGTGGGGCTTTACCCCCAACTTTTAATCATTTTCCATCTTATTTTATCCCTTGAATAGGCTGCCCAAGTTTTAGGAAGTTTTGTTGTCATTTACCCCTTCAAATTTGTAATTTTCAGGCTCAAATTCCATTTCTAGCACAAAAAAATGCCTTTTCTCTATGTATTAACACCTATGCAACACATAATGGATGCCTTTGACCTAAAATGGCACCTATGAAGTGTTTCAGTTCCTATGTTCATAAACTTTGGAACCTTTGCTGATACTTCAATGCCTTTGTTAAAAACCAAAAAAGTTTTGCATATTTTTTTCAGTAGTTTCCGACCGTGTTTCCAATCCTATTGTCATTTGCACATTAATGCACGTTATGTGACTATGAACACATGTTTACAAAGCCTAGTTGTATATAGAACATTTTTGTAGAACTAAACAATTGTGTAACATGTTTGTCATATTGGCAATTTCTATAATTTTGTATCAGTGCCTTTGCACTACTTTGGTGCCTATGACCTTGTCAATCAGTGCCTTTGTAGAATCATAGTTTTCACTTACAACTCACAATCTAACTATGTTTTCAAGTGTTTTTGGTGGTTTTTTACAGGTCTAACATTATGTTTTTATAGGTTTATTATAGAAACAAGGGGATATTCTTTCCATTTTTATATTTATCTAACCTTTTTTGTGATTTTAGGATTGGAAACTACTAATCCATTTTGTTTTGCAACTTGTTTGGTCCAAGATATTGGGTTCAAAAATCAAACTACTAACCCTTGTTTTGTAGGGCCTCCTCTTGAAGACCCAATCATCAAACTACTAATATTTATTGTTTCATTTTATCATATTTTATCTTACATTTATCATCATTTTTGTGTTTTTCCTTTGTTTCTTGTTCATCTCAAAGGAAAACCCATGTATGCTCTCCTCTCGCATCCTAGGATGATCTTGAGGATCAAAATTGGCTAGCCTTCCCATTTTTATTTTGTAGGGGAAATGCAACATGGAAGTGATATCCACACACTTTTCATAGTCCTAGGGGTATCGTGAGACTGTGGGATTCATCTCCACGCACATAGACACACCCCGTGTTCTTGGTATACAAATTCTTAGACAACTGTCGTTATTGGCTAAGCACTTGCTTGTTTTAAGAGAAACGTAAAGTGAGGGCCTTCCACGTCCCAATACCCAGGCCTTAGAAAACATCCTTGCTAACATGGACTTGGGCCCCATGTACCACAAGGTATATCGGGGACTCCCTAGTGAGCTTGTACATCCTAGACTAGGTAACCTCTTTGGCCACATATCAAGCTATAGTGTCAAGGAGGCCGCACTTCCCAAGATCACTCAGTAGCCAACCCCACAGCTTGACACATAGGTGGAGAGCCAATTGTGGCACCATTTTTGGTGTGTGGTATTGAAAGCGGGATATAGTTTGATTGCAATCCCACTTGACTAGTTAGGGTGTGTGTTGTATGTTTTTTGCTTGTTTGTGAACACCCTTAACAATCCTATCACCTTAAAATCTTAATCAATCAAATCATCCATCCTTATTCACACAATCCCAATCCAAATCCCATCACCATCCTTAATCAACCAACCTAATCCAAATATAATTCCCCACACATATCTTATCAAACCATGGGATTTGATCCTCAATCCCCATCCTTTCCAAACCAACATCCAAACCCCTACCTCTTTTCTAAATCCATCAACCAAGCTATCCCATCATCCCCCACCCATAAAAGTCAACCATCTCACATTTGATCATGAAGTCCCACACACTATCTAACACCTTAATAAACAAATCTCAAATCTCACATCCTACCTCAACCAATCCCCTCCTTTCCATCCAAATCAACCATCCCATGTTGATCCTAACATCCTAAAAACCATCCAACAACTCAATCAAAAAATATCCAATCTTAAATCATGTATCAACCAATCACCTCCTAAACCATCATCTCCAACCAACCCCATCCACAATTTCCCCTTCCTAAGATCCCTACCCCTCACCCCATTGACTTCCTCTTTGAGGAACCTAAATCATCTCAATCCACACCCTGACCTAATCAACATAAACCACTATCCCCACAAGCCAATTTCATTGACTTTGACTACCTCACTAACTTTGACCTAGACCAAGAGGACCTTCTTTATGTCCTTGCTAATCTAGTCACCAATCTTAAGTCCACACAACCATCCCAAATTCTAACCTCCAAATCCCCTATCAATCATCATGACCTACACCTTCCTTCCATCAAAACTCATGCAAATAATCTCACCACCATCCAAAACCTCAACTCCTAAATCCAATAATCATAAAACCTATCATCAAGTCCCATTCACATATCCACAACAATCCCAACAACTTCATCCAAAATTATCATCCCCCACATCTCATCTTAGTCCTCCATCCTCATCATCTTCATCACCCCAATCTGATCCTACAAATTTCTCCTAGATAGTCCCACATCCCCTAATCCACCATCAAATTCAGCCTCTAAGCCTATTTCATCCCCTCCATCACCTACACACAATCCTATAAAAAATATCTCATCCACCATGACTCCTAAGTCACCCTCATCCCCTTCTATCCCCAATCCTAAACCATCTAATGTGGCTCCTACACCACCCTCATCCTCTTCATCCATACCTAATCCTATCTTAACCCATTCATCACCTAAACCTAACACTATCCTATCCTCCAATCCTACTTTATCTCCACCATCCACAAATCCTAAAACATCTAACGTGACTCCTAAAGTCACAAACTCCTAAACCTAAAAAATCCAATCCCAATCCTTTCCCCACCCCATCTCCTACCCAATCTAATGAGCCTCCTATGCCACCTTCATCCCCTAAATAAACCAAATATAATGTGGTTCCTACACCACACCCATCCCCGAAATCTCCTTCATCCCCAACATCACCCAAATCTAATGTGACCCCCATATCACACCCATCCCCTTCATTTAAATCTACTCCATCCCCCTTCATCTACATCTACTAATCCAAAAAGTCCAATCCTAAGCCAAAACCATCTACCTCAAAACCACATACTCTAACCAATCCAAAATCAACCAAATGTACTTTGGCCTCCAAGCCAAAACCATCCACTTAGGCCCCCATTCCTAATCCATTCCCCTTCATCTTCTAAGCCACAACAATCTAATCCAACTCATAAATCCAAATCAACCAAAACATCTCATAATCCACCCAATCCTGCACCTTTACTTCCTACTCCCCCAAAACCATTTAACTAAAACACTTCACTCCTTTAGGAGAATCCTTGACCACCATCTTCCATCATCTAAAAACCTTCAACATGATCATCCATCCCCCAATCAAATCACATGATAAAAACCTTCCCAAACCATCTTGGTATCAAGAACACTATTATTGTGACTTCCATTGCACCCATGGACATTCGACAATCGTTACATGTAATTTAGGTCTTATGTCCAAAACCTCATTAACCAAGGAATTCTTGTCTTTGTACCTCTTTATCCACCACATTTCCATCCCAATCCTCTCCCTAACCATCGCCCACCATCCAAATCCCATTCGACATCCAAACATCATCATCCATCCAAATCTCATCATACATCCAAACATCCCTCACCATACCAAAAAACCAAAACAAATCTCACCTCCCATCCTTTGTTAAGTCTGACCTCTTAGCAGATGACAAAAATACAACCCCCTAGTCTCATCTTGACAACATGGAATCATCTTCCCCATCCACTTCATATCCTATAGCCAAAAATATGTTTGCTAATATGAAACATTGAGGTAAAGGATTAGGCATCCATGAACAAGGCATTCACGAACCCATCTCCCTTCATCAAAATCCAGGTTGTTTAGGCTTAGGGGTATAAACCTAACACTACCAATATCCCTCGCACTACTCCATCACAACCCATTTCTACCACTCCTCTTGTTGTTCCTACCATCCCAACCACTCAACCCAATCACAAATCGTTTAATCCCCTATAAATACCAAACACCTAAAAATGGATTGAGCACATAATTCCTCACCTGTGCATGATATATTCTCTTCCTTCCCACCCATCCTCCTTCCATGCAACATCCAAATCCATTTGACATCTAATCCATTCTTATCATCATATCCATTCATATCCTCTTCAAATCCATTAATTTGAACACTTGATCAGCTTTCTCACACATGTTGTAAAAAAATAGTACCTACTATAATTGTGTGACCTTGGTCTATCATTACCTCCAACATTCAAGCACAATTGTCCTCCTAGAGATCCACACACTTTAACACACTTAATCAACTTTTGGTGAATAACCTTAGGTGCATATTTTTACACTCTAGCCAATGTCATCTCCACACTCATTTCCATCCCCCCATCAAGCCACTAGTGATTCTTAACCCCTTGAGAGTTCTCAAGAGAGTGGAACCTCTTTATGCAAAAAATCCAAATATCAAAAAGAAAAAAATCATATCTAAAATTTAAAATATCAAAATAAAATCCACCTCAGGATTCTCTCTAGGGGTGTTTCTAGCATCTCTACCGGGGATATGGACGCCTGGCTGGTAGTAGAGAATTGTTGTGACAAGAATCAAATGCATCTCCATAGGGGCTATGGATGTCTGGATGACAGTGGAGAAATGCATGTCTTAGCCTTCCATTCACCCTCCATCCACCTATTTGGTTTAATCACTCCCTATACATTGGAAAGGTTGTCTTTACACACTACCCATTAAGTATTCACTTCCAGTGGTAATTGAACCATCACAATCACACACACTTTGATCTTGTAGAGACATAGGGCTTGCATGTTGCCAGGTATTGTTTAGACCCTGGTCACACTTCTGTTTTAGTCCAACTTTTTCCTTACAACATGTGCCGTTAAGCTCATATTTTGTTCATCAACTGATGTTATTTTCCTTCCATCCATCACATCCACATCCTTTTTCCCTAGGATTGAACATCTATGGGTAGATGATGATATTTTCCTTTTCATCCAATCCTCCTTTATGTCCCTTTTCAACTGTCATCATCATGACTAGGGGAATCCTTACTACCATCCACTGGGGGCATCATACATTTTATATAACCCTCACTTTCCATCCTACCCTACACCTGGGGGAAAATCAAACCCATCCATCCACCCACACAGGCCACCCTACTTTACACTTGGGGGCACACCACATCTATCCCTCAATCCATCCCCCATATACCTGGGGGCATATCTTATCATCTTCCATATCCCCTATCTTATCCTATACCACATCCCTCATCCTATCTATCTATCTCTCATCCCACATCCCATCTAATCCTAACCTATCAACCAATCCCTATCCTATCCAACCCATATAATTTCCCTCAATTCATATCCCCTATATCTAGGGGCCTATCTTATCATCTTCCATATACCAAATCTTATCCTATACCACATCCCTCATCCTATCTATTTATCTTCCATCTCACATCCCACCTAATCCTAACCTATCAGCCAATTCCTATCCTATCCAACCCATCCAATTTCCCTCAATTCATCTCCCCTATACTTGGGGGGATTTCTTATCATCTTCCATATCCCCCATCTTATCCTAAACATCCCTCATCCTATCTATCTATCTCCCATCCCACATCCCATAGAATCTTAACCTATCAACCAATCCATATTCTATCCAACCTATCCAATTTCCTCAATCCTTCCCTTCTACCCTACCTAAACACACTTTAGGACTTATAAGAGAAAGTCACATCCCACCTTGTATCCCATCCCATCCCCTCATGAGCTATCCCATCCTGAATCCTTTCATCTTACCTAATCTCAACCATTCCCCCATCCTAATTCCAAAATCTCAACATCCAACTTTAAATAATCTAAACATCCAAAATCAAAAATCTAAAAATCAAAACATTCAAAAAATCCATAAAAAGATCACAAAATTACACCAACAAAAAATACAAAAATACAATGTGTGTGTTTTCAATGCATGTATGCATTTACATTTTGGCTTTATGAGGCCCCTTTAGTTTTTTTTCTTGCTTAGTCTACAAATATGAGGACATATTTTTTGTATTAATGATATGAGGCCCCTTTTGTTTCTTTTTCTTTTTCATGGTCCAATGATATGAGGACAATATTTTTACATTAATATGTCCAATGATATGAGGACAAGGGAATTTGGTAATTCAATCATCATGGTATTTATACCTTGGTGCATTTTACTTTATGCCACATCCATCAAACTGCTAATGATGATAACAATGGGAACTTTATGGTAGCACACCCCCTTCTATCATTATCATTTAGCCTTATCATCATCCAACCTAATCCTCATCCATCATCTATAACTATATAACCTCATCATCCTCCTATCTAATAAATCCTTTATCAATCAATCAATATCCACATCCCAATATTATCCTCTCATCCAACATCCAAAATCCTCACCCCCTTGGCTGGGGAATCTTATAACATCCTCTCATCAATCAAACTCAAACATTATTTCTCATTTCTTCATCAATCATCATCCCAATCCTCTCCTAATCAATATCATCCAAATTTATCAAAAAACAAATCCTTATTCTCTCATCAAACATCCTCAATATTCTTAATCCTCCAAATCCAACATCAAATCTAATCAATCATCAAATCCAACATCTTCAATCAAGCATCCTCAATTTCAAATCCTACCCTTCAATCCTTGACTAGGGCATCCTATACTCAAAATCCTCAAAACCTAACCCCTTGACAAAATCTTCTAATCCACCAATCCTAAATATTCACCCTTGTCATACAGTTATTGACTGGGGCATCCTCTACTCCAAAATCCAATATCTCCTAATCTTCTAATTTTAATCCTCTGAATCCTCATCCTATATCCTAATCCTACATAAAAAAATCCTAAATCCTAATATCCTTACTCTAACCCCTTGACTGGGGCTAATCCTATAATCCAACCCATTTAATCTCAATATTCTAATCCTCTAATCCTCCTAATCATGTATAATCCTCAATCTTCTAATCCTCTAACCCTCTCTCATATACTAACTTGGGCCTCTCCTCTTTTCGAGTGGTTACCCGACTCATTCCTTCCCTACCTAACCCCTTGAGGGGGAATCATATCACCATCCTAACATCTTATTTTCTTTTTATTCAAATGCTTCATTGCTACACAATAACCACTTCAAAGAGGGGAAAAATGTAGACATCTAAAATTTCAACATGCTTAATTATGATTTATTTGTCCTGTAAATATCCTAACATCATCCATATAATAATTAATCACAAGATTAATTATTATTATTTAATCCATTTTATCATATTTACCCTTTATCATTATTAATCATTTATCCCAAAATTTCAATCCTTTTAATTCATCCATTATATCCCATTTTATCATTAATCATTTTTATTTCATTATTATATCATATTATCCTATTATAATCCCTATTAACATTTTCTAGGAATTTAATATTCCTACATCTACCTACCCCTACCCTACACATCCCTACACCTATCCTTTCCATGTAACTTCACCCCTAATCATAATTTATTAACCTAATCTAATCATAATCCTAATCACATATTCACACCTCTAAATCTAAAGGCTTATATTTCTAGAAGCCTCTCGAACCTTCTCCTTCTATTGAATTTTTAATTCAATGGAAGCTTCTTCCCTCCATAAATTTTGAATTCAAATTCTAGACTACTTCCACTCTAGAATCCTCTAATCCTCACATGCATTCTCCACCGTCGATCCAAATCCAACTTAACATTCATCCTTGACATTGAATCATCCACCCTTTAGCTATAAATTTAGCTCTCCTCCTCCATGAGAGCTACTGCACATGAACGTGGAAGAATCCATAACAAAACTTTTTACATTTTATGTCTTCAATCATCCAATCAATCCATCCACTCTATCAATCCATCTTCAATATACTCTGAATCAAATCATCCTTCATAAATCATCCAGACAATTCAAGGCAATGAAGGAGAGGTGTTGCCCAAGTGACTCCACATAAAATATGAAGCAATACAACAATCCATCCAAGAGAAAATACACCACATCGAAGGAGTTGTGAAACTTATAGGTAAGTGCAGTTATTGAGTTCTCTCCTTATTTCCATCCATTTCTCTATCAGATGTTTTCTTTAAGAAGACTAGATTTAGGAATCAATTGGTTTACTTTTGGTTTCTAACTTTCAGATAATATTTACTTGCATTACACTATCCTCTGATCATCCTACACACTATCACCCATTAGGATAAGAGAACCTAGGTGTTATTGTCCCCTTTGGGAACTTATCTTATTTTCCAACCTTTTCTTAAATTTAAAATTCCATTTTCATTATTATCTTTTCTAAATTACATCCTCTCATTTTGGATCAAATTTTTAGTTGTTAATGATGAAATTCAGGAAAAGGAATCATATATATACATGAATTACTCATAATTATTATGGGTTGGGAAATTTAGGATATTACTTTGTCAAAGAAAAAATCTCAAGCACTTCATTTTCGCTACATCATTCGCTATATAGGAGGGGCTATTTCTGAATTCCATCTCACACATTCATCTTGGGGTTAAATTAGTTGTATCTCACTACCTTGGTGAGATTGAAACATGAGAAATCTATATTTAAGGGACATTAGTCTCTCAAACACAGACTATAACTACATTGAGTCTGAAATGTAGTGCAGTGATTGGTGAAAATCACATAGGGGTAACCTTTGAGGTCATTCTGACTCAAGCATATGCATTATTTATTCAATCTATTATATTTGAGCCTTGTACATATATCTAGGGGTTTTCTTGTAGGAACATGTGTGACATTAAAACCCTACAAGAAATCTAGAGTTATAAATAGTGTAGTGAAGAGGAAAATATTAGACTCTGAAAAGATCAAATCCAGAGATGTTTCCAAGACACTAGTGCCTAGTTCAGACACTAGTGTTTGAGTTGGTCATGTTCTCTTTTGGGAGGATATCTATGAAATACTATAATATCTCTATTCTCTAGATGAATATTACTCAATTAATATCTAGCATATTCCTCCCATTCACCATCCTAGAATCAATCCAGAAGCTCAGATACAAGCCAAGCCATTTTTATCCTCTCATTTCTTATAAGTTTTTGCCATTACATAGTAGATCTTGTTTATATCTGTTATATTAGTTTGATCAATAGTCCTTTTATTATATTTAAATTACATTAAATAACCTATAAAAAAAGTGAAATTATAAATAATAGATAATACTTCACACCCACTAAGGAGGGACGATTAATCAAAGTACCTTGAGATATAACTCATATAAAACAGATTTCTAAAACATCACTCAAAATCCATTTCTCATAACAAGCCTCCTAGAAATGGAGCAACCCCTAGTCAATATTTAAAAATTGCATTTACAAACTAGCCATACAAATGTTTCTTCCTCTAGTGGCCCAAATCCACCACTTGATCCTAATCTCATGATTACAAAGTTGTTGGATAAAATAGTCATTACAAAATCTTCTATCACTTCTAGAATGTTCTAAATGTAATCTTATTTTTGAAATTGCTTCTTAAATAACATAAGTCCTCATATGTCTCAATCAATATTATACACATCTTTTCCTTTGGATGCCGATGTGAGTCCCATCCCTCCTCCTCCAATTCATAATAAATTTCTTTAAACAGTACATAAAGGACACCTATATCCTTACATAGCTTATATAAATATAAGGGGGAAATATCCTATAATTTCTTATGATGGGTCAATTCATCCATCCATCTACCTCAAAACCTTTGGAAACATCTACAAGGAATGTATTAAAACCATTACTTATGCTACAAATAAGTTCCTAGAAAAAACCTTCATATGACATGCTTTACAATGTTATAATAAACTCCCTTCACACTCTATAGTTGATTTGGAAACTTTTGTCAAAGATTTAGTGAAGGAGTTTAAAAAACATAATATCCCTGAGAAAACATTCTAAAAATTCATCAATTTAATGTAATATCCTGAATGAATAACTCATGATTTCATCAAATGATGGGATATTTTATCTAATCAAGCCAACCATCATATTGATGATAAAAATGTTTTTTAACTCTTCCTCAATAATCTTTTTCCTAATATCCAATAAATTCTAATCCTTCTCTCCCACAAAATTAGAATATGCTTTTGAGAAGACCAAGTGCCATGACTACATCATGAAAGAATTTGAAAAATAACCTAAACTTTCAAGCACCCAATCAACATCTAATGCCATAAACCCTCAAGACATTTCTAAAGGAAAATATATTACACATTCCTCTTTAAAAAATGTTAAAGTTTTATTTCTCATAACCAACCTTGTCACGTGAAAAACTATTACATGTTATTCCCACCCATTGTATCGTTCCTCCCACCAAGAAAAAACCATCTTCCTTGAATCCTGATGTCTTCTAATATTCGCACATCACTATAATTCACTCCCACGAGGATTATAGGGATATTAAGAAGAAACTCCATCGATTTATCCCTTAGATGCCAATTTGAATCTAAAATATTTATCTACAAATGTTATGAGAAATATAAACCCCTTGTACAAGCCCATAAGACCACTAATATATGATCAACAATAACCAATAACCTATGAATGAATGTTTTGATATTATTGAAGGGCCTATGATCATAATTACCTTAATTCAGAATATGAAAATGTTTCTAAGGTAAATTTCCAATGTAATCCTTCACATAAGGATCCCATAAAAAAACCCAAAAACCTTCATCTACTAACCAAAAACTTAATGATGCCTCTCATGTTTGATATAATGATGAACTCATTCTCTTAGTTGAGCCTCATCCCAAAATCACTCTTCCCTAAACTTCATAATCTTAGAAATCTATATCCTATAGTCACAAAATCATGCACTTAATATTGCATTTATACCACCATGCATGTTATTTTATATATGGATGTCATGTAAGAAAATTATTTACTAATGACCTATCCCCTAGTCCCGTTGTCAGTTACTTGGTTGTCATCATCATTTTTCTTGCATAGTCGTCAGTTTATTTGCATAGTTCTAGTCATCTCCTAGGGAGTCTCAAGTGTTGTTATTTGGTCATTTTTAATTTTTAGTATTTGAATAGGGTTCCTAGGGTAGGATTAGGGCACACGTGCACCTCGGTCCTTACTTTTAGCCTCCTTTATTCCTGTAGCACTTGGGTAAAATTTAGAGTTTTGAGGTCAGTCTTTATAATTTTCCCTTGCATCCCCCTAGGTAATAATCGGCATGTTGGTTCATTAGTGTCAAAATTTAAACAAGATATATCTATATAAACATAAAATACTCCTTATCTTAAGGGAAAACTATCTACTGTTAAGGGCTAGCTATCTACTAAGGAAAAGGACTACATTTAGGCACCATTACATCACATACACACTATATAGGAAAGGAAAGTCTATTTTATTTCATCCACCATTTCACATCACATGTAGCTATTTCCCACTATCTTTGTGTCGTTGACACTAGGGCGCCCTAGAAACACAATTACACACACAAGCACATAGAACTACATTGGGTCTTAGATGTAGTGCAATGCTCAATTGTAAGTTCACTTTGTTGACATCTTAGGATAGTTTGACCCCTCATTTTGCATCTTTATTTTTAGGATTTGATGTGGTTTGAGGGTTTTATAGGATATTACTTGTGCTATAGATTTACAAGTACCTCGGCAATCTAAGTGTGACATACAAGTGATCATCGACGAGTAAGTGTGAAACCCTAGCGACACTGAGGAAACTAGGTTTTGACCTTTTCAGAAGACTCCAACACCCCACAAAGGTCTCAGGCACCCCATGAACCTTCTCTTCTACCCATGCACCCGTGTCCAGGCCAGTTTGCAGATTCCAGGATCTCGATCAAGCATTTTTAGTTTACTACACAACCTGTTCATCAGCCTCTTCCAGTTCAAATATACTTCAAGATGGGTGGAATGAAGATAAGTGCCGTATATTTTGCATTTTCTTTCATAGTTGCATCTATAAAAAATTCTTAGCATTTGTATCTTACTATATATCATTCTAGTAGTTTTCTAAACTTAGATTTTAATAAAATATTTCAGATTTTATTGAATCATTTTGGTGAAACCAAATATTATAACTCCTTTCCCTAGGATCCATGAAATCCTAATGGCTAAAGATATCTCTTCTTCCCCTAGGTAAGCTATGCATCACGAGAGTGTGAATCCTATACTTGATGATGCTGTTGAGTCTAAATTGCTTGATCTTTATTAGTATGATCAATTTGATACTAATGTTCAAAGATTTCTTGATGCTAATGAAAACATGATTCCTACTAGCTTTGAACACTCTACTCTTAGAATTGTGCCTAACACTCAAATCTTCTCTCGATGCACTCCTTATTCTATAGGAACTAGGAATACTCCACCTTCTTCTATTTATGCTAAAACTCTTGATGATGCTATTATTGATTATATGCTTGGTATTGATTGCGATAATGTAGATAAAAAATCATGATGAAAATGTACATATGCATGATGTTATTTCCCATACTAGTCAAGATGAATGTCAAGTTATATCTCATGTTTCTCCTATTTTTGAACATGCTTTTAATGATTGTAAAGATACATCTCATGCCAGCTCTTCTCTTACTTTATTATATGTTAATGAAACACTTGTGAATTTTTTTCTGATGCTGAGTATATTTCTGAGCATGAACATGTTAGTGCTGATTCTACTTCTCTTAAGACTACTGAATATGAATTTTCTACTCCGCTTTCATCTATTTCTGAGGTTGTATTTAATAGCATGCTTGATGATTCTCCTCCTATTATTTTGTCTCTTATCACTTCTTCCGATGTTACTCTTAATGTTTCTATCAATATTTCATCTTCTTATCTTCGTATTATTCATTCTTCTCTTCCTTCTTTGAATTTGATTCATTTTGATGTTCCATGTTCATCCCCATCTCTTACTTCTTTTGCACCTAAATTTAGTGTGCTTGTTACATCTCATCCTCCACTTCTTCTTCTATGTGCCCATGATCACTCATAATGGAAAATTGCAACCTCTCAATGTGCCTCTCACATCTCCTACAATTCCTTCACCTGATATTTTGTCACTCACGCATGCTGTTGGACAATTACAATATCAAGTCCAATCTCTAACTCTTGAAATCAAAGCCTACTATGCGTCTATTGATAATAATTCTCTTCATGGAAATCCTATTCCAAAGAAAATTTACAATTTAACATTTCCTAAGGATTTCATTATATCAACATTCTCATGCTTTGATAGCATTGGAAATCCATATCTACATCTCAAGAAGTTTCGTCTAGCTATGAAATCTTATTCAAATGATCGATTATTACTAAAAGCTTTTTATTAGTGTAGTTGGTGAAGCTATTCAATGGCACACTCATCTAACTTTTGGATCTATTAGTAAATATTATGACATGGAAGATGATTTTCTAAGACACTTTATGCTAAATAATTCTCCAACAGTCACACATGATTGCTTACCTGACTTACATCAAAGAAAGAAAGAACCCATTCTTGATTACATTCTACACTTCAATTCTTGCATACATCAACTAGTGTTTCAGCTTGTTGATTTAGAAAAGAAATTTATGTTTTATCATGGCTTGATTCCTACTTTAAAAGAATGCTTACAATATGACACATGCAAATCATTTACACTCTTATGCTATAAGGTCATTTATCTAGAACAAGATTTAATTGCTACACATGTTATAGATCCTCTTGTTGTTTTTGCTACTATTGCATCATCTTATACTTATTCAACTCTTCCATATGTTCAACATCCTCCAAGGTCTACATAATCCATCTTGTAAGCATATTCCATCTCCTCTACCACATAAGCGTCCTCCATATCTGCCACCACATTGTTCTCTGCCTAAGTCTTCGCCATCTCCTACTTGGGAGCCATTACATTTCTTGCACTTTGCTAAGCCTCATGATGTGATGCATGGTTTTCTTGATAAACACTTAATTCACTTTCCTTCTAATCAGCATCATCCTCTGCATCTCTTTCATCACCAGTGTGATCATCGCTATTGCAATTATCATTGTATCAATGGCCATTGTGACAATGACTATTATGCCCTTCATGAAAAATTACAACAATTCAAGGAAAAAGGTGCCATTTTTTTCAACTCTCACTCTCATGAGTGGTCTATTTCTCTAATTATGTATAAACATGCTACTAGTGTATTGACTGTTATGTATTCAATGTCCACTATGTAATGCTTTATGGTTTTAATGGATAATTTTGGATGGATTCTAGTTGTGGATATCTATGAATATGGTGATTTAATGGTGCAATTGATTTTGGTTATTGTTTGAACCATTATTTATTTTTATTATATGTGTTTCAAAAGTGACTTGAAGGTAATGGTTATTTGTGCTTGAATGGTCTCTTGATTGAATATGAATATGAACATGTATACTAGCTTCCTGCCAAACATCTCAAAGGAGTGACCTAGTAGTTGCATGCGCTTTGGGTGAGAATTCAGACCAATCTGAATGAAGTGCCAACACATATATCCTTTGAAGTGAAACTAATGATTTCATTTTGGTTCCGCTTTTAGGACCTCTTTTCAAGTTGTTTTCCAGGATGTTGCATGTAGATGACGTATAACCTATCTTTGGAGAGAATTGAAAGTTGGGTAGAAGATGAACAAGATAAGTTTGCACAGAGGTAAAATACTGGACCTGATTTTAATACATGAAAGTGGGTGGAAGATAATATTTATCATGAAGTGTATGAGTCATTCTTCAAATTCTTCCCAGTAGAGTTATACCAGTGGTTGACAATGTATGCATTGATATGAGCTTACTGTCCTAGGCCAAGGATTTGGACACAAGAATATTACAAGACTCTTTTTTATACAGATGAGGATTGGACCAAAGATTTAGATCACTAGTGGGTAGGCGTGTTGTAAAATTATATATTAGAGTACACAATTACCACATATTGTTTTCCAGAAGAAGCTAAGTTTAAGTTCTTACGCGAGCCCAGAGGATATTACTTACACACAATACCCTTAACGATCAAGATCTTGATGATAGAATTGGATTTGGAGATATTTCCTATGGCTATATAAATCCCCACTATGAGCAAGGGAAGGAGTAGGTGTGGAAAAGGATGGCAGCCCTAATGGAAGATAGATATGGAGAAGAAAGAAGACTCAAGTATAATGAAGCGTGGGAAAGGGAAATTGAAGTAGCACTATAATTGAGAAGAATGATCACTTGTGAATGTTTTGAAGCTCTTGTGGAAGGTGAGGAGCTATAACATTATGTCCTCCCAGCCTTGGGAAAGTGCAGTAGATATTCCCCATCAGTTTTGGATGAGAGTGCGTTAGAGGAGAGAATGAGAATCGTGGGCATGCATCTAACTCACGTGGCTACCTAACCCTTGCAATTGGTGTTTCAGATCCAAAGGTTTTCGAACGACATAACCATGAGGGTAATCAAGAAGATATAAGTAGATATATTTTTGTGTTGAATCATGAAGTACATCAGACTAGTAACGTGCCCATTGTAGCACACCACACGCTAGTGTTTGGGAGTAATCTTGCTGATTTTTTTAGGAGCATCAATAAGGTAGAGTATTGGCATGCAGACCATTAGAAGCACTTATGTAGGCATTGTGATAGAACAAACATAGGGTGTCTAGTTTAGTACAACAACTAGGACATAAGGAAGTTCATCGACGGGACCACATCCCGCAACAGGGGGTGTAGGAGGTTTAGAATGGTCAGGCCAACAACCACTTGGATGAAATATTGGTAGAGGATCTAGGTTTGGTCCTAATCCAAGGAAATGTTCACCACCACAATATCCACCACCAAATAAACCCTAAAATACACCACCTAAATTCTATTTTGAGATGCCCACTCCACTTACTAAAATATAGAGGTATCGAAGATGCAACAGAGCACGTGCATAAGTGTGAATTACTATGGCATGCTAAGGAAATTACAGCTTTAGATAGGAAGGAAAGCCAATTTTCCACTACACTTCAAGGGTGCACACATGTTGGTATAAGAAGTATGACCCACATAAATTTATTGAGTTTCACATTGTAGAGTTTGAGTAGAAGAGCTTCAATGAGCTTAAAGATATCAAACAAGGTTTATCCAAAATCATGAGAGAGTATGATTCATGTTTTAAGACCTTATTGTCCAAATTATCTTATGATATCCATCCAAATCAGCATACAAAATGGTTCGTTGGAGGATTGCTGACTCTGTTCCAAAGATCTTTATCTCATAAGACATATGTGGATCAATGCAAGGCCTTGGAAGCAGCTCTGTGCACTGAAGTAGTTGGAAGTGCTGATACTGGAGTGATCCCATTCTTGGAAGCATAGATAACAAAAATGGCTAAGCAATTAGAAAATATCTCTATCGGTTCAACAGACAAAATGTGCAGTGGTATATGATGCATTGATTGTGAGGTTGAAGAACATACCAAGGATAAATGCCCACACATGACAGTGCAAACATTGTTATAGAATTATGAGATTTACCACAAGGACCATGATTTTTGGAATTGTCCTCTCTTAAAGCATGCAACTATAAAGAATGTATTTATGTACTATAAGATTTATGATGCACACACTCATGATACAAAGGATTGTTAACTGATAGATCAAATTTATGAGGCATGCGAGATTGGATTATGATAGACCACGGTGGAAAGAAACTCTCAAGTACAGAATGCTCAACCATTTGAAGAACATTACCACTTGAGGAGGTGGATTCTATGGAGGATATAGAAGCAAAGGTCACAGTGGTAGAAGTAGATTTCTGCATGGGACCTATTATACTTATGGGTCCTCAAATCATTACTAATGTGATTGTCCCTAAAATATAGTATGTGCTTATTGTGGAAAGCAACACAAGCTCAAGGAATTCCCTGACCTTTATGAGTACATGTGTAAGAACAAGAAGGACAAAGGCACAAGGATGATTGAGGTACAATGCACAAAGACTGATCAATAGATTCTTGAGAAGATGTCTGATCTTGAGTTATAACCTGTATTGGTTATTACACATGCTAAAGCAACATGTGCACATGAGCCTCTTAAGGCCAAACCAATCATCATGAGAGAAGTAATACATGTCAAGTATCCAGATGTTGCACATCAAAAGGAATTTTACAAAGAAACTATGGGATTCATTAGTGAGCTATAGCGTGAGATCCAATGCTTGAAGGAGTAGGTGCAAGAGAGAGAACATGTGAAAAATACTGAGATCCCATAAAATGATGTGAATGATATGAAGGAGGTATGTAATTTGTTGCGCCAGGAGAATATCATTCCTCTGTTAGGGGAATGGCTGCATAAAAAGGTCCCATGCATTAGAGTTGAGCACATGTGACATATACTACATATAAACTTTCCACCATATAACTATGAGTATGCTAAGGAGATTACATTGGATGTAGTGATTGATAAGAAATATCCTGATAGATGTAAGTGCTGAGGCTAATGTGTTGAATTTGGATGCATGGAATCAAATGGGGAGACCTACATTATATAAATCCTTAAATGTTTAATATATGGTGAAAAAAACAAGGGCTATTCCTGTTGGGGTGATAAAGGGTGCTTCCATTACAATTCAAGGATCCAAGTTTATTGGATATTTTGAGGTATTGGAGCACTACTTGGACGTACTTGGTGTTATGCGAATAATGTTGACTTGCGTTTCAATAAGGGATACATACAATTTGAAAATAAGGATTAGCATATGATTATACCTTTGGCTGAGGCAAGAGCTACACCTTACATCAAGCCTCTGAGAAAAGAAGTGTTGGAGGTGAAAAGGACTGAGAGGGGGGTTAATTAGTCCCCAATAAAAAAATTTCAACACTTTTGCTTCAAACCCTAACCACACATGCTCATATGCAACATATCAAATCATAAAACCTTCCTAATAAAGTGAAATTAATACAATGAACATAACATGATCTAAAAAAAACATATATGGATAATAATATTAGATCAATGCACTTATATATAAGTTCAAATCAGATCACACAAAATAACGTCTTCAACAATGATCCACAAGATATAACAAAGTTATCTCAATATAATTAATGTCTCATGAATAGATATGAAGAGATAAAACTATGAGAATGTCTTAAAACTTCAAGATTAGATCTGAAAAATCATTATTCACCTATAAATAACATCATCCTGCTATGAGGATAGCATCCAAACTCAAGCACTCAAGTTCTCTCTTCTTCTCCAACTCGCTGTCAAAGAAACATGGCCACCATTGTACTTGCTCAAAATCTTCTCATGAAAAATCAACTAGAAGCTGTAATAGAATGAGATTACAGGTGTTTTGGGCTAGGCCCAAAGGGTTTTTATTTTCAGAGAAAAGGTTCTTCAAAAGAAGACAAGAGGGGGTTTCAAAAAGCTAGAACTATTATGCCCAAAAACTCCATTTTATACCCTTTTCTTAATTCAAAGGAGGTCAGTCCCTCATGATAAATTCAACCCATACATCATTAAAAAACATCCCATATCTTTTTCACAACAATTAAAAGTGAACCAAGTAGGTCAACCTAGCAAAAACCTTTTCATTTCATGATCCAAAAATCACTAAAACACATGCATTGGGATGCCAAAATTTTCCTCATTCCAAAACCATGCTTACTAAAGCTCCCTTGTTCATAAAACATGATAAATACATAATTTAAACATCAAAATTGGTTTAAATTTTCATGAAACAATTAGATTATTTCGTTTAATGGGCCCAGTGTCCTTTGTATTTCTCAAAACTGTTGTTTCCTGCACCCTTCAACACCCTGGAAACTTCATCTGGTCACAAAATGAATTCTAATAAACCAAATTATTCCATGTGACCACTAAAAATAAATTTCATAACTTTTAGAAAAATTCTAAGAATGTTAGAAGTCATGAAACATCTCTCTTTTCAAACCACAACAAGATTTTCTTTCACCAAATCAACTTGCCAAAACATCTGTCTCCAAAGTTTAGATAATAAAAAAATTTACAATAACATTCAAGAGTTAAAATTGGATTCATTGGATGCCAAATTAATCCCTCTTCATATTACAGGTGATAGGAAGCATCAACCAATCCATATCATTCTTCAAACACTATCAAACTTGCACAAAAATAGATGTTGTCTTGAACAACCAAAAATATTCTTACTCAAAGAATGCCCTAGAAGCCCTATCATATGACATAATAATTATGAAATAAATATATCACTAGAAATATATCTGAATCCTATTTCCAAAAAAACTTTAATCATCTACGGAATCAATCGGTAACTCAAGATATAACCAAAACACTGAACCCTTCTATTTGGGATCCCAAAACCACCCTTTGACCAGTCAACCTATTTGGACCTCAAAACCTCATGAGATTGCATAAAATTGTCCTAAAACGTCCATGTAAATAAATAAAAACACACATAAATAATACAAAATCAATATTTCATATCACTTCTTTAGAACAACTTGTCCTAAATTGAATCTCTTCATAAACTATTATTTTCAAGTGGGGCCCACATATGGTCAAGACCTCAACTATAAATTTATGGAAATAAAGAGGAGTCTACTACAACATCCAATCATCAAATTTTATCTTACAATCAAAATAGACTCATAATACTTCATCTTTTACAAACTGCTCTTAGCTAGGGTTTAACTAAGGGTTTTTGACTTTCTTACCTTCTTAACATTCATTCATAAAAACATGACGATGAAAAAACCTCATTATTATTCTTAAATATTATATAATCACCTTAGAAACATCTGTGAAATCCAAAATTTCCCATGAAAATAAAATCATTCACAACGAGCATCTGAAGTTGCACTTCGAGCTTGATTTTGCATTGTTTTTCACCTTGTTTCACCAAAACTAACATAACTTGCAAAAATTATCATCATGGGCACCTAAATTTTTTATGAGAGCATCATGACACATGTATATAACATATCCAATCATCATAATGTGAATTCCATTGTTCAATATCTTCAGTCACTAAGACTTACCTATGCTTGCATGCTAGAATATCATAGTAACAATTAGAACCAACTAAAATAATGCAGTAACTCATCAAGTAGCCTCTAAAAATGACCCAAAAATACCTCATATTCCATGGTATACCTGTTTTCATGATTTTATGAGCTCAAATAGCTCCAATGCACTATGTTACACCTCTAAACAAACACACCTGCTCCCAATGAGCACCTGTAACATAGAGATGTACATGTATCTGCAGTATACCACTATTGTGAGTGCTCAAGCACCCTCAAAACCTGATATGAACAATGTAAACATGATTCCCAAGTAATCAAGAAGTTCTCTTAGCCAAGCAACACCTTCTAGGCACCTGTATGGGCTTGTTAAAACAAACATGCATCATTGAATCTCACTACAACAGTTCAAGCACATCTAAACCAATATGATAACATATCAAACATCATCATACCATCATTTTGAAACATCCACTTTGTCATTAATGTTGTTTTTCATCAATGAAAATACCTATTATGACTACATGCCAATAAGAAGATCTAAATAGGATTTATTCACAGACTATGCGAGATCCTGAGACTGTGGAACTCTCTAAGGAAGGCATGTTTTATTGGGAAGATGTGAAGTTAGTTAGCGACACTACAAGTTTTGCTTATGATAACTGGACTCATGTTATGTATGAAATGGTCGAGTGTGAGATGAATGGGAGAGTAACCAGAATGATCAGATTGCACATGGTTAGGTGCATGGGAAAAGTTTAGTTACTTAGATATACTGGTGAATAAAATCTTGAGTATTTATTGTGTGCCATGGAGGAACACTAGAAGAATGAAGGTGATTAAAGGAACATATCTATTTATACTCTATGCAAAATAGTAACGCGTTGGTGGGTGACAAACAAAGATAATTTGTTGGGCTGGCGAGAAGTGAGAATCACCTTTTTAACAAGGTTCACTGGGAGCAATGCACCTACACATATTTATGAGTATGATGGGAAGAATCCTACTTTGGTACATGTTCATAACTGTGAGAGCCAATGAGCACAAGGCCAAGAGGCTTTACCACCATCTCTATGGGTGCATAAGTTTTATTCCACTCTGTGTGGCTATGCACGTGCATGGTATGTGCATGTTGAGCTCAAGCAAGAAACAAAAAGCTAGAAAGATATGACTGTAGGTATTGTTCAAACCTTTGATTAATTTTATTGTAAACCTCCAGTCCATGAAGCATTGCAGATCATGAATCACATCACATTGGGGGATAGAGAAAAATCATAAGAGCTCATGCTAGAGTTACTGGGAGAACCTGATTCTGAGTTGTGCTTGGATACTGAGGAGACAAAGGAGATACATATGGGCCACACTTGAAAGGATAAAGAGAAAGGAAAAATGGTGTACCTCATTGATGATGAAGAGGTTGATAATTTGGAGATTAACCACACAGAAGGTGTGTGTGAGGCAATGGACACTACATATGAAAAGGCCCACGTGTACCATGTACCAATGAAGAAAAATAAGTTTAATATTGGCACTGAGGATGCGTATAAGGTGGCCATAATTGCAGATTATTGGTCAGAGCAAGAGGTTGCAAAGATTGTTGAGATTCTTTGTTACTTCCAATATTTATTTTTGCGTGGCTACCATGAGTTAAAGGGAGTGCACCCCTCATTAGGAGAAATGAAAATTAAGCTAAAGGAAGGCACACGTCTAGTTCAGAAGAGGCCTTACTAGATGGATGCAAACCTACATGTGAAAGTGAAGGAGGAAAATGATGAGATGCTTAAGTATGGAATTATTAAACGAATTAAGGAGTCTGAGTGGGTTAGCCCTATGGTTATCAACATCAAGAAGGATGGGAGGATCAAGATCTATGTAGATTACAGGGAACTTAATGCTCCATGTGTCATATATCCTTTTCCCACACCTTTCACAAAAGAAATCCTTGAAAGCATCACAGGGCATGAAATCTATACATTTACAGAGGGATTTTCAAGATATCATCAGGTTCACATTGCACACAAGGATCAAGAAAATACCACCTTCACCTCTGAAAGGGGAAGCTTTGCATGTACCATCATTCCTTTTGGATTGAAGAATGCACCAACAATATTCTCATGCATCGTTGTGCAAGATTTTCATGAATTCATTCATAACTTCTTCTAGGTTTTGTCTAGATGATTATACTATCTATGTGTTGTTTAAAGATCACTGCAATAATCTGAGGCTCATGTTTGAGAGGTGCAGGCAGTTGAGCATCTCTCTTAATATTAAGAAGTTTATTTTTGCCACACCATTTGGAACTTTTCTTGGGCATATCTTCTGCAAGGAAGGATTATTGGTAGACCCCACCAAAATAGTTGTGATTATGGGATTAGAAGTGCCTACCAATCAGAGTGAGGTTCATGGATTTTTGGGACATACGAGTTATTACATAAAATTTATCAAAGGATATGTAAAGATTGTTGCACCTCTAAAGGAATTGCTTAAGGTCAAGGGAAAATTTCATTGGGGTGACACACAACAATATGCATTTGAGACATTAACGGAAAAACTTACCACTATGCTGATTTTATGCTTCCATTCATGGACCAAACCCTTTCATGTATATATTGATGCTTTAGGCACAAATTTTGACACAATCTTCACGCAACCTGGAGAAGGTAATGTTGATCATCCTATATGTTTTGCAAGTAGAATTTGACACCACCTGAGCATAATTACACTACAACAGAGCGCGAGGCATTATCTATGATTTATGTGCTTCATAAATTTTGACAATACTTGCTAGAAACACCATTTATTTTCTATATAGATCATATGACATTGAAATATCTAGTCAATAATCTTTTTTTGTAAGGGCACATCTGCCAGTGGATACTTCTTTTTTAGGAATCTGATTTCAAATTAGTTTTTAATATAGGAAAGAGTAATTAAAGGCCTGATCACTTATCAAGAATAAATTTTGCCAAGGATGCACAGAGAATTGAGGATATAATGCCTGATGTGAAGTTTTTTAGGTTGAATGACATGCCTATAGATCTGGAGGATATACCAATATTTTTGTGCACTAAACTGACACCAGAGGGGATGAAAACATTAGAGAAAAATCATCTTGCTATACGTGCAACACCTTATCAGCTGATTGATGGAGACTTATACAAGATGTGACGAGATGAGGTTTTGTGCCAGTGTTTGCTTGAGCATGACCGTAAAGGTGTTATGGAGGAAGATCATGGAGGTATTGAAGGAGGAAATTATGCATTAAATGTAATTACGTGTAAGATCCTTATTGCTGGGATTTGGTGGGAGACCTTGTACAAGGAAGTCAAAGCTTATGTCAAAGCATGTGATCATTATCAGAGAATTGGAAAGCCTGGAAGTAGGGATGAGATGCCCTTAAGACCCATTGTAAGCATGGAACCATTTGAGAAGTGGGTTGTCTACTTTGTAGGACCTATTACACCACTCACACGTAGGATTGACGTGCGCTACATTATTATTTACAAAGATTATATGACAAGGTGGGCAGAGGATGTGCATATGAAGGATTGTAATGTGGCCACAACAACAAGGTTCCTTTGGGAAAACATCATTAGCAGGTACAAATGTCTATTAAACTTGACTAGTGATAGAGGAAATCATTTCTTGAATGAGACTATCAAAATTATGTTGGTAGAGTTTATGGTGGAACACCATAAAACTACCCCTTACCACACTCAAGCTAATGGTATTGTAGAAGCTTTCAATAATATCTTCAGACAAAATTTGACAAAGATTTGTGATGTTAGGAGAAAGGATTGGGATGATAAAGTGTCAGCTATAATTTGGGCGTACAGGTTCATGTATAAAAGGTTGAACAAGGCCACACCCTTTCAATTGGTGTTTAGCATAGAGTTAGTATCACCCATGGAGCTCTGATTACTATCCTTGCATATTACACACACAGGAGGGTTGTAGATTGAAAAGGCTATAAAATAGCGCATTGAGAAAATAATGCAACTAGATGAGTTGTGCACCATTACATAATAAAGCTAGAATATTGAGAAGGAATGACAGAAGGCTTGACATGATAGGTATATTAAGAATAAGATATTTGTAGTTGGCATTGGTTGGGACCTTTTGTAGTAACCAAGATACTTGAATTAGGCACATGTCAATTGCAGGTGTTAGATGGCACCATATTTCCTGATTAATTCAATGGGAGTAGGCTAAATCCCTACTATAAATAAACTTCTTAGTGTTTGTAATAAGGTAGTATTTCCACTTAGATTATATTTCCCTTTCATGTTTTGTCTATTTTGATTTTATTGTTTTCTTGTAATAAGCGCGATTATGTGTAGGGAACTAATTAATATCTATTGATTTCATGCATAGAGGACCGTGCATACTTTTAGTGTGGGGTGAACCAGGTGCAAGTGCACGAGAAAGTTGAAGAAGAGGTACACATGAAAATTGAAAGGAGGGATGATATTGGAAAGATGCACACAAGAAAATGAGAGAGGTGTCATATGTGCTGAGAATGGTGTTTCTCATGAAGAATTAATCAGATGAAAACCACACAAGGAAGAGGTTGCACAATGTAACATGAGGTAGGAAGCAACATAATGGACTACTTCAAATAAATAACATAGGAGAGAAGTATGGTGGCACAAGTAAACATGCACGAGGATGTCTACGACTTGGAAGTAGTAAGCGTGTTAGAAGGTTACGACTGCATCATGTGGAAGAAAGTAGATAAAAACATGGAATAAAGTAGGGAAAATTATAGAAAAAATAAAAGAGTGTGATTAAAGTTATAGTATGGTGATAGGTGAGGAGTAATTAATGTGATAAAAAATTGGAAATATATAAAAAAGCATCGAAGAGGGTTCAATTTTACCTTTCCTTGTGACTAATTTGAGTGTTAAAGAGTGCAAAGCTGTGTGAATTTGTGTGAAATTGTGCAAAAGCTTGAGAAACTAAAGTAACCTAGTTTGGAAAGGTAAATGGCCTTGTTGTAATAGATCCTTTAGGTGGAAGTTTGAAGCTTGAGAAGAGGTGTGAAAGTTTGTTTCTTCTATAGAATAGGGTTTAAGAAATAGGGTTGCAGAGAATTAGAAACACAAGTTCGAGCTAGGGCATGAAGGTGATTGACATTGACAAGGGTTTATGGGAAAATAAAGTGAACAAAGCTAAGTGGTTAGCACGATTGGTTGAACAGAGGGTTATTGAGCACATAAGGCACGAGATATTCCATGTTGTGAAGTGAAAATTTTGTAGAAGAAGTAATGACACCTAGAAGAGCACCCATGACAACAACTAAGGGTAAAGGAAAGAAGAAAGAAATAGAGGTTAAATTTAAAGAAATGCCACAAGAGATATTCTCAGAAATGCAATATCCAGAGGATGTTATCATGGGACATATCTGGGAGTCCCATATCAGAAAATGAAAAGTTAGTGACTAAAATAATCACTTGGATTCAAAAAAGTGTGAAATCAAGAACGAGTTGATTCAGAAGACAAACCAGAGAACAACTGATGCAAATTCAATTTATGATGATAAGGGTTACCAAATATTGGATGGCTTGGGAGTTCTACATCTATACGAGCTACCTTAATTTGGAAAACCCAAATTTTTTTACCAATGGTTGATTTCATGAGTCCATGAGGAATAATTCGATTTTGTAAGTAGGAGGATTTGCATTAGTGCATAAATGATTAGGAGGGTCACTGGATTGCACAGTTCAAGTGTAGAAATAGAGATAGTTTGGATGATGAAGTGGTAGTAGAATCCACTGCCGTCGAGCTAAAATATCAAAGGGGTGGCCACGTAATGGATATAGTCAAGATTACTAACCCTGTAGTGAGAGTTTCCACGTCCATGATTACAAATTTAGGAGCACATGAGAGGGGACACAGGTTAATAAAAGATAGCTCCACATTGTAAAAAATATGGCTGAAGGGACTGCATACTACCTTATTGCATTCATTGTAGAAGGAATCGCAAAGGAAGCATGAACAGGTGACAAGATCACACGGGGAGCAATCCTCCTTTCCATTTTCTTCTCAGAGATTGGAGTTCTAGATGGCTCAAACAAAAAAATGTGGAAGTACCTGCCAGAAAACAAATCCCTTGCAAAGATATTTGTAGAGTACACCTATGATAGAATAACTAATTCGTATTAGCTACGCGTGGATAACTGGTATAGGAAAATGTGTAAGGCATTTAAACATGAACGATAGGAAAATGTGCGAGGTGGTTTTGGAAGGAAATGTAAAGTTTGTGGTGTACCAACATTTATGCCTTGGTAGATTTTATTTGAAGACCAGTGCAATAAGCCTTTCATGCAAAATTCCATATGCGTTCACTGCAAGATACTTCTAGGTGTCTATGCATAGGTTTGCTGATGCACACAAGATCAAATTTGACGTGAATAAAATAGATGTTGATTACCATATGCTGTGAAAAACTTATGTATACCATGGGAAATCAACGTATGTAAAGACCATGATATTCGATGATATCAACATCAATTCCATGACCTTTGTAGTAAGGAACAAAGAAGTGACGATGGTATATATATATATATATATATATATGTATATATATATGTATATGTATATATATACATATGCATATACATATGTATGTGTGTGTGTGTGTGTGTGTGTGTGTCTATATATATATATACTTAAAGCCTGAGTTGGTGTATGGGAAATATATTGAGGATGAATTAAGGATACCAAAACCATTGAAAGGAAGATAGATGGTTGGGATGAGACAAGCATGTGAGGCCACTCCTCCAAGGTGGGAAGAAAAAGAAAATACGAAGGATGAAGGAGGAGGAAGAAGGATGACATAGCACCACACTTTGTCACAGACATCAGAAGTAGGTTTAATAGAATGCATGAGGAATAAGATAGTGGTGCAGGGACTTTAGAACCTGTGAATAAGTCACCAGTCATCACTCCACCTAAGCCAAGCCCATAAAATAAGAAGAGGAGATGAAAGGATGGTGCCCAAAGGTGACAACTAATGAGGAAGAGGTATTAGAGAGATCGCTCAACCGAGAGAAGGAATTAGAACAAGAAGCTCCAATCCATGATGTGGAGGAATAAGAGCACAAGGGGGTGAGTGTCATGCATGATGCAGAGGTACATGAGATACACAAAGTGCATAAAGAACATTCTAAGGGAGATGAAGAGCCTATAAGGAGTGAGAGGAGTTTTTAGTGGTGAAGGAAAAACTATGCATAATCCATGAGGAGTAACATATACCTACAGGACGAAACACATGTGGAAAGAGGAAGAAGGATGAGGTCGTGCCCACACCTCAAGTCAAGTTACATTGATGATTAATCCAAGGTGTTTCTTGTGTAGATGATTTGAAAGATCAATGGTGGTGGTGAAGCTTTATGGCTGGGAAGTGATCAACCCAGAGGGAAAAACGCATTTATGCAATGAGGAAGATGTTGTCATGGAGTATGCAAACTCATATAGACGAGCCTTGATTTTGAGATCACTGATGAAGCATTTTATACATGCAAACTGAAAGAAGGTTCTTAGGAAACTTTTAATGGTAAGGCCAAGAGAGCTTACTAATGAGAAAACAAGCAATGCTTTGAATCAGATGGCAGATAAAAATAGCTCATGAAGAAATATGGACAAGGGGGCCACCATCCAAACACTACTTGAAAATAAAAAGGATAAGGCATAGGAGGTTCAACGGTTAAATGAGGTGAATGAGAAGGCATAAAGGTGCACCAAGACTGTCCTTGACATGGCTGTCCATATTGCAAATGAGATCATGACAACGCACCCTGAGCTCGAAGATAGAACCAAGGAAGAGTACCTATTTACATTGCATTATTTACAAGATTTGGTCCATATGCTTTTACAAGAGAAACTAAGTGTGCAGGGAACATCTCAAGCAAAATTATCTGCCACTGAAAAGGAGAAATAATAAAAAGGTGATAATGTGTAAAATTGTAGAGTATGAGGCATTATGCCAGACTATGAAGGATGCACTGGAGAAGGTAGGATGGGATTTTGATCATTGTCAAGATCTTGACCCCATCCTTAAGGCATATGCTAATTAGGAAGAAGTATATTTGGCGAGTGCGTAGGCTGAAAACAAGAAAGGGAATCTTGGGTGTGAGGAGATCTTGGAAGAGATTACACAGAAGTGAGATGATTTGAAGAGATTTAGGGATGCTTATGAGACTAGGCTTAAGGATATGGGATCTCACATCGCACAGAGGATGGATGGTATGGAAGGTTTGATCTCAGACCTAGCTAGAGTGATAAGGGAGTTGAAGTAGAAGGGAGAAGATATGACCCCTAATGAGATGATGGAGGTAGATGGGTTGATTCTAGATACAACTACTAAGGGGCTGTTGAATGGGGTGAGTTGGAGAGCACACTCAATAAGGATTTACCTGAACTACTATAGTCGAGTAAGGAGTAGAGAGAAATGCATGCCATGCTATTCTTCATTCTTTTGTATATGTCATTATTCTTTGTTTTCATACATTATTTATTATTTCATGGGATGTTCATTTGATCAATGTTTTCAAGGATGAACAACATACCTAGTGTGGATTAATGTTGATCATGAAAATACTAAGGATTGAAGAGCAGAGTCTACATGTAGGAGAGCATGCGCTGGAAATTAGAACATCACATGAAGGATAGTGTGCACAGAAGAGATAGGGTAGCACACACATTGATAACAAGGATGAGGACTTATCCATTTTATGAGGATGGAATAAAAATAGATGTGGAGTGTGGACCAATCAAGTGGGTAAAGCACATGTAGAACACACTTTGTAGAGGCTATTAAAAAGATTAAAGCATGATCTTTAGGGTTAATCTATTTTTATATATCATTATAAAAGCATGTAATCTTTATACACATGGTTGTTTTTAGGAAAGAAAGCGTGCATGCTATTTTGAGAGCACGTCTATTATTAGGAGAGTGCATGGGTGATGAAGAGAAAGTCCCCACCACTATATATACTTGTTGTATACCATTTCTATAGGGAGTTTGTTTTATGTCCTAGCAAAGTCTTGTTGTTCTGATATAGATCTAGGGTTTTATGCTTGCACATGGTCCAACATACTAGTAGATTAACTGTTATGTATTCAACTTCTACTATGTAATGATTTTTGGTTTTAATGAATAATTGTGGATGGATTCTAGTTGTGGATATGTCTGAATATGGTGATTTAATGGTGCAATTGATTTTTATTAATGTTTGAACTATTAGTTACCTCTATTATATGTGTTTCTAAAGTGACTTGAAGGTAATGGTTATTTATGCTTGAATGGTATCTTGATTGAATATGAATATGAACATGCATGATAAATTCCTATCAAGCATCTCAAAGGAGGGACTTGGTAGCTGTGCGCACTTCGAGTGAGCATTCAGAAAAGTCTGAATGAAGTTCCAATGTGCATAACCTTTGAATTAAAATTAAGTACTACATCTAAGGCTGAATAAAACATCTTGAACAAATTGTATGGCCTTTCCCAGGGACAAAAAACATGCAAGATGAAGTTAACAACTTGTCAATTAATGTTTTTTATGGATTTTATACATTATATTGTAATAAAATGATGACATGTCAATTAATAAATAAAACAAGCTAGACAAAATACATCAAAATGTGCTAAGTGGGAATGGAAAATTTTCCTTATCTTAGTAAGAGTGCATTTTCAAAAACTAGCAGTGTCAAAGATGAAATAGCTAAGTTTGAGTGTCTATCGACATCATACAGTATTGAATACAAGCTTCTACAACCCTTGATATGAATAAATCAGACCTTTGATAATTAATTTTAGGAATTACTTATGTTTCAACCCTAAATTAATTAAATAAAGTTAGTTAATTAAAATAAATAGGTATAGACACAAAATCTTTGCATTTGGGTACATTTCTAGTTCCTAAAGCATACTAATGTATACACGATTCCTAAGCAAGAAAACTAGTGGTTGACAACTCCTTTTCACCTTTTTGTTGCTTTATCTCTTTCACTTTACTGGATTTACACATTTTACATCTCTGTCAGAACTTGATTGATTTATCTTTTAATGGCCTTGGACACTAGCACCTAATTAGGAAAGAACCACCAAGGCGCTCCTGTCCCTCCCAGGTGCTCCTATCATTCTCTATCTTCTTTTTAATCCTTTAGGTCCTTTTCACTTCTTAGACACTTTTAAAACTTTGGGTCGGCCTTTTAGTTGTCAATTGTGAAATTCAAACAAGGGAATCATATATATATATATATATACACACACACACACACACATACTTAGTTGCTTCTCTCAAATAAAGGGCCAAACACTATAAGCATTATCTATCACCACCTAAGGTTACACAAAGGCACAAGTGCACTATAAAGTAAACATCTAGCACATCCATACAAGGAACAAGGGCTGCATTGGTCTGCATATAATGCAAAGGAAGGGAGTTCATTCTATTCCATGACATAGATTTTTGCATACTCGGGAAAATTCTAGATCTAGCCCTCTATCATCATGTAACTCACCTAAAGGTAACCTAGGGCATGGGACACAGACACACACACACACACACACACACACACACACACACACACACACAAAGAACTACATGGAGTCTGAGATGCAATGTATCACTCAGTCTTAAGTTCACTCTTTGGGTGACCATCGAGGTTAGTCTGAATCCAAATTCTGTATCTTTTTTATTAGATTTGATGTGGTTTATGGGCATGTGTAGGTAGTAATTTGTTTTGCAGGTTACATGTGTGATCACAACCCTAATAGTGAAACCAAAGTGAGAAAGAGAGAGTAACAGAGAAGATCTTCCGACCCAGAAAAGACAAGATTCCAAGCATCTGAGTAGACAAAAGTGTCCAAATAAATTATTACCACATGGGGCACTCATGTCCTCCTACGAGAACTTCTGTCTTATACATTCCCAGGTTTTGAACCCTCAGCAAGCCCTTTCGACATTGTTCCTAGCCATATCCAACACTCAAACAATCCCAATCATTCCCAAGTTGTATAAAATCAACTAATTTATCATCCCTCCCTCATTTTCTTAGGATATTACATCTTTGAATGCTTATTTTCTTGTGTGTTGCTATAATTAATTACCTTAATATCATTTCATATAATAGTTACTCTAAAATAATATTTAATTACATTTAGGTTAAATCATTTGGCGAACCCGACCGATCAAATCCTACCTTCTAAACATGCATTAGATCCTCTTTCCTTATAAATTTATGGACCAATCCTCTTACCCTCCCCTCTTCAACCCTCCAATGCATGACCTAATGATTAATGTGGTCACCACATGATGCAATAGGAAACCTATGGATTCATCCACCTATCACCTCTACAGTTCCTATTGACACATCCAAATGTTATGATATCATTGAGAACACAAATAATATAATAACTAAAATATCCCTTTATGACATTTTACGCAGTGCTCCTGATTTTTGTCATACATTAGAGGCTTCCCTATGTTCCATTCAAATTGCAAGTGACAATTCCCCTGTTTCCTTTTCCTATCTTATTCAATCCCTAAAGAACCTACCACATGCCATATTATTCAGTAATGAGGATATCCCTGATATTGTCATTGGTGATCCTTCATCACCTTTTCTTATTATAGCTATTATTGGCCACCGTCATATCAAGTGCATACTAAGTAATAAAGACTCCTCTCTAAATCTATGTTCCCTCTCATTACTCACACATCTACAAATTATTTATAGTCAGATCACCAAATCCTCTACCCTTGTTCTTGGCTATGATTCTACTACTCAAACATGCATCGACACCATCACCTTAACTTTACAAGTTAGGCCCAAATATGTTCCTACATTTTTTGATATCATTGATATATCATTTCAATTCAATTATTTACTCGGTATACCATGGATCCATGCTATGCATTTTGTTCCTTCCATGGTTTATCAGTGTGTTAAATTATTACATGATGGATATGAGCTTACTATTTCCACCGACCCCAAACCATTCAACTTCTGTCTTATAGAACTAGTCAGTACCATTCGTATACCCACACTTAATCCAATCCCCTCCCATACTATAGATACATACGATTTCAGTGAATCTGGTACTTCCATTACCTCTTCTACCTCCACATTCACCCATTTCTATTGCACCCCTTTTGTATTGGTGGTTGTTGTCATTGATGTCACATGACATTGATGACAAAGGAAGAGTGGAAGTGCATACAGGTCAGGTGGTGTTCAATGGTGCTCAATGGTTCAAGTTGTTTCTAGGAAGCTTTAAGCATGATTCAAGTTGGTTTCAAGGTGTGAGAAGTTGGTACAGGTCATGGAAAGGTCATGTGAGTATGGGATAAGCCTAGGAATAGTTCTACAACATGTGTGAGCAAAAACAAGGCTTAGTTTAGAACCTGAAGTCAAAATTAAAAAAGTGCACAAAAATTGGCTTTGAGAACTAACATTGTAGATTGAGGTAAGTGAGATAGGTTTGAATATTATAGGAATAATTATGGATAAATAGCTCATGAATCATGTCAAAGGGGTGTATTTTGGTGCTTTCCAAATTTCATCAAATTTTGAAGGCGTATGTGAAAGTTATGCTAATTCTTCCAAAATTAGTTCTTTAAGAAGAGAAAAATGAGTTATTTGTCCTCTTAGGTCCCAAGAAAAAATATGGAGATTTCTTCAGATAAATCATAGAAATAATTTTTTTAGAGAACTACAATTTTGAGGTGTGGCAAAACATTTTAGGGAAAATGGATAAATATTAGAGAATATATGAGCATTTTACTAGAAGGTTTTCTCTGTCCTCAAGACTTCTTCTTGAAGTGTTTGAGTTGAATTGAGTTTGTCTGACTTTTTGTCAAATTTTTAAAGTGGTGTATCTGCTCAGAGGTCAATGAGTTTTTCTTCATACCATAATAATGATCTATATGGATTTCAAGCATATCCCATTGTTAGCTAGATTTTTTGCATAGCATCAAACCTAGGCAGTCATGAGATAAATCTCCCTCATTTAACTGGTGAGGCTCCCGTGTCAGATTTGTCAATATAAATGTGTTATTATCTATCAGGGGGTTTTACTTTAACCACTTAGTTCATGAACCATAACTAAGAAGTTCTGCAGCAAGTAAGTAGCTTTTTAAGAAAGGAAAGCTATAGAAGAAGGCAGTAAAGGAATTACAGAGAAGAAATGAGGAAGATGTGCATCCCAATTAGTAGATAGTAGAGCTAATTGCATGCACATAGAAGAAACTTAATAGATTTGAACACACAAAACTATAAAGCAAAGGTAGTTCTAGATCCAGATCTAAAATAACACAAAGTTTACTTAAAAGATCTAAGATTTAAAAGAAAGAAACACAGTACGCCGTGACACAAAGTTCTCCGAAAACCTACTTCTTTGTATTCCTCTGCAACAAGTGGCTCTCAGGGGTTCAGCGCAAAGTCTAGAACACAAGATTGCTTCTTACAAATTCTAATCGACGATTAACCCGGAGGTTCTTCTCCTACTTATAGAATGTAGGAGGGAAAGTACAAATAGAAGACTCAAACTGAACTAAAGTATGAACAACAAGTAAAGATGACATTTGGCAATCATCCTCAACAAACTTCTTCTTAAGTGACACATGTATCACTTAACTAATAGAATGGTTCCACATGACTTCAAGTAATGGTTGTAAAACCAATAACTTAGAAGTTTTACAATTTCATGCAGGAACATAGAAAATAGAAGAAGAAAGAATAGAAGAAGTCATGCCAGCTGTAATGTTTACATCTTCTTCTTGTTCTGATATCTGATATACTTGTCGAACATATAATTCAGCATCCTTCCATCTGTTTTAGCCACTGCTTCCTTCTCTGTCCTGAATTTCAGCAATCCTTCATTTAACACTTTGCTGCATGCTTCCACCTCTTCCAAACTTGGCCCAAATCTCGCAATGTCTGCCTGCACCACCACCACTCTACTGATAGAGTTCATCGTGAAAGGCTTGGTAGCTTTATCAATTCTCTTTTGTACCATCAGAAGAGAACTTTCCAGGGAATCATGCACCTCGTTAGAAACAATCCACACGTATGAAGTAACACCTCCATCCACTCTTTCCTCAGTGAAAGAAACGATACTATCTGGTAAATCTGATGTTCTACTCTCAAGCACCTGCATCCTTTTCAGCAAAACTCTGCAGATCTCCAAATGGAAAGATACTGCAAACTCTAGCTGCTTCCCCTTCTCAACTGATCCATCTGGTACAATTTGTTCTGCAACCAATACATCTCTCGGCAGCTTGTTGATCTCGGCCAAAATACTCAGGTTACTCTCTGCAACTGTATTCATGCCTTCTATGCTTTCCATTAGTTGCTTTAGTTGATTTGCTACATCTTTCACAACCTTTAGGCGGGCTGGCACTTCCCCAAGTTGCACAGAAGCTTGACGAATAATCAGATCCTTCTATTCGTCAATAGCCTTTACTTGATTGCTTGCATCTTCCATTTCCTGCATAAGATGATCACTCACCTGCTCTGAAATGGGCTGAATGGAAGGTTTAGCAACCTTGGCTATGATCTCACATAATTGAGATATTTTCTTCTGCAGCTCTTCTTTCTCTACCTTTTCACTGTCAAGCCTAAGGAACAAAGCATCCAGCAACGTTTGTGTGTCCTGCTTCAATCCTTCAGTGGTAGCTTGACCGAGTGGTATTTTGGTCACCATCACATCTTCTGTTGTGAGCTCCTCTTCTATCTTTCCTTCCACCAGAATTGATATCTCAGCAAACTTCTCTCCCGAATATTTGATGATCAACCTAGAAGTTGCTTTAGCAACTTTAGGCCTTCTGTCTCTTCTGCTTAGATCCTGAAGTAGCTGCAAGTCATGCTCCTCTAAGTTCATCTCTACTCTTGCTTCTGGAACCAACTGCAAAGCTAACCATCCCAAGAATTTATTTCTCGGGGAGTAAGAAGTCACTGAGTGCACTATCATCTCCCGCTTTGCATCCTCTCCGTCAGAAAGTGCCACAGTGTCAAAGCTCTTTCGAACTCCGTCATCTGCAGCTTCAACATCTCCTCTGGAATAGGTGCTGAACGAAGTGGCTGCGGAGAGAAAACGAACGTCACCGGTTTCAATGAAGGCATGGAAGCATCCTGCTGCTGCGGTGCAATAGTTGGTGATCTTCTGGGTACTGGAGAAGTCAGAGTCAAAGCTATGGTCGTAGAAGTGGTCTTTTCTTTCTCTTGAGATCTTCTGTGTACTTTTAACTTCTCGGACCTTCTGCTGCTTTCTCCTTCATGCTTTCATTTGAGGGAATATCCTACGCCGAAGTTGCCCGTGATTTGATTCATCAATATTTCATCAAGGCAGTATCCCTTCGTTAGCAGACAGTTCAAAGAACTCACCAACACAGCTCCAGATATCTCTTCAATTGAATGGCAGCCTCCAATGTTATCCTGCAGTATAGCTTTATCTCCTCCCATCTGATGGTAAGTGTCAAGTACCACGTTCCCATCATCTTTAAGATCCGCAGGTATCCGCGCTAGTCCAAAGTCGAATACTTGCTTTGCTGATAGCCTGCTGAAATCTTTCTTTCTAACCTCATACTCACTTCTGCACTTCATCCAGAAATCTTCTAACGAAGGCACATGTGCGTACTCCTGGGAGATTGTCTTCCTGGCTACTCCAAATGGATCGAAGTTAAGCCGTGCAGGGAAGAACTCTTGCTCATACTCGGATAACATTTGCGCTTCCATCCCTCGAACTCTGTGAATGCTGATGTAATTGTAATATCCCACAGTGATTGGGAAGAAGCCTGTAGACTTGTGCCGTTTCAACTGTAGGTCGCGTAACTCTACGAGTTGCCTGCTCAGCTCCATGGCGATCAATCTATCACTTGGATACCTGGGCATCTTTATAGGTTCTCCAAAAAAGCCCGTAACCCTGAGGTATGTGAAATCTGCAAACTGGATGAATAAATTGCCAATCTTGGACACTGCTTCCCATGCTTCCTTGCTTACCCTGTGAGTCTTCAAGTCTTTGTCTAGCCTGCAGATGAAATCGTAGAAGAAGTCATCATTGATCACTTTGAAGTCCTTCTCGCACGCATGTACAGTAAGCTGTGGGTAGCACTCAAAAATGGGGTCCTTGGAAAGAACACCACATCTATCCAGCTTGGAAAAGACACCCTGTGAAGTTGCAGCATACACCAAGTACGAAGTCATCTTGAAGCTGAAAGTACGCTTCACATTCCGAAGTTGCTCACCGATGTTGTTGCTAATAATTTCCGACCAATTGATTATAGAATAAACCTTGTTGATTTCAATAGTCCTGATGAAAGCATACATCCATGTATGGAAAGTGCAGGCATTCGCTTCGCCATTCAACCTGCATAGCAATTTGACGACATCATCTGCCTCCTGCACCAAATTGGACCGCAGAAGAGTTCTCAGGAACTTTGAAGGGGATCTAGGCTTCTTCATGAACCGGCTGTTCATTATGCTCACGCAATCAGCTCTATGTTTCTCCCATCTACTGTCAACATCCTGAATGCTAATAGAAGTCATCACCTTTCGCACTTGAATCTTCAGACAATAATTGATGAATTCCGCATCCAAACAAATTATTGTCTTTCCCGCAACATCACACACTGATCTGGATGAAGGATGATAAGATCTAGCACACTCCATCACAAACTCTGGCAATTGGGCTATACATGGGAAAGCTGCAGTTCGGATAATTCCGCTACTTTTGACCGCACGCATGAGTGAAGTCTTTCCAGCTCTGGATCTATCAATCAAATCAGAAAGAGGTTCTAGGCCTAGATCCGTGTCTCCTATGTCTGAAAGTTTGGAAGCAATGCATGAATCCATCGTGCTCTCTTTTTCATCTCCTTTCACCATGGCTTTGTCTATCTTTGTCTGAATAATTCTTTTTCTTCTAACTTGGCCAGATTTCTTCAATACTGGTGCAGATCTGGACAATTCTTCAGATTCGGAGGATATTTGCAATGTATTGGACATTGATAAAAACTCCTTTTCTTTTGTAAAGTACCTGTAATGAATTCTTGCAATTTATTCAGACAAAAATGGCCACCGGAGCATGAATAGTGAATTTAAATTATAAAAATCTGCACTTTTCAAGCCTGCTGCCCCAAAAATTGGTGTTTAATTTACACATAAAGAGAGCATGAATCCTTTCAATCAACACCTGAGCTCCTGTAACACCTGTGAAAACAACTATACAGACGAAGATCAACCTTCTCCAAAGCATGCACCAAATCTGGAAGCTTTTAGCCTTGTTAGCACTTTGTCTGAACAAAATCCTTTCTCTAATGGGGGCGCACTTTTCCTCCTAGCTGCAATTCTTTACCTGTGAATTAAATTATTCACCCATATGGCTGCCCATGCTTATATAACCTTCATAATTCTATAATTAATAATTTCCCTAACAATTAAAGGTAATTAATTAATTAAAAATCATGCTTTTCTCTTTTAAAAATAGCATGTTTAAGGACAGCCATCCAATAAATTAAATTAATCCAATTTAATCCTTCACACAACACTTCACTCAAGCCCCACAGTGTGCTTTGACCATAGCCACTAAAAATAGAAATTAATTTAATGTTTTAATGCCTTAAAAAACATTAAATAATACCCAAATGGGGCGCACTTTTTGAGAGGAAGAGGGCAGCCATTAAATAAATTAAATTTAATGCAATTGACTCCTTTCTTTTATTTCATCTTTGACTTGTTGACCTCCTCCAAGCTTGGGCGCACTTTTTGAGAAGAAAGATTAATAAAAATAATCAATTTTAATTCTTTTAATCTCTCACCAAAGGGGGCGCACTTTTTTGCACATGTAATTCTATTTTTAAGAATTTTTTGATAACGGGACGCTTTACCCTGCCAGGTAGGCACCAAAACCCCGTGATCCACTTAAGTGATTTTTATAACACGGGAAAAAGTACCCTGCCAGGCAGGTATAAAATTCCCACCCTGCCTGCGGCTTATATTTTTCCCATCGTAGCTTAAATCCTTTGTTTTCCAAAAATGCGCCCATCCCCGCAGGGGCTTTTCTGTGCACGACTTCGCTTTTTCCCAGTGATCCAGACCTCCGATGGTGACTTCCTCTGGGCACAATGTGCGTATATGTTTTCTAGCCGCTCTAGGCCAAAAATCGGGCTTACCCGGCAAAGGAGTTGTTCCAGAGAAATTTTACAGAAAACAGAACGGGACATGACAAAAACACGAAAAATTGCCAAAAGTTACAAATAAAGCCCAAAACTTAAAATAAGTTAAAATCCTTCTGGTACATAGGAATAATAACATATTTGCTTATAATGGAGTTAAAACAGAGTGCAAATAGCGTCATACAGGGCTCAAAATAATTAAATACAAATTTCCCGCAGACAAATCCCGACGACAGAATAAAATAATTTTGGGCATCTGGGTATTTGGCGAAAAAGGCTAATATGGCACTTTAGGATTATTTTGAAGCAATACAAGAACTTTCAGGCAATAAAAACAACAAACGACCCACTATTTTAAAAGTACGAATTTTTTTCGGATTGGGTAGTCACAGATTTCAGGGTGAAATTTGAGTGACACCACCCATCTTAGTATTTGCAAGAGCCTATACATTCAATCATGAGGACTAAATATTACTGTCACAGTATAAAGTTCATAGCTATTTTTAAGAAAGACAATGGTGTTAATTCCTCTATACAGATCAACTTGGAATTATTAGTGCATCTAGCAGGATTCTGTGTTGAACCTTGGAGCTCAAATATTCTACCTCCACTTTGTAATCTGATGTTTTGATAAGAAAACATAATTCATTAGTATGCCAAAGTACCCTTGTTCTTAGAATATCTCTCAGGTCCCTGAATATGATTATCATAATCTTCTTGAAGTGTGTGTGCTTGCAATTTTATAAAGGGTGAAGTCTTGACTAAGTGTAATATCAAAATTCTGAGACTATCTTGTACTTGTCTAAGAGACCACATATTCACCATGTCAACTCATTTAGTCAAGCTTGTGCTAGTGAAAGGAGTGAGTTATAAGTACGAATAAATTTATTCTCTTCAAGAGCATTGTCTAGGTGTCAAATAAAGTGTTTCAATGTGAAAATTAAAGAATAAAAAGAGAAAAAACCTTGCATGCATTATTGACTGTGATAATATGCATGAAATATCACTAAGCAAGTTGGAATAAATACTCACATAAAGGTATTTGTTTTTAGTTTGAATGTGGTGTTAGGTGTTTAAGAAGGATAAGAAGGTCTAATTAGTCTCCCATGAAAATCAAGACTCCTAATGTAACTTGTTTCATCTTGCTTAAACTAAATTTTTTGACCACTATACACTTTTGGTTGATGGCTGGGAGCTATTGGGAGGCTTTTAAACTTGAAAATGGAATGGATGAGATGGAGACCACTCTCACAAGTCCACAACCTTTGAAATTTTTGAATTTCATCAAGATTTGCAAAAGAAATTTTTTTTCGTGGTCTTAGGCTATTACAGTGAGAAATACCATGATTCTAGGGTTTTGAAAAATGTTTTTGATTGAATCAAAAATTATATCCAGCCAAATATGTTGAAATTTTATGGTAACCTCTGTATATGCTACACAGTGCTATTGTAAGAAGAATTGTGTGATTTAATAAATGAATACTCACACTGGTCCACTAGCATAGTCGGTGTTTGACTATCAAACGATATTTTCATCAAATTAAATGACAATTCTTGAAAACCATGGATCTCTTTCTTGTTGAACTAGTGCTAAATAAGTTCAATGGATGTTGAAGGTGATTCTACATTATTTGAATGAGTTTATCCTTATGAAATTTCAAGAATCTTGAAATAAAATATTCTGAGCTATTTTATAACTATGCATAGGTAGAAATTGAAGCTATACGTGGAATTTATTTAGTGGTGAGTGCTTTTAACTATCTTACAGAGTGCATTTGAGCCCAGTGATGATATAGGAGGATTCAATACGTTGGAGGTCATGCTTTTAATGAAAAATTAGTAATGCTTCAATATGAAACCTAATGTATTTGTTACGTTATTCACTTTTGTGGAAATGAATGGTGCAAGGTCTATTCAACTCGAATTGAATGGATGTTTATTAGAACTTGAAGAGACTTAATAAGTTATAACCTCATAAAATACTCTCAAAGCTTGAATTGGGAAGCTGTAAAGACACTCTTTTTCTTCTCATACAAGTCAAGGCTCAAATGACCTTTTAACTTTAAAAGGGAATGTGAAGAGCTAAAGGTGGTATGAATAATTCAAAGGAATCTAATAGAATATTGGACAAGGATTGTTTTTGTTGATGATGAAGATATATAGATGAGAGAAGTAGAACACATAAGTGTGTGAACAATGAGTTAGTTAGTGTAATCAAATATACAATGAATTGAACTAACAAAAAGGTGAATTGAATATTACATTGAAGTGAAGTTGAAGTGAATTGATTTTTGAAAAGTGTGAAAACAAAGGTATGAGAATATTATGAAACATTCAAGAAAAATACACAAAAGACAAAGATACAAAAGATAAGGGCGAGAAAAATTGAAGGTGTTGATTACCTAACAAAGTGTGGGAAACAAGAAGAAGAGTGATAAGAGTATGAAGTGCTTTGAAGACTAAATATGATGTAGTTGATGATTGTGAATTGAATTGTAGTAAGTTGAAATACAATGTGTGATTTTTTTTTAAAACATTATAGTGGTGTGTGAGATAATTGTGTAGTCTAAAAGTTTTATGAAGTGACATATTATTTACATGGGCTTATGTTGAGAAGACAATAACAAAAATAGTGAAAGAACAAATGACTGATAATCTTCAAATGAAAACTTGAGCATGACAAGATTAGAGAGTAGTTATGTATGCTTGTAAAATCAGGTACTTAGGTGCATATAGGTTAGTATTGTAAAAAAGAAACAATGTGATTAAACATGGAAATATAGGGGTAGTATTGGGAGTGAAAACAAAACATGAAATGCAAAGTATTAATTTTGTAATCCAAGGAGAAGAGAAGAGTGATTCAGAAAACTAGAGTTCAGGTGTAAGGTGCATGGTGATTTAACTTTTGATGAAATAACAGTTGAGTTAAGGAGATCAGATTGCAAATTTGGGGTCACTATCAGATGTTTGTGCATCCTAGTTGAAGTGTGATCAGACATAGTGCATTCACACTTAGTTATAGCTCATTACAATCAAGGATTTTTTGTTTCCTTGTAGGTGGTAGATTGTAAAAGGTCAGTGGTTGCTGACTAAATAAATTTGGGGGTTGTAGCTTCAAACATCAATTGGTTTCTTGATTTTATTTTTGGGGTTGTAGCCTCATAAATTTGAGTTTCAACTCAACTTGAAATCATTGTAACACATAGGAAAAATTATCCATAGCTAGTTCTTTGATTTTAGTGGGTTTTCTCCCTTGTTGGGTTTCCCACCTAAAACATGTCCTGTATCTCTAATATTTTCTTGTGTATGGCTTCATATGTGTTTCCTAACTAGTTTTATGAAGTAGAAATATTTGGAAAGTTTTATAAGACACTAATTCACCCCCATCTCAGCATCAAAATTTCCAAAAATTGGTATCAGATCCTGGTCCTCTTGAATAGAGCCTAACATCTTGGAGGCGATCCTAAAGACACAAGCATGGGTACATCAAAAGAGTTAGGGTTAAGAAAGAGGATGAAATTACTCAAACCCTTATAAATGAGTTAAAGGAAGAAATAAAGCTCAAGGAAGTTAACCATGGTCAAGAACTAAATGAGATGGCTTATTTTGTTGAAAAAGTGTCAAAGTCCTTGAAAGATAAAGAAAATACTTGCTTTAAATTTGAAGAGGAGATAAAGACTCTAAAGATTGAGTTGGCATAGGTTAATAACTAGCTTGACAACTTGCAAAGTAAATAAATAAATTATAGTGAGGTAGAGCATGAGAGATGTCAAACAACCATTCAAGCCAAGGGTGAAGAATGTGAACAATTAAATGCAGAAGTAAAGACCCTAAAAGAAGAGCTAGAACAATCAAAGTAAAAGGATTTGAGAGCTGAATCAAGTCATACTTCTTGTAAAGTACGTTTTGAGACCAAGAAGGATAAAAAAGAGCACAAGAAAATCTTTAGGTAGCCAATTGCAAGGAAATTATTGGGTAAGTTTCATGGAGCTTGTTTTTCATGCAACATCTTTGGACATAGAGATAGAGATTGTAGGAGAAAGGTAGATGAAGGATATCCATGGAGAGATTATAGGTTTGATTATGAGAAGAACATAGTGTGTTTTAATTTCAAAGGAAAAGGTCATATAGCCAAGTACTGTTTAGAATATTTAGTAAGTCAGTTTTGGAACAAGAATCAGGTTGTTTACTTCAACTATCATGGACAAGATCACTTTTCAAAACATTTTCATGAATCACCTAGATTTAGTTATAAGTTTAATGCATTCTAGAGACAATAAAAAAGGATGTACAGAGAAAATTCAAGCTCAAAGAGTAAGACCAAGTCAGCTATGGTTGAGAGGGATGCTAAAAAGAAAGAAAAGTGGGTATGCAAGGTCAAGGAAGAAAAATCATAAGTTGGCACATCAAAGGATGACAAGAAGATAACAAGAGAAGATGTTGATGAAGTACATAAATCTAATATGGTCACAGGAGAAACAAGTACATTCAAGACATCAATAGGTGATGGAAAAGGCAAGAAGAAGGAAAACAATTCTAGTACTAAGAATGAATAATTTCTCCCTCAAGTAGTGTTAGAAAATGTATATGAATTGTAACATATGTGCCTATTTAGCACTCAATTAGAAGATGAGAGCTCAGATGATGCGGTTGCCTAACCAAAGATTACATTTAGGGAGACAAACAAGAGAACAAGGACAAGGAAAGAGAGAATTGAGTCATCAGGCTATTTTGATGAATTTATCTTGTTCTAAGGTGACATGACAAGAAAGTATGCCTTCTCTAGGATTCTAGAAGGTATCTGCCAATTTGAAAGAAACATTGATAGCTTCCTGAGGAAGAACTTATTTTCAGTAGGTGTTGACCCAAAACTGTCTAGCAATCATGAAAAGAGGTTTCTTATATCAGTGTTTTGAAAGCATTAATCCATCAAAGGTGAAGTTGATGATCTCATGAGTATGTATATGTTATTCATCTAAAGCTAAGAGAAATTATTCTCAAATCTGTCTAGGTGTGTACTAAATGGGTTGTTGACTGAAGATGTTCTTGTAAGCATGACAAAGGAAAGGTAAAATAAAGGGTGTCAAACTAGTATTCAAAGAAATGTTAAGATCTCTGCAGATGATAATATTTCATGTAGGAGTATTTCATGCATTCATTGGCCATGTCTGAAGATTTTTGTCAAAAGAAAGAAGAAAAATGTCTCTCAGTTAGAGGTTTGTTATCATTGTGATTTATTTTGATTAAAGGGTCATGGCCTAGTTTTGAAAGTTCAATGTCAAGAATATCATGATCTACAAGGTGGTGTGTTGTAGGGTATTGTCCTAAAAGAGAGAGGTCATAATGAAATAGTATTTTCTCTAGAAGGTAAAATGAGGTTTAAGTTCTCAAAGGAAATGTTCGTATGCAGTCATAAAGTCATGAAAAAGGTTTCTATGTTTTTGAGTATGTCACAAAGAGGTCTGTGAGCTTCCAAGTCTAATTAAAGTCATTAAGAGGAGTTTGTATTACCTTCATGAGTTTGTATTTTATCTAGTTATACCTTGAAATGTATCTCAGTATATACATGGGTTCATAAGAAATGAAAATTTCTGAGTCAAATTTTTGAGAAGATTTCATCAAGGCTAGATTGAAATTCAATTAAAATACCGTCTCAGTCAAAATACTTCATTCTCAGTCAAAATAGTTGTCCAAAGCATGTGTGAGAAGCTCCAAGTAAAGTTAGATCATAAAACTATTGAAGTCATGCCCTTGTGAAGGTTATGGAGGTTTATTATTAGTAAATTCTTCTAGTCCTAGTCAAAATATCTCAAAATGGTCCATCCACAGTTCCCTTGCAGAAGATGGAAGTCCAAAATATCCTGATTTTATTGAAAACAAAACAAAGGAAAGTGAGCAATCATTTTGATATTTTCAAAATGGGAGAAGATTTTAGTTGAATGCAATATAGCTTGACCAAGTGGGTTTCTAGATGAAATGGTTCTTAAGACATGTATCAAAGTAGCATGCAATTAAGGAGAATTACTATTTGTTAAAAGACAATGATCTCTAACCGACTGTGTTGAAAACTCTACTTTCAAGTGTTTGACACTAAGAAAATTATTGCAAGTTGGCTACAACACTAGCACAATTTTGACTGAATTCCTATTTTTTTTTGAAAACTTGATGTAAGAGTTATGGTTCAAAAGTCCTAAATAGTCTTTTTCAAGAGTGTCAAAGATACAGTATGATGTGAAATTGATTCTCAAAAAATGAAGGCATAATCATAGACTTATGTAGCTACCTAACAACCTAATAACTTGGATGTTCACATGACTGTGTGATTGTATACTGAAAGTGTACCTTCTGTTGGTGAATAAAATATATTAATCTCATGCAAATCAAGATGTGTGATAAATGATTAAGAAGAGATAAGTGTATTAGGAAGGGAACCGGAGGATAGGATCCTTCATACATCTTATAGGAAAAATCAAGGTTTTTGGTATGTAGATCGTGCTTTTAGTTTTTCATTATGGAATCAGACAGAGAATTGTGTCAAATCAGGGCTAAACATCTGGTTAAGGTTTGAGGATGACATGCTCAATTGAAGAGTACTTTGGATATTGAAATGAAAGAACAAAGGTTTGTAAAAAAACATGTGTGAAAAATATCTATTTTCCACATCAAGCTTGTAAGTGTATGTTAAGGGAGTCACTAATGTCTTAAGGCTGATATGATTGACAATCAAAGAGAAAATATATATCATAATACTCAAGAATTTGAATGTTCATTTGTGCGATGCTTCATGAAGGTAGATCACAATTGTTGCTTCTACAAAATTGAAATGAATACCGTAATAGGATGTTATGACAATATAAACTAAATGTCTTACATGTCTGAAGAGATATCTTGAGGCAAAAGGGGTTAGTTAGATTGGGTAACAAGTATATATATTGAAACATTTGGTTCTACTATAAAGGATGTTTAAACTAGTGAACAAGTGCAACAAGATTGTACCTAACTATTTGGAGAGGATAATGAATTGTGTCTCTTAGACATACTTATATGAACAAACATAGGTAAACCTAAGATGCTATATGACCCAAACTGAGACTATGCATATCAATGGATTGATATTTCACCAAGAAATATGTGGAAAATGTTGGCTAAGGGAGAGATTGATTAATTCCATCTTTAATAGATCATTATCCTAACATGATGAAGACACATTTCTATAAGGAGCTCATTTTTAAAATATAATTGGAAGAAAGAAAAAATAAAACAAATATTGCATACCTACAAGTGTCAATTGTTTGTAAGGTGGTTCTCATGACATGAGGAGCATGTGGTGCTGCTCTAGAAGGTGCTCTAGTTGAATTCAAGTCATATAAGGTATAGGATTGATAAAGTGGTCTCTTGAAGGTTAAAACATGGTGTGGAGGTAAAATGACACAATTTTCATGATCAAAAGATGGTTAATGGTATAATGATAAGTTCCTTCATGATCAATGACATGGTTAGGTGGTGAGATAGGAAATTTTCTTACAAAAGAAGAGTTCTTGTGTTCAAGGGGAGCTTGGTTCTGTTAATCTAATCAGTTTTTTGTGTTTGTAGACCTTTTTCATAGATGTCAAAGGGGGAAAAAGTTTGCTGTAAAATTGACTTCATGGTCTAGAAATATCAACATATCAGTTTGCCATCAAAGTTTCATCTTGTTTCCATCAATGATAAAGGGGGAGATTGTTGCACCCTATTGCATTGGTGGTTATTTTCATTAATGTCACATGACATTGATGGAAAAGGAAGAGTGGAAGAGCATACATGTCAGGTGGTGTTCAATGGTGCTCAGTGGTTCAATTTGTTTTCAAGAATCTTCAGGCATGACTCAGGTTGGTTTCAAGGTGTGAGAAGTTAGTACATGTCATGACAAGGTCATGTGAGTGTGGGAGAAGCCTAGGAATAGTGTTTACAACATGTATGAGAAAAAACAAGGCTTAGTTTAGCTAGTACATGTCATGACAAGGTCATGTGAGTGTGGGAGAAGCCTAGGAATAGTGTTTACAACATGTTTGAGAAAAAACAAGGCTTAGTTTAGCTCCTAGAGTTAAAATTCAAAACTACACAAAAATTGTCTTTGAGAACTTTTGATGATTTAAATTTTGATGAAATTATAGGTGAGTCAAGGAGATCAAATTGCAAATTTAGGATCACTATCATATGTTTGTATATCCTAGTTGAAGTGTGATCTGACCCGGTATATTCAAACTGAGTTGTATCTTAGTATAATCAGGGATTTGTTACTTCCTTGTAGGTGGTAGCTTGCAGAAGGTTAGTGGTTGCTGAATAAATCAATTTAGGGGTTGTAGCTTCTAACATCAAGTAGTTGCTTGATTGTATTTTTGGGGTTGTAGCCTCATAAATTTGAGTTGCAACTCAACTTGAAATCATTGTAACACATAAGACAAATTTTCCACAACTATTTCTTTGATTTTAGTATGTTTTATCCTTTCTTGGGTTTCCCACCTAAAAAAATGTGTACCATCTCTCTCTCTCTCTCATTTTATTTTATATGACTTCATATGTGTTTCCTAACTAGTTTGTGAAGTATAAATATCTATAAAGTTTTATAAGACAATGATTCACCCCCCTCTCAGTGTCCAAATTTCCAACACTTTCATCCTTACACATACCAATGATCTTATCTCTCCTACCATATCTCCCTCCATCACTACCATTATTCCAGCCTTTACTACTTATTATAGTCCTACATCCACCAACCATCCTCCTAATATCCTTGATAATTGTATCCAACAAGATAATTTCCACACCGACAATTCTAATGATGAGGTCGATGTCATAAAACTTACTGATGAAAAGTTGCATAACCTCAACTTTATTGCTCTTGAGCTAGACGAATCCTATTTCCAAGAAACCTTTTTTGGAGTGACAAGGACCCAGGGGGGGTGAATTAGTCCCCAATAAAACTTTCTCACTTATACTTCAAAACCCTAAACACACAATCTCATGGAGCACATATGAAAACATATAATCTTCACAATGAAATAAACTCAATGCAATGATCAAAATATAAACACATAAGAAAATTTTATTGATGTTAAAATCATATTATGAAACTTTATGGATAATCAAATCATATTACAAGGAATTGATGTCTTCAACACTAGCAATCAAGATGCTATGAAGATGTATCAAGATAAACAATCTTGTGTCATGAATACCCAAGAAGATTATAATTCTTTATAAATGATTACAAATCAATATAAGATCTGAAGATAGTTCTAAAACTTGAAAATAACATTAATATGATATGAAGATATCATCTAAACACAAGGATCCGAATCTTCCCTCCTTCTTCAACTTGTTCTCAAAGAAGCGTCGCCATATTTGCTTTGCTCAATTCCTCCTCATGAATAATTAATCAAATAAAATCCTACAATAAAATTACAAGGGGTTTTGGGATAGGGAAAAATGGGGTTTTATCTTTGTAGAAAAAGGGTTCTTCAAAAGATAGATAAAAGGAGGTTCTAAAATATTAGCACCATAATGTGCCCATATCATCATCTTTTATAGAATCTCCTTGATTCAAATTAAAAAGGTCAAACATTTTACCTCCTTTATTAATGAAAAATACCAGCCAAGAAAAATCCCATAATACTCACTTCATAACATTCACCTATTGACCCATATAGGTCGGTCTAGAAAAAACACTTTATTTATTCATCAAAAATCACCAAAAATCCATACATCAGAATGCCAGAATTAACCTTATTCCGAAAACCATTCTTAGTCACTGACCCATAAATCACCAAACATTTTTTTAAATCAATATTTAAACATCCATAAATGGTATAAATTTATCTCAACCAATCAAAATTATTTCATTTAACGGGCCTATTACTCTTTATACATCTCAAAACTAGTTATTTCCTACACCCTTTAGTGTCCTTGAAAACTTATCTGTGCCACTAGACAACTTAAAAAAATCATAAACCATATATCATGTGACCACTAAATGGAAATGTCCATAAACATGTTATAACACTTCTAAGCAATTTATAATTCATAAAAAACTCACCCGCTCAAACTACATCCACTTTTATCTTCACCAAAACATCTTGCCTAAAAAGTATATTTTCAAAGATCAGCCGGTTACCACCTTTCCATAGGAAGAATCAAGTAAACTAAATATATTATTTAGATTCCAAATTTATCCCTCTTCACATCTCCAAGTAATATTAAGTATCACCTCAATCCATCTAATGCTTTAATACAACTCAAAACTTCCATCAAGAACCTCTCATATCCTTAAATTGGTAAAAAAAAATCTTGTCAAAAAAACTGACCTCAGAAACCATATAGTAAAACTCTTCATAATGAGAAAAAAATTATAAAAATGTAAATATATCTGAGTCAAATTTCCAAAACAACTTTAATCACCCCCAAACTCCTCCCATGTAGCTCAATAGTTATTCCCATTTGATTGAACACTATGTTTTATTGGCCTCAAAACTACCCTTTGACTAGTTAACCTGAATCGACCTCATTTGACCAATGAACCTACATGAACATGTTCCTAGAACATCATATGTATATAAATATCAGCTTACATTACATTTCATATAATAGTAAATTATCTTCAGACCTCATTGTGGAAAAATTTGTCCCACAAACTGATTCTTCGTCAGAAATTTACCTGTTTGAGGTGGGGTCCACATAATCTCACAAGACATACTACCATACATTTATGGAAACCTATAAGAGAGTCCTATACGTCATCCAATCATCAATTTTGATGAACTAATCATAATTGGGCTGACTATACAAACTTCTTCTACAAACTACTTTTTGCTAGGGTTTTAACTAAGGTTTAAAACCAACTTTATTTTCTTAATATTCATTCATTAAAACTTGTCACGATGAACTGAGCTCATTATTTTTGTAAAACCTCATAGAAGTAACCATATAAACATTCCCTTGAAAGACACAAGGTTCCATGAAAATCACACAATTCAGGGTGAGCATCAGAAGTTCCAATTCGAGTTGGAAAACACTCATGTTCTTGTACCATGTTTCACTAAGAACCTAATGTATCATGCATAGTACTCATCATGTAAAATTGAAATTTTTCCCATAGAATCAAGGAAAAATCCATAGATAACATATTCTAATAATCATAATGTAATGATTACCTCTCAATCTTTCTAGCCACTGAGACTTGCATAGCTAGCCCTTAGGGTTTTGCATTCTGAAAGGCTAGAGTTCAATTGAAAGAATACCTCAAATTCAACATAAAAACACTTAAAATTGCCCAATAATACCTGGTACACCATGATACACCTATATACATGCATCAATGACCTCAGATAGCTCCGAATATCCTCCTCATACCACTTATCATTCATAACTGCTTCAAATGAGCACCTAAAAGATGGACACCAATCATGAATCTGCACCCTGAAACTACTCTGAGTTCTCAAACACTCTCTAAACCTCCTATATAATCATACCAACATGTTTATCAATCAACCAAGAAGCTTATACCACCATGCAACATCACCTAGGCACCTGAATGGGCTTGCAAGAACAAGCAATCCTCACTGAATCTCTTTGTATCATCAAGTACACATATGAATCATCATGTCAACATCATCCAAAACAACATTTGACCCTACTCCATCATCCACTTTTTCATTAATGTGGTTTTGCATGAATGAAAACACCTATAGGACCACATACCAATAATCTCCCCCTTTGTCATTGATGGAAAACTATCTAAAATTCTCCCCCATTTTTACATTATTGACAAAGGCATACACTGTACCTAGCATGTTCTTCATCTTTCATAGCTCCATATGATCGTGATCTTGGTTAGAAACATCAACCAAATATCTCAAATAATCTCAAAAAACCTTGAATTTTCACTCAAAACCTGATTTTTAGCTTCTTTTCAAGCATAAACACACCATGCTCCCCATGGGCCAAATATCTACAAAATTTATCAATAAAACATGAAGAATAATTATTATACCTTTCTTGGATCCAAGAACACCATATTCAACCTTCTAGGCATACAAAAGTTTTTATTGTCTTCATCACCCCTGTTTTGATCTCCATGATACTACTATAACAGACCACCATATGAGATAATAACACTATTGACCAACCAATAATATCATGTATAATCACAAAAAACCATCATACCTTCCTTTTTGAGGAAGTACCATCATGTTCTAGGCTTAGACTAACATTTCAATGCATTTTCTTTCTCTTTATGCCACATAAGGACTAATAGCACTGAAGTAGCTCTTTAGTAGTTCTCAGAATAACTTTGTCATGTTATAACAAGCCAATCATACTTTGTCTTGTCAAAATAACACTCCCCATGGACTCAATACTACTATCTTAAGTAGACAAGCTTAGTTTTAAGCATCTTACCTTGTATTCATGGCTAGGAAACACCTTAGACACTTTTTCCATGACCTAAACCATCTTTTCAGTCCTGGACAGTCAAATTTGACTGACAACATGCATCTAAGGAACAAAATTTGTTAATTCACTGAGATGACAGATTATACATACCTCAAGCTACCTTTAGGTCCTCATATCCCCATCTAGAAGAAATATTACTTGTTCCCCTTGTCTTGAGTGAAAATTTTCACACTTGAGAAACATATGGATCTATAGAAGCATCTTTTAAGAGAATTATAACATTGTTTACCCTCATTCTACCAATTTTATGATCAAGGAAAGCAACAAAAAGTCCAAAAACATGACTCTTCTTAGCTTATGCATTTTATTAAACATCTTCATGGAGCAACAATATATACTCCCCCTAACTGAGGTGAGATATACACACCTAGAGCCAACAAGCACACCTACAGGAGCAACAATTTAGATGATGTAGGACTGAACTAACTTCAAGTGATTAACTTACTAATCCAAATTTCAACTATGACAAGTTAGACATCTCTTAAGGCACAAGAAATCCCCCAAGAACACCTCTAAGGAATAAAATATGATCTTCCCTTTTCATGAAGTCTTTAGAACATCTGAGAAACAATTTTAAACACTACAACACTGTGAATGTGAGACTTAGGGTCTAAATTGATTGGTTTTTCCTCCATCATGACTTACTAAGATAAGTAACACACTTTTCATAATTTCACCACCATTAAATACCTTAGGAAACAATCAAATAATATTTTCTTCCCTTCAATACATCATCCATCATACTTGATTAAGCACCTACAGACCTGTAGGGAGCAACATTGAAGTAACATAGACCATTTTTCAGTCAAAACCCAACCCACTAGACCCACACACTTGAGATTTTGGATGAAACACTCTTATAGACTTCTTATAGGACACAAAATTCATCCAAACATGTCACTAATGGGCTTGATATACTCTTTTTCACCAGAGAAAACATATTTTAGATTCACTGTGGCATTGTATACACTAACTCAGAGGCACAAATATTAGACAACATTTTCATAATTCAAACAACTATGTATCACAATGACTTATTACAAATATCACAAGAACTATCAACTCAGAATGGATTCATTCACACAACGTTCATGTAAAAAACCCTCATACTCTGCTCTTGATAAGTACTGTAATCATGTAGGTAGACAATTTGCACAAAAACCAAATAGGAGTAATAATCATCCTTAGACACTCATGTGGACATCTTAGGATTATTCAACACACACACACACACACACACACACACACACACACACACACACCATATCACAAGATCACACACACCATCTTTGAGCTTCATAATAATCCAAAATGACGAGAACAACCTCTCTTACCTGTAGGAACTCATACTCTTCCTTTGACATATGTATATTGTACCTTATAACTTAACATTATGCTCATGATTCTTAGACACCTCATCTCCTATAACTACAGCTCTATAACTCAACTCTTTCTTCCTATTGATGTATGCTACTAATCCTTGAATTCATTTGTAGGATACAATATTCACTTTGTTTTGTCATTTAGAGCTAGAAAGACTTAATAGAAGACACACCTTCATCTTGATATTTGAGAGTACCTTACTCATGTAACACTACACAATATTTTAGGAATATATATCCATAGAATACACTTCATATGATTCAGACATGCTTAACCAATATCCTTTGATGCTCAGACCACATTCAGTGAGATTGCCAATCATGCATATATTAGACCTTGTGTACTCAAAAGCACATACAATTTTACTGATATTTTTATCATGTTGAGAGAAGGCATGTGAAGACCAATCAATTCTTCACCTTAACCACATCCTTTGCATCAATATCACATACTCAAGCTTTGATGAAAACTCAGAAAATGCATAGATAGTGACCTACAAGTCAGTCACAGGCTAAAACTTACCATATGAAGCATCAAAGCATAGAAATTTGTTTCTTTTAACGTTGTATTATAAAATTTTACTCATTCATGGATTTCATATTATTTCTCATGCTTAGGAAACTTAGAAAGTTCATTAGGATCTCACAAAATATCATTCACACCATTATATGCACATACATAGTCTTCTATCCCATGTACCACTGAGAGTCACTCATAACATTTGTTGTGCATACCTTCATGAAGATGTCAAGCTTGATATGAATACCCTTTTTAGAACATAGTCACTTTCTCAAGCCTTGAATAATCACTTCAAATGTATTATGCCCAGTTTGCAAAAATACAACTTCATAACTAGGCCTTCTTGACACTTACACTGTCAACCTGAACACTATCACAAATTACCAGAGATTTCAGTACTCTTAAGACCTAAAACCTTTTGAATCCTTTAAATCATATTGTCTATATTTTATGTAAAAAACTATAGGCCTCAATTCCATCATTATAACCTTCAAAACTTTCTTTCTATTCATACCCTGAGTTCACAGTGAGGACCCATTCAGGGCAGAGAAGCTTCAAGGATGCATAAATTTTTCTTTCAAGACATCAAGATAGACCATCAATGCTGGAATAACACTTCTCATTCTCCTGAGAAAATTTTGACATGATTTGAAGATTTGAACATCATTTTCATAGCTGGATCCATTTGTTTTTTTGAACTTGAACATACATGGCTAAACATCATCACTATCACAGACTACCTTTTAAGTGAAGTCCTGATCAAATCATTATCTTGATGATACCATACCTTTCAATTATTATTTTCAACACATTAAGACACATGATAACATGATGAATAATTCATACCATAAACATTCAGACTCAAACAATACACATGTGACCATGAAAAACTTCACAAGACAAATTAGATTTTCTATAAATTTTGACCATATTCAACAAGACTTTGACGCACTTTCATAGCATGACTCACATTTACATACTTGGAGACACATAACTCATGCTCTTGAATCTCATGAAAAGATCTTAACTCACCTTTTGACTCAGAATATACATTATGATATGCCACAAACTTCTATTCAAGACAATCATTTCTTGGAAATGTAGTCATAAAATCACGCACTTACTATTACATTTATACCACCAAATATGTTATTTTATATATGGATATCACCTAAGAAAAGTATTCACGAATGACTCATCCCATAGTCCTTCCATCAGTTAGTTTTTCATCGTCATCAATTGTGTTGCACAATCATCAGTTATTTGCATAATTCTGGTCATCTCCCATGGAGTCTCAGGTGTCGTTATTTGGTAATTTTTCATCTCTAGTCTTTGACTAGGGAGCCTAGGGTAGTACCAGGGAGGCCATGGGCACCCTAGTCCTAGAAGCACTTGCGTCTAATTTATATTTTTGAGGTTGGTCTTTGTAATTTCCCCTCACTTTTCCCTAGGTACTAGTCACGTCATTAGTGTCAAAATTTGTGCAAGAGATCCCTATATAAACATAACATACTTACTATCTTATGGGGGAATATCTACTATATAGTGGATTGCTATATATTAAGGAAAGGGAGTGCATTTGGGCATCATTGCATCACACAAACTACATAGGAAGGGTTGTATTAATTCTATTTCATCCACCATTTGTATTTTTACATCTAGTTATTGCTCCCTATCTTTGTGTCTTTGACGCTAGGGCACCCTAGGCACATAATTACAAACACAAGCACACATAACTACATTGGGTCTAAAATGTAGTGTAACGCTTAGTTGTAAGTTCACCATTGTGGTAGCTAAGGTCCGTCTAACCCCTTCATATGCATATTTCTTTTTTTAATAATTTGATGCTTTGTATGGGGTTTTGTAGGTAGATCTTCATCACAGGTTTACGATGACATAAGTGAAGTTACTATGAAAATCACATGAAAAATATCAAGACATTGAAAATATCTAGTGACACTTCTAGATTTAGGTCCTGAGCTTTTCTGTAGACCAGAGTGCCTATATTCTAGACCAGGGTGCCAATAGGCACCCTAGTCCTCTTCCAGGTGCCCAGTCTGGTCAAATCTTCAGCTACTGCAATTTTCTGGGTCATACCTTCATACTCTGCTTCATCTACACATCATCATGTTCAATCCTGATACATAACGAGGTAATTTATTTTCAATTTAGTACCTTATCTCTCTTATTTCAATTATTTCATTTCATTTAAATATAAAAAAATTATTTAGCATTTTACATTTAATTTAATATCAGTTATTTCATTACTGTTATTATTTTAGATTAACTTAGAATATAGAACACATTTTCATATTTTAGTTAATCATTTTGGTGAACCCATACTTTAGAATATTTTGTCCTAGAATCCACTTAAAACCCTAATGGCTAAGGATAGTTAATCTTCTTTTCCCATCGTGTCTCAGTTTAGTGTTAACCCTATTTATGATAAGGCTGCCATCATTGAGCTTACGCCAACCTCTATAGTAAGCCTACTCCTATACCAGATTATATAAAAAATCAACTTATAGATGGTCAACAATATGTACCTACTCATTTTGAATAGTATCCCATTGGAATTACTATTGTTGAGGATCTAATATCCTTCACTCATTATACACCATGTTATACGACTACTTGTGATCCTCCTTCTGATCTTTCTAAGGAAAATTTACATGATTCTCTTATTGATTACATGTTTGGTATTGATCATCATTCACATGTACATGTTGATTATTCTTCTCCTAGTTAGGCCACTACTATGTTTCCTTCTCATGATTTTTCTACCTCTGATATTGCTTCTCAAGATACATCTCATACTAGCTTTCATATTCCTTCATATTATGTTGATGATCCTATTGATAACGTTCTTAGTGACATTTGCATTTTCGAGTCTCTATCTGATACTAATGAGGTGGTTGATAGCCATGTTTCTCCTTCTTTTAATACTTCCGAATGTGAATATCCTATTCCATCATTTCCTTCTCCTGATATTGCATCTAGCATTATGCATGAGTCACCTCCATATATCACTTCTTCTTCTCATACCATTTCATCTCCTCTTATCACATCATCTACACTTCTTAGTTCATCTTCTCCTATAGATGTGTCTCCCTCAGTCACTTTACCTCTTAGGGATATTTCTGATGCTACTCGTACCACTCTTATGGATATTCCATCTATATCATCTACTATAACTTCCTTGGCACCTACTCCTAGTGTGCCCTTAACACCAAAATATCCCTTAGCACCTCTTAATATTCATATGATCACTTATAATGGCAAATTACAACCTCTTAATACATTATTTCCATCTTCCATTATTCCTTCATAGGATATCATCTCTCTCATGAATTTCATACGTCAATTACAATCTCAGGTTTAGTCCATCACTTTAGAAAGCAGGGCTTACTATGCTTCTATTGACATCAAATCATTACATTGTAACCTTGTCCCTAAAAAGATTCACAAATATGTATTTCCTAAGGACTTTATCATGCCTACATTCACATGTTTTGATGGTACTGGTGACCCTCATGCTCATCTTCTACATTACTGCATGCTTATGACATCTTATTCTAATGACAGGTTATTACTTAAGGCCTTTCGATACAATATTATTGACGAGGCATTAAAATGGTACACTCATCTTCCATTTGAGTCCATTAGCACTTTATATGACATGGAGGATGCTTTCCTCCATCGATTTATCATAAAAAAAGGCCCTAAATTTACTTATGACAACTTACCTACTTTACCTTAGGGATCATCTGAATGTAACAAGGATTATATCTTATGGTTCAATGATTGTATACATTAACTAATATTTCAACCTATAGACCTTGATAAACAATTCATTTTCTGTCGTGGTTTGATTCTTGCACTTAAACAAAGATTGCAGTATGATACATGTGAGTCATTTATTCTTCTATGCTATAAATTCCTTAATCTAGAGCAAGATCTTCTTTATGAAAATGTTATAAATCCTCCACATACATATACTTCTATTATATCATCTAGTCCTCCTTCATCGAAATTAGTTGAGAATTCTACACAATCTCCACATTTTCCCAATAAGTAAGGAAAAAAAGCTCAACATACTCCACCATCATAGATTACTTATTCTCCTCCTCTACAACATGATACTTCTCCTTCCACTCCTTCTATGTCGCATGAGCCATTGTATTTCTTCCATCACGATTGGCCTTATGATGTACTCTTTTCCTTACTTGAAATGTGCCTCATTCGCTTACCATCCAACCAACATTATCCAAAACATAGGATATAATGTCAACGTGACCAACCTTATCATAATTATCATTGCATAAATGGCCTTAGTGACAATGACTATCTTTCCCTTCATGATCAACTGGAAAAATTAGAGGATAAGGGCATCATCTCCTTTGGTTCTCACTTATGCAAGTGATCCATCTCTCCTTTACCTTGTTGGAGAGTTTCTACTACAGTTGATTCATCTCGTCCATCTGGTGCTCAAGCCATGGTGCGTCCACCACCACATTTTGTTACTCATGTGCACTCTCAACCGCATCCATACACTGCTGCATTATCACATCCATCACATTCACTTAATCCATCTCATCCATCACATTCACGCTATCCACTACATCATGATTCTCCCTCACATTAGATTATTTTTCACACTGCCTTTGCACCTGCCACCGCAGCTCCATATGACATTTAGTTTGGCACATACATGCATGTTGCTTCCATCCCATATGCTTCCACCACTTTACCTCACCTTGGTATTTGGTAGATTATTACTATCACCTTACCCCCCAATGAAGCACTTGTGTTCTTATGGTTCTTACACAACTGTTGAGGGTTTTTCTCTAAGAAAATTTCATCATGCGCTCCGTCATTCATCTAGCACATCCAATCATTTCCAGATGATGCAATCTTTCTTTTTTGTGGTTCATTGTTGACTAATTATGGGTCTTAATTAAATGAACCTAATCATCCATACACTGGGGGAATCACTAATTCCCCCCTCCCATTCATCACACTAACATATTATGATTACATTACATTCTCACAACACACATTCATCACAAGACATTAGTTCAATCACCATACATCATCTCTATTTATATTCATTCTACTATCATCATCATACTAACTAAACATTACAAATTTCATTCAATAAACATTAAAAATATATAAACACATCACATACATCCTAATAATAATCACCAAATCATACAACATCGATACACCACAAAATAAGCTCATCATAAATCAATCACATGTGTCCATACATATATAGTGAATATAATCACCACTGGGGGAAACTCCCCTACATAGTATACAATTATACCAATCAAACCTCATCATCACTATCACTCTTGGGTACTACGAGAGCCCTAGAACTAGATTCCTCACCACCAAATCTATGTCATTATTCGTGGCCTCGATACCTCTCCACTTGCCTTCTTAATAAGGTGTTCTCTGTAGATTTCTTTGAGAACTGACACTACAAATCCACGTATCGTGTGAACACATATTGTGCTAAGGGAACACCACCCAAAGCCTCTCAGGGTCATCGAGTCTCATCACGTTCCTCATCCCTCACTCAACAATATAGTACATGTCGCGGCTGCTATGGCCATTGGCTCGAAAAAATGGGCATGTTGACCCACTATATCATCCATTTGCTCAAGTATCCCTCCACCAAGTACGTTGGTAGGCACAATCAATGTTAATGTATAGATGGATGTGTCTACTATCAAGGACCAATATGCATCGCCTACAAAACAAGTAACACAACACGTTAGACAACCATTACTAAGCCATAAACCAACAAAAAATACATAAAATAGCTATATAATATAGATACTTATGCTCCGCTATAGCCGCTGCCACATTATCAGGGGCATGTGCTTCCCCTTGTCTTACTCCTACCTGCAGTAACTCCACTACATTTGCAAACAATGGGAACAAAAATACCCATCAATGTGCCACCCACCATGCACGGTATTCCTCTATGTAACCTGCATCATCTGCATCTATTGCCTCTATTTCCACGTCTACCTCATCTATCCTATGAGGTACTAGCTACTTTGTTGTGGACCCTAGTCTCACTCTAGCCCTCCTAGGTGCTCTGATAGCTCTTAACCATATATATGGCTCTGGGGGCACATCCTGATCCATGCCAAACTATCATGATACTCTCTCCACCTAGAATAGTTCTCACACTCCTGGAAATCGACCTCTAACCAAATCATCCTCCAAATACACTGCAACTCTATAGCCTCCTCGCATCATCCCCCATAATTGTAGTATGGCCTCCATGTAACTACCTCGGGCCCCATCTTATCTATCAGTGCCCTATAGGTATTTGTGTCCATCATATGCCCATGAATATTAATCCACCTCCTCACATATATCTATAGCCTAGCCCACTCTCCTTTTGGACCTCTAATGGGTCTCAACATAGCTATGTGCTCATATGCCCATATGTGTAATAATGTCATGGCTCTTATCCCACCACCATACTTATCGTGAGTAAACACGGTATAGATATATGTATAGGTAGGCCAATACACACCGTGACCATGCATATCTAGTGTTCTCCTCCTCTATACGTCGAGATATATCATGTATCTTATAGAAGATGCCTACACCTCCTCTCTCCACCACTATAGATGATGCAATCACAATTGCTATGAACTTCCTCAAGTGTGGAACCCCAGACCTCAAAATAACATCCAGAATTATATGGGCCTTAGTAGGTACTCAAGTCCCCAAAAAATACCATCTAGTAGCTTGCATCTGTCTCTCCATATCCACCAATGACATAACATGTACTCTCTCCCCAACCATTGGAAACTGCAATATATGATACACATCCTCCAAAGTCATAGTCATCTCCCCTATAGACAACCAAAATATACACATATCCGCACACCATCTCTTACATAGTGCAGTCAACATAGGCATATTATGGGGCACATCCCCCATCTGTCCTATGTGCCATATGTAGGCATGGTCCATCACATCCCACTCATAACCTGACATTCCCAATCCAAGAAACATACTTAAATGACTCCCACTGTGGAACTCCGTCGAGTGAATATCATTCTACACAACACAAAATGACAATAAACACAACATAAGAATAGTAAAAAAATAAAAAACACACTTGCTTATCACATTAATACGCATCCAAAATCACATTTTCACCAATCCATTCTATATACATACTTTATGGACCAAAGCACCTAGATGCAAGACTGGGGCTCCCAGGAGCAGGACACTAGTGCCCAGATCTAGACGTTCCTATCCCAGGGATCACTAGCACCTGCACCACTCTTGTCCCAGTCTCAAATGCTGAGAAAATTAAAATTATTAAGTTTACAAAATTCAATAAAAATGACTATTACACCATACATTTTTTGAAAAATAATGCACTAACCAACTCCACAGTCGTGTATGACACTACGTTAGTCACCACCCTCTCAAACCGACTAGGACGCATTGATCTCACTTGTGAAATTTTCACTCACTTTTTTCTCAATCTCACAATCACGTGAACAAAAAAGAAGTGACTAAATTTTTTTTCACTTCACTACTTGTAGTTACTTTTTCACCTACTTTATGATAGTCATTATTTCGTGCTTATTCATGCAACTAATACACACCACACATTTTTTTTCATATCTTGAGCATTTTTACTCTGATTTACACCTCGTTTGTAAAATTCTTTTTAATATTATGCCTACCACCATAACATACACATTACATATGCATTATCTCTCCTTGAATTTATCTTGCATCTAATTCATTCACATTTTTTAAATTTCTATCACTTTCTATCTATTTCGTGTTTACTTTCGGATTAGCGTTCATTCTTATCATAACTTCCCCTTTTGTTGAAAGGGGGGCATATCATTGGAGTCATCCTATAATTCTACCTATATCACCACAAATTTAAACAAACACTACCGATTCAACAAATTCAAACATTTACTAACACATTGTGTGACATTTCACCATCGATTCCCCCTAATGGCCTAACTTGGGGGCAAAAAACATATAATTTCTATATGTGAAATTTCATCACTTCCCCCTAATGACCTAAACTGGGGGCAACAAGCATTAAAACCTTTTCCATGTGACCATTCTATCGATTCCCCCTAATGACATAACTTGGGGGAAACTAGTGTAAAATCTCTATACGAGTAATAAATCAAATAAATCAATCAACATGTTAAAATTTCTAACAATTGAGACCACATCACTCAATCAATATAATATAACACAATTGGCCTCCTAGATGACCTAACTTAAGAGATTACATCCATTGCTTTCCCAGATGATCTAACTTGGGAAACTATTCTACATTTCATGTTTGCTTCCAGATGACATAACTTGGAAGCCATCGCATTGCGGCGACACCCATGGAGTGGGGGAAAGAATTCCCTTCCTATATCACTCCTATATGGATCAATTATTTGATTGAAATTATTTGGATCAAAGAAACCAAAAACCTTTGATCTGAGTCCGTCTGCAGTGGCTAGATCTTGAGGATGTAGTTAGAGATTAGAGAATAACACACTTTTCTCCCTACTCTCTTCCTCTAGCGGCAAGACACCCAAATCCTCCGGTCATTTATTCATATACACACGTTTGGGTTGGGAACTCATCACTACTTTCCCCATCTTATCGTCAGTGTACGCATTCGAAATCATCATACATCATAATAATCACTCTCATTTAGTGTACTTGATCATACTAGTACATTTTTCATTATGTTGTATGGATCAACCCATTGATCAATGGTTTGGCACGCTTTATGGTTCTTTTGGGAACATTCTATTACAACTTGGTTGTCTCTCACTTTTTCTTAGGTACGAATTTCTATCTACTTTATGTTACTGAGCTTTCCAATCACCAACATAAATTAGGGGAAATATAGTCATAAATCATGTACTTGCTATCACATTTATACCGCCAAATATGTTATTTTATATATGGATCTCGCGTAATAAAAGTATTCACTAATGACTCATCCCCTAGTCTTATCATTAGTAAGTTGATTGTCATCGTAATTTTTCTTTCATAGTCATCAGTTATTTACATAGTTCTACTAATCTCTTAGGGAGTATCAGGTGTTGTTATTTGGTCATTTTTCATCTCTAGTCTTTGACTAGGGTGCCTAGGGTAGTACTGAGGCACCCATTAGTGCCCTGATCCTTAATTTTAGGTACCCAGTTCCTAGCATCACTTGCATCTAATTTAGAGTTTCGTGGTTTATCTTTGTAATTTCCCTTCTCATTTCCCTAGGTACTATTTGACATGTCAGGTCATTACTATTAAAATTTGAGCAAGAGATCCCTATATAAACATAACATACTTACTATCTTATGGGGGGACTATCTAATATCAAGGGGTAGCTATCTACTAAGGAAAGGGACTATATTTGGGCACCATTACATCACAAATACTACATAATAAGGGTTGTATTCATTCTATTCCATCCACCATTTGTATTTTTACATCTAGTTATTGCCCATATCTCTACGTTATCGATGCTAGGGCACCCTAGGCACACAATTACACACACAAGCACACCAAACTACATTGGGTTTGGAATGTAGTGTAGAGATTAGTTGTAAGTCCACCATTGTGGCAGCTAAGGTCAGTTCGACCCCTTCATATGCATCTTTATTTTGTTAGGGATTTGATGTTTTGTATGGAGTTTTGCAGGTAGATTTTCATCACAAGTTTATGATGACATAATTGAAGTGACTGTGAAAATCATGTGACAGAGGTCAAGACATTGTGAATATCTAGCAAAACTTCCAGATTCAGGTCCTAAGCTTTTCTATAGGCCAGAGTGTCCATATTATAGACCAGGGTGCCCATAGGAGCCCCAGTCTGGTAAAATCTTCAGCTGCGGCAATTTCCTGGGTCGTATCTTCATACTTTTCTTCGTTAGTACATCATCCTATTCAATCCGAGCACATAACAAGGTAAGTTAGTTTCAGGTTATTACCTTATCTCTCATATTTCAATTATTTCATTTCATTTAAATATCAAATAAAATTATTTAGCATTTTACATTTCATTTCATATCAGTTATTTCATTATTGTTACTATTTTAGATTAACTTAGAATATATAACGTATTTTCATATTTTAGTTAATCAGGAGACATATCCTGGCAGCATTTGAACTCTTGACATGGATTTCATGACACAAGAAACTCCCTTTGAGATACTAACTTGATTCATACACCTTGTAAGTCACACATACATACCACTGTACTCAGACTCTAAGAACTCAGTCACATACAAAGGAACACAAGACATAGATTTAGAAAATTACAACATGAATAACTAATAAGAACTTGCTAAACAACTTGAAGAGACATACCTCAACACCATGGAGAAGACACACACTGACCAAGACAACTCTGCGTCACTCCAATGCTTCCTTAGAGATAATACACCCCTAAGAAGCTTAGTAGAGGCATATGTCACCATGGAGGGGCTAGATAAGAGACCTAAGAAGGTCTCTAACCCTCTTCTTACTCCTTGGTTGATCCATTATTTTCTGATTCTAAATTTTTCAAAGTAGGCTCTTCCTTTTGATCAATCAAACTCTTGGAATCATCTTTAGCAAATTGACTAGCATCTTCCTTCTTCTTGAAATTTTGAACTTGTTTCTTTGATCCATGAGTTTCTTTCTTCAACTATCCTACATCACAAAACCTTGAAATGTGCCCTAATTTGTGACACCTAAAGCATTCAACTTGTCTTTTCTTGCACTCAAAATCCCTATGTCCGTAATCATTGCAAGAAAATCAATACCAATTCAAATTGCTTACATACCTTTTAGTGCTTGGTTGTTCATTCTTGCAATACTTTGCAAGATGACCTTTTTCATGAAAAAGATAAAATTCCAGCTCCATATCTTTTTCCCTATATTTGACTCTATCTTTCCTTGACATTTCTCTTCCTTCTTTCCTTCACAATGATGTTCCTAAACCTTTCCTTTGGAATCATCCTTCCTTTCAACCTTACGACTACACATGCTAGCTCTATGTCCATAATCACCACACTTATAACAATTACCATGAAAAACAATATACATATATGCATTTGGATTCCTAATAGATGATCTTCCATGAGATGGAAGCTTTAAAATCTCTCCCTTGCTTGACTGATTCCTTCTTTCATGTAGATCCTTGACTCGACTCTTATTCATTCTTCTCTAATTTGAATGAACCCTTATTGAAGCCTAGGTCTCTTCTGTCACTATAAGCCTTTTGTTTTTCCAACACCTTGCTCATATTTTTTGAACTTCCTTGAAAAGATAATAATTTTCTTTTCATAGCGCCTAGATCTTTCTTCAATTCCTCTATTTATTTCCTCTTGATCTTCAACTCAGCTTGGGTCTCCTCAAGTTGAGTCATTAAAATCTTGACTATTTCTTATTTCTCAGCCTCATGTTTGATACATTCTACCCTCTTGATCCTCAACTCAGCTTTGTACCTCCTCAAGTTGATGTTTGTACAGACCTTGATTACTTCCTCATGCAATTGAAATCAAACTGTTGAGCTTGTCTACAACTCTCACTTACCCAGTTTCCTTATCATGTAGGTATTAATTTGAGTTGTCTACAATGATGGAGGATTCATCTTGTTCACCAAATATCTCCCTTTAGCTTGTTAGTTTACTTACAAGGGCCTCGCTTTGATACCAATTGTTGGAGGTGACAAGGATTGAGAGGGGGAGGGTGAATTAGTCCCTAATAAAACTTTCTACACTTATACTTCAAAACCCTAACCACACAAACTCATGAATCACATATATCAAAACACATATTATTCATAATGACAGTATACTTAATGCAAGGATAAAAAGATAAACACATAAAACAATTTTATTGATGTTCAAATCATATTATCACACTATGTTGATACTCAAATCAGATTACAAGGAATTTATGTCTTCAACACTAGTAATCAAGATGCAATAAAGATGTATTAAGATGAATAATCTTGTCTCACAAGTATCCAGGAAGATATGCTTCTTTAAAAATGATTACAACTCAATATTAGATCTGAAGACACATATGAAACCTAAAAATAACATCAATATGATATGAATATAACATCTAAACACAAGGATCCAAATCTTCCCTCCTTCTTTAATTCACTCTCAAAAAAACATCACCATCTTTACTTTGCTCAATTGAATCCTCACTGAAGACTCAATCAACTAAAATTTTAGAATGAAATTACTATGGGTTTTGGGCTAGGCCCAAAGGTCTTTTGCTTTGTCAGTAAATTTTTTTCTTCAAAATAAGATAAAAGGGGGTTCTAAAAGATTAGCACCATTGTACCCAAAAAATCATCTTTATAGCCTCTCCTTGATTCAAATTCAAAAGGGGTCGATTCAACCTCCATTTAACATGATCACACCAGCCTAGAAAAATCCCATAATAATCACTAGATACATTAAAAATTGACCCCTATAGGTCAGCCTAGAAAAAGCACTTCATTCATGTGCGCCAAAAATCACCAAAACCCATTACATTGGAATGCCAAAAATATCCTCATTCCAAAACCGTGATTATTAATGACCCATAATGTTATCAAAACATGTTTAAATTAACATTTAAACATCCATACATGGTCTCAATTTACATTATCCAAGTAATCAAATTATTTCATTTAATGGGCCTAATGCTACTTTGTGCTTCTCAAAATAGGTATTTCCTACACCCTTCAGGACCCTGAAAACTTCTCTAGGCCACTATATAACTTAAAAGACATCCAAACCATGTCATGTGACCAACTCAATGGAAATGTACATAATCTTATAGAAACACTTATAAGAAAGTTATAAGTCATTGAAACAATCACCTACTCAAACTATCAGCCACTTTTGTCTTCACTAAATCCATCCTTGCCTAAAACTATTTTTTCAAAGATCAGCTGATTACCACATTTCATAGGAACAATAAAGAATTATAAATGTCATTCATTAGATTTAAAATTCATCCCTATTCACATTACTACATGATAACAAGGCTTTAACTAATCCATCTCATGCTTCAATCAACTTAAAAATTTCTAGTCATATCATATCCTGTCCTGAACTGGTAAACAATATTATTGTCCAAAAAATGACCTAGAAACCATATAAAAAATCCTCATCATGTGATAAAAAATTCTTATCACTTGGAAATATATCTGAATCCAATTTCCAACACATTTTTAATCATCTCAGAAATTCCACCTGTAGCTCCAATTATTCCCATTTTACCGAAACACTACTTTTTATGGCCTCAAAACTGCCCTTTGACCAATCAACCTGAATGGAAATCATTTTACCATGTATATGCATCAACATGTTCTGAAAAATCCTTGGAAATAAGCAAAAACTCACATATATTCCATGAATCATCAATTTAGCTTGCATACCTCATTTGGATAACCTTGTAACAAAACATCTCTTCTTCAGAAACTGACCTGTTTGAGTGGGGCCCACTCATCATCATGACCTCTACCATATATTTATGGAAATACAAGGGAGAGTCCTGTCACATCATCAAATCATCAATTTTAATTAATACCAATCAAAATTGGGTCACTATACCTCTTCTTCTGTAAACTACTCCTAGCTAGGGTTTAACTAGGGTTTTAAACCACTTTATCTTCTTAACGATTTGTTCATGAAAACCTAAAATGCTGAAAATGACCTCATTATTTTTGTGAAAAATTCTAGAGTTGACCATAGAAATATCCTTGAAAGCCAAAAATTCCCATTCAAAGCACACAATTTAGGGTGAGCATCAGAAGGTCCAAATTGAGCTAGAAAACACACTACCAAGTACACTTGTTTCACCAAAACTGATGTATCATGCAAAGTACTCATCATGGAAACTTGATTTTTTTCCCACAACATCATGAATCATGAAAGTCCCTTATTAACATCTCCAATCATCATCATGTCACAAATATATTTCAATATTTCCATCCACTGAGAGCTTGCATAACTATATTTTAAGGTTTTGCATTGTAAAGGCTAGAGTTAATTGAAACAAACCTCAAAACACATCATTAAAATACTCCAACTAGTCCTAACATACCTGATACATCATGATGTAACTGAATACATGCATTAATGATCTCATATATCTCCAAATCTCAATCCTCATACCTCCTTAGCATCTCATACATGCTACCTAATGAGCACCTGAAACATAACTAATCACCTGTATCTACACCATGAAAACTGATGTGAGTGCCTAAAAACTCAAAAAACCTTCTATCCATACATGCCAAAATGATTCTGAAGGCATGCAAAAATCTTCATACCATCATGCAACATCACCTAGGCACCTGAATGGGCTTGCAAGAGTAAAGTAGTCCTCACTAAATATCACTGTATCATCATGAAATCACCTGAACTAGCATGTCAACACAACCCAAAACATCATCTGACCCTACTCCATCATCCAATTTTTCATTAATGTGTTTTTTCATAAATGAAAACACCTATAGGACCACATGCCAAAAACCTTCATTGTTATTGGTCCGGTGTGAGTATCAATTCAAGCAATATCCTCCTTCTACTATAGTCATGATTCCTTTCCAAGAAACCATAGATATAATAGACCTCATCGCACCTCCTCCATCTCCCTAGGAAACCTCTAGTCTACAACTCAATCCATTCACATACACCTTACTCATACATGACTCTTATTGGCCTCATATTTCATTTGATCCCACTTTCCTTGGCACTATTTACACACATGAAGGATTAACATAAATTAGGATTCACACTTGTTGATATCCTACCCCCCCTCATTCTCCCCACTTATATTACAGATATGTATTCATTACTATTGTCTATGGCCTCTGTGTGCTCCATTTATCAGTATTCCTTACACATACACATCATTCCTCTCCACTCACCCTTGGACAATCTTGGCTTGACTATATTGGTGGTACCCTCAACCCCAACCATACTATTATTACCTTTCTTATGCCTTCTGGCCACATATCTATTTGCAATGATTCCTTCCTTGGTTATGCCCAAAATGTAACTCACTAATATGTACATGATTGTTTACGACCCCCTTTTACTGATGAATAATATGTTAAGGGCATGTATAATTTATGCCACACTAGATATTTCTATGATCAACCCCACACTATCGCATACTGTGTCTCCAATCTAAATCCTATCAGTTATGACCCTGATGCCGACAACCTCCTTCATGAGTTTACATGACTCTGGCTCTGCACACAATCGGGGGGAACTTGACTTCCCCCCTTACTAGTCACATCATGGTGCATGTATTTCTCTATCTCTCATGCTTCGTGCTTCATGTCTACCTTTGTGAGCATTGACACATCTTTGGTATACATATTTATACCTTTTCCACTTGATGACGCACTCATGTTCTCAAGGTTAATGCATGACCATTGAGGGCATTAAATGAACCTTTCTCACAGACTTGGTGGGCATCAAAATTTCTCCCCCCATCACTATTGGTTATCTTTATCATTTACTCATAGCTTATCTAATATCACACTTTGTGCTTCATGGTAAATATTTCCTAACATCTACACTCAATCACATACAATACTTTTGTCACCCGATGACACAGTCTTGTTCTACGGTTCATACTTGACTGTTGAGGGTGCAATTCCTAAACTAACCTCATGTCACATACATCCATTGGGGGGAAATACAGGCACTCTCATTTACACATCTTACATATCATAACACACAATCACATTCAGATGACGTCTACCTATCTTGGTTGTATTTACTCTTATTATCTCATACTACTTACATGTTGCACTTTTTTTCCTATGCTACCTGGATTCTTAGTATGTCATTATTTTTTTATATACATGCATGCACATTCAAATGGTATCTTGAGGTGACTGTAGGTATTTTAGAAATTCTTACATAATGCATGATGCTCGACACCGCTCTTTACCAGTCCCGCTAAGGCTCCTGGGGGCATCTACCTTTGTTACTTTCATACTCCACACTCACAAGTCTTATTGTTACAATATTTAATACTTCATGTCACTTACTTTTCGCTACTCTATACATGCTTTGACATACTATTTATCTTTATAATAGACTAACATGTGCTTTATGTGCAGCATTTCCCTTGCAAGATACTATATAACTATGGTTATATGTTACTTCGTATTTCCTATTTTTTACCATTGTTTGTGGTATGCCCTATGTATTTCTTGATCATTATATGTTTATGACCACTTCATATCTTATTTTCTTGTGACATTGTGAGAGATGTCCCATGTATGCAATCCACTTTTCGTAAGACCTCTTGTTTTCATAGTTTTTTGCTACATTATATTCCATTCCATGCTAGCCCTTTTACACTAACACTTATTTTCTAGTTTATCTTGTTTGCATGCTCTTTGGTTTCTACCATGCACATCTCCTACCCACTGAAGGTAACTAGTATCTGATGTGCATATCACTTTCATCCTCTCGTTTGGGCCACCTCCTCCTACATTCATCACATGAACCCCAAACGAGGGGGGCAATTAATGGGTGAAAAAATCACCCTTCTAATAACACATAACTCTAGAATAGAACAACATAGTATAGAATTGAAAAAATTACATAGTCACAGATCGGTCCAGAATATGACTTGAACCAAAAACACACAACAGGAAATAGTGCCCAGTATCATATAGTAATGGTGGGCACTTGTGTGCCACTTGGATTCTTCTGTCTTGGGGAAAAATAAGACAGTTTCTTAGTTCAACACAATTTCCATCAATTTACAGTATGGGTATACAGTTTCAGACACTTGTCTTTAGCTACAAAATTTGGTCATTTATTTGTAATACACTTATTGTTTGGTTATAAATCAGTTATGAATCAAGAACATTCCAATATTTAATGGCACTTATCATTTGAGAAGTGTCGTAGAAGGAGATAAAAATAGACCTCTCCCTAACACTCTTCTCTTGGTATGAAATCCCCCAAAAAATTCATCCTTGGTGTGAGATCGCCCAAAAAAATCATCCTTGGCATGAAATCTCCCAAAAAAAAATCACTCTTGGTATGAGATCTCCCAAAAACCTCATCCTTGGTGGCAAGACACTCAAATTCATAAACATCTCTAAGACATACATAACAAAATTTATATCATATACTCTCCCATACATCAGGTGTACTCTTTCCTTAATTACTACTTTTACATACTTATGTACATATGTTACTCTGATATTTCACATACGAGACTTTGAATACTCTTTTTCTCTTCTTTTGTAGGTCCTTCCTTACTATCAACAAGAAGTAACCCACATCAACAAAGCACAAGATCCAATAACACACTACTACTCATACGATTCTCCCCTATAGTCTAGCTCCCTTTCCTACTTTTCATACTTCACATGGCTACTTGTTCACTTGGCATGCTATTGGCTACACTCCTCTTCGGTTTACAATGTACACATCTTCTATCTACTTTATGTTATTGAGTCTTCACTTAACAACACAAAGTGGGGGAAAATGTAAATAAAAAATCTATGCACTTGCGTACATTTCTAGCTCCTAAAACATACTAATGTATATATGATTCCTAAGCAAGAAAACTAGTGGTTGACAAATAATTTTGGCCTTTTTATTGATTTATCTCTTGCACTTTACTGGATTTACACATTTTATAGCTCTTTCAACACTTGACTGATTTATCTTTTGATGGACTCAAACACTAGTGCCGAGTTAGGACAAAACCACCCAGGCACTCCTGTCCCTCCTAGGAGCTCTTGTCCATCTCTTTATTCTTATTACTCCTTTGGGTAATTTTATCTTCTTAGGAAATTTTAACACTTTCGTTTGGCCTTTCAATTGTCAATTGTGAAATTCAAACAAGGTAATCATATATGTACTTAGTTACTTCTCTTAAATAAAGGGCCAAACACTATAAGCATTATTTATCACCACCTAAACTTGCACAAAGGCACAAGAGCTCTAGAAAATATATATCTAGCACATCCATACAAGGGACAAGGGCTGCATTGGTATGCATACAATGCATAGGAGGAGAGTTCATTCTATTCCATCACACATATTTTTGTATACTTGAGACAAGTCTAGATCTATCCCACTATCATCATGCGAATTGAAAAAAGGTAACTTAGGACATAAGACATGAAAACACACACTCAAATTACCACATGGAGTATGAGATGTGATGCAACACTTGGTCATAAGTTCACTCTTTGAGTGACCGTCGAGGTCAGTTCAACTCCACATTATATATATATATTTTATTATATTTGATGTTGTTTGTGGGCATGTGTACGTAGTTATTTTTTTGTAGGTTACAGGTGTGATCTGAACCCTAACAGTGAAACTGGATCAACAAATGGTGAGTAACAGAGACAAACTTACGACCCAAAAAAAGATCATATTTCGATCATCTGAGTAGACATAGCTGCAAAAATAAATCATTAGCAGCTAGGGCATTCCTGTCCTCCTACAAGTTATTTTGTATTATACTTTCTTAGGTTTATGAACCTTCAAAGAGCCATTTCGACATTTTTCCCAACTATATCCAGCACTCAACTAGTCTCGATCATTCCCAATTTGCACATACTCAGGTAAGTCATCATCCCTCCCTCATTTGCTTAGGATATTACATCTTTTAATTATTATTTGTTTTCATGTTATTGTACTTAATTACATAAATATCATTTGATATAGTAGTTACTCTGAAATAAGATGTAATTACATTTAGATTAAATCAATAGGACTAAGAATTTAATATAAAATAATACAATTCATATACATAGATTACATTTGTATGATGGAAACTAGGGCATTGCAAGTATAATAGATTGATAAAGGAGTTGAGAGTATAGTTAGGGTTTTAGAGATGACTTAAATGGTTCAGGTTGACTACCAATTCTGTCATTAGATGAATGTAGAAATGCATAGAGTTTGGATTGTAACCATTACTTACTACCTACCATAAGTTATAAATATTGAGTTGTACAAAAAGGTATAGGACCATACTCCACTATGGTCTAGATTTATATAATTTTGACATGTAACTATTGTGATTATAGGTTTTTTTGTTTCCTTCCATCGACAATATTTGTTGTTTTAATGTAACCTGTGCATTTGTTCCTATAGCTATGAAAAACTATATCTTACTACAAATAACTCGAAGCATACATTAAATAGAAAAAGTAAAATATGAAGTGCTTGAGTTGAAATAACCTCAACAATGACCCCTTTTATATTCACTAAGTGTTGTACTACATTTCAAACTCCAGGTAGTTCTATTTTTGAATAAAAATAATCCCTTGACCTATGTTTTCTCTCATATTTCTACACCAATAGTGGATAACTACTTGTCCCAATTGAAACCCTTGTATGCATATGTAGAAATTAAATTGTTTCCCCTTGTGTTGTGTTATTTAGTATGTTATGTCAGTTCCTTTATTTTTCCTAGATCATAGATGGTAATTATATAGGTTTGAGATATGAAATTAAAGGAAAAATAGGGGTAAAGGGAGGAAGTAAGTAGGAGAAACCCCATGGAATGTTTTGGGAAATATGAGACAAGGATGAAGATGATTTGTACATATGTGATCTGAAGCAGGAAGTTGTGGAAATGATTGATGTGGGTACTAGTAAGGATTTTGGTCCTATGGGGGTAGGGTAAGAGGGATGAAATTTTTGGTAGCTTTTGATCTAGATTGGTTTGAAGAGTATACCCATATTTCAAAAGTTATGGCTTGGGAGCACAAAAATTCTCTTCGTGTGAGGGTTTCACACAGGATTAAAAAAATCCCCTTTCCTATGGATCAAAGGGTATTGATAAATATCTTGATTTTATTTTCAATTTTTTTGAAGATAATATATAAGGGATGATAAATTCAAGTTTTATTATGGATTTATTGAAGAAAAAAAGTAGGTTATTGAAGATATGTATGTTTCCTTTTGGGAAGCCTTCGAGATAAAATAATCATTGGAGTTGGAGAGAACAAGAAGGAAGTGGAATGCTAATCTGGAGGGGAGGATACTTTTCATTCTTTTGGGGTTATTCAAATATTACTGAAGGAAATTCATAGAGTAGTGTAGGTCCTAAATTAGGGGCATAATAATATAAGTGTGCTTGAAAATTTAATAGTTGAAAGATTTAGTCCACTGACTGACAAAGTGAGGATAGTAAGGGATTTTTTCCCCTTAACCCTACATGATTTATCTGATAAAGGTAAAAGCAAGGAATGTAATTCAACTCATATTGGTAGAAGTACTCAAGAGGATTTGCTTAGAGCACCAGATATTTCACCATTTTATTCTAAGGATTTTCATGTTGATTTAAAATCACATGTTAGAAGAGAGATGATTCCTCAATGGTTAGTGAATGAAGAATGTAATAACTTGGAGTCTTTGCAAATCTTAGGTAGATTTATTATGATGTCTTATAAAGGGATTTTTTGGAATCATGGCTTCATAATACCTAGCAAGGGATTTATATATCTAATCTCAAGTACTTGGTTAAAGGTTCGTTTCTATGAAAATTCAAAAATTCCAAAGATCGAGATAAAATCCTATCTCAAAATGGGTTATTTGAGGGGAAAAAGATCCTTATTCAACCATGGAAGTAAAATTTTATGAAGTTATAATTTGTTTAAGTAACATATTATTATTGGATTTGATTGTATTCTCTATGTTAGTTCCCAATTTAACACCCTAAATAAGGAAATGATACAAAAGGGGCAAATAGAAAATATTTATCCCTTGATATGTGGTTTATTATCTAGGGACGTATCTATCTATCTATCATGACCATGCCTTATTGGAATGACAAGGAGGCACATGACTAAGGATGCAGCTATTCTTCTACTACTTTATGGATCTGCCTGAACTAGGGTGAGAGGACCTGAGGAATGGATTGAAAGAGAGAGGGAGATGTTGTATTTCAAACCCTCAAACTTGTTATAACATCAATCTAAGATCAAATGCAACCACAAAATGTAATGCTCATTCAAAATAATGGTCACATATGCATTAAAAACATTTGATACATTAGACATAGGCCACTATAGATAGATGAAATGTGATCACAAACATCATATCTGAAGATATTGTTGACAACTTGGGCTTTAATGATGCAGGGATGATAAAATTCATACATCGTGACAATTACACTTAGAATATTCAGGATGGGTGTAATTTGTAGGAAAACACATGCAAAATAGGTAAGGTAATGTGATTTGTAAGGGTAAGACATGATGGTACTTGGTTAGATAAAATGGGGGTGGTGGATCTAATGGGGAGAGGCACCATATCTTTCCATTTTATCCCATTTCTTCCAAAATGTAGAAGGACAAAGATAAATAATACATAACCTTCAAAGGGGAATTTGCATTCATTGATACCAAATTCATGCAGATACTACCACATAATATCTAAAATATTAACACAAACACTTGTGTAGAAAACCTCAACAAAATATTTATTACATCAATTCCATGACACCAAAATATGCTCAAGGGCTGTGAGAAATTGCCTTTAAATAAAAATTGTAAAAAGGATTTTAAAACCAAAAAATATTGCAAAGTAACACTACAATACAATATTTACTTAATGACCAATCTTATGCACTAACTAGGAAGAAATCCTTCACATTTCATTGATTCAATAAACATAAAATTATATTAAAAGCTATATTCCTCAATTTTGCTCTCATGTACATTCCAAAATTCTCAACTAAAGCATGGAAAATGGTTTTTATTCCTTCAATTTAGACAAGGGATACATATACAAAATGTTGTCAATGTATGCTAATAATTATACATTGTAGTCACCTTAACACAGACCCAAAATTAGAACCCCTAGAATGAAGAAAAGTCTTCCTTCTTATACAAAGTATTTCCCCTAAGGGAATTTACCTAGATATCCTACAAGAAAATTACAGGCTTTTGATCATTGATTCATCAAGAGGATGAACAAGTTATTCCAACTAAAAATATCCCATTTTGATGTGCCAAGTTGGAATGGTTCTGAACCATGATTGAAATCTGTGTAGGAGTGGAAAATATTAATTTTGTAAACAAATTCCTTTTGTCTTTTTCTACCATGTCACCACCATGTGTGTGCTCCCATGAAGAGTTTGTTACTCATTGCAATCATTTAATTTGATTCTTCCCCTTTTGAAAGAATGATGAATGAAAAGGAATAAAGAATGGGGAGGGGAATAAAGAATAAATAATATGCCTAAGGAGGGTCAAGATCAATCTATTCACCCTCTACCTTATTTTCTAGTTTATTAATGTATGAATGAAGGTGTTCAAACATCCCCAAAATGGGGTCCTATTCTAGCTCCGCATGATAGAGAAAGACTATTTCTTGTTTAGATAAAACACTATCAAACTCATTAGAAATAGTTTTCTTATTTTTGACTCTCTTTTCCATTTTATTAATGTACCTCTCCAAATGAATGAATTTCTAAATAAAAGAATACTTTAAGTCTTTTGGAGATTCTAACCCCCTGCCATATGTTGCTAGAGAATTTTTATCATATTTTATGCGTTTGCAGATCCATGAGTGTAAGTAAGTATCTTTAAGGCGAAGAACTTCCTCAATTTTGGAATCAATGTCATCCACGTACTTTCCCAGTTTCTCCCTCATAACATAGAGTTTGCTTATGTAATCGCCAAAAGTGACCTCATCATCCATACCTATGATGGATTCAAGATTTGGCAACATTATGTCCCAATAATAAACCTTTGTTTGATAATTATTAATTAATACTTTACTTATGCCTATTTTTTAGACACCTAGTTATATCATCTAATTATATCTTTGAGGAATTTATTATCTCTACTTATTAGCTCCTTCTCCCACTCATTGGTGGCCTCCCCTTATGTTTCAAATTATCTAAATTTTTTAATTTTTCTAGGGTGATATCTAAAAAAAATTATTGGCTCACCAAAGGAGGTTGTATCCACCTTTTAACATATGTCAAAAAAATATCAAATCTCTTTTTGAGTTGTTTCTTGGTTTCCTTGTCTCTATCCATCTTTTGAAAAATTCCACCCACTTACCATAGTAACCTCATGCTTCAGACATTTAGTAGTTGGTTCTCCAAGTGGGACCTTGGTGACTTGATAATGAGATAGGGAAACTATATCCCTCAAAGCATCAATTTTGTGGATAACCACCTCCATGAATCTTTCTCCTTGATCACTCACCATTGTTCTTAACATTGTTCTTTCTTTCTTTGGTGCCTTGGATAATCTTAAAGAGATGAAACTTTCAAGGTTAGCCTCATATATTTGCACTCTGACTCTTTTATTTTTTATGAGGTAATTTTCTAACCAACCTTTAGCCCAAGTGCCACCTCCTTCATGTTCTCACTGCTAGGAAGTACCTGGTACAATCATAAAAAATTGTGATTCAGAGAGATGTGAGGATGGAGTCACTAACCTGTACTTATGGTATTTCAACATTTTTAACTAATTGTACCTTTGTTTCTTCCTCATATTTCCCCTTTTCTTTCACATCCTCTTATTTCTTAGCTGAATGGTAAAAAGTACACGCATATGTAGGTTTGAAACTTCAATTTTAATCTCGTCCTTCCTATATGGAGAATATTTTTTTGATTAGATCAATTTATTGTTACTCTTGTTGTTGGGTTTCATATTGTGTAACTTCATGAGTTACTTTTCCTTTCTTAATTGTTTCCAACATTGGTTGAGCAGGTTGTACAAAACTAGATTTTTTACTCTTAGCAAGTGTGACCTTTTCAATCTCAATTTTCTCAACCTATTTTGTAACATCTTCTTCTCTTACCACCTCTCCCATACTACTTCCAAAAAAAATTCATGGTAAGTTCCTCCTATGTTGTTTGGTATCCCTCCCCTTTCCCATGTGATGTGACTTGTAAGGCTTCATGGGGAAGGTCATATTTAACATATTGGTCCAATCCCTCCAGTAATTTAGTGAAAATCCTACTCTATGAATGGGTTTGACATTTCAATTGTTCCTCCCTCATGAGACTCTTGTTTCTGGATTTCCTCAAAAGGCATAATGATAGGTACTTATTCCACATGTGCACCTAAAATTCACTCATGTTAGAAAGGTATGGTGGGGTGGTATGAACCACCTTCGAGATTTGATGAGAAAGTTTAGGTACTTGTACAATTAGAGTTTCCCCTTGCAGTGTTGCACTTATAATTATTTCCATTATTGGTGTTGTCAACTTTGTCCTCTTTAGTCCTTACAAAGTGTAGTGTCACAAGATCCTCTTCTTGTTCTTCCTCTTCCATTTCTTATGGTTTCCAAGGTTGGGTCCTTCTTTGATTGACAAGAAGGAATGCTTCACCTAATTCTCTTTTTTTTGCTTGAATACTATTTTAAAGAGTTTTTTGTCCTTTTAGTTTGAGTAGTTGTTTTTTCCATGGGAGATTTCATTTTGAAGTTGGATGGGGAAATTCTTGGAGGGGTTTGACTACAATCACATGGACATCTTGTATGATTTTATCCAACATATTTTCTTCCATGTGTGTCAATTGTGATGTTGGAGTTCTTGTTTTACTTGTTGCATCACTTAACTCTTCAACTAACCTTACAGTTTTTCCTTTGATGGAAATTTATGGGGTCTTTCCTTTTAAGGGGTATTGATTTGTATCTTATTTTATATGGGAGAAGTGCATCCTTTATGATTCCATTTTACCTATACTCCCTCAAGGTTGTTCTATTTTATAGAGTTAGATCAATACCCTTGTTGCTCAGCCATACACCCATTCTCTTGATAACAAAGGTAATCCTACCATGGAGAGAAGTGTTATATGTCTTTTCTCAATCTACACTTACAATTTTTCATAATGCAATGTTTTTCTCAACATATTGTTTTCTTACTAGGTTCGCATCATTTGGAAACCCTTGACGAATAATTAAAACTTTGTAATCTATTATCTAGGTGAGGGTCATTCTGGAGTAATATATTAATATGACATCCTCCTCATCCTTGCAATCCATCCAAAAATCTTCACAATGAGGCTAATTCACTTATGAATTACCCAAGGATCCTTGAAGAATCAACCTAATATCATATTTAGGTATAGGGGAGAGGTTTTGTAATGTAACACTTCCCATTTCTGCTTCTAGAATCTTGGATTTGACTAATGTAGGGAAAGTGTACCTTCCAATAGTATTTGGGAACTTGATAATGTCTTTGTGTTATCCTAAAATTAACTAGTACATTATCACTAAATGCCTTGACACTTCTAAAAGTGCCCAATTATCATCAAAGTACCTTGGCGGTATATATGGAGCCTTAATAAAGCCACTTAATATGATATATGTGAAGGTATGGAATTGGATGAAGTAGCATCAAAACCCATAGATTACTTTATTGGCTTGTGTAGATATTCTATTGTTCTCCCAGTCAGGATGAAATAAGCAAATGAGGGGGGAAAAGAGGTGTCATGTAAAATTATGAAGGAATTTATGTAATTGGTTAAGTTTAGTTGATGGTATACATGATAGACTCTAAAGTTACCAAAGTTCCTTGTTGTATCAAACCTAGGGAATGTTCTATGCTAGGAAATATTATAAACAGGTATGAGGTCATATATAATTCCCTCTGGTCAATGGATCCCTCTCTAATTTCAACTACCAGTTTAAGAATTTTCTCAAGAATGCAATCACTAATGAATTCTCCCCAATGGATATGTATGTTACCAATGAGGATGAATTAGATGAAATTATACATCAAATCAATGGAATAATAAGAATAATATTTTCCCATGACCCTATTCAAGAGGGTAACAATATCTCTAATTTCTTCCACAAAATCTACCCTACTCAACCTCTTGGGGATCCTATTGACAGTAATTCTTGGTTTATTGAGCCAGTTGTTGTTTAACATTTTAGAACACTTGGTATTGTTGGAATCCTAGTATTCTTCTACATTGTTAACTAAAATGATTTCCACATGAGCCATGTCAGGGAGACCTAAAATTTCCTCAAAAGTGTCAGAACTTAAGGATAGAACCAATGATTTACTCCAATATTTCCCTAGTTACTGGGTTGTAATGCTCTGTGAAAAACCATACTAGTTTAGGATATTGTGTAGGAGGAAATGAATGTGCTAGAGTGATCCTTCTCAAATCAATTTTATCCATGGTTTCATTTTGGTTTATGGTATGCAACCTTTGTTGAAATTATCCTAAGTCCACATTAACTAGGTTAGTGTCATTAATTTTTTCCAGGTTCAAATGAGAGGTGAGAAGTGGCACAAACACTAGCCAATTGGGTCTTCATATTTATAGGGTGAAAATTTTGAAATGACAATTGAGAGTTGGGTTTTATAAATGTTTCACACTACTTAAATCTTCCCATACAGTCTTCTAGGACAATACAGATTCAATATTTATTATACGAGAAAAGAAACTCTTACCTATGCTAATCATCATTTTTTCTCTCTTATTTCCACCGCAATATAATTCCCAACTCATCACTAAATTTAGAACCATCGTTCATGAAATTGAAGTGCAGAAATTTGATCTCATTGTCATTCTAGGGCTTTAGAATGCAAATTAAGTGCAAAATTTGAAGCCAAAGTGATGAATTTTACTAACTGCACCTCTACATCATACTTCATATACTTCCATTAATGGTGGTATCTACTTTCATATTTCCTTCATTTGCAGTTGTTGATCTCTACCATCAAGTTTGAATGTTAGCCTTACACGTGTAAAACTGTTATGCTTAGTTGTCTTCTTTGGGCGTTAGGGATGAATGATTAGTTTGTAATATTACAAAAAATACAAAGGTATAAAATACAAACTTGTTTATTTTCCTCCCATAACCTATGTCATCAAATTGAGACATGTATCATTTTGTGGGACATAGTGATGAAATCAAAATTTGTAGTTTTGTAGTAACTACAAAGCTACAAACTGCAAAGCTACGACATTGCCCACTTATATTGAAACTCTGGTGACATGCCACATGCCATTTCAGACATTGGGATCACAAGTGTAGTTTGTAGAAATGTTGTAATTGTGAAAATGCTAACTACAATTCTGTGAGACTGTATATTTACTCTATGGCTTTGAGATTCTAAGAATATTCCTTTTTGGGCCTTAGGGATTGAAATGCAACATGAAGTTTTGTAGTCATTTTTTCTTTTCAATATAATTTGGGTGAGGGAATATTTCCTAAATATCACCAACATTGTGTCTTTCTCGTGAATGGGCACCTCCATTTGGCGCCATAAGAACAAAAGAAACACTCATGGATGAAGTAGATAAAATTCCTAGTTCATTGGATAAAGATTCACATAACAATGCACCTAGTTAATTTTAATTAAAAATACTATGATTTGAAGACCAAAAAATAATCACATTAGATCATAAGGGTATAGAAAACAAACCAAATAAAGGGAAAATCAAAAAAATTCTACACTTTACAAAAAAATACAAAGACACACAAATTTAATCCAAAAAGTGCTTAAGATGCATGCCATTTCTCTTAAGAAGAAGGTATTTTCTCCAATTATGATATCTAAGGAATAAGGACCCATCCATAATGCATCAAATTTTCCAAGTTTTCTTTTATTTTAATGTCAAATATCCTATAGCAGAACTAAATCACCAATATAGAAATTTTGGTAGTGACCTTTATATCAAATATCTTATTAAGTTCCTCTTTTAATTTAATGTGTATTTGATGAGATTCTCACCTAACCTCATCAAGTTCAATGTCCTGGTTGATTCTTACAACATAAGAATCAACTCCATATTCATCTTCCAATTGTTGTATAAACTTATAAGATAGAAATTATAAATGGAGAGGTAGAAATTTCTACACATCGTATATCAATTCAAATGGGATTTTTCATGTGGATCGCTTTGATGTAACTCTATCATCCCATTAGGTAAATTTAATTTTCTCACCCCACTTTCTCTTGTTAACTTTCAATGTTCTTATAATTATTTTTAGAAAATTCTTGTTACTTGATTTAGCTTTCCCATTCCCTTCAGGATTTTAATTTGAAGTATATGTGAGGATTATCCCATGTTCATCACAAATTGTTTCTAAGGTTCTATCTATAAAGATCATTGTATTGTTCAGGAACTATTTTAGTATAGACACCAAATTTACAAATGATATGGTTCACAAGTAAATACATAACAAATTTTTGTGTTTCCTTCTTGGTAGATATTTCTTCAACCCATTTAGTAAAATAATTAATTTCCACTAAGAGTCAATTTAAGATAGTATTATAAGTATCTTTCATTTCATCAATTAAATATATCCTCCTTTTTCTAAAGGGATCCTCAACTGTAATAGGCTGCAAGGGGGGAGACCCATAAGATTTTAACCTACAAGAGAAACGTTAGCAGTCTTTACATTTTCTCACCAATTGAGAAACATCTTTGAAGTGGGATGACCACTAATATCATACCCTCAAAATATTATGAGCAGTCACTTTGGTAGTATAGTGACCACCACACACTCCTCCATGAAACTCATTAATCAACTTAACATTTTCATCTTTAGTTATAAATATTAACAAGACCCCTTACAAACTCTTCTAAGCTAAACCAAGGTTTTTTAGGATATAATTTTGGGATACTAATTTTAATGTCCCCCTCAGATTATTATATAGTCCTGAAGGATGATTTATATTTTACAAATAATAAACTATGTCCTTATTCTATATAGAAGTACTTACCTTCTCATGGGGGTGACTCAAATCATAATCAACATTATATGATTCAATAACTTCCAAATTTTCTTCTGTCATTAATCTTTCCAAATCAAGGCCTCTCATCAGCTTGGTGGTTTGGATTTACATTTTATAATCTTATATTTTTTTAACCCACCTAAACATTTTTTGGAGACTTCCATTTATGTCAAGATGTCTATAAATATGGTGTGTGGCACATAGGTAATAACCCTTTAGCTCAAGATATAAGTTCTGAAAACTTTAGTGAATTTTACTAAGAAAAAGCCTTTCTTTTCCATGATTGTATATTTTAGATAAAATACTTGTAAGTACTTACTTAAGAATGTAATTAGTTTCCCATGGCCTTTGTCATCTTTTTGTAGAAAAATTGACCTAATAGCAAATTCATATGTAAAGTAAAAATATAAAACATTTTTTTTATAATTTGGATTGGCTAACACATGGGCAGTATTCAACACATCTTTTACTCCCTTGAATGTTTGTATTACCTCATCTCCCCACTTGATAACCTAATATTTTTTTAGCATACCCGTGATAGGTAGAGTTATCTTAGTAAAATTAGATATGAACATTCTCACAAAGTTAATTTGGCCAAAGAAATATTGTATATCTTTCTTGGACTAGGGGATGGGTACTTTATCAATTGCCTTTACCCTTACAAACTCAATCATAACTCCTTCCTAAGACACAATGAGACCAAAAAAATTTGCATTTTGGACAAAAAAAACAGCATTTTCTAGGATTCAATGAGATGTCAACTTCTCTGCATCACATTAAATAAAATTCAAGGTGCTACAAGTGGTCACCTCTTCTTTTAAAAAATATCTGTTATATCATCCTGGTAGACAACAATAAACCTCATTTATGAAGCCATAAAATCCAACATCCATTGCTCTTGGAAGTTAGATATGACATTCATCAGTTTAAAACTCATTCTGACATAGACATAAGTTACCTAGGGAGTAAGTGAAATAAGTCTTATATTATTTGGATTCCTTAACAACCACTTGATTATACCTTGAGAAACCATTCAATGTTAAAAACGTCTCTAAACTTGTTACCTTCTACAAAATATTATCAATGTTTGGAAACAGGTTAGAATATTTTTCAATGACTCCTTGTTAAAATTTCTAAATTCCACTCACAATCATATATCCCCATTCATCTTCCCTATCAGGACCATATTGGTATCCAATGAAGAGTTTGGACGTAGTAGGTTGTATGATGCCTTCATCCTTTAGTTTTGTGAGTTCTTCTTCCATTTTAGTTGTCAGGATGGGGTTAATTGGCCTCTTCTTTTGTAATAAAATATTTGGTGTGAGGCTCCAAAGGTAATAAATGTTGAAATAGATCATCCCCATAAGCCTTCAATTCAAAATAAGATCAAACCCAAGTAATCTTGATATTTCCTTTGATTATGTTTAGTATATACATGTTTGTCATCTTCATTCAAGTTACTAGACAACCAAACTTTTATTGGATCTTAGAAAGTTCCTAAATTTCATCCAGTGACATCTCTTGGAGTTAGATGTCATTGTAGAATCCCTCTATTATCCAATGATTCTAGATGAATTAAGCTTCAATAATTAGAATCTTTTGGTCACATATTTTAAAGTTTAAATCCTTGATAAGAGGTTCAACCTCTTTCTTACCTCCACACACCTAATTTAAGGTTAAAAATAAAGTAACACTGCCTCATTACATTACATAACATCTAACCCTTCACTGCCATTGTAGGACAACTCTGTTATCCACTATTTCTATGTCAATTAATCTTTGGTAATAAACAATATGGAAGCGGACATTTATAGTGCCATGAGCTTGGGGTCATGTATTTTGGTAAACCGTTGATAAGAGGTTTAGCCTTGAATCCCCCGCACATGGAGAAAAATCCAAAAGGGTGAAGTGCGCTCCCTAGGGATGTAGTAGAGCTCAACAACCCCCCTCTCTACACATGTAGAAAAAAAAGTTCAGTGCTCATTCATCTATATCATTAAATGATTTTAAAAATATATGAAAAATTAATTTTATATTTTATATTTTGTTAAATGTTTTCGGATTGTACTGATTCAGCCAGTGGCTACCCATCACTAAAAATGCACCCATGTATGGTGCTACCACCCATAAAAACATGCATCCATGACCATTCTTTGCAAGATGAAGGTGGGCAGTGGAAGGACGGCCACATAGAGTTCTCAGTGCTGGTGTTAGGTTGTGGAGCCTATTTTCATGTGTGAAAGTGTTGAAGACTATATACTAAGAGTATTGTACACTTTTCATATATCCTCGCTAGGGTTCAGGGCCGGGCCGGGGCCCCGAGCAAGGGTTCGGGGGCGCAACCCCCCGAAAAAAAAAATTGGGGGTAAATTATTTTTTTGGCCTTGAGAAAATGCACCCGACATATCGGAAAATGTGCTCTTCTCATATGGGCGAGATTTTTGACCCATAGGTTTTTGGGCTAGTTTTGGCCCATGGTTTTAATACCCACGGTATTGTAAAACTGCTTAAGCAATTGCCTACTTATATGGTTTTTATGCATATGGTAAGGCATAATGAAAAACATTGTAGATGTGCTTTGAATTCGGCCTATGAATTCTGTAGATTTTGTTGAGCATACCTCCAAACGGATCTGGGTATTGTATTGAGAGAGCGATGGCTTGTAATAAAATCTGAGTAAGTGATTATTGGTGGATGTAGCCCAAATTGGGTGAGCCACGTTAAATACTATCTCTTTGTGTTGCGTTATTTTATTCTATAATTTTATTTGAGATCTGTAATAATTTTTACATATTAGTTTCTACTATTGCAATTCTTTGAGGGATTATTCCACATATTTTATCCCTTATTTCCTAACAATTGGTATCAGAGTTTGGTTTGGTTTGCTGAAGTGTTGAATCGCAGGGAAAGTTTTATCTTGAGTGGGAGCTATAGCAGATGATGGAAGATCTAGGGTTGATAAATTCAACGGGCAGAATTTCAGTCTTTAGAAGATGCAGGTGGAAGATTATCTTTATCAAAAGGATCTTTATACTCCGTTGTCTGAGAAGGTGAACAAACCCTCGAGCATGATAGATGCGGGATGGGATTTGCTGGATAGGAAGGCACTTGGGACAATCCGGCTGTGTCTTGCATCTTCAGTATTATTTAATGTTTCAAAGGAAAAGACTACAAAAGAAGTGATGGATGCATTAGGGAAGTTGTATAAAAACCCTTCTGCCTCTAATAAGATATTTTTAATGAAAAAGTTGTTGAATATGAAGATGTCTGAGAATGGTTCAATATCAGATCATCTAAATGATTTTAATACGGTTGTAAATATGCTAGCTTCGATTACAATAGAATTTGATGAAGAAGTTAGGGCTTTATTAGTTCTATGCTCTTTACCTAAGAGTTGGAATAGCTTGGTAATGGCGGTAAGCAACTCAGTTCCAGCTAAATCAAAGTTTAAGTTTGAGGATGTTGTAGGGGTAATTCTAAGCGAGGAAATGCGAAGAAAAAGCTCTAGTGAATCTTCTACTTCATGGAATGCTTTGATAGTGGAAACTAGAGGGAGACAGAAGAATAGAGGAAGTCCGTGGAAAATCAAAGGATCGAGCAAGGTCAAAATCCAAAATCAAGATAGTATGCTGGCACTATGGACAGTCTGGGCATGCAAAGAAGGATTGTTGGGAGCTTCGGGACAAGAAGAAACAACAAGAAGAAAACAAGGAGGCAAATGTAGCAATGGGTAATGTATGTTAGGATGCTTTGATTCTTTCTTTGCAAAATATTACTGAATCTTGGGTTTTAGATTTGGGGGCTTCTTTCCATAATTCTCCACATAGGCATTATTTTGTTGATTATGTTCAAGGAGATTTTTGGCATGTTTTTCTTTGTGATGATGAGCCTTGTAGCATAGTTAGAAAAGGTTCTGTTGGTTAAGATGCAAAATGGAATACTTGGCTATTGAAGGATGTCATACATGTGCCTACATTACGATGAAATTTGATATCAGGTAGGGCAGTTGGGAAGTGATGGTTGTACTGTGATATTTACAGTTGACTCTTGGAAGGTTACCAAGGGTATTCTTGTGGTGGCAAGAGGTAAGAAGGTTGGAACCTTGTATTTAACCACTTATAGCACTAATGTTTGTAATCTTGTGGCTTCAGAAGTAGATACAACATTGTGGCACTATAGGCTCGGTCATATGAGCCATAAGGGCATGGAGATCATAAAGAAGGATTTGACTGGATATATAGAAACATGTTTGGAGTTCTGTGAGGACTGCATATATGGGAAACAAAAGCAAGTAAGGTTTCTCAAGGTTGGACCTACAAAGAAAGATAATAAGTTAGAGCTGGTGTATTCTGATGTGTGGGGGCCAGCTTAGGTATCATCTCTAGGGGGATTCAAGTTATTATGTTACTTTTATTGATGATGCAACAAGGAAAGTTTGGGTTTATTGTATTAGAAAACAAATCTGATGTATTTGACACTTTTGTTAAATGGAAAGCCTTGGTAGAGAATGAAATGGGTCTTAAGCTAAAATGTCTCAGGTCAGATAATGGAGGGGAGTATTGCAGCAATGAATTTTATTATTAGTGTTCTAAGAATAGAATCCACAGGCAAAAAATAGTTCCAGGAACTCCGCAGCAGAATGGGGTGTCAGAAAGGATGAACAGCAACAATAATGGAATGTGCTAGGATCATGAGGTTACATGCAGGACTGCCTCTTTCTTTTTGGGCAGAAGCGGTGAGCACAACTGTGTACTTGATAAACAGAGGACCCTCAAGTGCCTTGGATGGAGGCATACCTAAGGAGGCTTGGTATGGTAAGAAAGTTTATTATTTCATTTCTTAGAGTCTTTGGATGTGAGGTGTTTGTTCATATAGACAAGGATGATAGGACCAAGCTAGAGGCTAAGTTAGAAAAATGTACTTTCATTGGTTATGGTGGTGATGACTTTGGATATAAATGTTGGAGTATTAAGGACAAGAGAATCATTTGATCTAGGGATGTGGTCTTTAATGAGAAAGTCATGTATAAGCAGCAGTTGCAGGAAAATAGGGAAGAATCTAAGAAAGAATATGTAGTGGTAGAGGATCTTCCGGATGGGATTTAAGTGACACATGAATCAGTTTAGGAACCCCCTCAATAGGCACCCCAACCTCCTATATTGAGAAGGTCGTCTAGGGTAAGAAGAGAACCTAAATTTTTTTCTCCTTCTCTTTATTATTTATTACTCACTGATAGTGGAGAGCCAGAGAGATTTGATGAAGCAATGTAGGTAGATGCTAGGAAGAAGTGGGAGCAAGCCATGGATGAGGAGCATCAGGCTCTCATGGAGACGAGACATGGGATTTGGTAAGAAAAGATACAAGGCCCGGTTAGTGGTCAAGGGGTTTGCACAGAAAAAACATATAGATTTTGATGAGATTTTTTCTCCTATAGTAAAAATGACTTCTATTAGAATTGTTCTAGGAATAGTTACACCAGAAGACTTGCACTTAGAACAGTTTGAAGTAAAAACTGCATTTCTCCATGGTGATTTGGAGGAGGAACTATATATGCAGCATCCAGAGGAACTATGAGGTAAAAGGTAAAAGAGGAGATGGTGTGCAAACTGAAGAAGAGATTGTATGGCTTGAAACAAGCACCATGTCAATGGTATAAGAAATTTGATAGCTTCATGATGGAGCAAGGTTATATTAGATGTCATTCTAACCATTGCGTGTATACAAGGAAATTTGAGGATGGCAGTTATATTATCCTTTGTTTGTATGTGGATGACATGTTGGTTGCAGGTAAAAACATGCAAGAAATAAAAGTACTCAAGAAGCAGTTAAGTGAATCCTTTGCTATGAAGGATTTGGGGGCAGCCAAACAAATCCTTGGTATGAGGATATCTCAGGATAGGAAGGAACGAAAGATAACTTTATCTCAGGAAGAGTACATTAATAAGGTCTTGGAGAGGTTTAATATGCAGGATGTTAAACCGGTTGGGACTCCTTTGGCAGGGCATTTCAAGTTATCAAAGGAACAGTGTCCTAAGACAGAGCAGAGAGAGAAACCAGATGTCTAAGGTACCTTACTCATCAGCGGTTGGAAGTTTGATGTATGCCATGGTGTGCACTAGGCCTGATATTGCCCATGCAGTGGGAGGTGAGTAGATTTATGATTGATCCAGGTAGAGATCACTGGTAGGTAGTAAAGTGGATCCTTCGGTATTTACGAGGGACCATGGGGACAATTTTGTGCTACAGTGGATCAAACACCACTTTGTGTGGTTATGTAGATTCAGATATGGCTGGAGATGTAGACAGCAGGAGGAGCATGACAGGTTATTTTTACACTATGGGTGGGACAACAGTGAGCTGGATTTCACGACTATAGAAGCTAGTGGCTTTGTCAACCACAGAGGCTAAGTATGTTACTTGCCACAGAGGTAAAGCAAAGAAATGATTTGGTTACAACAATTGCTTGAGGATTTGGGGCATAAGCAGGAGGAAGGAAAGTTGTATAGTGATAATCAAAGTGTTATACACCTAGCTAAGAACTTTGCTTTCCACTCTAGGACGAAGCATATACCGTTAAGGTACCATTTCATCAGGATAGCTTTGGGGGAAGAGAAGTTGAAGCTGGAGAAGATTCATACCAGTAATAATCCTATAGACATGATGACCAAGGTGGTCACAAGGGAAAAAAATGAAGCTATGTTCATCTTTGGTTAGTCTTCACAAAAAGTAGTGAAGGGTTTTAAGAAGCTTGCTAAGAGGAAAAACTAGTCTCAAAGTGGGAGATTGTTAGGTTGTGGAGACTATTTTCATGTGTGAAAGTGTTAGAGACTATTTTCATGTGTTAGAGACTGTACACTTTCCATGTTTGTCTTGCCAGGGTTTGGGACCGGGTTGGGCCCCGAGAGGGGGGTCTGGGTGTGGGAAACCCCCCGGTAGCAGGGGTTCAGGGGCAACAACCCCCGAAAAAAAATTTGGGCCTTAAAACGTGCCCGATAAATCAGGAAACATGATTTTCTCATATGGGTGGGTTTTTTGACCCATAGGTTTATGGGATGGTTTTGTCCCATGGTTTTGATACCCATGGTTTTGTAAGACTGATTAAGTAGTTGTCTATTTATATGGTTTTGTGCATATGGTAGATATAATGTAAACATTACAGATGTGTTTTGAATTCGGGTTTTGAATTCTGTAGAGTTTGTTGAGAATAGATGCAAACAGATATGGGTATTGTTTTGAGAGAGTGGTGGCTTGTAATAAAATCTAAGCAATTGATTCTTGGTGGACATAGTCCAAATTGGGTGAAACCACGTTAAATACTGTCTCTTTGTGTTGTGTTATTTTATTCTGCACTTTTATTTAAGATCTGTAATATTTTCTGCATATTAGTTTTCTACTGTTTGTAATTCTTTGAGGGATTATTCCACATATTTTATCCCTTATTTCCTAATAAATTTTTATTGGGTTAGGACCTAGGTTGTTCCCAGACAAAAGATTTTTCATCTGGGTGTTGTCATCCGGGAAGATATTTTCATTGTCATTCGACATTGCTATTGTATTCTCGGATGGCAACATGTCGCATGTTAATGTTATCATGCCACACATCTTCCAGCCTCGATCTTCTCACCCTAGTCCATGGCCCCTTTCCTTGCCTATATATATACCCCCATCCCCATTCATTTTTTCCTATTTTCACTTGTAGGTTTCTTTGAGATAGAATTTTGTAGAGAGTTCCAACCTGGTCATTCCACTTCCATTATTATCGAGTAGCCACATGATTTGTTCTATGATCCTCGTATACATGTATTTTTCATTTGTTAACACCTATTTTTTTTCAAAGAATCAAAACATCAGGGATTCAATATTCAAGAATAATGGAACCAAGAAAAAAATTCCATTAAAACAACTTCTTATGTTTACCGAAACATTTTATATTCGTAGTTACTACAATTGTTGGAAGAACCTCAAATAATCAATCAATCCAATTGATTATAGGATGAAAAATGGACTGAGAGGGGGGTGAATCAATCCTTATAAAAATTCAAATCAGATTTCATTATAATTATTCAAAACATATAATCACTTAATCATCTATTAATTTTTGCACACAATCAAATACTATACATGTTATAAACCATGAGCAAGAGAATCAACACAAGACGCAAGATATAAGAGGGAAACCCTAAAGGGGGGAAGAAAAAACCACTAAATTTTTTGATGATATTACACAAAAAAAAGAATCAAATGAATATTAAAAATCATAAGATATAGAAAGCATCACCCAATCCATCTCATGCTTCAAACAACATACAAACTTACACCAAAATAGATGTTATCTTGAACTAGCCTAAAAGTATTTATTTCTAAAATAATGACCTAAAAATCATATCAAATGATACCTCATAATGAAAAACATCCATATATTAATGGAAATATATCTGAAATCTAATTTCCAATACAACTTTGATCATCTCAAAAATCAACATATAGCTCCAGTTATGATCACTTTACTAGACCCTGCTATTTGAGACCCCAAAACTACCCTTTGACCAATCAACATGTTTAGACCTAGAAACATGAGTAAACTGCATGGTCATGTCTTTAAACTTCTATGGACATTAATAAAAACTCCCAATAATCATGCACCATCAATTTTTTATGTCACTTCTTTTGGACCATCTTTTCGTAAACCCTTCTTCTCTAGAAAAAATATATTTTAGGTGGGGCCCACATATCACCATGACCTCAACCATATATTATTGGAAATATTGAATATTCCTCTACAAAATTCAATCATCACTTTTTATGAATGAATCAAAACTATGTCAAAACACTTCACTTTCTGTCAACTGCTCTAAGCTAGGGCTTAACTAGGGTTTTAGACCTATTTAACTTTTTAACATTCATTCATAAAAATGTGATAATAAACTAACATCATTATTTTTTTGAAACCTTTTAAACTCACCTTAGAAGCATCCCTAAAATCCTAAAGGTACTATGTAAATCACACTATTCATAACAAGCATCAGCAGTTTCAAATTCAAGCTTCATTTTCACATGTTCTTGACCATGTCTTACGAAATCACTCATATCTGGAAAAATACACAACATGGGTACCTTAAATTTTTTAGATAGTATCATCACTCATCCCTCTAATAACTCCAATCATCATAATGATAAAACCATATCTCAATCTCTATAGTCGCTAAAACTTACCTACAATTACATTTTAGATCTTCACTTTAGCAACTAGGGCCGAATGAAATAATGCAATAACTCATCAATTAACCTATGAAAATGACCCAAAAATACCTCATATGCCATGATATACCTATTTTCATAATTCTATTAGCTCAAATGGTTCCAATCCACTTTGTCACACCTCCAAGAAAACATACATTCTCTGAATGAGCACCTGTAACATGGTGAACCACCTGTACCTCCACTATACCACTATTGTGAGTGCTTAGGTACCCTCAAATCAAGATATAAAACATGCCAACATGATTCCCAATCATCCATGAATCTCACAATGTCAATATACACCTATTAGGCACTTGTATAGGATTGTTAGAGAAAACACACCTCATTAAATCCTACTGTAGCAACTGATATACATCTGAACCAGTATGTTAGCATCAATAACATCATCATGAAATCATCCTAAAATATCAACTTTTTCATTGATGTGGTTTTTTATCAATGAAAAAAACTACTAGGACACCATGCCAACATGGGTAAATCAAATTACTGAGAGGACAAAGGAAGAATTCTTAGAAGTGCCAAGTAAATAGAGTGATATTAAAAATAAGTTTTCTAAATTGAATAATCTAGAGTTGGATATAGAAAATGAGAATGGGATTTCCGAGCTTTAGTATTAGAGTCTTGAGAAAATAAACTCCTTTCTGAAGAAGTTATTGATTGAGGATCAAATTGTGCTAGAAGGATCAACTAATAAAGGTAGGCAAGAGGAGTTAATTATTTCCTTTCACATGAGACATCTCAAGAAAATGATGCAAGAAATGAAAATTCTAAAGGAGGAAGTAAAATAAGCTATAGAAAAAGTTGATGATTGTATATTTTATGTGACATGATACGAACTTGCTAAACGACGAGGTACTATAGAATAACTTCCTCTTCAACTTCTCAAGCAAGAAATTTATAAATCCATTATTCCTTTTACATATGATTCAATAGAGAAATTGATTAAGAGTAACAATAATGTTAAGAATATTAGGCATAGCTTGGTAACAGTGAAAGGATTTAGCAATATCTTAGCAAAGTAACTCCTTGGGTTTGAAACAGAAATGCAAGATATTGATAAAGCAGGTCAATAGGCTGTAAAATATATGATGGATCAACACATGAATTACTAGAAAAAGTGCAAGACTGAATTCCATAAACTTTAGTGACTTCTTCTCTTTCTTCTTCTCCTTCATCTCATTTTTATGAGAATATTTTTTTTGTGTAGTCAAGATTTAAGTGTAAAACTTAAGTAATGAGGTTGAAAGAAATGCTTCAAGTTATTTTAAAAAACTCAATTACTTAAAAATAGTCTAGTACTACATAAAAACTATTTTATTTTAGTTTAAATAATAGAACTTTTGAATGCCACATCTCAACCTTTGTGTGCTAAGAAAAGAGAAATTAAAGGAGAAGGATTCTAAACTACTTGTAGATTTATATCTTAGCACATGGGGAAGGCATAATTAATGTCTCCTATTTGTATTGTCTTTCTAGATACTATAAGTATAGGATGGAGCCTATGGGATGCACAAAGATATTAATTTTTTTGGCAATAAGATTTTGTAATTTGTTGTCTGAATTTAAATATTTCAAACTTTTTGTTGAGATTATTGAATGTTCATTGTCTGAAATTGGCTAGAATTGAATAAGAACAAGGTGGATATCTGAAAAACTTTGTGTCTAAGAGATTTTGTTGTGCATTATGTGAGGATTTTAATGGTAAACTTTGTGTTATCTTAAATATAAAACTGAATTCATTTGTTGAATATTATGAAACTTCTAAAGTCTTTATCTATTTTGTATGGCTGAAAAAATCTCTAAAATCTACTTATTGTAAAGTACATTCTCTTGCTTTCTCACTACTACTATCTCTTCTATATATTTTGTTCTCTTATTTTACACACAATTTCTAAACATAGCTTCTTACTTTCTACTAAATTTCTAAGCTATGGTTCATAAGCTTCCTGATTAAATTAATATCCTAAAAAATTAATTTCCTCTACACATAACTTGTATAAAATGATAGTGTGAATAGTTAGAGTAGATAAACATCTTACATGTGAGCCTCACCATTAAATGAAGGGGATTTATGCAATGAATTCCTAGGTTTTTTATGTAGCCAAGAATAAAATCTATCCAATAGTTTCTAGCAAATCTATTGGGAAATTGAACAATCCTTTCTTGGAAAAGTTTGTTTTGCTCCTAGTGTTGACCTGTACCTTTCCTATTAGTCTTGATTTATAAAATAATAAATGTTTTAGTTATCAGTTACTTAAATTATAGTCTTTGTGTTTGAATAAGGGAGTTAAAACTCAAAAGTGTTGGTCTAATCAACGTCTAGTTCACATTGACAATCTTGCATGCAAATAAAAATGCTAAGTATACGACACATTCTACTTATTTAAGTTACCTGCTAATTCTGCATGTTAGCTTTGAGTTTAATTTGAATTTTTTTTTTCATGATTGGAATGTTTTGCACCATTTAAGACCGAGTATTTTTCCCATAAAATCAAAGTTTCCTTAAGCTAAGATTCATTTATTATAAGTTTCTCAATCTTAGCAAGGTGTTCATGTACACAAGCGAGTATAGTTCAAGGCAGAATTGATCATTTTTTAGATTGCAAGATAAATTTTATTTCAACCATCCACCCCAAACCATAACACGTAGAGAAATCCTTTCGCTTATGGGAAGAGTGTAAAATCCTCTTGTAAATTAGTTGCATAATAATCTAGCAGCTAGGATTATTCAGCTAGTTAATCCTTAACTTCATATCCATTTAAGAATGGCACAACAAATTTGTGTCCCATGGAGTGTGAATTTCCCTTTTTTTGAGGTTCCCACTTAGTCAATTTTGCAGTAAAATTTAATACCACATATTTATGATTTACCAAAATGATCTAGAAGTATTTCCCCCAAATTTTACGGATATTGTAAATAGAATCCACATGATCATTTGGCTACATTATTTATATCATGTGGAGTACTTTCTATCGAACATGAATATGTGTTTGTTAGGATCTTCATAGAAACTCTAAATAAATTATGTGGAAAATGGTTTTACCATATGGATCTTGGAACCATAACTAGTTGGAAAACAATGCGAGAACAATTTTTGAAAAGATTCAATATGTAAGAAGATTTAAGTACATTGATTACTCAGTTAGGCCAGGTTAAAAAAGAACAACATAAACAGATGTAGGATTTTATTCCTAAATTTCAAAGCATACTCTATAAAATTCCTCCTACTCCTTCCCTTAGTGATGAAAATCATAAATTATTTTTCATTAATGCTCTATTACACGTAGTTGGCTATCAACTACATAGAGCACGTTTGTTAACTTATTTACCCACAAGGCATAATTGACCCAGTACCCTTTGTACCAAAAAAAAAGTTATTGAATGATCCTATGGCTGGAAAAATAAAGAGCATGAATTCTAAAGGTTCTGTTTCAATTAAAGTACTTCTGATACACTACTACAAAAATTTGTAAATGATATTTTTTAGATAAAAAATAAAATGGCACAAGGTAATAATGTTACTCCTGCTAGGATTTCCCCTACACATAATTTCAATAATCAGAACCGAAACCACATTGTTGTTGCTCCTTAAAGGTTGGAAATTGAAGCTTCCCCAAGAAACAATGTTGAAATGAATATAAAAGACCAAGAAGCTATTGACTATGATCCATATAAAGGCAATGATTTTGTAGACCCTGGTAGCGACTCCAATATTGGCTACCTAGAGTATGAATCAGAGGATTACTATGAGGAAATTTTTGAATATGATCATGGACATACTTTTAGTGTTTATGAGATCTCAGGATCAGCAAGTTGGTGAAAATTATGCTAATGAAAAAATAAGGGAGAAGGATGATTCCAAGTTATATGTTACCATTATCAGAAGAGGTAGTCCTCTACCTTATTCTCTAGCTCCAAAATATAGGTACGCAAGTCCTTCTTAACATACCATAAAAATTAGTTATTCATGTTCTTTGTAGTGCTCACTTCCCTTTGACACTTTTTGATACCTATTTTTATATTGTGATTTCATTATAGACATTATTATGTTTTGATTTAGTAGGTTGTTACACATTGATCATGGATTATTTTTTATCTTGATTTGTTTACAATGCATGATGATTATTAGAGACACCTTATATGTGGATAATGTTATATTATTTGACATGGATGTTTTATGGATGTTGTTCAGATATGTGATTTGGATATTATGAGTTGATCTAGAAGATGGGTATTATATTGATGATGATATAGTTGTTGACTAAAATGCAAATGATTTAGTTGTTACTTCGATGTTGGTGTGATTCACTTACTTAGATGATTTTGAGAGTTTATTTATATCATATTGGATGTTCTGATATCACCACGAGGCCGAAGGAGGCATTTGTATTTTTAAGGTTAAAAATATCACAACAAAACATCAGGGGATCGGAGACCAACCAAAATGAAATTCTAAGTCAATTCGACAAGGCCACCATGGTAACTTATTTTCTTGTGTTAAGTGTTATTTTCTTAGGGATTCCCATGGGGGGGGATTTTCTTTATATGTGACCATGGGTTTGTGTATTTTAATTAATGTGTTTCTTTTATTATTGTTGTATGGATTTTGTTAGTAATGTGTTCCCTTCTAATCATTAATTAAATTGTGATAGAATTAATGTGGGAAATCATATGGTTAAAATTTAAATAAATTAAATTGGGATATGGGAAAATAATTATAATATTTGTTGGCTATTTGCATTTAATATGTCAGGGATGTGTAAGTTGTGTAAGATCTTGTGTAAGTCAATTTTGGAGTATGAAATACTCCACCTCCATGAAAAATTCAAATTTTTCCTTAGGGGTTGCTTTTGGAGGCTTGTGGGACAAGTAAAACTTGTCCCATGTCCTCTAAATTTAATTTACCAACCATACTTATGGTTGGATATATGATTTGTGATTTTTATAATGCATTTTATTCAGTCGTGTTACATGTTTTTAATTGCACTTTCTTACATTTTATTTATTTTGTTGTCCCTTGAGGTGTGGGTTTTTTAGGAGTGTGCAAGTAACTTGTCATTTTTGACCCACCTCTTTATTGAGCTTTGGAGAATGGATCTTTGTATTTTGTGTTTGAATTGGAGGATGTGTGATGTGGCATCCTACTTGGATCCACATCATCCTCTTCTCTCCCTCTTCTATATAATTCAAACTCCTTTCTTGTCTTGGGTTGTTGAACCTTTTTGCATTCTTCTTTGGGGGCGCATTTTTGCTATTTTAGAGCTCTTGTGGATTGTACAGAAATTTAGAGATAGGCTTTGCATACTTGGCATTGTTGTATAGAACTATGTTATTGTCATTGGAAATCTTGTTGTTTGGAAGCAAAAGTAACCATGGAGAGGTAGGAAGTTAATCTCTCCTTTATATGTTGTTGTTTTCTTGTTGTGTTGTGTGAAGGGTGCATGTTTTGTTTTAATTATTGGTTGGTTGGGTAGACTTCCTTAAAGAATGGTGTAGGAGAGGGCTATGGGGAATCCATGTGGGGGGCATAAGGGAATTCCATTGGCATCAAAGTTTTGTGGAGGGAGTTTGGGTTTGGGATCCACCATGGAAAATAAATAGTTTGCATTTCTTACTTTGTGAGGGGCATAAGGAAATCTATGGGGGGCATAAGGAGGGATTTGTGGGGGGCATAAGGATATGTATGGGATGATTTATTTTGGTAGTTTGTTTTGGTTGATGCCTAATTCCCATTTGGGAGACATAAGTAGCTTCCCCCATAGAACTTGCTCATTTGGATTGCATGATGAAGTCTGAGTTTTGATTGGTATGTTTTCAATTGCAGTTGTAAACTTTTTGTTTTGTATTGATCTATGTTTTATATTGAATCATTCTTGTGAAATAATTTTGTGTGTTGTGGAAGCCATTTGTTTCCATGGGTTGAATTGCATCTACTATTATATTTCTGGCTTGGGGCTTGGGGGCCAATGATGAAGGAAGTCTTCTCCTTTCATTGGATGTCTTGGTTGGGTGGAGAGCATTGCCTTTCCCCCTCTTTTGTTGTGATCTAACTTGGAGAAAGAGAAAATGTGCATGTTGTTGTCCTGGAGCAAAGGAAAAATATAGTTTGACAATCCCTTGTGTAAACATATTCATTTGTAATCCTTTCCCACTTGAAGTGGATGAAATTGTAACATTTGTATTGTGAAGAAAAGATGTTGTAATTGGATTATGAAAGTGTTTATTTAAAGTGTGAAAGATATTTACATTCTGCCCTATACATTGGAAAAGAAAGATAATAGAATTTCTGTTAATTGCAATCAAGGAATGAAAGAATGTAAAGACGTTTCTCCTTTGAAATTCAATAAAGAATTTCAAGTTTACTTATCATTTGCATTGGTGGGTTGAGTTGGAATGTTAAATTGTGATTGCAATCTCTATTGAAAATTGAAAGAAGAAGAAAAACGTGTGAGGGAATTATATTGCATTGTTTCTTTTTTTTAAACATATTAAAGTTGGAAGTTAAAATTGTAATTTAGCTTTGAAATGGTTTGCTTGATAAACAACTAAATGCTATTGTACTAGTTTAGGAACTGAAATGCCACATTTGAAGGATGAAATTGATAAAAAAAATTCCTTTAAGAAATGGGATTTCTGTTACAAACTTTTAAAACTGACAATTAATTTTAATAAAAATGTACAGTTTGGACCTGCACACATTAATTAACTTGGAAATGTTAAAATTTAGTATGTTGTATCATAACTGAACTCAAATTGACAAAGAACACTTAAGAAGACAAGTTAAATTAATGCAAAATTGAATTCAATCCCTCTAACAGTCATTTTTGTGTCATTTGTTGGAAAAATGCAAATTGAAATCAATTGAATAAACTTACTTCCTAAAACACTTCTAAACTCTCCCTAGAGAAATCCTCCATGTCTGTTTGACATGTTGAGTGAAGGAGGAGATCCAATTTAATCAAATTGGAAAGTTGGAAATTACCAGTTGGCTTATTAAAAGTCTGCAGATCCTTTTTGTAAAATTGACCCCTTAAAATTTATCAAAATATAAAATTTATGATTCTATGTGGAAAGAGGGAATTGAGAGATTTCCAAAAAGTCCTCGTTTTCCCAAAACTGAGATCTTTCTAGCTCAAGTTATGGCACTTTGAAGTTTTTCTTCCTTGGCGGGAAAATTTGGGAAAATTTTCCTTGGCGGGCCCGCGGCCCAAAAATTTCCAGTTGAATTTACCCTTAAAAATTTTAATTTTTTTTTTTTGCTCATGGGAAAATTTTCATCTTTTCCTTCGTTGGCCGACAGCTAATCAGAGGCTTACCACGTGCTCCCATAGGTAGCAGCGGTAGAGGCGTGACATCTTTTTGCTTCCTTAGGAACTTTTTTGAAAATTTTGGAAAAATTTTCCTTTTAGCCCCGCCAACCTGCGGCCAATTATAGGCTGCCACGTGGCAGCTTTGGGTGCTTGAGGAACGGCATAGACCCTTTGTTTCTTTTGAATTTTTTTTGGCCTTTGGAATTTTTTTGAAAAATTTCCCCACGCGGCCCTCGCATCCCCACCCTCACCTTGGGAAAATTCTTCTCGGCGGGTGCACGGACCCGTGCGACCATCTTTCCCTTTTTCCCTCCCTTTGGCAAGATTTCCCAAATTACCCCCGCCCTGCTCTGCCCTTCCTCCTCTTCTTCCCCACTTAGGCCCATTGGGTGACACGCATCCATCAGGGACCCATGGAGGCATGGGAGAAAATTTTAATTTTGCGTCCACACGAGGAAAAAATTGCTAAAAGCCGCCCCACAACCCGCCAACTCGCCAAAGGGGTTTTCCTCTCCTCTTGACACGTGTCCCCCTTGGGGAAAATTTTACCCCTAAAGTCCGCTTGCTGATATCTTGAGTTCTTGAAGGAGTTAAGGAGGATTTCTTTATATCACCGGAAAGGTGAGAAAATTTCCTATCTAATGGGAATGATTGAGGGAAAATTTGAATATGTTAAGTATGAGAAAAATAAAGTTGAAACTATGAGCCTATTTGAAAATGGGTATGGGGGTAAATTACTCCCTGAATCTAACTGAAACTTCTAACCCTAAAATTTGGACCATGTGACCTTAATAGTTATCAATCAATGGAAAGTATGTCCTAGTAAAATTGATTTGTTCCAGAATATGTTAATGGTAGTTGTTTCCTTATAACCTAGTTGTAGACACTCCTAATCAAGTTCTGGGAGTGGGTAAGTGAGACCCTACTCTGATGATTGGAAATATGTATTCCTTTCCCCTCTGTAATTAAAATCTGCTCTTGTCTTAGATCTTGTGGAATTAAATACCCTGGGTATTTAATTGTTTTGGTCCCTTAACCCTAAAATTTTAATCAGGGAATATTTAGCTAAAATGTCAATATAATCAGTGATTAAATTAATTCCCTAAGGAAATTTGAGCTAGGAGTGGATTTTTACACTTGTTGCTTTATAATGTGGAATTAGTAATTATTGTAATGGGAAAAAGTTATCAGTTGAATTTAATTATCTTTGAGACTTTGGTCATTAACTCATAATAATAATAAAATTATTCCATAATTTTGTAACTAAACCTAGGTTATTCATGGGTCTCAAGTGGGTTGTTCCTAACCGGGCATTACAGTTTTTCATTGCATTCTCTTGCCTCTACATTGTAGTTGAAGGTATTTTTGTGCATTTTATAATTTTTTGGCAAGCTCTAAATGGTTGTGTTTAATGGAAATGATATGTGAATGCATGTTTATAGAATGTGGTGTTCTACATGCCCTCTCTATATTTGTTTCTTCTCATTTTCATTCATTAGAGAGTATTACAACCACCCTTATCTTGGTGCTATCACCTCCTTAGTATAGGATTTTAATTTTTCATGCTCTTTCTCTCTCCTTGGTCCCTTGGAATTGATAGAATAGGGGTAGTTAGTTGAATTTCCTTCATTAGGAGTAGTTTAGTGCTTATATTAGGAAGAGGAACCAATATTCTTTAGAGAATTATCTCATTTTCATGGTCCCACCTCTAGAGATAATTCCATGTTTCCCAAAAACACTGATAGCTCATGCACACACACATGACAGATCAGAGGATGTTTATTTTTTTCAGTGATAACAAGACTTTTTTCATTGATTAAAAATGAACTGGTAACAATTGATGCTTTACTTGCTCAAGCACAATCTGATAATGCATTTCACCAAAAATATATAAAATACTGACCAATTTTTGACTATAATACTTAATATGTTGGTTAATTTGAACGTTGAGCCACGGTCTTACTACAATAAATGGAATAGAGATAATAAACTTGTTACTATTGTTAATGCAAAGAAATACTTTGTTGTGGTAAGTTCTTTTATGTGCTTCTAAATACTAATTATGAGATTTTTATTTTTAGTCAAAATATCATAATTTAAAGACGGAGGTGCAGGTGTTAGATGAGCACCTAAAAAAAGTGAGAGAGAGTGTCTGCAGGGAAATTGCTTTTAAATAAAAAATTGTTTTGTTAATCAAGTAGAACAATAATTTGTGGAGGATTATAAAAGAGAATGGACTGGATCTAGATATTCTTTTGAAGAAAAAAATTGATGAGGGTCCTTCTCTCCTTTCAACAGGAGATGAATCTAGAGAAGATAGAAAAAAATTAGAAAATATTAATGCAACTACAAAAGAATTAGTAGATTCTGGTGTAATAAAATATAGTTCAAATGTTTTCGATGTTATTGAATCTATTCAAGGACAAGGGTCCAAATGAATTTAAATTAAAACTATTGATGTAAATTATTGTATTTGACTAATGAATTTTTTTTGGAACCCTAAAATACATCGAGTATGGGTGGAGAGAGGGGTTTTGACGTGTGGGAGTTAGGCATGAAGGCACACACAGAATTAGAATAGACCACGTGTGAGAGCTTGCACCTAGGCTTGATATATTCGAGGACTTAGCCACATTTTGGTAGAAATGGAATATGAATGGTTGGAGTAATGGTCAAGCAAGGTTTTGGAGATAAGAATATAACATGAAGACTGGCAGTTCAAGAAAATTCTAGTTTGAGACAAATATCATGCGAAGGGAGTTAATATGACATGTAGAGTTTTGGCTATTAATAGGATTAGATCTATAGTTTATATTAGAAGATAATATATTATTAGCGAGCTTACATGATCTTGTAGATGACTTGTAACACACGCATGGCTATTTCTAACATGTGGGCTATTTTTGGGAGAGTGCATGAGTAGCGAAGGGAAAGTCCCCACTTCCTATAAATATGTATTGATTTACACAGTTTATAGAGTGTTTGGTAATAAAGTTATGTTGTTGGTTTATGGGTGCACATGACTTATGGTGAAATTACTATGTATGTATGCAACTTCTATGTTTTACAACAATTAATATGATGGATCTTTTTGGTTGGATATTGGTTATTGACATATATGTTAATGGTTTCTACATGGTGAATTTAATCTTGATTCTTGTAGAAGCTATTCTTGCACATGGTTATGATCTAGATATAGTTTATGTTATGCATTGTGCTTGATTACTGGTTATGAAACTGGAATATATCTGTGTCTATGCTCATCATGCTAACTCCTTGAAAAATATTCCATAAAAGAGGGACCTGGTACCCTTGCATGCTTTGGGTGAGTGCTCAATTTTGGCTGAGTGATGTGCCATCGTGCCTTAGGTTGTTTGGTAAAATAAAAGACTACATTTTGGTTCCGTTGTCAGGACATATTTTCTAGTTGTTTATTAGGATGTTACATGATGAAGATGTATTGGTTGACTTTGGCAAACATTAAGGATTGGTTAGACAATTTAGAGGAAGAGTATGCTCATAGATCTAACACAAGACCTGATTTTGATGCACACACATGGGATAAATAGAATCTGTATCATGAGCTCTATGAGATGTTTTTCACATGTTTCCCCATAGAGTTGTACGAGTGGTTGGTAGCTTATGCATCAAAGATAAATTGGAGGTTTCAGATAATTTTTTGGACACAAGAAGAATTCCAGGCTCTACATGATGATGATTTGACTTGGCCACGCATTGTAGATCATTAGTGGAGTGGTGTTTTTAATAGCTACATTTTGGAGTACATAGTTTCTACTTATTGCTATCTATAGGTTGTTGAGTTTTAGTTCCTGCACGAACCTAGAGGATATTTTGTGCGCGTTATCCCTTTAGCGATTAAGATCTTGATTGTAACTTTGGATTTGGAAGAATGTTCTATGGCTAGCTAAACCACACCATGCATGGGGGAAGAAGTAGGTGTGATGAAATATGGTGGACATAGTGGCAGAAAGGTAGAGAGAAGAAAGGTGGCTTAAGTTTAATGAGGCACATGAGAGGGATCTAGAGAAGTAGCGTGAAGTTGTAGAATGAATGACGTTGTGGAGAGAGATGGCTTGCAAAGGATTTAGAGTTCACATAGAGGACATGGATCTGGATCATTTATAACTCCCCCATTTGGGTTAGCATGGTAGATAACTCTCTTTGACCTCATATGAGAGTGCACCAGTAGAGTCTATAAGGACTGCAAGCGTGAATTTGACCCCTCATGGTGACCTAGCCCTTGTGCTTGGTTTTCCAGTTTCTATGACAATCATTAGTAAGCAAGCTAGTGTGGGTAGTAGAGTAGTGAAAGATAGAGTTAATTTGTAATCAAGTTCAGGAGTTAATCAGGTATCCTACTCATCTATGGCGGCATAATCATTGTTCTATGTTATTTTGAGGTCTAGTTGGAGGTATATTTTTTGGCACATCATCAACACATAATGTGGGCATGTAGAACATTGGTATTATGTCTGGGAGTATTACAACTTTGCAAACCATGGGAGTCTAGTTTAGAAAAACTATTGGAACACAAGGAAATGTATCCTCTTGTTTCTTTCTAGTTACATGAGGATAATGATCAGGTGGCTTATGATCTAATGGATCAAGTGGTTCTAGAAGTGAAGGGAACACATGAGGTAATATAGGTTCTGGATCTGGTGGGCATGGTCCACAACAACCCCAACAAGTCTATTTGGAGACGTCTCTTCATCTCCGAGAATACATAGGAATTGAATATGTAGTTGAGAATTTGCATATGTGTGAGATATTATGGTGCACTAAGAGGATTACAGCTCTAGAGCGTAAGGAATATAAGTTTGATACTACTTTGCAAGGGTACGCACATAGTTGGTACAAGAAATATGATCGGAACCAGACTTGTGTGGACTATACCACGTTGTCCTAGTGAAATTGATTTGTTCCTGAATATGTTAGTGGCTGTTTTTGCCTTGTAACCTAGTTGTGAGACACTCATAATCAAGTTCTGGAAGTGGGTACAGTGAGACCCTACTCTGATGATTGTAAATATGTATTCTTGTCCCCTTTGTAATTAAACTCTATCTCAAAGTTGTCTTAGATCTTGTGGAATTAAATACCCTGTGTACTTAATTGTTTTGGTCCCTTAATCCCTAAAATTTTAATAAGGAAATATTTAGCTAAAATGTCAATATAATCGGTGAGGCACTTAAATTAATTCCCTAAGGATATTTGAGCTAGGAGTGGATTTTTACACTTGTTGCTTTATAATGTGGAATTATTAATTATTGTAATGGGAAAAGTTATCAATTGAATTTAATTGTCTTTGATACTTTGGTCGTTAAATCCTAATAAAAAAAATTACTCTTGTAAATCAGTGTGTGAAGTAGAAGTGCATACTAAGGATAGTTGCCCTCATAAATTAGTGTGTGCTATGTTGTTGGAGTGCAAGACCTCTCATTTGGATCATGACTCAAGTAGGTGCCCCTTGTTACAACACACGATATGGAAGAATGTGTCATGTTATTGTAAGATTTTTTAGTTTACCACTCATGATATAGAGAATTGTAAGTTGATCGCTCAGCTTTATGATGTCATTGATACTAGTGTATGTCAAAATAGTGTTGTAAACAATTCTAAGGAGCAAAATGAGCATCATGATAATTACAATGAAGGGCACTATGATGAAAATGCTAGAGGTAGAGGTCAAGGGTACCATGGGGCCAAGGTCGCAATGGTGGATAGAGTGATTTCCTACATGGAACATGTTATACATGTGGATCCCCTTATCATTATAAGCATGAATGCCCTCAGAAGGTTTATTTTCTCCTTTTATAGAAAGAACCACAATATATGAAGAATTCCTCAGAATGTTATGAGCACAGTAAAGAAGGATAAGGGATAAGGGTGTGGGAATGGTTAGAGTACAATGTGCTATGGGAGATTAGTGGCTTCCAAAATTAGTGCACCTGATCCTGAGATGCCTGTATTGGTCACTACACACACTGAGGCTACACGCACCAGGGAAGTTCCGAAGTAGAAGCCTATTATTACAAAAGAGGAGGTATTTAATACAAAGTATCCAAACCCTACTCATCAGAAGGAATTTTATTAAGAAACCATGGAAGTTATTAGAAACTTGTACATGGTGAGATATAATGCTTGTAAGAGCAGTCACAGAAGTTGGAGCAGGCAAAAGTCAGTTGAGCTTCCTCAAAAGGATGTTGATGATTTGAAGGAGGTTTGTAAGATGTTGCGACAAGAAAACATCATTCCTTTATTAGGGGAATGGCTAAGGGGGAAGATGCCATGTGCTGGAGTTGAGTGCGAGAGACAAATTTTACATGCTAACTTACCTCCTCATAGTCTTGATTATGAAAAAGAGATCACTCTAGAATGTTGTTGTTGACGATATGGATGATTGAGTAAAATTTTGATTAATACTGGTGCAGAAGTGAATGTGATCACTTTGGACATGTGGAATCAAATGGGGAGGCCACCATTACAGCCATATTCAAATGTGTTGTTTATGGAAAATAGGACTAAATCCATGCCCATTGGAGTCTTGAAGGATGCTACTATTACTATACAAGGGGCCAAGTTTACTGGGGACTTTGAGGTCTTGGTGCTTGCAGAGGAAGATAGTTTTCCAGCATTGCTTGGGTGCCCTTGGTGTTATACAAACAATGTTGATTTGTGCTTTAATAAAGGATATATAATTTTTGAGAACAAGGAAGAGCACTGTCATCATTCCTTTGACAGATGGAAAATTTGCACCTTATGTAGAACCTTTGAGTGAAGAGGATTTGAACAGAATTTATGTGTACACCATTAGAGATCCTGAAGTGACTTGAGCCATCAAAGGAAGGAGTTATTCAATGGGATGATGCACAGTCTATGAGTGATACTACCAATGTTTCTTGTGACAATTGGGCATGCATGGGACTTATGAAATGATTGGGATGAGATGAAAAATGTAACTACATGTACGTAAGTAAGTCACACTTTTATTAGGTGCTTGGGTAGTAACCAGTACCAAGGTACACTGGTGAAGGGAATATTGAAGTATTTTTGCACGCTATGGAAGCCCAATGGACAAACCAAGTGGAAAGAAGGAATATGTTGGTATATACCCTATGTAGGAAAGCTACATGATGGTGGATGGTACACAGAGATGGTATTCTAGAGTGGTGAGAAGTGATAATCACCTTCTCTACTAGATTTATTTGAGAGCAATGCACCTACCAAGACATGTGAATTCCATGGGAAGGATTCTTCTTCACATCATGTTCAATCAGTGTGAGAGACTCTAGAAAGAGGGGTAAGAGGCCTTACCACCTTCACTATGGGTGCAAAATTTCTACTTCACCTTGCGAGGTTGCACATGTGCATGGTATGTTTATGTAGAATTAAATAGAGAAACAAATAATTGGCAAGAACTGACTGCAGGTATGATTTAGACCTTTGACTATTTTTCTAGTAAACCTCCAGTGAATGAGGCATTATAGGTTATGAAGCACTTGACTATGGGAGATAGTGTGAAGGATGAGGAACTTATTCAGGAATTACTACGTGAGTTAGATCTAGAGGCGTGTCTTGAAGAAAAGAGACATGATGAACAAGGTTTGGCATGCTTGCCTAGAAAAAGAAAAAAGTAAGATGGTCTATGTAATTGATGATGAAGAAGTGTAGAATCTAGATGTTGAGCATACTGAGGGTATGCGTGAGGTATTGGATAGTGTAGATGAGAAGGTGCATGCATACCATGAGCCCATGAAAATGAAGAAGGTCAACATTGGGACAGATGCAGAACCTAAGGAGGCCATCATTGGAGATTACTGGTATGACTTTGAGGTTGCAAAGATAATTGAGTTATTGCGTGACTTCCAGGACTTATTTCCTAGAGGTTATCATGAGTTAAAAGGGGTACATCACTCTTTGGGTGAGATGAGGATCAAGCTAAAGGAAGGTGCATGCCTTGTTAGGAAGAGGCCTTACAGGATGAATCCTAATCTGTACATCAAGGTAAAGGAGGAAATTGATAAGATGTTGAAATTTGGGATCATTGAGCCCATCGAGGAGCCAGAATGGGTTAGCCCTATGGTGATAAGTATAAAGAAAGATGGAAGGATAAGAATTTGTGTGGATTATAGGGATTTGAATGTTGTATGTGTAATAAACCCCTTTCCCACACCTTTTACTGAAGAGATTCTGGAAGGCATTGCTAGGGCACGAGATCTACTCCTTCAGTGATGGATTTTTTAGGTATATCATCAGGTGAGGATTGCTAAAGAGGATCAAGAGAATACAAATTTAACCATTAAATGGGGAATTTTTACATACACAGTTATGCCTTTTGGATGTAAGAATGCACCTACAGTATTTTTCATGCATTGTTGTACAAGCATTCCAAGACTTCATTCATAAGTTTTTACAGGTTTACTTGGATGATTGGATAGTTTATGGGCTAGTGAAAGATCATTGTGACAACTTAAGACTTATGTTTGAGAGGTGTCAAAAGTTGAGCATCTCCTTAAACATTAAGAAGTGTTTTTTCTACACCCTTTGGGACTTTGTTGGGACATATTATCTATAAAGAAGGCTTGTTGGTAGATCCTACTAAGGTTTTTGTTATTTTGGGCCTAGAGGAACCTACTAACCAGAGTGAGGTGCGCATGGATTCTTGGGGCACACAGGATATTACAGGAAGTTTATCAAAGGTTATGCTAGGATTGCACCCTTAGAAGAATTGTTAAAGGGTAAAGGCAAGTTCCATTGGGGTGAAGTGCAACAACATGTGCATTTGAAGACATTGAAGGAAAGGCTTACTACAATTCCTATTCTGCACTTTCCTTCATAGACCAAACCTTTTCATGTGCATGTGGATGCCTCTAGCATGGCCATTGGTGCAATATTAGCCCAGCTAAGAGAAGGTATTTTTTATCATCCTATTTGTTTTGCAAGTAGGAAGTTGACCCCAGCTGAACATAATTATACAACTACAGAGCTGAGGCCTTGTCCATGATCTACGTGCTGCATAAGTTTAGACAATACTTATTAGCTACCCCATTTATATTCTATACAAATCACATGGAACTTAAGTACTTGGTGAACAAGCCCATTTTACAGGAGGGTCGCATATGTCATTGGATTATGTTGTTTCAGGAATTTGACTTTACAGTGGTGGTTAAGTCCAGGAAAGAGAAATTTGGACCAAATCATTTATCAAGGATTAATTTAGGTGAGGATGCGTAGAGCATTGAGGATATAATGTTAGATTCAAAGTATTTAGGTTGAATTATACGCCCTCTGACTTAGAAGATATTGATGTATTTTTGCATACTGGTGTGGCTTCTGAAGGGATGAAGAGTTTAGAGAAGAAACAAACTTTCATATGTGTTGTGCCTTATATGTTAATTAGTGGAGATTTATACAAACTAGGTCAAGATGAAGTTTTACACCGGTGTGTGCTTGAGCATGAGCATACGAAGCTATTATGGAGGAATCTCATGGTGGGATTGTAGGTGGACATTATGCAAGGATATGTCATTACCGTACATAAGATTTTGTTGGATGGCCTATGGTGGGAAACATCTGTATAAGGATTGTAAAGAATATTGTAAGGCATGTGACCATTGTCAGCGCCTTGGAAAGCCTGGGCATAGAGATGAAATGCCTTTGAGGCCTATTGCTAGTGTAGAACCTTTTGAAAAGTGGGCAATTGAACTTTGTGGGTCCTATTTCCCCACCCACACATAGGACTAGATCATGCTACATTATAACATGTACAGATTATCTTACAAGGTGGGTAGAAGCAATGCCTACAAAGGATTGTATGGTAGCTATGACTAGCAAGGTTTATTTGGGAGAACATTATCAATAGGTATGGATGCCCATTGAGTTTGACTAGTGATAGGGGTACTCATTTTCTTAATGAGACTATCAGGATACTATTGGCAGAATTTATGGTGGCACACCATAAAAAATACCCTATCACCCACAAGAAAATAGAACTGTCGAGGCTTTCAACAAGATATTGGGACATACATTGACTAAGATTTGTGATGTTGGAAGGAAAGATTGGGATGATAAATTCTCTGATGTACTTTGGGCATACAAAACAACTTATAAAATATTGAACAAAGCAAACACCCTTTCAATTAGTGTTTGGCATGAGAGGATATTTTACCCATGGAATTCATGTTACCTTCTTTGTGTATTGCACGTGTAAGAGGTTTGGTTGATGAGAAAGCACTTGAAGAGTGCATTGATAAACTGATGCAATTGGATGAAAGGTGCTTACCATTTCTAGATGGATTCAGAATATAGAAAAGGCCAAGCAGAAGGCATGGCATGATAGGCATATTAAGGATAAGAAGCTTGAAGTTGGACATATGGTTCTTCTTTATGATTCCAAGTTCTTGTGCCACCCTAGAAATCTCAAAATGCATTGGTTGGATACCATATGTTGTGACTTACATACTTGATTCAAGTGCTTTCCAATTATAGGTACTGGATGGGACATTACCTGATTACTTCAATGGGAGTAGGTTGAAGCCCTACTATAAATAAGTCTTCTTGGTGTTTGTAATAAGGTAGTATTGCCATTTAGATTATATTTGATTTAATGCATTTCCTTTATATGTGTTTTCCTTTCATTGTTGCAATGCTTTGTCAATTTAGTTTAGTGTTTTGTGTAATAAGTGCACGTTTGCACACCAGAAGTTGATTTACTTTCTAGTGATTTCATACATAGAGGACTACGCATACACTTAGTGTGGGGTGGATTGAAGTAGAGAGACATGAAAAAGTGTTGGCACCCCTTGATATAGGTTTGCAGAGTTAGAGAATCCACCTAGAATGTGGGCCGTGAAAGGATATGAGGTGGTATATGTGTTATGGTAAAAGTGTTTCCAAGGAAGGTTTAGATGACTGAAGACCACATGGGGAAAGTGATTGCATGTAGTGTAACATGAGGTAGGTAATGGCATGAGAAACTACTTGGGATATGGTGCATATGTTTTGTACTTTGGCACAGTGAGGTGCACATGGATGTGGTTTGTAGCAAGGAAGTAGTATTAGCACGCCAGAAGGTTACTGATTGTAATGTGCAAGGTAAAGTTGTGAAAATTGTTATAAAGGGAAAAGGAACTTTATGGAAAAATTAACTTAAACATGTGGGTCAGAAGTGCAAATTTGACCATTGGAGGGTCATGGGGGGTTAGGGTAGTCATTTGGATTCCTTACTTTCAAAGAAATCAAAATCTATCGAGTAGTTTGGAGAGTGACGAAGAGTTTAGAAGTGACGTAAAGTATTTGTAAACCAAGATTACTTGTGAGCTGTGTAGAGATCCTTGTGGAGAGGTGGGTTGGAATTAACAACATATCAGTGAAGGGTTGGATATGTTTGTAGCAGTTGGAAGTTGTTGGGCTCGAGTAGAGAAGGGTTGAAGTACAAAACACCTAGGGCATGTAGAGAGAATCAAAATGGCACCAAAACCAAGAAGGTTGTGCACAAAGAATCCCAAGGTTATGGAAAAGGATCCCTTAGAAGAAATATATTCTGAAATGCAATACCCTCCTGGTGTTGTGTGGGTGGAGTTGTGGAAATTGAAGCTCACTCATTGTAAAATTAGCAAGTTTAACCACTACACAGAGGATAAGGAAAAATAAGATGAGGGTAGACCTGATAAAGACACTCCCAGAGGGTAGATGAGGTTGGAAACCCTTGAATTGATGACTCTGTTCAGAGAGAGTTGGGAAAAATAGGTGTTTTACATTTATGGGAGCTTCCATTCTTTACAAAACCCACACATTTGTTTCAGTGGATGATGTTGTGGGTACATGAAGACTTCTTCTACTTCACGGAGAAGAGGATGCACCTCATAGGCTAATTGATTGAATGAGTTATAGGGCTAAGAACCTCATGGGGGAGGATGTATCCTAATATTTGAAGGCCACAACTAAATTTGAGGAGATTTTCAAGAAACTAAACTATGAGAAGGGAGGTAGGGCACAAACCATTGCGGATTTGAATGATCTAGTAGTTAGGGTCACTTCCCAACTTGTGAGCTACAAGTTGGGTGTGTCATAGCACTAGATAGATATAAACAAGAGGTTTTTATGTACGTAGCTTACAGAATCTCAAAGAGGGTGCATTACAACCTAGTATAGATATGTTGTAGACAACATCATAGAGGAGGTGCATTTGCAAAATGAAGAAGGATAAAAAATCACATGGGGTTCCATCCTTATTTTGATCATATTTTGGGAGGTAGGCATCCCAAATGGATCTAATGGGAATGTGTGGGTTTATCCACCAGTAGATCCATCGCTTGTCGTGTAATTTATAGGATTCACTTGCAATGGCAGCATTTCAAAATACATACAAGGTGTACATTGATAGATGGTATGAAAGACTACATGTGAGGCTTTTGAGAATGAATGACACATTCCACATGAGCTCCCTACAGTGGTTAGGGACCAAGTGAAGTTTTCAGTAATGCAACACTTCAGTCTTGCAATGATTCAAATAGGTAAATGTAGAGATGGGGCCATGGTGTCAAACTCCCATTTGCATTCACTACAAATTATCTAAAGTGCTCCATCAATAGTCTAAAGGATGCAAAAAAATTGACTTATGATGTGGATAAGATAGATTCAGATGTACACACTCTTCAATGCCACTTACAGGTATGACTCCAGGTGTGTATACCTCGAATTATTGGAGCCCAACTTCTTGGATCTACACCCACAGATCAATGTGACCATCAAGGGATTTATCCATAGAGTATTTGTATAGCTTCTCCCCAAGACACAAGGGGGTTTTGAGGTGGAAGTCACATGGATTCCACTTTCCCTAAGCCCGAGAGAAGCACGGATACCTCCCATAAAGGTGGTACAGGTGGAGGAAACAGATGAAGAGGAGAAGAAGAATAAAGTGAAGGGAAATTAGATACTTCTTGCAAGAGAAATTATTACACATGCAAGAGGTAGCAGTGAGGGTGTGGGAACCTCAAGGAAAGGTGGCGCTGAGTGGCAACATAGAGAAGCACCCTAAGTTGGAGGAAGTCTCTAGCACAGAGACATAGGTCGGGACTGAAGAAGAAGAGGACTATGATTCATTCAGGGAAGAACTTGAGAAAGAATTAGAGGAACATGCTAAGAGAAGAGCCAAAGAGAAAGAAAAGGTAGAGGTCAAGGCACACAAGAAAGGTAAAGTGACGGTTGCTGATGAGGTAAAGCAAAATCGAGTACAGAATTCACCAGTGCAATCTACCGAGCTAGGTGACAAGAAGGAAAAGGGTGACTCCTTTGTGATCAAAGAGGATAAAGGACTAGGAACAAAGTACCAACACCCCCACTCCAAAGAAGTAGAGAACAAAGATGAAGGCACAAAGGAAGTGGTGGACTCCAAGGTCAGCATATGGATTTTATAGATGATCTTACAAAAGTGTGTGCACATGTGCTTCCAGAGTACCTTACCTACGAAGAAGTTACATGCTTGGGAGCTATTGGATCCAGAAGGAGGAGTGTCCAGGATGAAGAAAATGTTAAGTTAGAATCTAAATTCCAATGTGAAAGATCCAGAGTTTGAATTCAGCGAGCATGCGATCCGGACAATGATATTTCAGAAGAATCTTGAAAAAAGTATAAGGCTATCGATCCTAACCACTTGATAGATAAGCATGCATGCAACACCTTGAACAAATGGATTCAGAAGTGGTGAAGAGGAATATGGACTCAAGCACTATGGTGTGTACCCTTGTGGCTCGATAAGAATGAGAAAGAACAAGAAATAAATCTACTCTGTAAGGGCTTGTAGGATGAGTAGGGTAGAGCTAAGGAGGCATATGATAGAGCCAGCGCATGCTAGTAAAGCAAATATTGGGATAATGTCCCTCCTTAGTGATCCATAGGCCAGGATGGAGTATGGGGATGAGATGGAATACCTAGAAGATTTGGTGGGTATGATTTTGGTTAATATCAAATGTATAGGGCCTACAGAAGAGGAGATTGCAGAAGGAGAAGAATAATAATAAAATTGTAGTGGAAGCCAGGATCACTGAACTGGAGGACTTGCTCACCCAGCTCAAGGAAGTAAATACAAAAGGTAGATATTGGATTTCAAGAGGTGCAGGAAGTGTGAACTATATTTTGATGTTAGGTTAGTGGATGAGGAATTCAAATTTGAAGAAAATACTAGGAGAGGACCACAACTAACATAGATTTAAGTGCACTCAGTTGATATTGGATGCCACAACACAGAAAGAAAAGGTTTAAGGAAAAGTGCACAAATCTTGAGTCAAAGAATTGGTGAGTTCTAAGAATTCTATACTGAAACATATGGATAGTATGGATGGCTCTTGCACAAAAATAGAGGTGGTGATCAAGGAGTTGAAAGATTCAGGGTCAAGGAAATCCACTCTTGACCAAGTGTCCTAAGGATTTTGGACGTTGCGTCAGGGAAAGGCTTTTTAGGAATTGGAAGAATGGAATAAATTGATGAGTGAAGTTGATGCAGAGTTTCCTAAGGTCTTCCCAGGCACCTTATCTCTTCCTAGTATACTGCTCATTTTGTATTTTTTCCATTTTGAACTCGTATTCTTCTTTCATCTCAGATTTTTTTTGTACCTGATGAATGACAGAATTTTTAGGGGGAGGAAATACTAGCTAGTGTGTGGTAATGTTGGACCCCTAAAATATACTGAAGCATAAGTAATGTGGAAAGGGTTTTGATGTGTGGGAGTTAGAGCGCAAAGGAACATGCGCAAAAGTAAAATATGACCAATGTGTCAAGGGCTTGCACTCTAGGCCTGATTAGATTTAAGACTTAGCCGCATGTTGGTAGAATTATAAGATGAATGGTTGGAGTAGTGACCAAGAAAGGTTTTGGAGATAAGAATATAACATGAAGACTGGTCGATTCAAAAAAAATCTATTTTAAGGAAATATCTCATGTGAAGAGATGTTAAGACAACATGCAGAGTTTTGGCTATTAATATGGATTAAATATACAGTTTATATTAGAAGATAATCTATTATTAGTGAAAGCTTGTATGCTCTTGTAGATGATTTGTAGCACACGCATGGCTATTTCTAGCATGTGGGATATTTTTGGGAGATGTGCATGAGTAGTTAAGGGACAAGTCCCCCCTACCTATAAATATGTATTGATTTTCATGGTTTAGAGAGAGATTCAGTGTAATAGAGTTATGTGGTTGGTTCATGAGCTGTGCATGACTTATGGGTGTCATTACTATGTATGTATTCAACTTCTTTGTTTTACATAGTAATTAATACAACGGAGATTTTTGGGTTGGATATTGGTTGTTTCAAATATTTGTGATTGGTTCTTGTATGGTAAACCTAATCTTGATTCTTGTATAAGTTATTCTTGCACATATGGTTATGATCTAGATCTAATTTATTGTAATGCAGTTTGTTTGACTACGTTGGTTATTCTAGATATAGAATGTATTTATGTATACTGCTCATTATGCTAACTCCTTGACAAATCTTTCATAGAATAGGGACCTTGGTACCCTTATGTGCACTTCAAGTGAGTGCTCAGTTCTGGATTGAATAATGTGTCAGCACACCTTAGGCTTGTTTGGTAAAATAAAAGACTACAAATTTGAAAACGTTATCTTTATGTGAAATTTTCAATCTTTTTATTTCTCTCATGCATGTTTTCAAAAGAAAAATTTATCTTTTTTTTCAAGCTTGTATAATTGATGAATAGTATACAAGGATTCTGGAATCTTGATTTACATTGTTCAATTAGTTTGAAACATGTATGCACTCAATATTTAAAACTTGGATGTGCATGTTGTTTTTGAAGCTTGATAGTTGATTCATCATGTGAAGATTATCTCCAATAATAATGATGGGATATAGATTGTAATTTTTTTTATTAATCCTAATAATCACACTGGGATATATGGATTATAATATATTTGTGAACATGTGTGCATGTGGAATTGATAGTGAGAAATCAAAGATTAAACATACTTTCCTAGTAAGGAACTTTAATTTTATTACATCATCCATTTTGCAGATTGTACAACTATCTACCATATGTTATTTCCAAACATTATAAAAAATATAGAAGGGATTTAAAAACTTTCCAAACATTACATGTACAATATATGTAAGTGAAATTGAAAAACAATATCGAGTCACAATATATATTTCATAAAATGAATACATTCAACTGTCTGGTAGATAAAACAACCATATCCTTAATGGTCCTTCATCACTTGTTTTATATGTTGTAGTTTCTAGTTCAGCAGAGTCCAAGTCAATTTCACCAAAATTAAAGAATCCATTATTTTCTATCTGATTAAAAACTCTGTGCTCTATAAGATATATCCATGTATCTAGTGCTCTTTCATATGGAAATGTGTCCACTCTATATCTTAAAACATAGAGCCTCAACCCAGTTTCCAAATTCTTGCCCAATCTGTTGTGAAGTTTTGATTTCACAAATGTAAGTGCACTTAATACCCTTTCATCTTCAACAGACCCAAGAATCATTGTCTGTATGAGTTCATATAGTTTGAAGTATTCACTTATATTCTCTCTTAGAATGCTACTCTGATACATCTTTCTCCACAATAGAGTGACATCTCCCATTTCTGTTGGGTCAGCAATAGACTTATATCGATCAGACATTGTATATATGACAAAATGTTGTGACTATGATATGAGTAATTTTCCGTCCCAATATACCATTTAATTCCTCGTCCATCAAAATATGAAAATTTTGAAAAACTTCCTCCATAAGTGGAGTCATGAATTTCCTAAAGTTTGTAGCTCTTTGTTCTTCATCAATCATCGGATTCCAGAAAATGGGATTTACAACTCCCATGACCTCAAGCATGATCACTATTTTAAAAAATGCTCTCTGATCTCAGAAGATAATGTTTCAGATATCTTCATCAATTTTTTAAGTTTGTATCATAAACTGCAACATCAAAAATAACATCTTGTTACTGATACTTCCTCAAGTTTAGAACCTATTACATAAGGATCTTTGTATAAAGTGTGCATTGAAATATTTTTTCCCCATCAACAGAACTACAAAGATGATCACTAGATATTAAACTTTCAAATAGTTGTTCGGATCTTTGGTCATCTGTTAAAACCCTCCCCTTATTAAAAATTGGCTTCTAAAAACCAGTCTTGGGTGGAATATAAGGTATCCAAAATCATACATACTTGTTTCCTTAATTTTATAAAATCAACAATGTATATGGATCTTTCTTGAGCTTATTTCACCAAGTTGTTTATTTCCTTCAACATTGGTAAAATACCACAAAAATTTAATAATGTCTCTAAATATGTCAAAACATAAAATAGATCTTTATCCTTGTCAAATTCTCTACAATTATTGAACATATACCCTATTAAGGAGCAATATTCCTCAAAAATATGGAAATTTGGATCATACAATGATATCCATCTTGTGTCAACATCTTTTAGAAATTTTTTGCCATTTTTTATTCCAATAGAAAATCTCAGAAACTCCAAAAATATTTTAGGAATTCTTCACATATATGAATTCAAGTCCCATATAAGCTCCTCCACTTTAGAAATTTTCAAAATTACTTACAATCATGTAAGGGGTTTATGGTTGTTTGAAGCTACATAAAAATCCTAGTTTTGTGACCTTGCATGACATCTACACCATCAGATCCTACACAAATCAGCGTTGCATAGATTGAATGATCATCAATACCAATTATTTTCTTCAAAATTTTAATAACAATTTTGTAGAGGTTCTCAGAATTGCAGTTCTCCATCATTTTGTGCATAGCTAGTAGAATATTTTCCCTGAAATGGTTATAAAAAAATGAAAGTGTAGACATGCATGTATACCCAAGATGTATTGTCTGCTGTTGTGACCTCATCAATCGTCAATGTGATAAAATTCACATTTTTTACCTTCTCTCTCAAATCAATGATTTCAATTTCTCCCATACAATTTTTCCATTTCCCATACACTGGTATCTTACCAGTGTGTTATTGAAATATTTGGAAACCCATTAGATTGAAATAATATCTTATAATCTATGATATCTGAAATTGGTTTTCCCTTTTTTAAAATGAGAAATATTGTTTTGAATTGTATAAGTTTTTCTATGAAGACTTGCATTAGTAGCTTTTTAAAATTTATCCTTCATTGTTCCACCTTTCTTAACTAGGTCTTGAAGATGTTTATGATGATTGTCATATTCTGCTATATATCTCATATATAAATAATCTCCATTAGTTTTCCATATTGTTTTTTGTATTATTTTTCCATCATCTTGCTTTTTAGGCTCATATACCTTCCCACAATGCTTCTCGATTTTGTCCAACTTTAATTCCATTTTGAGGTCTCTACATAGTTTCCAACTACATATAGTACATCTACATTCTGTAGGAGTATCAATATTGTTTTCTAGTTCAATAGGTTTAATGAATTGATATTTGATTGACCATTCAAATTTATAAGTCCTTCCTATAACCCACTTCCCACTCTTACATTTTTGATGTGTGTTTCTGGAATTTTATTAGAAGTTTGAGTTAGATGGCAAATGGGATTATCAGTACTATAAATTTGAATTGAATTACTCTATTTATTGGTAATTTCATCTAGAATAAGGTCATTGCTAGTATTTTCTACATTTGAAAGAAATTGGTTTGCTTACAACATTCCCAACTAAATCAAAAAATAAAGTAACATTAACATAATAAGAGTAAAAATTACCTCTTGTCACTGGGGTTACTGTTGACTGACTGAAATATTTTGAAATTTCCATATCACATTTTATTTTTCCTTGATTTATTTTCTCATTTGTAACATGATCCATCGTATAGGTGATTTTGAAGTCTACACATGGGAGAAAAATATATAAGTTTCAAATATGATCTGTAAAAAATAACTACAAGATTGTGAAAAATAAAGATCATGCTATGGAATGGAAACATGTCTTAATGCTACTATACAGTAACACAAAATAACATTGTCAAATGACAATAGAAATGAATATTGGCGAATAGTAAAATAAACACAATTGAATAACAACACAAAAAATGTTACCAGGCAGTAACACAAATAATTGTTTCCGTCTGGTAACATGTTCTTGTTACCGGTCGATATTACGTAGTCACATTGCCTTATAGAAACATAAATTAATATTTTTGACTGGTAACAATTTTACAAAAAAACTTGACAGATAGACAGTTCACTTTTTTGCTTACCTCTTTTTCTTATTCCTTCGGATTTTTGGCTTATTCTTTCAGATTTTTCACATGCTTATTAACAAATTTTGAAAGTAAATTATATTACTATAATATGGAAAGTTAGTCCTATATATAATAGTATGTTATAACATGAAGGAAAATATGCTAACATTGGTCAGATCTTAATGAAAACACAAAGGTGAAATTATATTCAAAAGGTTTTTAGCACCCGTAAAATTTTGGCAAATACACTACTGTACAGTAGTAAAAAAATTACCAAATTAAAAATTAAAAATTCCTAGCATTCACCTATTCACGAATATATGCCCTTAAAATAAACCATGGTTGAATGTTGATAGTTATGGAAGGGCCTCACAAGCATATCAACTATAAATTTTTAGTATGGGGGAAACTCTGATTATCATACTAAAAATCCAACTTTGTTAACCTATTAGTTGTTGCATTTTGAATCCTTTCATGGTACTCAATATTAAAGGAGTGAAACAATTCAATTAAATCCCACATTTCATTCATGTATTATTTCAACCTTTACTCCTTAGTTGCATATAGTATTCTGATTATTTTACTACCAACTCAGAGTCACCTTTCACAATTAGGTCCTTCATTCTATGCCCCCAAGCAATCCTTAAGCCAAGTATGAGTGCCTCATATTCAAACAATTTTGTTTGTTCACTCAAAACATAACTTAAAAGAAATGTTAAAATATCCTTGGTTAGGGGAAATCAACACTATACATGTTCCATTTCCAAGCTTGGAACATGCGCCATCAAATTATATAGCCTAAGGAACACATGGGTCTTCCAATTGAGTCCTAAGGTCAAGGCATTGACAATCAAATCATCATTACCCATGAATTTTCCCAAGTCCACATTTGTGTACAACACCTCATATGAGGGATTCATGGGGTCTTCAATCAAGTGCAATAACTCATCTTCCTTGTGTAACTTGACCAAATTTCCTTCCAATGGAATGGTAGCATAAGAAAGTTCCATCTACACACTACCTTCCCACACTTATTGCCCATTTTCTTGAAAGTAGAATTCCCAATTTAGCTAGGTCCACAACAACATTCATTGTTAAGTACTTACCTAGCAAGGATGTTAATTTCACAACCAATCCGTTGACACATCTAACAATAGGAAATTATCTTGAATCCATGGCATAACATCTTTCGTAGGCAATTGTTATCTTTATACCAAGCTAATTCATAACTACAAATGGCATTATGTTGTAGAAATCACCTGATTCAAATATACAATTATGTAGGAGCCAACCATTTACAATTAATGTGGTGTAAAAAGGATCAATATCCAATTAAATATATACCAAGGATGTATTCCAAATAAACTTCAGGGGAGGGATCATTGATCTCTTGAGGTTCTTTAACCTCATTTCCAGCAACAATTGAAAGGGTTTCTCTGTCTATAATAATATCCTCTCTAAATCCCAAATACTCAAATGCCCTATTTTTGTGCTCATGAATCTTAAGCAATTATATCACAAGGAACAATGATTTTTAATTAGCTTAGGATCTCATCCATGTAACAAACATTTTACTTAAGCATGGATGTTTTGGAAGGGAGGGTTATCAGTTTCTCATATGGTATATACTCTTATTTCAAAGTAGAAATAACATGATAGATACTTGGGCTTGGCTCAAAAACAAGGGTTTTACAAGGTATACTTTCCTTCGGAGGTGCCTTTGGGAATATTGGTCAAGAGGGGCATCTTACCTTTTGAAGTATGGGGTATGCCCCTTTACTAGTATACTTCTAAAATTATATTCCTTCTCTTGGGAAATAACTGCATCGATTAACAATTCTCTATCCTCCTTTGAAGGGAACTTCTCCATCATACTTCTTTATCATTAGAGCTCTACGATACTCAAAAACATGATTGGGAAGTTCAAAGGATTGATCCATATAAATATCATCATTAACCTCAAAAATTAGATAACATACCTTATTTACATTTGCCCAAAAATCATCAATAATTTAGCACATAAGAGATCAGTAGAGATTGCACATTGTTCAAAATGTAATTGATGATCAAGCACATATGCATCATCAAAATATGATCCAGCAGCATCTTCAACCAAAGCAGACTATTCACAAGGAACATGAGGAAAAAAACATTTATCACACCAATCAATGATGTGTTCTTTTCAACTACTACAAATTTCTTCCCACAATGGATCAGAAACTTATCTATTGTCTTTGAATGCATGTTGCCTATCATTTTGACCCACAGGTATTTTTCCTCTATCATCATCCTTATGATCTCCTCTAAATCTATTTTGATTTTGATTCTAATTTTTATTTTGAGGGCCTAGAAGACAACCCTTTCTCAGTTCTCACTAACTTGTAGGATATTTCCTTGATTTCTCATGTCAAGGTCTTAACCACTTCTTCCAGATCGGTAGATTTAATTGCTTGTGGTTTTTTATGATTGAAAAGTTTTACCCTTCCCTTTTTGAGGTTTACCAACATCTTTGATGTTATTTTCAATTTGGATGGCCATACCAAATGTTTGTCTCAAGTTGATGGGGTTTTTTTCTCTCAAATAGTAGGTGTCTTCTTTATCAAATGCATCAAAATATTTGATTAAACAAGATTTATCATTAGGATCTCAAACTAGTTGGTAGTCTCACCAAAGACTTGTTGAATATTGTGTTTAAATCATGTACACACTCATTAGTATTTTTCTTTATGTTTTAAATTTAGACAAGAGGAACTTAGGGTCAGTATTATCACCATATTAAATCTTGAAGGCATTCTTCATTTCATCCCAGGAATCAATTGAACAATGAGGTAAGGCATTAAACCATTCTCTTGCATCTTCTTCCAAAGTGTGTACAAACAACTTCAAAACAAACATCCTCATATTCCATTTCATAATCATCCATAATATTTTGGAATATCTTAAGATTTTTGATCACCACTAATAGCATTATTACCTTGAAATTTAGGTAGCATATTCCTAACTTCATTAGGTACCTCATTTGGATATCTAGACATGCCCTCAAAATTGATAGGTGTAAAGGCATTAACCCTAAAATGAGAACGAGGAGGAGGATGATCCATATTGTTATGTATAGGATTTTTCAGGAGGATGATCAAATAGGTTTTGAATAGGTGGTCTATGAACCACAATATTATGGTCAACATTATGAATATTTCTCATGGGAACAACTTCAAAACCAAATTTTTTATTATCACTTGTAAACAAATAGGTAGGCTGAGGATAAGTTTCAACAATTTTGGGCACAAAACCATGTTGAAATAAGGAGTGAAGGTGGTATTCCAGGATATTTGGTTCAGAACTATCAAAATAAACTAGAATAATCCTCAATCAAAAGGTAATCACCAAAATCAAAAGACTGAATATCCTTACCTCTTAAAATTTGACCTTTTATTATATTCCAAACTTGTTTCCTTCTTATTTGCAAAGCATTCAACTCAGGAAGAATTTTCTTGGTAGGGTCTAATATGAATGATGATCTTAGTCCTTCCAACATTTTAAATGAGGAACTGCCAACAATATATAATAAACAATATAACACTCATCTGACCCAGAACTTAGAATGGAGTCACTAATAGAGATTGCACTCTAGACATGATGGATCAACTTGACAATGCACCAAATACTACTCCAAAAATAACATAAATTATAACTTCATAAACCAATGTGAATCCCATGTAAGTATCACGTACATTTGAGGCCAATTTGAAAATGTAAAATATATAAACCCTTCTTAAACCCTAGGAAATGGTAAACCCTTCTTCAAGTATCCACTAGATTCACCCAGAAATGGTGTTGTTGATGAACATGTAGAGCATGTAAGAACAATTTAACTCATAAAAATTGAAGAAAAACCCCAGAGGAACTTCTTATAAGTTATAAATTGACAAATATTATTTTGAAACTCACTCAAGTACCCAAAATTTGTGACAGTTCTGTGTTGATTCCCAATCCAACACCCTAAATAAGGAAATGATGCAAAGGGGCAAGGAGTAAAGAGATACCCCTTAATATGTCATTTTATATCTAAGGACATGGATCTATATATCTATCTTGACCATGCCTTATGGGGATGATGGGGAGTCATGTGACTAAGGATGTGGTTGTTCTCCTACTACTTTATGGATCTTCCTGAACCAAGGTGAGAGGACCTTAGGGTGTGCTTTGAAGAGAGAGGGATATATTGTATTTCAAACCCTCATAATTGTTATAACCCCAATATGAGATCAAATGCAACCAAAAAATACAATACTCATTCAAAATAATTATCACACAAGTATTGTAAGCATTTGATACATCAAAAACACGCCACTAAAGACAGATGAAATGCGATCACATACATCATCTCTAAAGACATTCTTGAAAACTTGGGCTTCGATAATGCAGGGATGTTAAACTTCATAAATCATGATAATTACACTTAGAATTTGCGGGGATGGGTGTAATTTGTAGCCAAACACTTGTAGAATAGGAAAGGTAATGTGATTTGTAGGGGTAGGATAGGATGGTACTTGATTAGATAAAATGCGGTTGGTGGATCTAATGGGGAGAAGTACCAAGTGCTTTCCATTTTAGTCTATTGGTTCCAAAATAAATGAGGAAAAAGATCAAGAAAACATAATCCTTTAAAGGGGAATTTACATTCATTGATACAAAATTCATGCAGGTACTACCACATAATCTCTAAAATCTTAACACAAACACTTATGTAAAAAACTTCAATAAAACAGTTATTGCATCAATTCCATAACACCCAAAATAAACTCAAGAGCTATAAGAAATCACCTTCGAAAGCAATATTTCAGAAAGGATTTTACAACCAAACAAATATTGCAAAGTAACACTACAACACAATATTTACTTAAAGACCAATCTTATGTAATAACCAGAAATAAATCCTTTGCATTTCATTGATTTAGTAAACATAAGATTACATCAAAAGCTATATTTCTCAATTGTTATCTCTTGTACATTCCAAAATGTCTTAGCTAAAGCATGGAAAATGGTTATGAGCCCTTTAATTTAGACAAAGGAGACATATAAAATATTCTCTCAATGATTGCCAATGATTATACAACGTAATCACCTTAACAAAAACCCAAAATTAGAACCAAAACCTAGAATGAAGATAATCCTTCATTATTATACAAAAAATTCCCCTAAGGGAATATACCTAGATACCCCCTAAGAAACACGAAAATCAAAAAAATGGGATGCATTTGATCCTTGATCTGCCATCAAGTGAATGGACAGGTTGTTCTAACTAAAAATATTTGATTTTGATACATGCCAGGTTGGAATGGTTTTGGACCATGATTGAAGTCCTATGGATGAGTGTAGAATATTCATTTTGCAAACAAAATTCCCATTTGTCTTTTTCTTCCATGTCACCATCATGTGTGCACTCCCAAGAATATTTTGTTACTCATTAAATCATTAAATTTGATTCTTCCACTTTTTAAAAGAATGATAAATGGAAAGAAATAAAGAATGGGAGGGCATAAAGAATATGCCTAAGGAGTTTTGAGATCTATTTTTCACCCTGTATTCTTTTCCAATTTATTCATGTATGCATTAATGTGTTAAAACATCCCCAAAATGGGGTCCTCATCTAGCCCCACATGATAGAGAAATACTTTTTTATGTTTATATAAAACATTTTCAAATTCATTAGAAATACCTTTCCTCTTTTTGAATCTCTTGGATAGATTATTAATGTACCTCTCCAAATGAATTAATTTCTTGATAAAAGAATAATTGAAGTCATTTGGAGATTCTTACCCCCTTGTCATATGTTTCTAGAGAATTTTTATCAGCTTTTCTTTGTTAGTGGATCCTAAAGTATAAGTATCTTTAAGGGGAAGTTTTTTTTTTAATTTTGAAATGAATGCCATCCATGTACTTTCTTTCCTTTTCCCTCATATTCTAATTTTTTCTTATGCAATCCCCCTAAGTGTCCATTCTTAGTTTGATAACCCCTTCGTACTCATATTATCTCACTTAGTAATCTGAGGGTACTATTCCTTCCTTTTCCACCACCTCATCATCCATATTTGTGATGGCCTCAAGCTTTGGTAGCATTCCATCCCAATGTTCAACCTATTTTTGATACTAGTCAATTAATATTTTACTTTCCATCATCTGCTCTGACACTTGGTTGTAGCATTCAATTATATATTTGAGGACTTTGCTACCTCTTATTGAAAATTCATTTTCCCATTCCCTGGTGGCCTCCCCCTATGTTTCAAATCATCAATATTATTTAATGTTTCTTGGGTGATATCTACAAAAAACTCTTGACTCGCTAAGGGAGGTTGTATCTATCTTTGAACATAATTTGATAAGGTGTCAACTTTCTCATTAAGTTGTTTCTTGGTTTCCTTGTCTTTATCCATATTTTGAAAAAGTCCACCCTTTGGCATAATAACCTAGTGCTTTAGACCTTCGGTAGTTGGCTCTCCAAGTGGGACCTTGGGTGACTTGGTACTGAATGGGGAAACTTCATCCCTCAAAGCATCAACTTTAGGGGTGGTCACTTCCATGAACCTTTGTCCTTGAGCACTCACCACTGTTCTAGACAAACTTCTTGCTTTCTTTGGTGTCTTAAATGGTCTTCAAGATATGACACTTTTAAGGTCACCCTCCTTCACCTACACTCCTAACACTTTTCTTCTTTGTGAGGGTTTTTTCCAACCAACCTTTACTCAGAGTGTTGCCTTCTCTTGTGCTTGTTGCTGAGATGTACTTAGTACAATCACAATTTCTTGTAATTCAGAGAGTGTGAGGTTGGAGTCATTAATATGTACTTGTGTTGTTTCCACATCTTGAACTAATAATACATGGGTTTCTTCCTCCTTTATCCCTTTATCCTCTCTTAAATGCAAAGAAACCCTGCCCAATTGGTTTATGAGTATTTTGAGTCTATTCAGCCCTTGTGCTTAATTGTGTAATGCATTCACTACCTTCTCAATGATTGTGAAAGATTTTTTTTCCTTAAGAAATAATATATAGTTCATTATGATCATTATATATTCCTTTGACTTGTGTTATTACATCTCACCTTTCTATGCTTTTATTATATGATGTGTATGAATTATATTTTCATAATTCCAACCCATTGTGTTGTTTATACAAAGGATTAAAGGGTTGATAGAATGCAGGTGTGAATTTTGGCTCATTTCTTTCTTTTTATCACTATGTTCATCCTTGTTTCCTTGATCTTAAGGAGAGTTACCCCTTTCATACTCTGGTGCATCACTACTCTTTTCAAATTTCAACACTCTTTCTCCCTTAACTTGAATTTTTTTTTTTATTAGATTAGAGTAATGGTTAATCTAGAGATTTTTAGGAAAATAATTGGCCTTCTTTAGAGTTATATCTCAAGGGTTAAGGTCCTACACCTTATAGATACTCTCATTTTTGTTAAAAATACCTTTAGACACTTGAATAACTACCTAAATAAAAATGGTGCACATAAATTTATGCCAATAACTATTAAGGATAAATAAGGACATTTGATTTCATTTATCCCTCCATCTATTTCCCATCCACTAGAATAATTCAATGTAAATCATGAAATTGTAAAAACAAAAGTATATAAGGGATTTTCAACCACATATTAAAGATATCCCTCCAATTAGGTGGATCCCTTAAATGTATTATCTACGTACCACATACCATTTTTTCTCTCACATGTATTAACATATTTCTCACATACAATCATGTATATCAAGAGAACAAGATTATTCCATGTATCAATAGGTATATCAAAAGGGAATGTATATATAGTGGTTTGGTATATCTTTCTGATGGTATATATAAAGGGTAACCTTTTTAGAGTGACAAGGAACATTACCATCTCCCATATTCTGCACACAATGCTATAAATGCTCTTAATTTATTTATGACCGAATGCATAACTCTTATGAGGAAATAACTATGTTTCTTGGAAAATAAAAATTAGAAAACTTGAATTTTAAGACATATGGAATCTAGTTGATGGCTCTTTGTTCATACTTGCAAACTATATTTTTGTATAATACCAATTTTATAGAGCCAATCAGAAGGCCAAGTTGATAATATTTTTTGGAGTTTCAAATAAGGTTTAACCCCACATTCGATATGAAACAACATCCAAGGAGGACATGGTTAAGCTCAGCATAGTATATGAGGCTACGAATCATAACACCATTCTTTACCTCCAAATTCAACTATATAGTCTCAAAAAGAAAATTGGTGAAAAAAAAAGAACATATTTTAAAAGTGTATTGTAACTTTGAGGGTGTCACTCCCAGCATTATAAGTGAAATTAAAATATGCATTTCTCGTACCAATTCTCTTGAAATTACACCCCCCTCCTACAGGATCTTTGGGACCACTTTGAATGACATGGGATAAACATCAACATTTGAGAAGTTGGTGAATATGTTGCAATAATAAGAATCCACACACATGGTAGAGGAAGAACATGAACATGTTCTAAATTTACATAAGAAAGGTAAAAATCCTACAAAGTTGTCAAAGTAAACCCAAAAGTAACATAATCAAAAGAATCAATAAGGGAACAAAAAACAATTTGTGTCTCATTTCTAGCAAGAAGGGATGTATGAATTGAAATATTGTTGGTATATAATGGATTTTAACCAAGCTCATCTAGAAGTAAAAATACCAATAATCGACAGTCATCCTAACAACAACAAAAAAAGTATCAATGATAGAAAAGGGAAACTAGAAGCAAAAGTAGCAGCCAAACCAGGCAACATTATTGATGAGGAATAAAAACCCTCTAATGAAGGCTTCATATATGCTACACAATCTCGTGAGGAATCAACTTTAAATTTTTCTATCTAGTATGTTAACTAAAGTGCAACCTAACATGTGACTAAGAGGAAATATTGCTTCTTCATTTTAAGAGACACATCTAACAAAAACCATGATTCATTGAGTGATGATAGCTCCTACAGTGTTATAATGAACTGTTAAACAAAAAAAATTTCGCATTAGTGAAATCCACACACTAGGATCATATCATCCCACCAAAATCCACTAACCCCGACTCTAGGCTAAAACACCTCCTTTTCACCCACTCCACTCTACTCTGTAAACCGCCTATAGGAACCAACCTCTAGACTCTAGACTCTATATTCAAGCTCAACATAACCATGACACAAAAGATATGGACATGTGAGTTTCAAATATCTATTTTCAATTAACCACTATAATATAGTGATAAGATTGCTCCCACTCAAGAAACACACTAAAAAATGCCCTGGTTGTCTAGTAGAAAGTTAAGTCTGAGCACTATTTGTAAGCACTTTTCAATCTACTAAAAAGTTAGATTTGGTGCACAAAAATATTTTTAGTTAGATGAGACCTATTCGTGTTTTGTTCAGTACTTCATGCTCTCTTTTTATGACTACTCATGCAAAATTTGGGCCTACTAAATAATGGTTAAGGAAAAATCCATATATATCTAATCTTCAAGTTTTTAGATGTAAGACAAGCATGTAATTCCCAAAAAGAAGAGAATAAATTGGACATGTAATCAGAAAAATACTTCTTAGGGGACAATGTGTTAGAAATTCTAGGCACTGAGAGAGGGGTGAATCAGTGTTTATTCAAAATTTGAAAGATAATTCAATTTAATTAATTTTGTTATGATGAAACCACAACATCATTCAAAAATAATCAATAAGAGAACACACAAAGAGAGACAAGATTTAATGTGGAAAAACCTTCAAGGGAGAAATACCCATTAAAACCAAAGAAATAACTTGGATAAAAATGTGTTGTAAATGTTACTATGATTTCATTGTTGAGCATCCACTCAACATGAAGCTACAACTACAAAATTTAGTCAAGCTGCGACTTAACCTTCTGCAAGCCACAAATTACTTGGAAGCCACAACTCCCAAAAATTCAATTCAAGCTTCTACTTAATCTTCAGTAAGCTTCCACTTACTAGGAATCTTCAACCCCATGTATGTTAAGCATCCACTTAGAATTCTTCAAAGTGTTTTGATCACTTTTATTTAGTTGTATCACACAACAAGTTGTGATCACTTCTTCAGCTCATCTATCTCCTCATTTCACCCTAATTCATCTCTTTTCTCATCATTTAATCAGCTATAAATATTTTTCATACAATGCTTCTCCCACACACACATTCTTATCATGTTCCACTCCTTGAATTGCCCTCTCAAGAATTCACTTTTCATATATTCAAACTATTGGAAAATTATATTCATGAAGGATTTCCATACACACTACATTTCTCCCTGGTTTACATGTATTTTTGCCCCTACGAAAACATGGTCATCAACTAGATATGCTTATTCAAATTATTGCATATACCTTCATCTAATTAAACTTTCCTTCATGTATTGTTAGCTCCTCTTTCATCAACACACTACTTCATACACAAAGATGTATTTTTATCATCAAGTTTTTCATGCTCGCATACCTCTTTCACTTCATCTACCCAAATCCTCTTGAACTACTAACTTTTTAAAATAACTCTTTTAACTTCAACTCTTCAACTCGAATTAGGAAGGAGGAATGCCAACAAACAAAACTATTCACTTTTGCATTCATTTGACCTGACATAGAAATAGTTACACATGTTTCCTTTTCAAGACCTATCAAGATGTTCTTCATGAAAATGATGACAAAGAAGGGCTTATAAACTAATTGATCATCTGACTACACCTGAAAATATTCTTTCTAGCACCTACAGATCTGATTTGTAACTGCCAACAACTATTTTATCTTGTCCTCCAACATATGGGTTTTGTATTTTATCTAAGAAACTCGATGCAAATTGTATCCATCATGCATGCACATTATAATACTTTGCATTTACCTATATAACCTCTTGATATGCCTTCCATATCACCATGTTTTCTTCATGCTTCATTGGAGCTTCAAAATTGGTCATAAAGGATTAAAAAATTATAGTTATAGAAGTGCTTCATCAAACTCAATACATGCAACTTCAACCCATTCTAAATCATGGAGATGATATTATATGATCTATCGACAACCTTCACATTCAAGGATTTACTCCATCACTTTCCTTCAAGTAAGAAGATGTTGATTTGAATATGCAAGTCACAGACCTTCAAACTTAGAAATTTACCTTTATATGGTGAGCTTGTTATAAGGTGTTTTAGAATCCCATGTTGTAGTCAACAAAAAGGTATAAGAGTTTTCTTCATGGCAGTATGGTTTAGGAAGTATTATGTGAGCTTTGGGATGTTTTTAGGAATAATTTCTCTCCTAGTTTTTTTTGAGAAAAATGTGTGTGTGTGATCATTAAAGAAGGGTCAACTTATGGGAAAGGTTTTAGGAACTTCAGGTGGTGTTTGGAACCCAAATTATAGTCATTAGAAATCTTAAAAGGTCTACTACATGATGGAATATGTAAGAATGGTTTTGGGAACAGTAGAAACCTTGCCAACACTAAGACAAGGTGGTATTTTTAGACAAGGGAACCTGGACTGAAGGTTTTGGGAACCTTGGGAAGATTCAAGAGCCTAAGAAAGGTCCAATTTAAATCACATTGAGCCCCCTTCATGACCCAATTATTATTTTGGTGCATACTTATCTCAAACTCCTGCAACACCTCAACTCACTAGCGTACCTTTGTATGTAAAAGGGGTAAGTTTACTAAAAACTCATGAAGAAATCATTTTAAAATTTTATAAATGCTTTCATTGGATTTTTTCTCCCTTTTCTAGTTAAATTCATAAATTATATACCCAAAAAGGTTACATTTTGGTCTCAGACCAAAAAGTGCACTATACATTCTAATTCTTCGTTGATGTGATGATGTCATCAACTTAAGTGCACTTGGAACACTTTTGGATCTTGTAATTCTCTTGGGAGTGCATTTTAAATTTTTAAACTATACTTTGAAATCCCACCAACCAAAATTCTCTCTCCTCCTATTGGTGGATGAAAAAGGTCAAAAGGTAATGAAGAAAAAGGAAAATTGGCAAAGTTGTGCATGTTGTGGGTCCCACCCCTCCTCCTTGGCACATTTTTGAATCCCTGCTACACTTGGCACACTTTGGTGGTGCACGTGTACCTCCAAAGTGAACCCAATCCTTATTTGGGTGCCTTTTGGAGGTGGAGATTACAAAGTGGGTGCATTTTCCACTTTACATCCACAACACTCAAACTCCACCACCATTGCAATTTGTTTTTGAAACTCACATTTCCCTCCAAAAACTATGATTCATAATAGGTAAAGTGCATCTAATAAAAATATTAAAAATATATTTTTTTCTTCCTCCCATGTCCATGAAACCACTTGTGTGCCCTAGTTCTTCCATACCTTGTTTTTCTCATATCTCATGATCCCTTGGTCAAAACACTAAAATTTTGAGCACATCCTCCTCTTGAAAATGAATTGGATTTAATATGAATATCATGGCATATGGTGGAGTGGATTATTTTCTATTATCACTTTAATATTGTAGTTGTTGAAACCTTTTTTTGTAAAACTAATCAAAATTTGATTTGATCATTGCTCAAAAACCACATAGAGGAAACCCTTGAAACTTTGCTAATGATCCCTCCTTACAAAAACATTTATTTTGAGATATCATTCACGTATTAAGGTGGAAAAAATCATGTAATAGGATTAAATCCATGTTTTTCTTGCAAAACCACTCATAAACCCATATTGCACTTAACATTGTTTTGTCATTTGCTTCAAAAAAAACGTAAGAAATATTCCTAAAATTTCGAGCACTTGTTCCCCTCCACCATACCTCTATAAAAAATAAAGAATAAATTAATTTGGTTGTGTATTTCTCAAGGAAAAAAGAACTACATTTTCAGCCCACTCTTTATTAAAACCTGAAGCTCACCTTTCTTCCAAATATTTTTTCCTCATTTCCCCATCATTTCATCTTTGGAAATACCTTTCCAAAAAATCAAGTCTCATCTGATTTGGATTTATTTGTCCTCCACAATGGACTAAAAAATAATTCAACATGTAAACACTACTAAAAACCATTAAAAATCTTGAATTCCCATAAATTGATTCGGAATATCATTTCACTTGTCCCTTTGAACTCCACCATCATTCCCAAGTTTGTGATACCACAAACTCACAAAATTAAATTTCCTTACTTTTGATATGAATCCCATCTTGGTATTGGTTTATGAATACCCAATTATTGGGGGACAACAATGTGGAAACACATGGATTTTGAATACCATTGAAGACACCTGGATAAGAAGGAAAATTCTTTTACTAACTTGAGTCAAAATGCACAGGAGGATTTTTTGAGCATGAAATCATCTAGTTGAATCAATCAAAGTCTTATATGATGAGAACCATAGTCTTAGCTTATTCCAAATCTCCTCACCACCCTTAATTTAGGAGAAAGGATAGGACTTGTATTTGTCAAGAAGAAATTTTCCTTTCACCCAATTTTTGATTCCAACTCACAAAGAGGAAACATTTGTATTTAGAGGATTTCTATGTTGCCCATTGAAAATTTTCAAAATTCTCTAGTACCATCAAATCCAAGAGAGCTCATGGTTACTAATTCCGGGGCATGTGTGGTGTTGTGAATTTTTACTTCCTGATTATTGCAATATGAGTTTTGTATCATGTGGAAGACAAGATATCATGTTCGTGAAAAGGATTTTATATTTTGCATTCTACCATTTTGCACAAAGATGAAAATTTAAAATAGAGTTTTCCAAGCATGACCAAAGAATGATTCAGTCAAGATAAGGTGTTGAGCATCATTTCCAACTTCCAAAAAAAATACATGCTCTAATCAAAGAAGTATCTAAGGAACCATTTGCAGCATTCATATACCACAAAGGAAGAACAAAACTTCATCCACGCAACATGTTCTTTTGATCACACCTTCTCTCTCTTATTTTCTATTTCTAACATTCTATTTCTCTATTGTGAAACAAATTTTGTAAAAGTGACTTCATCAGACACTTAAAGTTTCTATTTATTTTTTAAGATTGCTTTTTAAGTTGAAAAGTCACATGGGAATGTAAATATTCATTAGATTTGGATATAAATTACAATGCTCTGATCTATTCTAAAAATATTAGTTTTTTCCCTCTCTAATTAAAATGTATTCTTCTATTTCCTACCTAAACAAATTTTCCTCCATTCCCATCTTGTCACTCAGCCGAGCACATGATAGAATTTATAAGAAGTTTAAGGAATTTGTGCCTTATTTTTGGAATTGAATATATATTGATGAAGCTTTGTATTTATCTTGTATTATTTGTTTCAATATCTTTCCATGATGTTGTGTTATGCTTGCACGTTTCCTCCAATTGAAATTGGAATAACCTCTAAACTATAGTTGATGAAATTTATATTCTACTCATCAATACAATTCCCATTCTCATTTCTCTCTCCTCACCTATCTATGAGTTTCCCTCTCATTGCCAACTATTTTTGGAGTCACAATGGTGTTTCTGCACATTCTCCAACCTCTAGCCACCTAAGATATTAGTCTAGTGTACCTAGTTTTCTAGCTTTCAATAAATGGGATCCTCCCCATTCCCAAAAGGAGGGACTTTATCTCGCAAGCATTGATGAAATTACACATTTTTTCCCGTGACAAAACATTTCACCAAGTATATAAATGTGATATGAGATGCCAAGTTAGATGGAGTCCTAGACACATCCACCACTCAAGTCTAGACCGAGGACTCATAGTATGGCTTACAATGAGATCAATATAGCCTCAATGAGTACATTTATTGAATATGTTGATCCCTCTACAGTTAAGGAATCCCTACAGTCAAAACCTTTGAATGAATCCATAAATGCAGAATACTGGTCACTGATAAAAAATAATAAATGACAACTTACAAAATCTTCCACCAAGGAAGAATCTAATCAGTTCTAGATGGATATAAAAAAAAAGTACAAAATATACGGTAGTGTTGACAAACATGATGAAATAATCATAGTAATAGGTATGCTCATAAATAATTTATTGATTATGAGGAGGCTTTTTCTCCCACAGCTAAGATCAAAACCATCAGGATGATATTTTCTCTAGTTGCTCTATTTGGTTGGAAAGTTCGTCAAATGGATGTAAAAATTGTATTTCTAAATGGATATTTATAGGAAAATGTCTGCATGACTCAACCTAGAGGTTTTTTCATACCTAAAAAAGAATAAAAGGTATGTAGACTCACTAAATCACTATATGGTCTCAAATAGGATCCCTAGTCATAGTATATCAAGATTGATGAGCATCTTATTTGTCCATGTGTCCTAGATGAATCTGATTTAATTTAATCTAAATTAAAATTAATTATTACAGAGTAAATATTATTCCTAAGTGATGTACAAAATAATAATATGCAATAAGATCCAAACAATAAGCAAACAATAATGTAAAACCCTAAGCAAAGAGGAGAGATAAGATGACTTAGCTGATTTCTGAGGTGGACAGGAAGTGATCTGCACAGGTAAAAGTTCTGAAAAGGTTGTAAACAGGTTCGTCACTACTCACTATCAATTCTTGATTCAAAGAATAGAGTCAGGTAGGGGGTGTCCACTTCTAGGGAAAAGGTGTTTGGGGTGCTAGTGACTAGACTTGGGCGTTGGTGACTGTGTTTTGGGTGTCCATTCTACTTTCTTCTATGTCACAAGGTATTCATTATTGGTTCTTGTGGATCGCCTTATGTTCACTCCTTGATCACTGAAGGTACCTGTTATGAATTAGTAATTATATTGGTAATTAATATCTATTTTAGTATGGTTACAATTTATTTATAATATATTTTTTGGTATGTTATTGTTGTGAATAACAACAATAATATGTGGGGTAGTATTATTTGGTTAATAGGGTTCATATATTATAGGATCATAACATCCCCCAATAATAGGATATATGTCTCTTATATATTTGTATAATGGTTGCAACAGAGTAATAATACAGAGAAAAAAATATTTCTTTGCTTTGACAAAAAATTTGTACAACTTGTCTAATACCTATCTTTGGTATACGAGTAGGATCATGTTCCATATAGCTTGATGTTGTATTAAGGGAATTTGGAATTCTTCATCGCCCTTATAGTCTCTTATTTCCACTTAAATGTTATACATGTTGGCACATCATCCAGATAGATCTGAACTCTCACTCAAAGCACGGCGAAGATACTAGGTCCCTCCTTTGTGATGTTTGTTAATACGTTAGCATGCAAATACATGGTGATATAAAACTAATTACTCATCCAATCACATTAACTATTACATACATTTAATTGGAAACACACATAATAAGGAAATATTAAGATCATATAATAATTAAGATGAATTACACCATGTAAGCACCATGTTCGGACACATCAATTACCATAGTCCAACCACAATGATCCATTCACAACAGAGCCTTACATAACTGAATTTGATCACATAACAATCAATACCAATGAATACATATTCATGCACACAATTATATCATAACCACATAACATCACTAATCTATCATACACGTGATACCCAAAACAATGACACACACACACACACACACACACACACACACACACACACACACACACACATATGGTTGAGGACTTTCCCTTAATCACCCATGCATTCTCAAAATAGACTACATGCTCAAAATAGTCATGCGTACATCCAAAACATTCATAAAGTGTCCATGTTTTTGTATAAATACTAATAATATATTAACATTATAAATAAACTCTACTTTAATCATATTATTAGATTGATCCTTGCATGACCTTTTATCCTCGCTCCACATGTGCTTTATCCCAAAATAGACATTCCTTGGCCATCAAGTTTGCTTTCTTTTCTATCAATCTAAATTGTTTTCCTTGATTGGCACTCTAACCTAGATTTTCTATTTTTATCCCATGGTCCACAAAATTGGCTAAGTCCCCAGAGATTTCCTACTTAGGTGTGATCCTTCGTGCGCCATCAATCCTCGTGTATGGCATGTACTTAGTCAAAATAGTCATGAAATATTAACCCACACTAAATTGGATTTTTATCCTTGACAATATATTATCACCCAAAAAACATAAGTAATCTCCAAGAAGAGAAAAATCTAATGCCTAAAAAGAATCATCACACCTACAAAAATTTACTCAGGCCTCAGGGTGTTGGAAGATTTGTTGGGAGCTCAAAAAAAATTTCAATCTCTACTTTATTTCATTCATCAAGTGCTTCCAACACTTTCCAAGGCATCACTTCTACAATTCCTGGTACTTGGTCTGATGCCAAATCTTCAACTCTACTTTTGAGGTCCTAGATAACCACATTCAATTCTAACACTACTCCTTCAATCATATCCATGTGCACTTTCTAGCTATTTGAGCTTCTAGCCATTTGAGCTTCTTATATTTTTGTTAGTTGGCCTTTTTGAGGTTAATTACAAAATTAAAGCAATATAACCATATAAATATAAAGTTATGTGACCATAATGAGGGACCATGAACTAAGCACTTACTATCACCACCTAAGGTTACATCCATCAAAGGCATATATAGCTACATTTGCATCCATCTAGCTCCATCACAAGGCACACAAGGTTAGTTCATTTGCATCAAACTTCATAGGAGGGGAGTCTATTATTTCCATGCACACATTTACTACATTATACATCTAGTTACTTGCTCACTACTTCACAAAGTGTGACTGACACAAGAGCAACCTTGGGTAAAATTACACACACACACCTAGAACTACATTGGGTCTAAGATGTAGTGCAACAATCAGTGATAAGTACATCAATTTGGTAGCTGAGGAATGTCTGACCCCTTCATATGCATCTTTTTTTTAGGTTTTTGATGTTTTGTCTTAGGTTTTACAGGTGATTCTTCATTGCAAGTTTATTAGTGCTTTGGCGATCATATAACAACATTCACACGATAGGAAGAAAACACATTCAAACACTTAGCAACACCTAAGAGGAGGTTTTCTAGTCATTTTTGCAGACCAGGGCACCCATATCTCAAACCAGAGCACCCACGGGTGCCCCTATCCCTCTCCAAAAACCCCAATCTAGTTAGACAACTCCAGATCTTCACTTTTTTAGGCTCATGTGTGAAGGTTTCCTCCTCCTGTTCATCTGGTCTCCACTGCGACAAAGTCCCATGACATCATCAAATCAATTAAGGCCTTATCTAACCCTCTTTGCACATTAGGGTTTTACATTTCATTGCTTAGATTCTTGGGTACTATTTCAATATTTTATTACTTCATTTATCCAGTTATTTTACTGCTCCTATAGCATTATATTACACTAGAATATTTCACATTTTAGTTAATCATTTTGGTGAACCCGAACTTGATCTTCACGCTTAGGATCCTCATTGTTCCTCTATCATGTCTCCCAAAATTCAACAAATTTCTTTTTCTGATTTGTTTAAGATGCATCCTAATTGCCAAGTTGTTCTTCAAAAATCCCTAGACACCATGTATCTTCCTAAAGATACCCTACCACACAAAATAAGCCATGTTTTTATCATCTATTTGACGACCCTAGTCCTCGTGATCCTCCATCTCATCAATCTACGTGGAATCCATTTAAGATTTACATTGTTTATTTCAAAATAAATTTCAGGCTATGAAATCTACGATTACATCTCTCAAATCTAAATTCCAATATCTTAAGGATGGTTCTCCGACTCAAGTTTGTTCTCCTTCTGCATCTTATATTTAGTCTATGTTTACTACATGTACTCATATCAGTGAGTCTCAAGTCATACCATTACCAGCGCTTCTCATCATTTTATTGCAATACTAAGCAACATGACATTCTTTTTAAGCTCCTAGGTTTTCAATTAATCACTTTACCACCTACTCATTACTACCCTCTTTATCAGCTAGCAAAATATCAAGGTCGTTCATATTGTAATTATCATTGAATCGTTGGACATAATGACAATGATTGTTATGCTTCACAACAAAGAATTAGATCTATGAGTGTCTAGGTTTATCTCATTCACTACATAGAATTTTTTTGCATGCCCATCTACAAATGTTATATCTCAATGGGTTCCTAAACCTGATTCATCTATAGCTAATGAGAATCATGCTATCACTTCTATGGTTCCTTCTTTGGCCACTCAAGTGCCACCTATTTAGTCCACTCCACCTCCTCTTGCGGATATTCCTACTCCTCTGCTCAAGTTATCTATGACATTACCAAGTCCATATAAGTAACCTCCTCTAAAGATCAGTTCAACTTGGCCTCCACTCAAATCGTCTACATGGTCAACAAACAACCACTTATTACACAAGGTAAGCACACTTTAGCTGGCATTTTTCAAATCTCACAATTTAAGGACCCTATCTAGTCCTCGCCTTAGCACTCCAATCACTTTTTTCAAAGAAACTACTTCTTATATTGATCCGCTTAGCATATTTTGACTAAAGATTCATCACTTACATACGTAGGGGGTATGATGCTTATCATGCCTCTCCATCTTCTAAACAAAAAATATGCATGCATTACATCTTTCGCACATAATAATCCAACATCCACTCATTCCACTCATACTTTTACATACACTAGCATCAACATTACTACCCGATGACACACTCTTGTGCTTTGGTTCATAATTGACTATTGAGGGTATTCTACACACAAGAAACCCACACACGACACTATATACATTGCATGTCTTCATACATTCTACACTTTGCATCCTACATCTTGTCTTACATACATCATACAAATTCTACTCATGTCTCACATATTACACCATAGCCACTACATATTGAACATTTTCACACCTCATACATGTCATCTTACATTTTACATCCTAAAACTTACATATTACATCTTATGTCTTACATTTACTATGCATCTATACATCTTAGGTCATCTACGCATCTTTCATTTCACACCATACACCCTATTACGCACATTACGCATTTTGCATATTCTCTTCGATGCGCTGCACCCACTACTCAATGACGCTCTCTAGTGTCACGGTCCATACTGGACTGTTAAGGGTATACATCACAAATGGACCTCATCACCCTTACACGTTCATCATTCAATATTTTCTCATGTGACATACCTAGATTAAGTGATATACACTTTAGGCTACATGGTCACTTCTAGCATCATCTCGTCATAGGATACATCATCACTTTCGCTTGCATCATTTAGTGGTTTATGCTTTATGCGACATCACCACTCCTTTTCTATTCATCTTATCGTGATATACACTTAGGCTACAATGTCACGTGTATTTCATCATTAGGTCGCATATCTTCACTACACACTCATCATAGTGCATTACACACAACGCATAGTTTGACCATTTACCGATGACGCACTATCATTTATGGTTCATTCTTAACTGTTGAGGGGGCATACTAAATGAACCTCATTACATATAATTTCATTCACTCAGGGGGCATGTGACTCTTATCATTCACTCTACATTCCTTTCCATCCATCCACATCATACTATATTTTATGGTTGCACTTACTCATGCTTTTACATGTATGCTTTATTACACATGTTAGATAGATATCTTATATGTCATTATTATTCTCATACACACATGCAGGTTCATTTTCTTTCTAGTTGTGATCATAGGCTATACAGGGATACTGCATGCAGCATGGATGCTTGACTACTAGTCCCACAGCGGCTCCTGGGGGCATCCACATCCATACGCTACAGGTGTTATTGTTTTATTCTTATCAATAGCACACTACTTTGGTTTATACATGCTTTGACATATGTTTTATATTTCTAACATGCTAATGTGTGTTTCATGTGAAACATTTTCTATGCAAGGATATTTACTTCCATACTTGTTTATTACATTGTTTGTTATTAATTTTTCTTGTTTGCGAGATTTACCCTTTGTCTTGTGTACACACTTGTTTGTTTACAGCCACTACGTCCTTGAGTGTCTTATGAAATCGTGAGTGGTGTCCCATGTTTGCAACCCACTTTTTGTGGGCTACATTGTCTTCTTGGGTGTTTACATTATCTACTTATGTTTTAGCTTAAACATTCTTTGTTTGGATTACACTTGTTTTCTACATGCATGTTCATACTGACACTTGTTTTCTATCTACCTTATTTTTTTGTGCCTTGGTTTCTACCAAGAACATCCCCTCCCCCTGCAGGGCATAGTTTTAGTATCCGCAATTAGTCCTCTTTTGGGCTGCATTCTCCTATTTGTGACATCACATGCACCCCCAAAGAGGGGGCATAATTTGGGTTTACACACAGTACCAGTACAGTTCAATTTTTAGTTTTTTTCCATGACACAATGGGTTACGCAATGAGTGGGTTCAGAATAGTCTACGAACTCCATACACAGTGGCTTTTATATGGAATATTGTCCTTAACATTCTAGGGAGTAGTTACAGGTTAGAGGATAAAGCAAACCTTCCTCTCTACACTACTTCATCCAGTAGCATTAAATTTCTTAAAAAACTAGATAGTACAGAGATATCTTCACTCTCGGGAAGCAATTATAGGTTAAAGGATAAATCAAACTTTCCTCCCTAGACTTCTTTTGCCAATGGCATGAGATCACCCAAAAATCTTGCACGGTATTGACAGGATCCATTCTACACCCTTTTTTAAATCATGGATCAGGTGCACGCGTTCTTTTTTCATTTTTGTAATTTTATTTAATGTTTTTTATATACATACATATGTTTTTACACATTACACATATACATGTGTATTTGACTACTTGATCGTCTTCTATTTTACAGGTCTGTTTGTATGGGAAACAAATAGTCAACAACAACAACATACTAATGGTGGGTACATCACATACACCATACTAATGATGAAGGTACACCACACATATTGGCATCTACACACATGTTTTTACCCTAGGTTCACTCTCATCACCTTTTTACACTTTTTTCATCTTTAGTCTCCATGCTCCATGTTTTTTATCACTCCACACTTTGTCTAGTCCTTTGGCACGCATTCTACATCACTCTACATGGATTATCAGGTATGCATCTCTATCTACTTTATGTTAGATGATTTACTCTCATGAATATAAAGTGGGGGAAAATGAAGACACAAAATCATGCACTTTGAGTCATTATTTAGTCCCGGTCTCATACTACTATTCATATGGTTCTTAAGTGAAAAGAGTAATAATTAACCCATGTCTTTGGCCATTTTGCTTTGTTTTTTGCTGTTACTTTCAATCTTACATCCGTACTTTCCAATCTGTATTCTCATACTATGTTTTTCCTATTTTTGACTGGGGCACCCAGCTAGGACCAAGGCACCCTAGGTGCCCTGGTCCCCTCTGTGCGCCCTGATCCTCTTTACACTATCCTCTCACTTTTTGGGCACTTTCTAGTTTTTTGAGCTTCTTATATTTTTAGTGGTTGGCCTTTTCAGGTTTAATTATGAAATTAAAGCAAGAGAACCATATAAATATAAAGTTATGTGACCATAATGAAGGACCAAGCACTAAGCACTTACTATCACCACCTAAGTTTGCATCCATCAAAGGAATATATAGCTACATTTGTATCCATCTGGCTCCATCACAAGGCACATAAGGTAGGTTCATCTGCATCACACTTCATAGGAGGGGAGTCTATTCTTTCCATGCATACATTTATTACATTCTACATCTATTTACTTACTCGTTACTTCAAAAAGAACAACTGGGAAAAGAGCAACCTAGGGAATAATTACACACACACACACACCTAGAACTACATTAGGTCTGATATGTAGTGCAACACTCAGTGATAATTCCATCAATTTAGTGGCCAAGGATAGTCTGACCCCTTCATATGCATCTTTCTTTTTTAGGGTTTTGATGTTTTATCTAGGGTTTTACAAGTGATTCTTCATTATAGGTTTACCAGTGCTTTGGTGATCATACAACAACATTCATGTAATAGGAAGTGAACACTCAGTGAACACCTCAAAGAGAGGTTTTCTAGTCATTTCCATAGACCAAGGCACCCAAATCTCATACCACGGTGCCCATAGGTACCCCTATCCCTCTCTAGGCACCCTAATCTAGCCAAACAGTCCAAATCTGCACTTTTTCAGGTTCTTGTGCAAAGGTTTCCTCCTCTTATTCATTTGGTCTCTGTTGCAACATAGTCCCACAACATCATCAAATCAACTAAGGCCTTCTTAACCCTCTTTGCACATTAGGGTTTTACATTTTATTGCTTAGATTGCTTGGTTAGTATTTTAGTATTTTATTATTTCATTTATCTAGTTATTTTACTACTCCTATAACATTAGATTACACTAGAATATTTCACAATTTAGTTAATCACAAGGATCTCTTGCAACATGTTCACCTTCAAAATTACTTCGTGGCTTGGATCCCTATGGTTGTATTCACTAATTTTTCACTTGGTAAGTTGTGACTTCTAAGTCTGGACCCTAAAAAACTCCAATTGGGTGTTGCATCTTCGAGTATATATCTTCCAAGGGTTCCTCCATCTCAACTTTTACCATCTTCGTGCGATGTTTTCTTCTGGTATTTGGTGCCATTGGTCCTTTTTATTTTTTCCCTAGGTAGGTAATCTGCTTCACACACCCATCTCACTTCACTATCTGAGTGTTGCAAACCTTAGTTGTCCAACTTCTTCCCATAAACCCTTATGCTCTTGTCCTACTATTTCTTTCCACTGCTAGCTCAAACTTCTCTCTTCACAAGGAGCCACAAACAACTTCGTACTTACGCAACTCTGGTTTGCTTTTAAATTCTCTTGCTTTGTAACTCTAAGATGCTCGGTAGCTCAATTGCTCAAGTTTTCTTTGAATGTAAGGTAGCAAATGACTCGATTTTCCTCATTTTTATATATTTTTTATGCTTTAAAACTCCACTGCCTTACTTTTTTCTCTTTTAACACACTTTTTCTCACTTTTATAATTTTAAGTTATTTCTCTTAAAAAATCACCTTTTTCACTTTTTTCTCTATCACTTAACCTCCTTTCGCACACTGCAATCATAACCTTCTAGCATGCCTAACTACTTTTCAAGCCACATACATCCTTACGTGTGCCTCCCTGCACCAACGTATATAATCTTATGCGCCATATACCAAGTAGTTCATCATGTCGCTACCTACCTCATGTTACACTACGCGATCCTTTTCCTTGCATGATCTCCAGTTTGAGCAATTTCCTTAAGAAAACCTTCATTCTTAGTACCTGTAACACCTTTGGTATGCACACCAATCCTTCTAAGAGCATCCTCAAACTCACCAAGTTGTATAAATCTCAACGTCAATGATTTTATTTTCCTCTTCCATACACTTGCACCTGATTCACCCCACACTAAAAGTATGTGCGGTCCTCTCCGTATTAACTCAATAGATAGTAATCAACTTCCTGCATGCAAGTGCGCTTATTACAACATAACAAATAAATCTAAAAAACAAAGCATAACAACAACACATATAAGGTAAATTTTATATAAATGATAATATTTCCTTATTACAAATACCAACAAGACTTATTTATAATAGGACTTGAGCCTTCTCCCATTGAAGTAACTGGGAAACATGGTGTCATCAAGCACCTGTAACTAACATGTGCCTGATTTGAGTATCTTGGTTACTAGAAAAGGTCCCAACTAATGCACCTTCAACTTTCTTAGGTTGCGCACAAACTTGGATTCATAGAGAAGGAACATTTTTCCAACTCCAAATGTTTTGTTCTTAACGTGCCTATCATGTTATGCCTTTTGTCTCACCTTCTGATTCTTCTAGATCTAACATGTAATAGCACACCATTCATCTAACTACATTAGTTTGTCAATGCACTCATCAATAGATTATTCATCATCAAGTCCACCTGCATGCGCAATACGTAGGGATGGTAACATGAATTCAACTAGTAGTACTGCTTCTACGCCAAATACCAATTGAAAATGTGTGGCCTTGTTCAACCTTTTATAAGTGGTCTTGTATGCCCAAAGTACAGCTGACACTTTATCATCCCAATTTTCCCTTCCAATATCACATATTTTTACCAATGTTTGTCCCAAGATCTTGTTAAAAGCTTCTGTAGTACCATTATCTTGAGTGTGATAAAGATTAGTTTTATGGTGTGCCACCATAAAATCTGATGGTAAAAATCTTATAGTCTCATTCAAGAAATGAGTTCCTTTATCACTTATCAAGCTTAATGGGCAACCATACTTACTAATAATATTTTCCCATAAAAATCTTGTTGTTATAGTTGTAGTATAGTCCTTTGTAGGTATTGCCTCTGCCCACCTTGTAAGATAGTCAGTACAAGTAATAATGTATTTTTCCAGTCCTATGCACAGGTGGTGAAATAGGACCTATAAAGTCAATATCCCACTTCTCATCCTTGAAAATGGTCGAAGTGGCATCTCATCTCTATGTATAGGTTTCCCAAGGTGCTAAAAATGATCACACACTTTCACATCTTCCTTAGTATCCTTGTTCAATGTTTCCCACTAAATTCTAGCCATAAGGATTTTGCGCACGGTGGTATCACCAGCGTAATGTCCTCATGTTATCCCTCTATGAACCTCTTCCATAATAGTGTTGTGTTCATGTTCAAGTACACAATGGCACAAGACTTCATCATGACCCAACTTGTATAAATCTACACTAATCATCTGATAAGGCATTACGTGTGTTGCAAGTTACTTTTTCTCCAATGTCTTCATTCCTTTGGGCATTTATCCAATGCACAAAAATAATGCAATATCCTCAAATTCTATGAGAACATGGTTTAATATAAACAACTATGCATCTGACATAGTGTATTTAATGCTCTGTGCATCCTAACCAGAATTAATATTTGCTAAATGGTCAAGCCCTGAATTACTCTTTCCTGGTTTCACAATGGTGAAATCAAATTCTTGAAAAATAAGTATCCATATACAAATGCACCCTTGCAAAACAGGTTTGTTGAGTAAGTAATTTAATGCCATATGATCTGTATAGAAAATAAATGGAGTAGCCAATAAGTATTGTCTGAACTTAAGCATCGTGTAGATCATAGATAAAGCTTCACGCTATGTAGTTATGTAATTATGCTTCATGGGTGTTAACTTCCTAGTTGTAAAACAAATAGGATGGTCCATAATTCCTTCCCCTAGTTGTGCTAACACTTTTCCAATTTTCATACCAGAGGTGTCAATGTGAACATGAAATGGTTTATCTAAAAGGAATGATAAGAAGATTCTTCCAAGCAGCGATCTCAGATGATAATACCACACCACATTAGATTTGCAAAACAAACGAGCTAAAATACCATATATGGAAATCCATCATAATCCATAATGCTCAATACATTACAATACAATGGCTTGTATTACTCAATAAAAAAGATGTATATATAGGAGGAGGGAAGTGTAACTACTACCTAAATCAGTGGTGAAGAACTCCCACTAACTGATACTAGTAGTTAAGTTAACTCTAGAAGACTAGTAAGCTAACTCCACATAACTGAGAAGCTAACTCAACACAACTAGTACACCTAAGAAAGCTAACCCAACAAGTGTAGAGCTAATACAAGTGTAAGAATTATCCTAATAAATAAATAAAAGGATAAATAATAACCTATACTAACACCCTCCCATAAGCATAGCTTAGGTGGGTCTTGGAAACAAGGCATGATGAGGTACCCACGTATAATAACTGGAAAGATTAGACACCGCAAGGTACCCAAAACCAATAATAAAAAAGTAGAGAGAGAAAAATCTTGCTACAAGATATCCTAAGAAGATCGGCTCCAAAAAATCATACAATGCTGAAGAAGTTTGGTACGCACTGTGGTTTGAATCCACTACTCAATCATAGAATTCAAAAACAACTGACATTGAGCTTCACCAGAATAGCTCCATTCAAGGAGAATTTCAATGGAGTGATGTCGAAAGTGAAAAAAAAAACCAAACATAATTTGATCAACTGCTACAAATAGGTGTTCCACGATCTAAGAACAACCATGGCAATGAGGCAAGGACATGAGATCCAAATAATTAGGAGTGCCCTGATCTAAGAAAAGCCAAGGTAAGGACACAAAATCTGAAAAATCAAGATCAACTGTTAAAAATAGGTGTGTCACGATCCAAGAATAATAACCAAGGAAACAAGGCAATGAAACGAGATCCAAATAGATATGATTTCCATGATCCAAGAAAATCCAAGGTAACAAGGCAAGGACACAAAACCCAAAGAATCAATATCAACACCATACCCTCCCATATTGTTGAATGAGTAGAGTGATACCATAGATCTGTATGAGTTTCCAAAATCAACTACTCAAACACTGACAAACTAACGCTGAGCTCCACCAGAACGGCTCCCCCACAAGAGAGACTGTCAACATGCCAAAAAAAGTTTCAAAAATATAGATCCAAAATATCTCAACAAACAAGAGAGATATAAATGTATACAACCATAGATACAAGAATGCAACACCTAAAAGTTTAGGACGTCGAGCTCAACCGAAATTACATCCCCAAGTGATTACAACATCCTCCCAAATTTGACACTTTATAATTGAGTGCATGTAAATATTACAATAAGTAACAATACCTTTTATATTTGAAATATGTGTATAAAAATGTCACCAATGCGTAGATATCAAAAAATACACAATAAAAATATTGCATCTAAAATAGAAATATCCAGAGGGTAAAAAAATGCATCCATAAGGTACATGCTTATATCTAATGGATAAAAGAATGCACCCATAGGGTACAGATCTGCATCTAGTGGATAAAAGACTACCATAGGGTAAAAGAATGCATCTGGAAGGTACACGCTTATATCCAATGGATAAAAGAATACACCCGTAGGGTACAAACTTATGTCCAGTGGATAAAAGACTGCATCCAAAAAAGAAATATCCTGAGAGTAAAAGAATGCATCCAAGCCACGAAAGGAATGATAAGAAGATTGTTCCAAGTCATGATCTCAGATGATAATAACACACCACATTAGATTTGCAAAACAAAAGAGCTAAAATATCATATATGTAAATCCATCATAATCCATAATGCTTAATACATTACAATATAATGACTTGAATTACTCAATAAGAAAGATGTATATATAGGAGGAGGGAAGTGCAACTACTACCTAAGTCAATGGTGAAGAACTCCCACTAACTGATACTGGTAGTTAAGTTAACTCTGGAAGAATAGTAAGCTAACTCCACATAACTTAGAAGATAACTCAACACAACTAGTAAGCTAACTCCACAAAACTAGTACACCTAAGAAAACTAACCCAAAAAGTGTAGGGCTAGCAAAAGTGTAAGAATTATCCTAATAAATAAATAAAAGGATAAACAATAACCTACACTAACATTATCCCATGATGGAAAGTAAAAAATAGGTGCAGTAGTAGGCCTATCCTTCAAGGTTTCAAATTCCTTTATTTTTGTGTAACCCCAATAAAATTTATCTTTAGCTTTGAAAAATTCTTCTAAGGGCACGAAAAATATTTTCATAGCCTTTTATAAATTTCCTGTAATAGCTTGTATGTCCCATAAATGTGCACACCTCACTTTGATTGGTAGGCTCTTCTAAGCTCAAAATTATTGCTACCTTGGCTAGGTCTACCAATAATCCTTCTTTACAAATAATGTTCCCAAGCAAGGTTCCAAAGGGTGTAGCAAATATGCACTTTTTAATGTTAAGAGAGATGCTCCATTGTCTACACCTCTCAAACATGAGTCTCAAATTATCACAATTATCTTTGACTAATCCATACACCATTCAGTCATCCAAATATACCTATAGGAATTTGTGAATGAAATCCTGAAAGGCCTGCACCACAATGCGTGAGTACACCGCTGGCACATTTTTCATTCTAAAGGGCATAACTATATAGGTGAAAATTCCCCACTCAGTGGTGAAATTATTCTTCTCTTTATCATCTTTCGTGATGCACACCTAGTGATAACCTAAAAATCCATCTGTAAAAAAATATATCTCGAGCTTAGAAACTCCCTCAAGGATTTCTTCTATGAAAGGGGTGGGAAAAGGATCTCTAACACATGAAACATTGAGCTCCCTGTAATCTACACAAATCCTTATCCTGCCATCCTTCTTAATGCTTACAACCATGGGGATGACCCTTTTAGATTCTTCAATAGGCTCAATAATTCTAGACTTGAGCATCTTATCAATTTCTTCCTTCACCTTCGCACGCGGATTAGGATTCATCCTATAAGGCATCTTCTTGTTTGGGTGCACACCTTATTTCAACTTTATCTTCATCTCGCCTAAGTAAGGATGCATACATTTCAATTCATGATATCCCCATGGGAATAATTCCTAGAAGTCACGTAAAATATCAAGAATATTTTCTACTTCTTGCTCTGACCACTAATTACTAATGATTGCTTCTTCAGGATCATCTTCTGTACCAATGTTAACCTTATTTTTTTTCATGGGAGAATGGTACGTGCATGCATTTTCATCTATATAAGCTATTACCTCATGCATACCTTCAGTGGGGCTAGCATCCAAATTGTAGACTTCCTCATCATCAATCATATGTACAAGTTTACCTTTATCCTTTTCTTTCCAGGCACGACCCGTCTGTATCTCTTCTATTTCTTCACGATCAAGGCACACCTCGAGATTAGGTTTTCCAAACAACTCTAGCATGAGCTCGTCTACTTTTGTGTTATCCCACAAAGTGATCTGCTTCATTATTTGCAATGCTTCATGGATTGGAGATTTAGTAGAAAAGTAATCAAAGGTTTGAATCATACCTGTAGTGATCTCTTACCAATTTGATATTTCCATTTTTAGCTCAACATGAACATATCAGGCACAAGTGCATCCACACAGTGTGGAGTAGACCTTAAGTACCCATAGTGATGGTGGTAAGACCTCCTGGACCTGTGCCCATGATCTCTCACACTCTTGGATGTGGTGTGAATCCAAATCCGTACCATGAAATTCACAAATGTGTGTAGGTACATTGATCTAAGTGAACTTGGTGGAAAATGTGATTCTAACTTCAAGCCATTCCAAGATGTTTTCTTTATGTGTCACCCACCAGTTTTCTACTATCTCATGCAAAGTATAAACCATCATGTTTCTTCTATCCCCTTCATTAGGCCACTGAGTCTCCATAGCGCGTAAGAATGTATCAGGATTTCCTTTTCCAGTATAGCTTGGTACTTGAGTTGAGCCCAATTTCCTCACCATATGTGGCCTGATAATCCTTGTAACATGCCCTTTAAATTTTTGCTTGACTATTTCATGTGTTTCATGCACCCAATTATCACAAGAAACACTAGTAGTGTCACTTATAGACTACATGTCCTCCCACTGAAGCATGCCTTCTTTTGATGGTTCTAGATTCTCTAGATCACACACCACCTGAACATAAATTCTATTAAGTTCTTCTTCACTCAAGGGTTGAATATAAGTCTCTACGTTCTTTTCAAACTCAGGTATAATCACGCGCTCGTCCTTGTTCTCAAAACTAATGTATCTCTTTTTAAATCATAGATCAACATTATTTTCATAGCACCAGGGCCACCCAACTAATGCTGGAAAGTTGTATGATTCTGTGAGCTCCAATACCTCAAAGTACCTAGTAAACTTGGCTCCCTAAATGATCATAGATGCATCCTTTAATAGCCCAATAGGCATATCCTTAGTTTTTTTTTTTCCATATACAACACATTCAAATATGGATGCAATATAGGTCTTCCCATTTGATTACATGCTTCTAGAGTGAGTACATTTACCTCAGCGCTTGTATCTATGAAGATATTGCTTACCAGCTAATCATCGATTATTACATCAAGTGTGATCTCAATGAAAAATTCATGTTCTCTTGGTGGTAGATTAGCATGAAGTATCTTCCTCTCGCACTCAACTCATGCGCATGGTACTTTTTCCTGAAGCCATTCCCCTAATAGAGGAATGATATTCTCCTAGCGCAACATCTTACACACCTTCTTCAGATCATCCACCTCCTTCTACGGAAGCTTAACATTCTTTATATGCTCTCTTGTGTGTGCCTTCTCTTTTAAGCATTGTATTTCACCCTGCATATCTCTAATAACTCCCATGGTTTCTTGATAGACTTCCTTATGATGTGCCACATCTGAATACTTAGCATGTATCACTTAATCCTTTGTAGTGAGAGGCTTAGCCTTCAGAGGTTCTCGCATGTGTGCTACCTCAGCACACATTGTAACCAACATGGGTTGCAATTTTGGATCAGGCATCTTCTTAGGAATCCATTTATAAGCATTCATGTATTACACCTTGATCATACCAGTGCCCTTGTCCTTCTTCTTGTTTTTTCTCATGTGCTCATATAAGTCTGAGCAATCCTCCACACTATGAGCAAGCTACATTTTGAGGGAAATCTTGTTGGTAATGATCAGGTGTAACAAGTTCCTTGAGAAAACCTACCTCTACCACCACCACGACCTTAGCCACAATATCCTCCTAGGAAGCCTTCATTCTTATTATCTCTATGGTTGCGCCCTTCATGATTATGGTCTTGTTATCCAAAATTCACCCCCAGGGTTAATTTGATAACATGCATCAGAATTCTCAAGTCCCAGGTAAATGGATTGATTCAGGGAAAAAATCATGTTTCTAGGGTCCCCTTAGATTTTTTCTAACTCCCCTGTCCAAGAAGGGAAGAGCAAGCTCTGAAGAAAGGTGAAAAAAGTGGCAAAAACAAGCTTGGGCTAGAAACAATTGTGAAAATTGGCTAAGTCCTAGTCCTCACAGCAGTCGGGACACGAGGGACGTTTGGGCGCGAATTGGCCGAAAGGCCGCCAGGCAGTCTGCCGGGCAAAGGAACATCCGGGCCATTAGGATGCGTGGGACACAGAAAGCCGGTTCGGATGAAGGAGAAGAAAATCGACTAACTGCTCTGGGAAAAGTGGGACAAGAAGACGCGAAGGGCACGAACCGCCCGGTTCGGCCAAAAAAAGAGAACTTTCGCACTAAGCATTTGGGACATCTGGGCCACGAGGATGCGAAGGACGCGAAAAGGCGAAGCAACCGAGAGCAAAGGAAGCCCATTTCGAGCGGTTCAGAAGAATTTGTCCCAGACAGTCTGGGACAGTTGGAACAAATTGACGTGAAGGAAGCGAACCGGCCGATTCGGCCGAAACGGGGAACTTCAGCATTGGGATAGTTGGGACAAAGGGACGCGTGGGACGCGGATAGCCGAAGGAGCCGAAAGCCAATCAAGCACCGCCATGTGTCATCGGCCGAATGAGGGACAAGGAAGCCCATTTCGGGTGGATCGGGAGTTTTTGTCCCAAACAGTTTGGGACATCCGGGACATGAAGACGCGAAGGGCGCAAAAAAGCCAGCAGACCCGCGGACCAATCAAATCATGACATGTGTCACAAGGGAGAAAGTACAAAAGTCAAAGGGCAAGGTTTAAAGCACTGGCCTGAGCCAATCAGAAGAGGACACGTGTCCTATGGAGCAAGGAAGCTCGGAGCCAGGGAAAGATTTGGAAAATTTGGCCAAGTTCAGCCAAAGAGCTAAAAGTAAAGGTCTACCCCGCGCCCTTGTCCTCCAATCAATGTATGCCACGTGTCCCAAGTGGCGAGGGCACGGAGGAAAAGTAAAAAATGTTCCAAAATCACAAAAAATTCAAAGTTTTCAAGGAAAACCCGCGGGACAGGGAAGGAGAGAGAATTACTAATCCAATCAGAGCTTGACGCGTGTCATCCAGGTGGTAGAGCGCGGGAAAGATTTTCAAAACATGTTTCACCTGTTTTGTACCCTAAATCTTCAGATCGACATATCTTTTGATCCAAAGTTTAGATTTACATGTTCTTTATATCAACGGAAAGCTCATGAAATTCTCTACGTGATTCTAGAGTTAATCTTGAATTTTGGTGTAGTCTAGAGAGAGAAAATTGAGAAACAGCTCTGACACGTGTTCATGGCTAGAAGTGACATTTCAGCGACCAGATTTAATGCAGAATGGGTCGCATTCTCCTGTAATTCAATCAAAATGACAGGGTATGGGTTTGTAAGGTCCTCCATGCTGATTTAATGCATTTGCAGTCAAGGAGGAATGGGATCCCACATTTTTTGTACATTTTCTCTCTCATGGGCTTGACCCATGCAATGTAAAAGCCAGATTTAGCTCATTTTGAAAAAAGAAGTTGTTCATTTTTTCTGCTCTACCCTCCCCTTTTTCTTCTCCAGGGTTGAAAATGGAGTTCGAACCTCCTTCCTTCTCTGTAATGGCATTTTTTACCTTTTACTAATGAAATGATGTTCTGTGCAAACTTCTGGAGCAACAAAAAACGTTGCATCTGTCCATCCTTGCTCGTTCTTTGCTTGTTTTCTTCTTGCCTCTCTTCATTACAGGTATTTGTGCATGTTTGAATGTTCATTGCAGATCTGGAGCTGTGTTCATGGAGTTTTGGGACATTTTCTATGTGAAATCTATCCTTGGGCCTGTGATGCATCGGTCCATCCTTCCCATTGCTCACCTCTCTTTGTTCCATGGCAGTTTTGATAGATGTTCAATATTCTCCTTCTCTGGTGTATCACCGTTTTAGTGTAGGCTTTTGCTATTTTTCCCTTCTCTCCCTCTCTCTGTCTCCTTTGCATGGTTAGATTAGGATTAGATTAGCTTTCCTGCACTGGAATAGCTTGTGGCAGGTAGTTTAGGAGCAGGAACCAGCCTTCTCTGGAGATTCCTCTCTCAGTTTCACAAGTCCCACGCTTGGAGAGAGGTTTCCATTTTTGTGCACACACTGGATGACAAAGTGATCAACCTAGAAGCCTGATCTGCATCCAGGGGTGCTGTGAGTCTGCAACAATAGGCCTTTTTTCCTTTGATTCACTCACCACACTAGTCTGGCGCACTCTTATCTTAATGACTACATGGATGTGATCAATCAACCTGTAATAAATGGTGTCATGTGTATGGGACATACAAATCTTATAGTACATGGACACCTTCTTTTAGATTGCATGCTACAAAAGAGGGAAATCACTAACATCATGGTTCAAGTGTCAGACTTCATAATCTAGTAATAGTGTGTGCACTGACTTATGTGAGAAATTATCTTTAGTATGTCCCTCCACTTCTTAATTTGTGCACCATATTCCACTACGTGTCTCATGTGCTGAGTTAGTAGAGAGCTTCTCTGACTATTTTTCCATAGTTATAATATGTGGCTCTAAAAATGGTCTCACTCAAGTATCAACACTTCCACCAGCCTCAGCGTGTAGGGCTACTTCCAAAGCCTCACACAGATCCACATATGTCTTATGAGAGATTGCTCTTTGGAACAGAGTCATCAATCCTCCAATGAACCATTGTGCATGCTGACTAGGGTGAATGTCATAAGACAATTTGGACAACAAAGTCTTAAAACGTGCATCATACTCCCTCACGATTTTAGCTAAATACTTCTTGATATCCTTAGGCGCATTGATGCTAAAATTATAGAATGTGAAACTCTGCCAAATAAATAGAACATAAACCATCGTAATTCACCATAGTAAGATGTGGGTCATAATTCATGTACCAACTGACTAGCCTTCCTATCTGAGGTTGTAATCCCCTTAACACAATATAGAAGTTCACACTTATCCACATGTTCTGTTACATCCTCAATACCCATATACTCTGGTAAATAGAGAGACATCTCATAGTAAACCTGAGGTGTCAGCTGGAATGGTTGTGGTCCCTATCCACCAAATCCAAAACCATAACTTCCACTAGTATTTCCTCCTAATCCACTTGATCCTCCTCAGCCCCTTGATGTGGGATGCAGACTAGTTGACATTCTTCCTTGTGTCCCAGTGGTGGTACTAATAAGTGCCCCGATGATGATACAGGTCTCTTCGCAAGGTGTTCGGGATCCAGAGAAGCTTTACGGATATGCGTTAACATCCCGCATGCCCCGCTTAGCCCCCGCGTGCTTTGTTTTCCCTATTTTTCCTCTTTTCTTGGCTTTTTGGTCTTCAGTGACGAAACCGCCGCCCGGAAGGGCGGCGGTCTCGTGACCGCCGCCCTACACAGGGCGGCGGTCCTGTAACCGCCGCCCTGAGCAGGGCGGCGGTCCTGTGCGCGTTTTCCAGAACGTGCTTTTGACGGAACGCACGCAAAAATCAACGCTTTACCAGCTTTTCTTGCCGACTTGAGCATGCATTTATGTTTTTGGTCCCCTGGAATAGTGTTTTTCTTTTGTTTAATGTTTAGGAGTTCAGTTTAGATTTGATCTTTGCATGTTTGGATTCCTATAAATGCATGGTTTGTGCACATGCAAATGGCCCCTGATTTTAGTTCTGAATTTTGCTCCAAAGTTTGCTTTTAAATTTCTTGTTGCAGTAGATTTAGTTTTCCTTTGCTTAGAATTCTTAGGTTTCTCATTGAGTGCTTTGGTTAGTTTTGTATTGCAGCTGGTAAGCCACATATCCAACTTGTGCAAGTGCAAACATTATTTGGGCCACCATTTTCACTCCAATTTTCATGTTTTCAGTGCTATGGTCGTTTTAGTTTGCTTAGGATTGGTAGCATAGTTTGTTGCAGGTTTGTTTTAGCTTTGTGTTACTGTTGGTAAGCCACAGATCCAACTTGTGCAGACAGCATTATTGTTTTGGAGTAGAATGGTCTAGGCAGCCATTAAAGTTGCAGGTTTTGCTCTTCATACAGACTAGTCTCAGGTTCTGGACGCTCTTTGTTGCATGATTCGCAGTAGACCCCGCTAGGAATTGCATAGGCCAAGCTCTGTACTCTTGTGCTATCCCTCTCCTATCCGCATTCTATTCTGTCTGCATTTTGAAGGCTGTCCATTGATCCAAATATCTATTCCTGTTGATGCAAGCATTTCACGCTTTTCTGGATTCACGTGAGCACAAAGAACGAAGAGATCATACTGAGGGGACAAGAACACACACACCGTCGGATTCGCCACTGTTCTGCGAAATCCAGGTTCCATCTTTCAAAGTTTTAGTTAGAACTTATCAAATAAAGTAGTTAATCACTTTATTTCAGTTATTTCCATTCTCGATATTGCCAGGGAGGTTGTGGGGATTGATAGTTTCTGAGAAACTATGATTCATTCCTCACTTCTGAGGTAGGATCGAGAATCTTGCAGATAGATTAGTTATTTCGTTGTTTAGAATAGATATACAAAATCGCACAGACAAATAGCTACACTCGGCTATTTTGTTTGTTTTTACGTTGTTAGTTTAGTTGTCAATTTTAAATATTTTAAATAGCTACTCTCTTATAAATTGCCGGAAAATACAAAAAGAAATTATATATGCTAGAAGTGCACTTAGATTTTACTTTATTACAGTTTGTTTCATTACTGCTTTTGCATGACAATTACGGGACCTAGGGAGCCCAGGGAATACATTTTCGAGCCAATTGTGCCTCAGCCCAATACCGTAGTAGCAATAACTGACATTGACCAAAACCTTAGGATACAAGTCTTCCAAACAACAACAGACTTCCAACAGATCAGGATACAGTTGAGAGGGTTAAACATCGAAGACGACCAAGCGCATCTATTTTGGTCAAATCAGCCAAATTACAGATTACCCTAGAAAATACCCACATGACTGTAGAAGGGCTCGAAAGAGAACAAACATTCGGGTGTGATCCTTTAGTTCCACAGCCAGACGCTGGAGACACCCTAGTAGATATAGATACCAGCTTAAGAATCCAAGTTGCGAGAACGCCTGTAAGGTATTCTGAGAAGATCGCACAACTGTTGGTTCTAAACATAGAAGCTGAAAAAGCTTACGACTACTGGATACTAGGGATCAGAACTTGATCTCCCGTATGACCATAACGGGACCGCAACAACCAAGAGTCTATGGTTGTGATCCGCAGATCCCACAGCCTAACGAATCCATAAAAGAATTCGACATAGACACTGGCCTACGTAAATTAGTATTTCAGTCTACTCCGATTCCACCTCTCATCATTCAACAGTTATCCCTACTAAATACAACAGCTAACGAAGCTAGAGAATTTTGGACTAGGCCAGAGAATCGTCCATAGAATCGACTATATTCACCATATGACCCTATCAGGAGAAATACACGAAACCATCCCGGGTCATTTTCCACGCATCCCACAACCCATAGATCGAATCACGCCAGAGCTCGATATTGATTGGAGCCTTCGAGCAGTCATCCTCGCTGATCGATCTATCACACCAGTCCAAGTTAGAAGGGCCTTCTTTGCCTTAGATTCGCAAATACCATTAGTGCGTGTTGAAGACATTAGACTGCCTAACTAGTTTGTCTGCACATTCTACCCCCACCGGCTGTCTCGGCACGACCTCGGGAGGTCGGGTACGTGGAAGAGTCACTTGTTGATTCTCACGCTCGCCTGTTGCTTTTCCGACGTACAAAATTGGTGAACCCACCACGTGAAACAAGCAATTCTTTCACCTTCTCTTTGAGAAGTTTCATCTTCTCCACATCACCTTCGCTCCTTCCCATTATTCTGCGGGTATTCATATACCCCCCGAATATGTCGGGATTAGATGCATACGGCAGACCCCTCTTGGGTCTTGAGGCATACTACGCCCAACAGAATAGGCAGTCATCACCCTCACTCTCAATATGGGGTGACAACTATTCAACTAATCAATTGTCAACACAAACACCAAGGACTAGATATAACTCGTCCTACCAAACAGAGGGGTTGGAGCAACTTGATCAAACACAAACAGAGCCTTCAGGCTCGAACAATATGACATTAACTGGAGAGTCTGCTTCATCTCCTCAGGTATTATTCCGACCGCCTATTAGTAGACAATCGGATCCATACTTGGTCTTAGACGATGGACAATCAATACTTTATCCTAGGAGTGAACAACGCTCTCAAGGCATGTACCCACCTGTAGGAACTTTGCAGATACAGCCCGAGTTCTCTCCTCAAGAAAACTCCCCTATGCCATCACGTATGGAAAATACTCTCAGAGAAACTTGGCAAGATAGCAATCAGTTCATGACAGGCTATCACATGCCTATACAACACCGGGATATACAACAAACGCCACCAAGGCACGATATCATGGCTTCACCAAACGAAGTCATTTCAAATCTAATGGAAAAGGTTAGAGGATTAGAACTTGCCCAAGCAAGTCAAAATTCAAGAATCATACAAACAGGGAGTTCCAATCCTCCGCACCATCCTAGCCAAGTGGATCTCCTCACAGGAGTAGGCACATTGGGTATGACTCCTCAATATTCACAACAAGTGCCAACTAGACCCACTATCGCCAGTACTGTTCCTCTAGGTCCAGTACAAAGCAATCCATTCCTGGATAGTACCCCTTCGTACTTAAACATGTACTCCAAATCACCACAAGGGGATTTGTACTCATCCCCCGGCATGTTTACTCAAATGCAAGGATTGCCTTATGCCCCTGCTAACGCGTACGTTACGCCATATCAACAACCCGTTCCGCCACCGCCTCCTCAACAGGCACCATCAATGGTTGAGACGTATGCGATAGGGACTTATTCAGAATATTTAAAGGAGCCCTTAGATTTCGCCATACGAAGCGTTATGCTTCCAAGGCCTCTTCCCGATTTGCCTAAATACAAAGGAGAAGGAGATCCGAATGCGCATATCAAAGCTTACGCTACAGCCATTCGTGAACTACTCCCATGGGATGGGGTTGTTGCTAAAATATTCCCCAAAACGCTGGAAGGCATTGCCCTCGATTGGTATTACAGAATACCCGAGGCTTCCATACATTCATTCAAACAACTCGTGTCTGAGTTCATCAAAGCCTTCGACATGAACAAACTATTAAGGACAGGAATCAGGGAGTTCTTGCACATCAAGCAAGAACATAACGAGTCTGTCGCCCATTTCATCCAAAGGTGGCGCACAGTCCTTTATTCCTCGGCAAGCGCTCCAAACATGGATCAGATGGAACTATGCGATTTATTCCTTCATTCTCTTAGCAGAGAGGTGAAGGAAGAAGTCCAGAAGTTCCCACTAAGGACTTATGACGAGGTACTTGAGAGCGCTCTGCGAATTGATCAAGCAGCGATAGATAGTGGCCGTAAGACGTATGGAGCAAACGGGAGGTTAATCACCCCTACTCAAAACACTACAACCACTACAAGCGTCAATCAAGGACCCAAAATCCTTAACAAAAATCGTGGGGTAACAACAGATGGAGTAACTGACCAGCCCAAGAGGATAAATGTCATTAATACTCCGTCACAAACAAACAACCAAAGAAACAACAATTTTACCCCGACGATCAATACAGTGGATTTTAATAATCCACAACAACAACAACGGCGAAATCCCATACAAGGACCAAACCAAAACTCCTTTGGTTATCAAAACCAAAATCAAAACCAGAAACAACAAAACTTTAGTCCTAATAGGCAACAGTTTGATCGGAATTTTAGGCCACAATACACACCAAACCAACAAAACGGGAATTACAACCCCAATTCTTATTGTGGTTTCCATAAAATTCGGGGTCATGACACTAGAACGTGTCGTGATTACAACAAATTCATGCAACGCTTGCCAAGTGAACAAAAACAATTTTTTATGGATATGTTCTTAGCAGATCCTACGTCACCAACGGCAAGTACCTTCGCAGGGGCAGTTTCCCCTCAGAATGCCCCTCTCAAGATCTTTAATGATCCACTCCCAAATCATGATAGCGATAGGTTGAAACCAACTGGAACAAACAAAGGTGCAATAACGGGAAACAACGATCACGAGGCCTCAACCTCACTAAATCCGTTAGTCGCGCCACAACTAGGAAGTCAACCACGACCTAAGGTAGTTGGATTAGTAGAGTTAGACTCCGAATTACCCGTTGAAGCAATTACGAGAACACGAGAGTATTTCTCTCAACCAAGTCCAAGCCACCTGCCGGAAACAGATAACATCCAGCAAACCATAGCAAAACCCATGGGTGCTTATGATCTAATTAATGATCTAACAAAAACCTTCTCGCATATTTCATTCCTTGATTTACTAAAGAATTCCCCTGCTCATAGGGCTGCTCTTTTAGAGGCGTTAGGTTTGGGTCATTTAGTTAGTATCACTCCACCACCGGAAGCGCAGGTAAATCATATAGACTTTGATGTTTATCCACCGGGACAGGCGGATAGGGATGTTGAATTCATATTCGAAATAAGTAAAATGCCTACAGATGCTGAGATCGCACGCCGAGGCGATCCAGCCCTACACTTGCAAGTACAAGTTTATAATAACTATGTAAAACGGGCAATGGTTGATGACGGAGCTGCGGTTAACATAGTTCCTTTCTCTTTTCTCCAAAAATTGGGATATGGAGAAACAAACTGTTCTACTACACGAAATACCTTGAGAGGCTACGACAGCCTTAAAGCCACATCGATAGGAACTATAATACTACCGGTCACCTTAGGACCTAAAACAATCCTGACTGAGTTTTATATTATAGATCGGGAAACTAACTATAATATGATCCTCGGCCGGCCCTGGATACACCGAATGAAGGCAATCCCTTCCACGCTATTCCAAGAAGTAAGATTCCTGCATCTGGGAAAGGTATTTGTAGCCAAAGGTGATCCAAAGCCATTTGACGTACACCTAGCTGATTTAAAGAAGAGACCAGGTGTACACTCAGAATTCGAACTGCCAACAAACCAACTTAACAAACCCTCTGACCCAAAGCCAGAGGAAAAGTTGATACCTACGACGGATCTTGAAACTACCAACATAGTCCAAACAATTCCAACCCCTAAAGGTAAAACTAAAGAGACAGTATCATTAGGGACTACTGCGAAGATCGTTGAATTAATAGAACAAGATTCACCAATGTTCTTACCATTCGATTCAGTAGGCATAGGATTTTCCTTAGGTGTTGGTTCCTTGCCAGCAGAAGATCTCTGTATGGTAGAAGTAGAGTATGCAAACACAGCAGATACACCTACATCCATACTCCCAGCTAAGTATTGGACTCTCCATTTCGATGGAGCTAAATGCCGTTATGGAGCGGGGGCAGGTATAATTCTTACCTCGCCCGAAGAGAAGGTCCTCCCATTCTCTTTTAAATTAAACTTTGAATGTACAAACAACGGCGCTGAATACGAAGCCCTCCTCCTTGGCCTTACCTTAGCCAAAAGAATTGGTATCGATAATATCAGAGTTTTAGGAGACTCGCAATTAGTTGCAAACCAAGTTTCAGAGGTATATGAAACTAAAGCCGAACACTTGCAACTTTACAAAAACGCTGTAGTAGATTTAAGCAAGGCATTCAACTTCATATCCATTGAAGCAATCCCGCGAGAAAAAAATCTTCTCGCCGATTCAATAGCAACCTCAGCATCACGTTTTACTCCAAACAATGAGCTAGAAGATACTCATTTCACGGTATCCATTCGTAACGAACCATTAATAAAAACAATGATGGATCCTCTTTCAAACGGAAGTAAATCTACCGTCCTAGACCATGTTGGAAATGATGCGGCTACTTTGGATTACTTAAATGCCTTTGCAGCACTACATCTCTCCTATCACACGCTAGATTTATCTCTGATCTCGCATTCATCTTCCTACTTCGGAAATCCCGTAATGAATCTTCCCTCACAAAAAGAACCTAATATATACGTGGTGGAAAACGGGGATGATATAGATCTACCTCCGGCACCACCTGAGTTCGAAGAGGGTAATGCCTCTTTAATTGAAGAAACAATCGATGTCAATATCGGAACGGAAGATGAACCAAGAATTTTAAAGTTAGGTTCTTCATTAACCCCAGAGGAAGTGGAAATACACACCCAAGTTCTCAAAGAACATCAGAAGGCATTTGCATTTAATTATAAAGAGATGACAGGAGTCGCACCCCACATTGCGGTACACAACCTCGTCACTAGGTCAGATGCGAAGCCAATTAAACAAAAATCAAGACCCATGAAGCCCAAAGTAGCCCTCATGGTAAAAGAGGAGGTAATAAAACTCCTTCAGGTAGGATTCATCAAGCCAGTTGACTACTCCCAATGGGTATCCAACATCGTTCCCGTTCTCAAGAAGAACGGAAAGATACGCATCTGCATAGATTTTCGAGATATCAACAAAGCTTGCCCTAAGGACGACTTCCCATTACCATCCATAGACGTTATTGTTGATGCAACAGCAGGTTTTGAACTCTTGTCTCTCATGGATGGATTCTCGGGATACAATCAAATCAAAATCTCCGAGCAAGATCAAGCCAAAACCACGTTTATAACTCCTTGGGGAACCTATTGCTACGCTGTTATGCCATTCGGTCTCAAGAACGCCGGTGCTACGTACCAGCGGGCCATGACATACATATTTCACGATTTAATCCATAAAATCGTGGAATCCTACGTAGATGACTTGTTGGCTAAGGCCAAGAAGCGTTGTGACCATCCTGAAGTACTCCGCATCATCCTTTCACGCCTAATAGAATATGGAGTTACCCTAAACCCAGAGAAATGTGTCTTCGGTGTAACAGGAGGAAAGCTCCTAGGTTACATCATATCGTCACGAGGGATCGATGTTGATCCAGCCAAAATTCGGGCTGTCCTCGAAATGGTCCCACCCTCGAATGAATCTGGAATCAGATCATTTCTTGGAAAGTTGGGTGCAATCCGGAGATTTATCCCGGATCTAAGCTTCGCCGTTCATCCAATCAACAATTTACTCAAGAAGGACTATAGCATTGATTGGACCGAAGATTGCAATGAAGCTTTTGATGCAGTCAAGCGTTTCCTGCTATTACCGCCTACGCTAATGCCACCAAAGCTAGATCGCCCTTTAATTTTGTACTCACGGGCTACCGATGTTTCGTTAGCTTGCATGCTAGCCCAAGAAGACGATGACAAAAGAGAGCGTGCGATTTATTTCATTAGCCGAACATTGCTCGACTACGAAACGCGCTATACACAAGCAGAGCGAGAATGTCTCGCCATAGTCTTTGCTACTAAACGCCTAAGACACTACATGCTAAATCAAGAGACAAGGGTCATAGTAAAGACAGACCATTTACGGACTTTTCTCACACAGGGGTCCTTGTCCAAAAAGGCTGGACGTTTTATAACCTTAATGGGAGAGTTCGAATTAACATTTGTAAACCAGAAGTCAGTTAAAGGACAAATCATTGCAGATTGGTTAGCTGATAACCCGCTAGACGGAGGCGACTTAGTAGACTTAGACTTTCCAGATGAATGCGTATACTACGTCGAAACCCGACCTGCTATATCTGAGTGCCCTTGGTACGCTGATATCATTAGTTATATCATGGACCATAAGTACCCAGAAGGAATTACACCTCAACAAAGAAGACGGTTACGCATTATCGTAACTAAATACGTCATTATAGAGCAGGTGCTCTATCGGAAAGCATTCGATGGGATGCTCTTAAGGTGTGTTGACACAGAAGAGTCCAAGAGGATTCTCCATGAATCCCATAGCGGTATATGTGGAGGCCACTTCGGTGGCCATGCCACTGCTCGAAAAATACATCGAATGGGCTATTTCTGGCCCACTCTAGAACATGACACAATAGAGTTTGTACGCAGGTGTCATAAATGTCAGGAGTTCTCTCATGAGATCCACATGCCGGCACAAGCTTTGCAACCGATCGCTACTCCGTGGCCCTTTTCTACATGGGGCCTAGACTTAATAGGGAAATTCTCTCCCTCATCCACAGACGGCCACAATTTTATAATTACGGCCACAGAATATTTCACTAAATGGGTAGAGGCTATGCCTCTTACAACTGTGCCTGGTTCCGTAATCGCTAAGTTCATTTTGAACCAAATCATTTGCAGATACGGTATCCCGCAAATCATTATCTCAGATAATGGAACTTCTTTCAAAAACGAAGAAGTTCGGGAGCTATGCAGTAAGTTCAAAATAAGCCATCATACGGCTTCCTTATATTATCCCCAAGCCAATGGGCAGGCTGAAGCAACAAACAAGACGTTGAAAGCCATTCTCCTTAAAACGGTAAAAGAAAACAAACGGGATTGGCATTTAAAGTTATATCCGGCCTTGTGGGCCCACCGAACCTCGATAAGAACGCCAACAGGAGCAACTCCTTTCTCATTGGTATTTGGGTCAGAAGCAGTTCTCCCACTCGAAGTTGAAATCCCCAGTCTCCGCATTTCGCTACAAGGGATTCTGGATGAGGACGCTTACAGAGAAGCGCGTCTTTCTCAATTAGAAAGCCTGGATGAAACTAGGTTAAATGCTGAACAACGACATAGAGTCTATGCCGACCGGATGTGCCGGCAGTACAACAAGAAGGTCTATGAACGTGACATATACGAAGGGTGACCTAGTTCTAAGGTTAGACAGCCGGATCGACAAGAAGACCGGCGAAGGAAGGAAATTCCGGCCCAAATGGTTGGGCCCATACCGAGTCATGAAGGACTACGGAAATGGTGCATACCTCTTATGCACGCTAGAAGGAGAGGAGTTTGGCGAAACAGTCAATTCTCTCCACCTCAAGCGTTTCTACGCGTAAGCAGCTAACGCTACCCATATAACTATCTACATTGCATTTTCATACAAATTAGGATCATTTTGTCCACTTGTTCTTACACAAATTGTGATCAGGGAATCTATTCTCAAAGTAATCTATTTCAAACTCGTGATGTTTCTGGCATAAAGTTCTTTAATCATACTTCTCCATCTTCGATATCATCAATCAACTCAGAATCTTTTATCAAACAAAATCAGACATGACGAAGTCCTAACGGTAATCATACCAAGATCTGCAAGTTTGTTCTCGCTTTGATTTCTTCTTAGGATAGGTGTCTTGCCTATGGTCTGTTCTAGAAGCTTCATGGTGTCACATCTATCCCATATACACATCTCTTTGGAAATAAGCATATACTGACATTTTACTCAAATAGACAAGTCAAGAAGTGATTAAACAAAAAATTTTATTTTACACATTTCCTTGCCCCACCAACCTTCGGTGATGAGCTTGCGTCTCTTACTAGTGACGTAGGGTTGGGAAAGGATGGAAATGCCCTTACTCGCCTATGCCTTGCCCACGGTGATAAACCCATGCTTCTTACAGGTAGCATGGGGCAAAGTGTAGGGGGTCCTCTAAACAAAGTAAATGTTAAAAGGTCATAAACAATCAATTCAAACTTTGAGTCAAAAACGAATGAATCAGATATTCAAAAATTCCAAGAGAGTCAAAAATCCTAAAAACCCAGATTTTGTCTACTATGTGGCCATCTACGGGTCTAAGTCTGGATAAACCGCAAAGCAAGTTGCATCCAAAACTATGAAGTCATTCAGGTAGAATAAGCTTGTAGTTTTTATTTGGTTCCACCAAAGCTTCGTCTGTCTTTCGTCACTATCACTTCACCATATTCCATAACTTGCGCCCTTCTTGGCTCTTGGTGATGAGCCCTCGCATCCTACTAGTTGCGTGGAGTTAGGAGTGGGGCAAGTTAGTCTATTCATCATACTGATTATTTTCATCACTTTGCCAAAACAAATCATGAGGTATCCAAATTGCTCACAGAAACTAAGATTTAAGATCACAATATATCTACAATATCATGTATCAGCATCATGAAACACAAAAAGAAAGCAAACATTTGCACCATCTGTTTTCCATTGCATACATTCTAGAAAGCATATAAAACATACATCGTAGTATACACGAAGCAGTTGGAAATAAAGAAAATAGAATACAAATGACAAGTTTTGATCCAAAACCGACGCATATATATAAATAAATCAAGTTTATATACAATGCCATCATGCACTAGGCATGGTCAAAACGCTCAAAGAGCCCGTAATACACAAAAGAATATAAGTACAAATACAGAAAGCCAAGTGGCCTCTCAACCCCTGCGCGATCCCGCTGAAGGTGCGCGCCCTCGCCTAGGACTCCGGCTACGCTGGCGCTCTGAATGGACGGAGGGCTCAGGGTCCCTAGGGGCAGTCGTAGTCTCGCCATGAGAACGGCTCCTCATAAGACGCTCGGCTGTCCTATAGCCGGCCAACTCTGTACGGAGAGTTGACACCATCTTGGCCACATGCCAAACGGGAGCAAAGACGTCAGTGTGCCTGCCGGCTGCTGAGGGCTCTCCGGCATCCACGGATAACTCCGCACGGGTCTTATCCATAGGGATCATCAAAGAATCGACGCAAACCCTACGGATTAGATCCCGCCACTCATCAACAGTCTCTGCAAAGCAAAGAAAGAAAAACGAATTAGGAACTAGGCAAGAGGTTAAAGTGTACACAATGCAAATATAAGGAGAGTTAACATTCGAAAACAAATCCTAAAACAAACAAGCATTGAAAGGAGGAGAGGATAACTTACTCGGATCGCCAGGCCTCCAAGATGGGTCGCCAGGGCCAGCACCTGCTGCTGATGCCGCTGCTGACTGAGGGGCTGCTCCTGTGGTAGGGGCAACATGGCGCCCCGCAACGGACTCATCATCTCCACCATGGCCTCGGGAGAGTGGCTCCTCAGAAGCCACGGTCTCTCTCTCTGCACTCTCCTCCTCCCTCTCTGCCCGCAGAATATCCTGAGTATCATGCCACTCAGGATCGCTCTCGTCCGTCTGCTCCTCTGACCCTCCCTCTGTGTGCTCCTCAGAATCGGAGTCAATATCTATAGGGTCGTCACTGCTATGAGCAGGACCTGCAGCAATCTGAAGTAATGGTGCCTGAGGCGCACCAGCTCTCCCTCTGGCCCGAACTACCCCCTGGCTGTAATAGGAATGCCAGGGGTAACCGCTGTCCAACCACGGCCTCTAGGCCCCCCTCTAGCCTCTCGGACTGATCTATAAACGGGTGCTACTGGAGGAAGCATAGCCGCGTAGGGGAGGCCAAACTGCTGAGGAACCCTGCTGAAGGGATGTACCTCTACCCGGCCCACACGATCAATAAGCTGCCCTGTGATGGAGCAGGAGATCAATGTCGTAGTCTCCTCTCCCCATATACCGGCCATAAGCTGGTACGGTGTAGCCTCCATGTCTGCCGTGGTAAGGGTGGCTACTGGCTGGTGAGGTGCTCTGAGCACTGACATACCTGACCATCGGGCTGCCCTCACCGCCCCGGGATCTGCCACCTCCACGCCTCTGCCATACGGAATGAAACGCTCATACACCCAACTCATGACTAGAGTGGGGTGGCTCAAGGACTGTCCCTGCAATCGGACCACCCTGTATAAGTCATGGTAGGTGGTCCCCAAAATGTCCGCGCCCCAGGCGTATTTCCGGCCATGTCCCTCTATCTGTGCAATAATGGGGCCCCAGCAGTATAACAATGTATCCCCTCCCTTGTCCCCGATCAGTCTCGAGGCAAGGATCCCCATGATGGCCTGTCGAAATACGGGGATGGGCAAAGAAGGAATGGATCTAACTCGCACTCCCTTCTTCGGCCCCGTAGAAATGGCTGCATCCCCCATATAACCAGCCCACTGAGCTATCTGTGCCCTGGACCCTGCTGTCTCCAGTGTGAGTCTCCGCCCGATGATCGGGACCCCCAAAATGCGGTAAACATCCTCCAAAGTGATGGTCCACTCACCACGGACCCCTGGCAGTCGGAAGGTGTTCCGATCCGCGTCCCAATATGAAAATAGGTCACAAAGAATGTGACTGGATGGAGCAACGTGGGGCACACGCGATATACGCAATATGCCGGCCCTCTGCAATGTGTCCTCCTCATCTGCTGAGAGGGCATCCAATACCCCGGGCAGCCAGTCGCACTCTCTCTCCCGGCTCCATCTAATGTACTCCTCTTTTGCCTGCATACACCCAAAAACACACAAGGAAGAGTAAGTTAGTATCTAAACAATATCAAGAGAAGCATAAAAACACGTACAAATGCTAAAAATACAAGTAAAAGCTTTTAAGTGAGGTTCTTTTGCATTCTGTGCAAAACCGCCGCCCTGAGCAGGGGGGCGGTTTTGTAACCGCCGCCTTAAAGGCGGCGGTCTCGTGACCGCCGCCCTGTACAGGGCGGCGGTCGTGTAACCGCCGCCCTGTCCGGGGCGGCGGTCGCGGTCCGAAAACCCGCGCGGGTTTTTAAGCTTAAAAAGCCCAAAAAATGCGAAAAATGACTATTTTAATCAAAAATGGGGCCTACCCAGTAGGCGCCCCCCCTAGATGGACCCTTTAAACCAAACATTTTCGAAAATAACCCCCCCATTGCAACAAATTTAGCATTTTAAAATTGAAGAGGGAAAAGCACAAAATTGAAGAAAACCAACCTGTGATCTCGCGGGGTGGCGTTCCGCACGTGGAGGCATGATCTCTATCTCACTGCGGACGTTTTGACTCTACTCGCGTGAGAAACCGTCACCGTGGGTCCCAGAGCTCAAAACCTATCAAATCGACTCGCGCAAATGAATAGGAAAATGGGCCCACTTTCATATATATAACGCCCCGATTCGTTTTAAATATCTTTTTCACAGGTTCGGAGCGCCGACGGAGGTAAGTTTCTATCCTCGCACAAATGGTACGTCCTCTTTCTCTATTATTTTAACGTTTATTTTTCAAATTATTGTATCTATCTGCATTTGAGTTCTCTTTTCATTTCGCAGGTAGCGGGAATTTTGGACGGCGTCATTTCAACACACGGGCGTGTAAGGTATAACTTCTCACTTCCCATTTCGGGACGGCCATACTCGGACCCACCGTTTTATGCCTCTTCATGGCTAAAACGCTTCTCCGAGGGGGCAATATGTACGTACCCAAAATTGTAAGGTACTGTACTACGGAACGGTGTAATAAGTGCCCCGATGATGATACAGGTCTCTTCGCAAGGTGTTCGGGATCCAGAGAAGCTTTACGGATATGCGTTAACATCCCGCATGCCCCGCTTAGCCCCCGCGTGCTTTGTTTTCCCTATTTTTCCTCTTTTCTTGGCTTTTTGGTCTTCAGTGACGAAACCGCCGCCCGGAAGGGCGGCGGTCTCGTGACCGCCGCCCTACACAGGGCGGCGGTCCTGTAACCGCCGCCCTGAGCAGGGCGGCGGTCCTGTGCGCGTTTTCCAGAACGTGCTTTTGACGGAACGCACGCAAAAATCAACGCTTTACCAGCTTTTCTTGCCGACTTGAGCATGCATTTATGTTTTTGGTCCCCTGGAATAGTGTTTTTCTTTTGTTTAATGTTTAGGAGTTCAGTTTAGATTTGATCTTTGCATGTTTGGATTCCTATAAATGCATGGTTTGTGCACATGCAAATGGCCCCTGATTTTAGTTCTGAATTTTGCTCCAAAGTTTGCTTTTAAATTTCTTGTTGCAGTAGATTTAGTTTTCCTTTGTTTAGAATTCTTAGATTTCTCATTGAGTGCTTTGGTTAGTTTTGTATTGCAGCTGGTAAGCCACATATCCAACTTGTGCAAGTGCAAACATTATTTGGGCCACCATTTTCACTCCAATTTTCATGTTTTCAGTGCTATGGTCATTTTTAGTTTGCTTAGGATTGGTAGCATAGTTTGTTGCAGGTTTGTTTTAGCTTTGTGTTACTGTTGGTAAGCCACAGATCCAACTTGTGCAGACAGCATTATTGTTTTGGAGTAGAATGGTCTAGGCAGCCATTAAAGTTGCAGGTTTTGCTCTTCATACAGACTAGTCTCAGGTTCTGGACGCTCTTTGTTGCATGATTCGCAGTAGACCCCGCTAGGAATTGCATAGGCCAAGCTCTGTACTCTTGTGCTATCCCTCTCCTATCCGCATTCTATTCTGTCTGCATTTTGAAGGCTGTCCATTGATCCAAATATCTATTCCTGTTGATGCAAGCATTTCACGCTTTTCTGGATTCACGTGAGCACAAAGAACGAAGAGATCATACTGAGGGGACAAGAACACACACACCGTCGGATTCGCCACTGTTCTGCGAAATCCAGGTTCCATCTTTCAAAGTTTTAGTTAGAACTTATCAAATAAAGTAGTTAATCACTTTATTTCAGTTATTTCCATTCTCGATATTGCCAGGGAGGTTGTGGGGATTGATAGTTTCTGAGAAACTATGATTCATTCCTCACTTCTGAGGTAGGATCGAGAATCTTGCAGATAGATTAGTTATTTCGTTGTTTAGAATAGATATACAAAATCGCACAGACAAATAGCTACACTCGGCTATTTTGTTTGTTTTTACGTTGTTAGTTTAGTTGTCAATTTTAAATATTTTAAATAGCTACTCTCTCATAAATTGCCGGAAAATACAAAAAGAAACTATATATGCTAGAAATGCACTTAGATTTTACTTTATTATAGTTTGTTTCATTACTGCTTTTGCATGACAATTACGGGACCTAGGGAGCCCAGGGAATACATTTTCGAGCCAATTGTGCCTCAGCCCAATACCGTAGTAGCAATAACTGACATTGACCAAAACCTTAGGATACAAGTCTTCCAAACAACAACAGACTTCCAACAGATCAGGATACAGTTGAGAGGGTTAAACATCGAAGACGACCAAGCGCATCTATTTTGGTCAAATCAGCCAAATTACAGATTACCCTAGAAAATACCCACATGACTGTAGAAGGGCTCGAAAGAGAACAAACATTCGGGTGTGATCCTTTAGTTCCACAGCCAGACGCTGGAGACACCCTAGTAGATATAGATACCAGCTTAAGAATCCAAGTTGCGAGAACGCCTGTAAGGTATTCTGAGAAGATCGCACAACTGTTGGTTCTAAACATAGAAGCTGAAAAAGCTTACGACTATTGGATACTAGGGATCAGAACTTGATCTCCCGTATGACCATAACGGGACCGCAACAACCAAGAGTCTATGGTTGTGATCCGCAGATCCCACAGCCTAACGAATCCATAAAAGAATTCGACATAGACACTGGCCTACGTAAATTAGTATTTCAGTCTACTCCGATTCCACCTCTCATCATTCAACAGTTATCCCTACTAAATACAACAGCTAACGAAGCTAGAGAATTTTGGACTAGGCCAGAGAATCGTCCATAGAATCGACCATATTTACCATATGACCCTATCAGGAGAAATACACGAAACCATCCCGGGTCATTTTCCACGCATCCCACAACCCATAGATCGAATCACGCCAGAGCTCGATATTGATTGGAGCCTTCGAGCAGTCATCCTCGCTGATCGATCTATCACACCAGTCCAAGTTAGAAGGGCCTTCTTTGCCTTAGATTCGCAAATACCATTAGTGCGTGTTGAAGACATTAGACTGCCTAACTAGTTTGTCTGCACATTCTACCCCCACCGGCTGTCTCGGCACGACCTCGGGAGGTCGGGTACGTGGAAGAGTCACTTGTTGATTCTCACGCTCGCCTGTTGCTTTTCCGACGTACAGTGCCTCCTCAATCTCCTTTTGTTTTGTTATTTCCCTCTCTCACACTTCATTAAACTTGAGTTTTCTTTCCTCTCTCTAAATTGTTTTCGTAAGGTCTACCATCTTTCTCCACACCTGCTCCTACCCCTGTGCATGGTGGGAGTTTAGCTAGCCATGGGTAGGCGCTCTAAATCTAACTCTATTATTAAAATATTGATTGATAATGGTATAGAACAAAAATAATATCATTTGGGCTCGCACAAGAACTTGAACTTAGCTTCCTCTAGACACATAAGTAGAAATAGTGTACTCTATTGTATAACTACGCAATACTCCAACCCACCAATGATCTAAAGCTCTAGTCCACTCCACATCAGCATCAATAAGATTTTAATAATCCTTTTGTATCCAAGGTCTCATCCTATATCCCCAACACTTTCCTATTGCATATGTTGTCAGCCACTCATACAATTCTACTGGAAAGAATATGAAAAATGTTTCATAGATCTCATGATAAATATTATCTTCCACCCAATGACCAGAAGTAAAATAAGGTCCAATGTTATATCTCTATGTAAACTTATCTTGACCGTCCTCTACCCAACTTTCAATGATCTCCAAAGTTAATCGATACACCATTTGTAAGCAACATCCTGACAGACAATTCGAAAAGAGGTCTTGGCAATGGGACCAAAATGTAGTCTCTTATTTTCACTTAACTGCTATGGATGTTGGCACCTCATTTAGATAGATCTGAATGTTTACCCAAAGCACGTGAAGCTACCAGGTCCCTCCTTTCTAATACTTTTCAAGATGTTAGCATGTAGATACATGGTGATATATAACCAATTACTCATTCAATCACATTAACCATTACATACATTCAATTGAAAACACACATAATAAAGAAACATAAAGATCAGATAAAAATTAAGATGAATTGTACCATGTAATCACCATGTTCAGACATATTAATTACCATAATCCAACCACAATGATCCATTCATAACAAAATCTTACATAATTGAATCTGATCACATAACAATCAATACCAGTGAATATAGATTCATGTGCGCAAGTATATCAGAACTGCATAACATCATTGATCTCTCATACATGTGGTACCCAAAACAATGACATATAAAAAATATATATGGGTGGGGACTTTCCCTTCACTGCCCATACATTCTTAAAATAGACTAAATGCTCAAAATATCCATGCGTACATTCAAAAACAGTCAAAAACCGTCCATACTTTTCTATTAATCCTAATAATAGATTAACCATATAAATAAACTATGCTTTAATACTAATTTTAGATCGATCCTTGCATGACCTTTCATCCTCGCTCCGCATGTTCTTTATCCCAAAATAGACATTCCTTAGTCGTCAAGTCTCCTTTCTTTTCTCTGGATCTAAATTGTTTGCTTGATCATCACTCTAACCCAACCTTTCTATTTTTATCCCATGGTCCACAAAATTGGCTAATTCCCGGAGGTTTCCTGCTTAGGCACGAGCCTTCACATGTTATCCATTATGCCCTGTACAGGCCCCTTCAAACATGCCTGTGTGCGTCATCGATCCTCGTGTGTGGCATGTACTTAGTAAAAATAGCTGCGCAACAGCCCTGATAATGGTGAAATTTTTATAACAGAGTATTTAATATTAGTTAGTATTCCATTTGTGTTTGTTTATGGTTGAATTTTGCACTCACGGTTTGGTCAGTTATACAGTCCCATAGAGTAATAAGCATCCAGTGTATATAATTCTATATAGTGTGATATTTCCATGTGGAAATTTATGCTTTTATAATACAGTGATCATTGAAGGTCTATTTGGTAAATTGTTGCTCGGGTTCCTACTCAGAATAATATCACATCTGCAGTTTATATTAAAGAGTTGGCCTCATTGTGATTAATAGCCTTATATGTTTATGACCCATTGGAGTTATACAAAGTGTTATATTGTCACAGAAAATAATCAAATCATTGGTTGAGTCTTCACGATCTGATACCTACGCAGATATACTACCTATTATTAAATCATTAGCATCATCGACTTCATCCTTCAATCAGGAAAGATCATTGTAATTCCATCTTCAGTCAAGCAGATTACATGTATTGTCGAGATGTCTCTCTCAGCAAGAAATCTGAAGTGCAGAATAGATAGCATATAGAAACACAACATCATGAAGAATAGATAGCATATAGAAACACAACATCGTGATTCTTAAAGAGGTTGAATAGTCATATGTGTTCTTTTTCATACCTAGGTTTTTGGTAAAAAATTGTAAAACCTTTTAAGGCTATGCAGATGGTTCATGCTTGAGTTCCCATACTGAGTAGGTCAGATGTGTTCCCAACAATGATTTTTTCATAAGCAGATGGTTTTTTATACGTGCTCCCACACTAGGTCGGTCAGATGTGTTACCGATAGTGTTTGATCGATAAGAAGTTGATGCGTTCCTTCTTTTACCTTCAGTTCGAGTGTGTGACAAGATCATGAGCGAGCAGAGGCAAGAAGGCTGCAAAGGAAGTGTGAATTTTTTTCTACCATGTAAACACTAAGGGGGAATGTTAGGAATTAGTATTTACATTGGTAATTAACATCTTATTAGTACGGTTACAATTTATTTGTAATGTATTAAGATATATTGTTTGGTATGTTATTTTTTTGAATAATAACAATAATATGTGGGTAATATTATTTGGTTAATAAGTTGAGAGATTAAAGGATCAGATAATCCCCAATAATAGGATATAGGTCTCCTATATATTTGTATAATGGTTGCAGCAAAGTAAAAATATAGAGAAATCAATATTGCTTTGCTCTGAAAAAATCTATGTACAACTTGTCTAATACATATCACCTGTAACTTGAAAAAGTGAAATTCACCTACACATACCCATAAACCACATCAAACCTAAAAAGGAAAATGCAAAATCGGGAGTCGGTCTGACCCCAGTGGTCACCCCGAGAGTGAACTTGTGACTAAGCATTACACTATATCTCAGACTCCATGTAGTTATTGTGTGCGTAGAAATGGTTCCCTAGGATGCCCTTGTGCAAGTTGCACTTGATAGCGGGTTGTAGCTAGAATGTATCAATATAATAACATGTGTGGATGGAATAGAATCAACTTCTCCTTCCTATATTATGTATGCAAAAGTATATAGCCCTTATCCCTTGAATGGATGTTATATGGATGCCTTTTGAGTGCTTTAGTGCCTTTGGAATGAAAGCTTAGGTGATGATAGTAATGTTTAGTGTTAGGTCCTTGATTTTGAAAACATAACTAAGTATTTATATGATTCCTTGTTTAGATTTCGTAATTGACAACTAAAAACCCAACTCATAAGTGAAAAATATGCCCAAAAGATAAAATAGACCCAAAAAAGAGTAAGGTAAGAAATGGATAGGATCACCCATGAGGGATAGGAGCACTTGGGCATTACTATCCTGGTTGGGAGTTAGTGTCTAATTCTAGCAAAGATAGACAAGTAAAGTTCCAATTGGGCTGTAGGGTATGTAAGACCAAATTGAGAACAAGAGACCAAGAAAAGAGGCCAAAGATAGTTTTCAACCACTATTTTTCTCACTTAGGAATCATGTAAATGTTGGCACACTTTCAAGACCTAGAAATGTACCCAAGTGCGTGATTTTTTGTCTAAATTTTCCCCCACTTTATGTTGTTGAGTGAATAATCGACAACATAAAGTAGATAAGATATGTGTACCTTATGATCCTTTAGAGAGTGTGGTGAATAGTGTGCCGAGTGGACAAGTGAAGTGTTGAATGATTGCAAAGTGAAGCGTGGAAACTAAAAAAGGGAAGTGTACCCTAAGGGTGAAGTGTGTGCATTATAGTGTGTTGTTATAGCTTGTGTGAGATGCCTTTTGTAAGGAAAGACCTGCAAAATAAGAGGAAAAAATTATTCAAAGTTTTATATATGATAGATCATAGAAACATGTGTATAATTATGTAAAGCATGTAAAAATTTTGTAAAAAGAAAATTGTGCACTTGGTATGTAAGAGAGTAAAAGATAGGAAAGTATCTTATTGCTTAGAGATTGTTGATTTGAATGATGAAGGTGAACCTTTTGGGTGATCTCATGCCATGAGTGAATTTTTTGGGTGATCTCATGCCAAGTGTGAGTTTTTTCAGTGATCTCACACAAAAGGCTAGTTTTTTTTGTGATCTCACGCTAAATATCAAGTGTTGGGGAGAAAGATCTAGTTTTACTCTCCTTCCATGACTCTGTTCAATAAGCACCACCATAGATGGTGTGTCCCAATTTATTCCAGTTATTCTGAATTAGTTTTGATTGTACCGGTTCAGCAGATAGCATGCATTTTGTAACTGGAGGCCTATGCTTGTAACTGTAGAACTGCTCTGAAGAATTCTCTGAACTTTGTTGATATGAGAAGATAATTTTTTCCCCCAAGACATTAGTGCCCAAGGAAAGACACAAGAATCCAGGCACTATTGTGCTTGGGCGTTGGTGTCTGTACTATGTGTTGGGCCCAAGTCTGATTCTAGGTCATTATGTGACTCTATTCCTATGCATTTTTAGTACTATTTTGTGTTGTATTATAGCTCTAAGCTATTGTAGGGGTGATTTGTTCACCCAATGTATGTCCCACTCATTTGGGGTTCATGCAACATCTATAGGAGAATGCGACCTAAAGAAGAGGACCCAATGTTGAGTTGACATGTATGCCTATAGGGGTAGGGGATATGTATGGTAGAAACCAAGGCACATTCAAACAAATTAGGCTAGAAATATGTGTTAGTATGGACGCAAGAGAAGACAGTGTAACAAGAAAGTGTGCATACAAAATAGACCACAAAAATTAAATTTCAAACATGGGACATTTCTCACAATCTCACAAGACAATTAGGGCCGAAGTTGCCAAAAGCATACAATAAGCATACAAGACATAGGGTGAAGCTTGCAAAAAATAACATACAATAACAAAAAATTCAAGAAAAGTGTATCAGATAACCATGGTGACATATAGTCCTGCAAGTAAAATGTTACACATGAAGCACCTGTTAGCATGTTAGAGAGATAAATATAATTTCATGAGCATGTATGAATAAGTGAAAGGTAAAGTAATTGGAAAAAGAGTAATAATAGAACTTGTGTAGTATGTGATAGTAGTGAAATTAGATGCCCCCAGGAGCCTCAGTGGGACTAATAAAAGGTATAGTCCCAAACATCCTTACAGCGTGTAAGAACCTCTAAGAGATATGTATTCACTATAAAATACCAAGTGAATGTGCATGTGTATATATAGAATGATAATGACATACTAAGAATTTGTCTAGCATGGAAAATAAAGTGAAACATGTAAATAGAATAAGCTTAGCAAGAGTAGATACAACCAAGATATGTTACTGCAATATATGAGTGTGATGGAATAGTATGCAAAGTGTGAAAATGATAGGAGGAGCGTGCCCACCAATGAATATGTATGAGATGAGGTTCATTTATTTGAACCATCAATAGTCAAGAATGAACCATAGAATAAGAGTGTGTCATCAGATAATGTGCAGTGTGAATAGATGTTATAAATATGTACCATGAAGAATAGAGAGTGAAATGTGTATGATGTGAGGTTAATTTGAGAATGAGGCCCTCAATAGTCGAGTATGAACTATGGAACTAGATTGTGTCATAGGGTAATGATGGTACACTATATTTACCAAATATGTAGGAGTGTGAAGTGTGGTAGTAGATACTAGAGACAACTTATAATGCGAGAAGGGGGGAAGCATGATTCCCCCTAAGTGATCCAATGATGGATATCTATGTGCTGACGTGAGAGATACCATGCCATTTTGGGAGAGTGTTAGTTGTGTCATGAGAAGAGAGAGATTCATCACAATGGTAGGAAGAAGCAATAGTAGGACCAGGTTTGGATGTTGGGTGGACAGGGGGGAAGTTTAAAGAGGTCAGCTATGATAGGGTGAATTGGTTAGACTTGCTTGGTTGGTGATTTCTAATTTGGAATTGGTAACAATGTAGAAAACTTGATAGGAGGAGGGGATGGGGGAAGGATTTTTAAAGGAGGTTGTTGTAGACACAAAATCATGCACTTGGGTACATTTCTAGGTCCTAAGAACATACTTGCAGTCATATGATTCCTAAGAAAGAAAGCTAGTAATTGATTGTTGTCTTTGGCCCCTTTTCTTTGTATTTCTTAATTTCTCGTTGGTCTTACATATCCTACATCCTAGTTAGGACTTCACTTGTTTATATTTTAGGACTTCGGACACCAGCATCTAGACAGGACGTCAGTGCCCAAGCGCTCTCATCCTTCTGGGTGACCTTGACCCTTTTCTATCTTACTCACTTCTTTTGAGTCTCTTTTATCTTTTGGGCATCTTATTTTCTTATGGTTCAGCCTTCCAATTGTCAATTAAAAAATTAAACTAAGGGAATCATAAAAATTCAAAGCTATGTGACCAAAATAAAGGACCAAGATCTAAGCATCTATTATCATCACTTAAGCTTGCATCCACAGGCATCTAAGAGCATCAAAGGCATCCATCTAGCACTCATTCAAGGAAAAATGGAATGCATTTGTTACATGCACTGCATAGGAAGGGGAATTTCATTTTTTCATACACACATCTATTTACATTGATACATCTAGCTATCGCTCATTATCACGTGCACGTGCACGTGCACAAGGGCTTCCTAGGTCACAATTCTTTCACACACACACAGAACTACATGGAGTCTGAGATGTAGTGCAGCGCTCGGTCATAAGTTCACTCAGTTGGGTAACTGTCGGGGTCAGGACAACTCCCCATATTGCATCTTTTCTTATTGGTATTTGATGTAGTTTGAGGGTTTTGTAGGTCAACATTTCTTTACAGGGTACAGGTGACTTTACGATCAAGGTGCGACATACAAGTGACCAAAAACAAATATCAATGACAATATTGTGACACCAGGAAAACTAGACTCTGATCTCCTGCACAATCACCAGTGACTAGAAGTAGACTTTGGCACCTAGGCTCCCCTGACCCAATCTAGGCACCTAGTCCAACCTTATCCAACAGCTCCATGAATTTATTGTGCACAGTTGTGAAAGTTTTCCCTTCTTGTTCATTATTTTTCCAATCCAAATCAATTCCATAATCATGTGTAAATCAGCTAATTCACTCTTTCCCTCTCTTGCACTTAGGGTTTCATATTTATCTAGCTTATTTCTTATGTCAAAATCTATACTTCATCATTTATTTATCATACCTGACTCTGCAATATTAGGGTTTAGCATTAATAAATATTATTTTTGTTAAATCATTTGGTGAACCCGTATCATTCAAACACTCTTGGATCATCACTTCTACCTACTTTCATCATCTTAGGATCCTCTCACCATGGATATATCCATGCATGATTTCTTGCAAGCTAATTTAGATTATAATGATAAAACCAATTCTCTCTTTGCTAATACTTGTATTCCTTCCAATACTAATCTGGACCTTATGTATCACTTATTTGTAGACTTTAATTTTCAGAACAACTTACTTTTCCATCAACCGATGTAGCTACCACTCTTTCTGTTTATGACAACGATCCTCCCCTATATATACCCGCTCACATCTATAACATGGGTAACAAGTGGACAATAGTCGATAATGGATCTAAGCTCAATCTTTTGTACTTTATCACTCCTTTGAAACATTGGCCTTTCCTTGGCAGATGTTATCCCATCATCCATTTCTCTTCATGTGTATGATTCTTTTACACATCCATGTATAGGCACTATCACTTTACCTCTTACAGTCAGCCCAAATACTATTCCTATACAGTTTTCTTTGTTATTGATGCCACCATTTAGTAGAATTACTTACTTGGTAGGCCATGGCTTCATGTTATGCAGACAGTTCTTTCTACAGTTCACTGGTGTGTTAAATTCCTACATGATGGCTTTGAACATACTATCATTGTTGACCATGGCCCATTCAAATATTTTCACCTAGACCCAATCACTACATTACCTACTCTAATTTATGCTACTTCACACATCCCACTGATGATTATCAACTCACAAAGAATCTTACATCCACTGCTGACTTACTTTTTCTTAAGGGAACCATATTTATGCATTAGACATTGTACCATCTACCTCATTTTCCCACATCCACTCTTCATCGTCATTACCTCCTTTCACATGCACTCTTTTCATAAATAACTCTTATTGGCCTCATATCCCATTTGATCCCACTTATTATAACACTATTTGTACATATGATGGTTTAGCTTGGTTGGGATTCACTCTAGATGATATACTCCCTCCACCTCATTCTCCTCATCCTCTATCATGGATATAGGTTTGCATAATTATTGCTTATGGCCTCCACGTCTTCTATCTATCAGTCTTTGTTGCACTCACTTCTCACACTTCTCCAATTACACTTGGGAAATCTTGGTTTGACTATATTAGTGGAACTTTGGATCATAATCATATTGATATCACATTTCCCATGCCTTTCAGTTATGTTTCTATTTGCAATGATAAGACATTTCTCGGCTATACAAAAAATCTTACTCACTTATATGCACATGGTTTTCCACTACCACCTTTCATTATGAAGAATACACAATAGACATGTATAATTTACGTTGCATAATGGCATTTTATATGATCAACCTCATACTTTTGCTTGTCAGGGCTCTGATGCTTCTCCATTTAGCTTTGACCATGAAAATGATGATCTCTTAGATTATGTTACTTGATTCTTCTCTACATTCATACACTAGGGGGCATCATGCTTATTATTCTTCCCCCTATTGAGTATCATGTGTCTCTATAATTTCTACTATTATATCTCATGACTTCAGTACTTCCCATTTCTAAGCATTCATTTGCAACTTATACACATCATGTATCGCTATTACCCTTTGAAATGATGCACTCTTATGCTAAGGTTCACACTTGATTGTTGAGGGAATACTACATAATTGATAAACCTCACACACTACATATTTCATGCTCTATACCTCATGATACATCTTTCTAGAATTTATTATGTACACATCATATTCCCATATGAATGCACTCTAGTCTCCCATGGTTCATAATCAACTATTGAGGGCATAAATCTGAAAATGAACCTCACCTCTTCTACACTTTACACTCAGTGCTTCATGATCTATCTTTCTAGCATCTTTTTCAAACCATTTCCCAATGAAACAATTATATTCTCTATGGTTCATTCTTGATGTGTTGAGGGGTATTTTATAAATGAACCTCCTTCTCATACTCATGTACATTCACTGGGGGGGGGGGGGGGGGGGGCACTACTCCTATCACATTTACATTGCATACCATTCCATCTCACTCATAGAGAGCATAATGCATATCTTGGTTACACTTATTCTTGCTTATAGGTTATACTCACATGTACACTTTGTTTTCTATGCTAGAAAGGATAACATAGTATGATTATTATATTTTCTATATACACATGTGTATTCAGTTGGTCTTTAGTTGTGAATGCAGACTTCTTATATATCTTTACATGTTGCAACAATTCATGTTTGGCATTGTACCTCTTACCAACTCATACTGAGGCTCCTAGGGGTATCTACATTTATACTAAGTTACACATCACATGTGCTATTATTTCATTATTTACTACTTTGATTCTTACTAGCACACCACTTTCTATCAGAACATACATGGTTTGACATATATTTTATCTCTCTAACATGTTAATGGATGCTTCATGTGCCTCAACATTTGCTTTGAAGGAATACTATTTGCCACCACGGTTACTTTCTGTTACACTTTTGCTTGTCATTATTTTCATTGTATGTTATTGTTTGTGAGCTATGCCCTTTGTCTTGTATGCACATTTGTATGCTTTTGAACACTTTGGCCTTGATTGTCTTGTGGAACATTTTGAGTGATGCCCCATGTTTGAAACCCACTTTTAAGTGTCTATCTTGTCTTCTTGATTACTTGAATTACACATTGTCTTCTATTGCATAGTTTTCAATGATTGCACTAACACATGTTACTATGCCATATTTTTGCATGTGCCTTGCTTTCTACCATGCAAATACCAAAGTCCCCCATGTATGGGATACACTTCAACAGTCAGTTTCAGGTCCTCTCCTTTGGACCAATACTCCTATCAATGTTACATGCACCCAAACGAGGGGGGGCATACATTGGGTGAATCATTCACCCCATACAACAACTCAGAGCATTAGGAATCATATTTTACATAGTCATAGGTACATATTGTTGATCACTTATAATACAAATTGCCTAGATTCTAACTTGGGTCCTCAGTATGGCACATACACCAATGCCCAGATACAGATACTAGTTCCTTGGCACTCATGAAAAATGATTTAGTTCTCTTGAGAACCTATTTTAGGGGCAAGATATAATTACTTTCTCATATCAACACAGTTTATAGTAGTTCATAGATAATTTTCACATATTCAAGCACAATCTTCCAATAATAAGAATGCATTTCTTATGGAATGTCCTACCATTTCAATTGGAACAATTATAAACTTGGAAAAACAGTAACAATTGGAATAAAAAATGATCATGCTATATGCAGTGGTGTATATTCAATGGAAGCATACATGGAAGGAGAGTAACACTAGACCTATCTCCCCAACACTCTTTTTTGTGGCATGAGATCACCTAAAAAACTCACACTTGGTGTGAGATCATGCAAAAAACTGATTTTGGCATGAGACCACAAAAAAAAATTACATGTTCTTGGCATGAGATCACCCAAAAATCTCACTCTTGGCATGAGATCGCCCAAAAAGATCACTTTCTACAACATTTTCAAGACATTTTCTATCCTTTTACACTTTCATGGATCATCATGTGCACACTTTCTTTTTTACTACTTTTTCACATGTTAATAAATCAATACTTCCTTAAACTTGCAAGAGTTTTCATAATACATGATATTTGACTACTCTTTCGCTCTTATTTTACAGGTTTGTCCTTAATACACAATAAGAAGTAACCCCATATCAAGCTACAATAACAATAGGTACAACACAGTACAATACACATATTTCACCCTAGGGTCACTTCCTCTTTGTTATCTTCCATGCTTCATTTTTATCACTTCATACTTTCACTTGTCTCTTCAGTATGACTATCACCATCACACTCTACATGGTTATCAGGTACGCATATCTTATCTACTTTATGTTATCGAGTATTCACTCAACAACATAAAGTGGGGGAAAATGTAGACACAAAATCATGCACTTGGGTACATTTCTAGGTCCTAACAACATACTTGCATTCATACATGATTCCTAAGTGAGAAAACTAGTAATTGATAGTTATCTTTGGCCTCTTTTCTATCTTTCTTGTCTTCTTTTTATTCTTACACACCCTACATTCCCAGTCAATATTTTACTTTTTATATCTTTATGAGCACTAAGACATACACCAACACCCAGGCGCCCTCATCCTTCTGGGCAGCCCCTAACCCTTTTCTATCTTACTCGCTTCTTTTGGGCCTCTTTTATCTTTTGGGCATCTTATTTTCTTATGGGTCATCCTTCCAGTTGTCAATTACAAAATTCAACCAAGGGAATCATATAAATACAAAGCTATGTGACCAAAATAAAGGACCAAGCTCTAAGCATATATTATCATCACCTAAGCTTGCATCCAAAGGCATCTAAGAGCATCAAAGGCATCCATCTAGACTTTCATTCAAGGGACAAGGGAGTGAATTTTTTCTACATACACACATAGGAAGGGGAAGTTCATTATTCCATCCACACATTTATTTACATTGATACATCTAGCTATCACCCACTATCATGTGCACTTTACACAAGGGCTTCCTAGGGCATAATTCTATTCACACACACACTTAAAGAACTACATGGAGTCTAATATGTAGTGTAGCAGTGCTCATTCATAAGTTCACTCAGTCGGGTGACCATCGTCAGGGTCAGTCTGACTCCCCATATTACATCTTTTCTTATTAGGATTCGATGTAGTTTGAGGTTTCTAAAAACGTACACTAAAACACTTGCATGGTGCCCTGATAAAAACTTATGTGATAGCTCCATATTTTACATTTAAAAAGTGTCAAAAGTACTTACAGAACTGCTAACATAACAGATTTATACAATGATTACTTGGTAGATATAAATACCAATAAAATAAAAGATCTTGGGATCTCGGAGGAGTGGGCTCTTGCTCCACCTTAGATATCAGGATTTTGTGTAACAAATGTAATGATACTCTCAAAACTGAAGGTGGCTATCTTATTGTTGAATTGTTTTGATGCTTAACAATCACTTTCATTGTGTCCATCAATGTCTGTGATATTTATCTATCTTCAGTTCTCTATATATATTTCTCCATCCGATAAGGATGCATTTAGCATTTAGTGAGTTGTTCAATAGTTGTCTATCCACCTGATAGGTTATACTGAAACCGAAAGATGCCCAATAGTCATGATTCTGAGCATTTAGATCAAACTAGATGAGGCGAGGGGATAGTTGTTGGTCTTACATAAGTTCACTTATATGAGCACATGTGAAGAACCGGCAATTTGTTGATTTGTTGCTGAAGTGGAGGGCCCATAAGAACTTCCATAAGCCTGAAGATGTTGGATTTCAGAATAAAAAGATGTCCCATTGTGGTTTCGATAACTTTGGAGAAGTTTTGGACCCAAAAGGAAGCCTTTCGGAGCTAAAGCTTGCAAAAGTTCCGGAGCTAAGATGTCATTGAGTTCCATGAACTATTAGGACTGATAGAGTTTTCAGATAGACTAAGTGAAAATGGAACTTACTTGCGAAGGTGGCGTATCGTGATGGAGTTACAGGAGCTAAGTGCACATATTTTTGCCAATTTCCTCAAATGCAAGTGTTGGTGTGCTTCACACTTTGCTTATCTGGTACCAAATATGACTTGTTTAGTCAACCTTAGGAGACATGAATTTCCCACACATTTTGAATAGGAATCTGAATGAGAGTTTTTAGACATGGGGTTGAACTAAATCAAACAATTTAGATGTGATAATTACATCCTAACTTATTACTAGAGTCAAATAAAAGCCATGAAATGAAATACAATTTTGATTAAAAGGGGAGTAAAATGAGATCATTCATTACACATTAATGGTAAGCAATATTTTAAAACCCTCGTCAATTAGGAGAGATAAGAGGATGTAGCCCGTTGTTTGCACTATGATAGCCGAAGTGTACCTATAACCTAGCAAAAGAGATGTTCACCATGTTGCACATAGGGCCATCACTACTCACTATCAAACCTAAAAAGAAAAATACAAGAATGGAGAGTTAGATTGGAGCACCCGACGGTCTAGGGTAGAGGCACCTAGGTGCTAGTGGCTGGACATGGGTACTAGTGACTATGTAGAGGCTCAAGATCTACTTTCTTCTATGTCACAAGGTCTTTGTTGTTGGTTCCCCTTCCTATGATGGAATAAAATAGAATTACCCTTCCTATGTTGTGTATGAAGAAGTATGCATCCCTTGTCCCTTGAATGGATGCTAGATGGATTACTTTGGAGTGCTTTAGTGCCTTTTGAATGCAAGCTTAGGTGATGATAGTAATGCTTAGTTTTTGGTCCTTAATTTTTAAAAACATAACTATGTATTTATATGATTTCCTTGTTTGAATTTTATAATTGACAACTAAAAGGTCGGCCCATAAGTGAAAAATATGCCCAAAAGATAAAAGAGACCCCAAAAAGAGTGACTAAGGTAAGAAAGGGTCATGGACACCCATGAGGGACAAGAGCACGTGGGTGCTGCCATCCTAGCTAGGCGCTGGTGTCTCAAGCCATGAAAGATAGAAAAGTAAAGTTTTGACTGGTTTGTATGGTGTGTAAGATCAAATAGAAAATAAGAGAAAAAGAAAAGAGGCCACAAAAAGTTATCAACCACTAGTTTTCTATCTTAGGAATCATGTAAATGCTAGCATGATTTTAGGATCTAGAAATGTACCCAATTACATGATTTTGTGTCTACATAATCCAAATGATCCCAATATCCACCTCAAAAAGTAAGGGGGAAATTTTAATTGTTGTTTTTAGAGTCATCGATCTTATCATCACTGGGAGGTTGAAACCAAGAAATTTTTGGAAGAGGGAGAGTATCTTGAGTTCGTGACTACTGGCCTCAAGGTGGAGTCGATCCCTGAACCGTTTGCTAAACTAGCCAAAATGGTGGTAAGGTATGTTACCCTTGAAGGAAGATATGTGACTATACCTCAAAAACATCTGATTTTTCTGAATCATTTTCGTAGGAATAACATTATCAGCTTTCCTCATTATCTGATTAACTCCTTGGAGAAATCCATAAGGGAAGTTCAAAGCCACTCTAGGGCTGTCCCTTTACACCAAGGCCTTATCCTTTTAATTCACCACCATTTCTCCAACTACCCTCCTGTGAATCCTATCCCACCTCCCTCCTCCATACCTACTCCTGCCCACACTGCTCCCACTACCCCCTGCTAAAAAGAAAGAATGAAGAAGCGACCTCCAGCAAGAAAAGCAAGAGCCTCAAAGCCAAAATCCTTTCTTCCCAATGTGTCCTAAGGAGCCACAAGGATTTAGAACTAGCTGAAAGCCTTCTGCATATCAGCAGGCCGGTAGAGGAGCCCAAAGAGGAGGATTTGCTGGATAGGGTGGATAGATTAGAAAAGGAGCTTCAAGAGCTCAAAGGAGCTATAAAAAACATGGAAAGAGCTAAGGGTAAAAGGATCCTTCAAAGTGAGGAGGATGAGGGGGTTATTGGTGAAATTTTCAAGAAACTGCAATCCCTGGATGGCAGATTGGGGAATGCTAAAAGCCGAAATGACTGCATATTATCTACCCTCAAAAGCATTTACAACTTCATTGAGCAACATGTCCACAGTGTTTGCAGTTTAAGTGGGATCAATGAGGATATATGGGGCCCTAAAGAGAAAAGGTACATTGCAATTGCCCAAGCTGATCTACAAGACCCCTCTCAGACCATTGTCATTGCCTTCTTCATGTCACTGCAAGCTATCAAAACTAAAATTGACAGAGCCATCAAGTAAAGGGTTGTAGTGATGCTATTTTTTGGCTGCGATGTGGTTGTCATCGGGTGGTTCTGGAGCTATTTTGCGGAGGGGCTCCTTTTGATGTTTCTCTTTTGGTTCCTTTTTGTTCTTGCCTTCTTTTCTCTGGATCTTTGTACGTTTAGATCCTTTTTTCTCCTTTATTGTAATATTTGGTCGTTGAGCCTTCCTTGGTTGACTATTCTGCCCTTCTCTGGGCTGCTTCTTTAATCTTTTCTATCTGGGTTTTGAGCCCTTTTGTATTCAGGGTATAGTCCCTTCAAAACTATTTTCCCTTAATAAAAAAAAAAGATAATCAATATAATAAATAAATATCTCAATTGATCATTCAACATGAGTGATATGAGACTACTGCACTATTATGTTGGACTAGAAGTATGAAAAAAGGAGCAACATAATTTTTGTCACAAAATAAATATGTCAATATAATGTTCACGAGAGATTCACTATGTAAACTTATCACCTATCACATGAATTTATAGGATACTAAATAATAGCCCTATTTCCAACTCTACATCTCAATTATTGATTAAAAACACCCCTTCCTAGTATATTACCCCTTATTTTACCATATATCTAAACTATCCTTTTTCCCTTTGACATTTTCATACCCCTTTTTTAACCTACTAGATTTAATTTCTTACATTTTCATAATATTTAATTATTCTTATTCTTAAAACCTTGAAAATTTTGTTTTCTTTACTATCTACATTTGTCACACTACTCAAACATTGTATAATAATTTGAAAGTTCATGTGTGGTTGCATTTTTGTCAGTTAAATTTATTAATCTTCATGATATCCATTCTCCTATTTTTTTATCAAATGAAAAACATATACCTTTGCAATGATACTATGAAGGATGTCCTAAATATTGAGAGTAATATAGTACCATTACTTTGGGAAAACAAGTTACTTCTTTATAAAAACATGCCACTACTTTGAGAGAAAAAAACAATGAAAATGATATGAGTCTAGGGATTCTTCATCTTCCCTAGGATTACTCCTCCTCCCTCCTCTCTAATACTCTGCATAGCCTACCCCCAATATACTTTTAAAAAGGGTGTGTGAACAATGGTGTTCAATAGAAGGCAGAAGGGCATAAATGATATAAGTATCATCATGGGTAGATATAGGAGAAGACATAGTTGTGAAAAATTATAAGATGATTATATGGTTTGGTCCATAATAGGAGATATCCTAGATTTCTTTTGTGGCTAGACATAATGACTCCATCAACCATCTTAATAATTTAACCCCTTATACCTCTTAGTGTGAGGCAATATATTGGGTCCATTTTGATTAATATTTGATTCCTCTATATGAAATCATGTGATATGTAATGTTTATGTTTGTAAATCCCTTGTTATAATGCTTGAGAGGTTTTAGATGATGAAAAGTAAACCACTTGCTACACCTATAGAGGCAAATCTTTAGTTGTCTTACGATCATCCATCATCATAAGTAGATGCCACTCTCTTTCGACGGTTAATTGGGAGTCTCGTTTACTTGACTTATACTATGTTATACATTTGTTATGTTGTCAGCTATCTCTCGCAGTTCATACAAGAGATGAAAATAAGCCACTAGAAAGTAACATAGTGAATTTTGAGGTACATCATAGGACCCATAGACTTTGGCCTAGAATATAAGAACTATCAATTATTCTTAACATATTATTCAAACTTGTATCATGAAAGTAATTTTAATGAAAAAAAATGTACTTTTGGATATGCGTTCTCTTTGGGATACAGTTTAATATTTTGGGGTAACAAGAAATAAAAAATTATTTCTCGGTCTTTGGAATATTCCACTACATGAATTATTTAGAAAGTGATTTTGTTACATCACATGATTAAATGACTTGGAGTACCGCATAAGCAACCAACCATCTTGTATGTGTAGACACAAAATTATGCACTTATTACTATTACATTATGCATCTAGTATGTTGTTATATGCATGATTCCTAAGCAATAAAACTAGACATTGATAACACTTGTTTTGCATTACATTGACATTGTTTTACCTTTCCATGCTTTTGTCCTATGATTTTTCGAAATTATCCTATTACTTTTGGACATCTCACAGTGTGTTACTTGGCTAAGCATTTTCTTATTTATCTTTAGAGTATTTTAGACATAAGGACCTAGTAGGGGACATGAGTGTTTGATGTTATTGTCCCCCCTATGGGCACTTCTTCCCTCTCAATTGGGTTTTACATTTTTTAAGTTACACACCCTTGTTCATATTTTACTAAATTTCTATTTATCACTATAGGTCAGCTTCTAGTGTTGTTAAAGTCAAAATTAAAGTAAAGTAATCATATACATACACAACCTATTAAGTATTTTAAGGGGAAATGGGGTCACTATTATCTATCTACTATTTGGGTAAAGGAACAATTGAAGACTACATTTTGGTTGCATTATTCATTGCATATGAATGGAAAATTCTAAATTCAATCACGCACATTATCTTGTGGGAAAATTAGTTATAACCCTCTATCTTGGTGTAACTTACATGAGGGAAACCTAGCTTCAAGGGACGTGATTATATCACACACAAACACACACACACTAGAAATACATTGATTTTGAAATGTAGTGCAGTGCTCAGTGACAATTACATTAGGGTGACCGTCAACATTAGTCTAACTCAAGAATATGCATCTTTTATTCCATCTAAAGTGCACTTGAGTATTATGCAGGTAGCTAGGGTTTGTTTTGTTGGTATAGGTGCGACAAGAGAACCCTAAAGTGAAGTAGATGTGATATGGAGGAAAGTTAAGGTGACATTATCATGCACTAAAAGAACCATATTTACATTATTTTCCAAGACACTAGTGCCTAGATTAGACACTAGCGTTTGCGGAGATCATGTCCATACCCAGACGCTACTATCTGACACACTTATAGATAACTTTATCCCAAAAGAAATATGCACAATTTATATTGAGATTTTTCCACCATCACTCCAACTCATATTTAGTACAAACAACCAAATATTAGCTAAGACACTCTTATCCTCTAGTTACATGTACTTGTTTTTCATTACATGTTTGTATTTGTGTACATGTATGATATATCTAATTGATTTAGTCCACTCCTACGATTAAGATTTAATTTCATTTACATCAATATGTTGACATTGGAGACATTATCAAGATTTTTTTGTGACACATTGTTTCATGAATAAGTGAAGCACATTGAGATATAAGTTTATTTCATACATAAGCATGTTATATAACACAACATCTAGCTCCATTATTTCCTAGCAAAATAATAACGTGTAGATGTCCAAAAAATTCACTTGCACATGATAAATTTGACACATTTTAAGAATCTCTCCCATGTTCTTGCAACCATGATGAATTAAGTGGGGGTGTTATGAATAAATAATTCATAATTTATTATAATGTAAAGTTGTGTTCTTAACTTTAATTTCTATTCAGGGATTTCCTAGTTTAGTGTGTAACTGCAGTGGGTGATTGCACTCCTTAATTCACAGGGATAGTTTCGTGCATTTCTTATTGTTAAAGAATTGTGCTTGTAATAATTTTTAGTTAATTAAATACAAATTATATTTTGTTCACAATTACACATATTTGTTCCACATATGATTAATGTTATTATGCAAGAATATGCTTTCAAAAGCAAATTGGAGCTCTTGACGTTCCATTAAATTTTTGGAGGAAATATGAGTTTTTTTATGTTTATGCATATCAATGTAAAAATATATGAAAACAAAAACACGTTTCTATTCACATACAATTGGAATAACTTTAGAAAGAACATTAATGACATCAAGCACATTTATGTTTGGCGATGAGTAGAAATTTATAAGTAACACAAGCATTCCATACAAGAGCACATCCACAAATAAGACTTTTGTATTTTCAACATGCTACCCACATTATACATAGGAAAAGTATACATTTTTTTACACATTTCACGAGTCCGTAAACAATAAGTGTGAAAATATAATTGTAATATGGAATCAAGTTGTTTACTGCAAGTGGAGACATCTACACTTCTTGTAAGAAAAAGATGTCATATTGCCTTAAGCCAGGATAATGAATAATGTCATATATATGAGTTCAAAGGCTACATGTATTAAATGAATTGAATATAATAAAATTTTCCAGTTTGTATGAGGACAAGTCACTTTGTAGATCCCATTGTGCTTCAGACTCAAGATAAGACATTTCATATAAAAACTTTTGTTTTACTTTAATGTTTTTGCTATTATAGGATATAATAAATACATGTTGTATATGTTTATCACATGAGAGAGGGTTGTATATACTAATCCATGGACAATCACTCCTTGAGGACTAAAAGTCCATTCATAGTAAGTGTAACAACCCTTCGGCATGTAATTAGAAAAACATACCATTTTTTAAAACCAAAATTTATAATCACCCTTGCCCAACCAAGGACAAAAATTGATGCCTCCCTATTTCCTAGTATTATGAATGTAATCAAGAACAAGTATGAAGCATAATATAATACAAGTAATACAAATTTATCTATTAAAGTATATTTAATTGTTTCACTTTAATTTAGCTTGTATATTTTGCTTCCATTTTAATTTAAGTGAATTAATCATGCATAAAATATTCAAGTACCTACATGATTTTCACATATTAAAATTCATCCAATCAAACTAATGTATTGTATTAAATTAATTAAACATATGTATACAACTTATCCATTTCATTCAATCCCATTCCATAAATGTGACAAGAACATTCTAAGTTGTGATTTCATTTAGTTAGGTTCATCTAATTACCTAAACATAAACATGATCACCCATCTAGTTAAGTTTATCATGTATACCATAATTATAAATCCATGCTAAATATATGAAAGAGTATGCTTTTTATCTATCCAAAAGTGTACATCACTACATAAGTTTACATATAAAGTATAAGATCAATCTTTCATTACATGTGAAACATTAAATATTTTAAATTCATATCGTAGGTTAAATGCATAAAGATATTTCTAGATACACTACGTGGAGAGGATTAGCACCAACATTTTGATTCCCTTACTAGAACCATCATTAGGGTGAGAATTTTCTTGAGAGTGGGAATAAAAAGTGACCAAGAATAAATACTTAATTTGACTAAGAGACATGATGTTCCGGAAGATATGTGAAGAAGAATAAGGTAAAAAGAAAAAGAAAAATAATTAAAGGAAAATAATTAAAATTGAAAAGAAAAGAAATAGAAGAAAAAAACAAAGAGGAAGGAGGAATTAAAGAGGAAAGCATGGAGAAGAGGGAAATAATGGAGGTGTAAAACGAGAAAAAAAAGGGTGCCAACTAAGAAAGAGACTGAAAACCGAACAAATTAATATGCAAAAACAAGGGGGTATGGGGGTTAGCATATGTAAAAGGGGATCTAGGATTGACTGAGCTTCCACCCATCATCATAATTTAGGTTGTTCAGGTATTTTTCAATTTCAACAGCCTTACGTAATTTTTTGTTTGTGTAGTGCGATTCTGCAGCGATTAATTTTGCATTGTTAATGCAGATAGTGTGTTTTGTAATGTCTTTGTGTTCTTCCAAAGTTGATTTACCAACCCGAGTAAATTCCAAATCTTTACAATGTTCATAAAGTCTCATTTTTAGTGATATCCCTATTTCACCGATGTATATTTTACCACATACACATGGTATGGAGTAAACCCCTTTTCTCAAATTAGGAAAAACCAATTCTTTAGGGTTTTCAAGCTTGTTTCTAATGATTTTTACTGGTTTAAAGCACGTTATAATACCATTTATTTTTAATATCTTGGAAATCTTATCAGTAGTCCCAGAAATTTAGGGTAGGAAATCTTTATTATTACCCCCAATGCATAGAGATGAAGATCAAGGAGACCTAGATAAACCCAATTTTTCTCTTCTAACAGCAGCCCAGATTTGCCATTTCTTGTAACCATTCCTTGTGAGAAAGTTGGTGAGATTTTTTTCTTATAAGTGTAAGTGATTATTATTTGAAATTCTGAAGGCTCTATTAAATAGAGTATTTAATACCCCATCCTTATGAGAAGGGTGATGGTGTGAATCGGCCCTAATATATATGTCAATGTGAGTATTTTTTCAATACACTTGTCTTGTAAGAGATCCATCCTCATTTTGTTTGATTAGAACATCGAGAAATGGGAGAATTCCATTTTCTTCAACCTCCATAGTGAATTTTATGTGTGGTGACTATTTATTTAAATGTTCAAGTAACTTATACAGTTGATCCATGTCATGTTTCCAATTCACATTCGTGTCATCAAAAAATCTATAACACCACTCGGGTTTCAGGAGTGCAGATCTAAGGGCTTTCTCTTCAAATTTTTCCATGAATAGGTTCGCCACAATGGGTGACAGAGGGGAACCCATTGCAATCCCCTCATATTTTTCATAGAATTTTCCATCAAAGGTGAAGAAAGTGGAGTGAAGACAAAATTTAGTTAATTATGTTGACTCTTGATCAGTCCATTACAAAGTTTCTATTACATATTATTTCTCAACATTTAATTACAATTTTTACAATTTATTTAATAATTATACAATATTATAGATATCACCATATAATATTACAAAAAATTATAACTGTAGCACAATCATCATCAGTCATCAAATATCCATCATTATGTTGAATTGTCTTGTGAGAGAAAGAGTATCATCACTATGTTTCTTTACCTCTAACCATGAGCCTTAAAGATCCCCCCACACCTCCCACTAAGTGAGAGTGTCCCTAAACTTCACAAGAATGAATATGCAAGAAATCAATAATGTAAGAGAGAATATCATGTGTAATACATTCACTCAAAAAGTGGTAGAATTATTAACATGGTAGGAATATAAAATCCTAAAAATAATCAAAATATTGAATATATTTTTTACCAAAATGCTTAGGATAATTGAAGGTACACATTCCTAATGAATTATAACAATGTACAAGGACATGAAATAATCCTAACTAACTAATCATGAGGGAAGACTCGATTATATCCATATTCCACCCCTAACCCCTAGCAATTTGCATGTGTGATCCATTGCTTTAGGTTATCTAACCCATCCATACAGATCACTCCCTAGTCCAGTAACACATCCCTCCAAAAATCTCTTTCATGACTATAAATTCAGAACAAGATAGATTTGTCTCCATTATAACAACTTGGACAAACTAGAACTATAAAAAAAATAACACTAACCTTATTGAATGTCCCATACCACCCATTCACATTAATTCCATAAGGATCCTAATTCTAGTTTGTAATCCCCAAACAACATGAAACAAACCGTGAATAGGATGCAAACAATCACAACCTTCTTAGATGTACCATACCACCTAAGGAATTAATTATTGCAAGAATCCTAAGCATGGTTTTCCATCACATGTAAATGAATATAAATTATCCATAATAGTTTCCATACACATGTCTTTCTAGTTATACATGTTACAAGATTTATGATACTTCATAAAAGGTTTATAAATGATGTCAATCAATATACAATCATTATCTCATATCTTATCAATATTGAATTTGTAAAAGCACATTATTTTATAATTATGTTAATCATGCCATAACTCATTTTATAATGAACATTTTTAATAATATGATTACATCGTAATAGGTAATTAGGGTTTTCATCATTAAGCTATCACTTAAGGTGTATAATCGTTGTTTAATTTAGCCCAATGGATTTAACTTTTGATTTCATATTTATCATCAAGAATGGTCAAAATATTATGTTTTATATTGTTTAAAACTCTATAATTCACTTTATCATAAAAACTCCTTTATCATGATAGTATACTTGTCACCATGTCCCTATAGGTTATGATGAGAGTTATGGCTATGTATCCTCATGTAATATTAACATGAAACTATTGTTATTTTTCACTTTAGGTTTATATAAGGTTAGAACTTATCTCATATGGTTAAATATGTTACTATGTATATAAACATTTCTAAAAACATCTTTTATACCCTCATGCTAATAATAATGGGGTGGACCTATTTGAGAAAAATAGTTTTTTGATTTATCAAGTTAAAACCCAAAAATATAAACTGGGTTTATAATCAATCATATACCCTTTTAACTCTATAATAATCAAAAGAACATAGGGGAGGGAGTTGAGCTTGAGACCCTTCCCTTCACATATATAGTTTTATCCTTTTGTCCTTAATTGTTTTCCTTATTTTTTCTTAAACATATGTTGATGTTATAATATTCAAATGTCTATGTTGTGTTCCAAATTTTAATAAAAATTTAAGTGAGTGGAGGGAGTTGAACATGTGATCCTTCACTCCCAACATCCTTCTCCTTACCATGGTGTTGTGGCTTGTAGCTTGGTTGAACTCTAGCCCGAGTGTTATCTTATTACCTATAAGTGTATGATCTAGTTTTCAATTAAAATACAAAATTATATAGGTTTCAAACTCCAAACCTTTTAATTACAAGCCCTAAAATTAATCATTGATCCATTTACTTACATGTAGGTGAACAAAGAAGCATAAAACATATAAAGTGATAAAAGGTGAAACCTAAAAGTGAATTTGATTTCCTTCTTATTGTACCTCTATTTTTTATGTCAACGGGAAATAATAAATTCCACTCTCTTAATATTTAACTCAAATAGATTTTTTAAACTTGCATGTGCATCCAAACTTAGTGAAATAAAACATGTGTCTTTAAACTCAATGTTTAAACTTTCATGTGTCACTCTCCCTTTCCTTATCAAACCTCTATCTGATGTGTTTTTCTTTGGTATAAACATGTGTGTGTATCTCTATGCTTCATTATGCCCTTATTTTATAAGATTATTCAAGTTTTCTTATCTCTACCACTCTCCCTTATCTTATCATACAATTTGAAATTTTCTAAATTTGGAGTTAAACTCCCTATTTAAACTATTCACTAATCCTTTAGTTTATCGACTGATCTTAGAAATCTATGTTTTCTTTAGCATTTTCCCATTTTTTTATTTTAGAAATTGGGTCTCCAATTTCATGTGATTCTCCCAGTAAAATATTTGGATTCCATGCAATTATTTAACTCACAGTCTCTTAATGCTTCAGCATTTTCTTTTCTACTTCTTCATGGCTAATTTTATCTGTCTCTTCCTAGATCTATTTCCTATGGCTAAACTTAGCCTTTTTAACTTTCATGTGAGATTTTTCAGTGGTTTATGCTTTACAGTGATTCCACTTATTGATTTCATGTGTGGGCCATCAAAGATCTCCTATCCCACACTCTATTTGTCAAGTGTTATATTTGAGGAATCCAATTAGTGTTCGTGCATGTTACATTCATTTTTACCTCTACACACATTTAGAACTGGGTTTACTGATGTAATATGATGTATGATGTGTCATACCCACCAGTGTCTCCTTTGTGTAGAAACAAAATTTTGGACATTCTACTCTTTGACATTTCTCTCTTGCTCAAACAAGTGCATTTTACCCATTCTCATCATGTACATCTCTAGGTCTCTTATCTAGCTTGCATGATCATACACACTCATCTGTCCACAATTTTTTAGAATTGAATCCATGACGTCCATTAAGAAACTATGTTGGTCAACTTCCAAATTTTACACTTCATATTGTCTCTCTAGGGTAAAATATGTACAATAGGGGCAAGAACATCCACACATTACTAACCCTAGTGTACAATTTTTCCCTTACTCACTTTGATCCTAAACTTCCCGTTGTAAATTATTATTTGGGGCATTTACTCCTTTGCAGTTGGCCTTTTTAGCTTAAATCACCTTCCTAACCATATATAATTAAGTGAAACTCACCTTATTTAGAACCTAACACTCTTGTGGACTCCTATTACAAAATCTATCACAAAAGGCACCCAAATCTCCCTACATTCCACAAAGACATATGCACATTCATTAGGGGAGCACTGCATATGAGTCTGAAGCTTCCCACTAAGTCTAGGAGACTGCTTCCCACATTTGCAAACACTCAAATTCACTCACGCGAGTAGATTTGTGAGAGATAAGTTCAATTCAAGATTTTTTAAAAGAAGGATGTCAAATCTGATTGTACTACAACTAGATATCACATACTAGGTAGAGAATGACATGCAATTTTAGGTCTCTTCAGAGTAGTGTTAATGTCGGCGTATCAAGTCTAGATCATCATCTTCCATCATCAAGATCACCCAAATCATTCCATAATCATATATAATTAGATAACTACACTCAATCCCTTGTGTTTATGAACTTGTATTATATCGTGTACATTTATTACAAGTATTAATGCATTATTTTGATATTGAATGATTAATGTTGGAAGTTAATTAATCAGAGTAACCCCCTGTGGATTCTATTTCATTCATTTTTGGTTATAAGTGTAAATCTCAATTGAATCTAAAAAGGGTGAAATCATTTTGTGAGCCTGACTCCTAAATCAAGCATTGTGCCTCAAACATAGGTGCCTTAGGCTTCAAATTTCTTATTGTTGTCACAAATTTTCCTCTAGGATTGATATTTATATTATTTTTTCTCTAATTTATTTATCTTGTGTCCCACCTTTCTCATCATTTGACTACCTCAATGTTTTTTTTTTTATTATGGGTAAATAGTTTTGAAGGGACTATACCCTCATTATTTGACTACCTCAATGTCCCTCCTTTCTCATTATTTGACTACCTCAATGTTGATCCTAACTATCAAGGACAATTTTCTAATCTCCTTCAACATATCCCTATTAATTCTAATACAAAGTTTTCTTATGTAGAATAAATTGTAAATAAATTTCTTTCTTTCCAAGAAGAAAAAATATCTCTTTCTTCTAGTGATTTACCTCCTCAAAATGTTATCGATAATGGTTTACCTTTATACATTCAAGTAAACATCAATAAGAAATTGGGTAAGCATGTCCTCATGAATAATGGTTATGGTCTCATTATTTACTACAATTCCTTTTTGTCGTTTGGGCATTCATACAAAATATTTTTCCTCCTCTATCATTAGTATTTGTGGTTTTGACAACATACCACACCATCCATTAGGCCAAATCACGTTAAATATTACATTGGGCTCTCACACTCTTCCTATAATTTGTCATGTTATGCCTAATGATCTTAATTATAATGTGTTATTGGGGTTCCTTGGATTCATGTCATGCATAAAGTCCCTTATATGTTCTATGGTTGTCTCAAATATGCTTATCAAGGGACCACATACACCATTAAGGCCAATCTAACTCCTTTTAAGTATTGTGTTAACACCACCCTATTAAAATATATTTTCCCTATATACGACTATGTGAACCTTCTTATCAAGATTATGGGATGGGTTATAAGTATTTGTTACAACATGTATTTATTGGCCAAGGGATTGGTCGTTGTGGTTAGGTCATCACCAATTCCATCACCATTAAGTCTCAACAAACTAAGGGTATTAACTACTCTTTACACCCTTTTTGTAAGCCTTCTCTAGCACCAATATTACTTTTGATATCTCAAACCCACTCACCTGAGGTATTTACTAACATTTTACTCCACATTTGCATCTTTTTCAACCTGATATCATCAAAAATAGTGTATCATTAGATATCTTATTTCTTGATGAATTCAGTAATGAAGAATCACTCCTCAAGTACTTGGGTGCATATGAGGATCTCCCATCCTTCTTTCATAAGAATAATTTTCCTCACACTTTGTAAACCCATGCATACTTTAGGGATGCTCATTCCTTTGGATGCATTACTAAATTCTCCTAACACCATTTTAAAAACACCTTATATTGAGCATCATTCTACTTTAACTAATGAAGAGACTACGTCTTTGAACTTCGATACCAATACGGATCATCACCTTATACTTCTTGTTGTTCCCCTTAGTGATAAAGAATGAGTTGCAATATAAAAAGTGTTGCAATATTTCCTTGATTTTTTTCTTGGAATTACAGTGATATGCCCAAGATCGATCCCTCCATTGCTATGCATAATATTGTTCTATATGATAATGTCAAGCTCATGCAACAAAAAATTTATAAAACACATCCTAAAGTGGATCTATTAGTAAAAAAGGAAATTCAATAACTTATAGATGTTAGAGTTATTCAAGTTGTTGACTATCCCCAATGGGTATCTAATATAGTCCATGTGGCTAAACCAATGGTGAAATCTACTACTGATAAGGCTTATCCAAAGGATATTTTTCCTCTCCTAAAAATATATCAGATTGTTGATTGATTTAACAAAAATATATGATTATTGCTAAACCCTAGACATTTCAAAGTCACATATGATAAATAAGTGCTAAAGTACACATGTGACACAAGAAATAAACAAATAGAAATTGGAATCCTAGGTGTAAGAGAGAGGATAAAAGACTTAGTTGATTTTGTAATAAATCTTGAAGTATGATGGGCTGGAAAATTGATGAAATGAGAGGGCAGACTATCATGAATGTGCTCAAGAAATTTTGTGACTGTCAAAATAATATAGACCAGGGTGCCTAGAATGGGACTGGGGCACCTAGGCACATGTGACTGCAAAAATGCTTACAAACTAATTTTTCTTGTGTCACACCAATGTCTCTAACATTTGTTTTTTGTCACCTAAATTTCACTGTATGATTGTTGTATTCACCTGCAACCTGCAAAATAAATGATATCCTTCAAAACCCCAAAACACATCAAATCTTAAAAATAAAAAGATGCAAATGGGGATTCAAACTGACCCCAACAGTCACTAAACAGAGTGAACTTATGATCGAGCACTGCACTACATCTCAGACTTTTTATAGTTATGTGTGCATGTGTGTAGAATTGTGCCCTAGTAGGCTCTCATGCAAGATACACTTGATAGCAAGCAATAGCTAGATGTAGTAGTGTAGATAGATGCGTGGATGTCAAAATGAACTTCCCCTCCTATGCATATATGTAGAAAATGCATTCCCTTGTCCATTGAGTGAGTGCTAGATGGATTCCTTGATGCTCTTATGATGCATTTGGATGCAGCCTTAGGTGGTGATAATAGATGCTTAGAGCTTGGTCCTTTATTATAATAACATAGCTTTGTATTTATATGATTCCCTTGTTTGAATTTCATAGTTAACAACTAAAAGGCCAACCCATAATAAAACAAGATACCCAAAAGATAAAAGAGGAAAATAAGATAAAAAGAGGTTGGGGGCACCCAGAGGGGATGAGGGCATTTGGGCATTGACATATTAGTTCGGTCTTGGTGTCCAGAGTCAAGAAAGATAAAGCAGTGAAGATCAAACTAGGTTATGGGGTGTGTAAGACCAGAAAGAAAGTATGAAAGACAAGGAAGAGGCCAAAGATAGTAGTCAATTACTAGTTTTCTCACTTAGGAATCATATGAATACTAGTATGTGATTAAAACTTAGAAATGTACCCAAGTACATGATTTAGTGTCTACGTTGACTCAACTGTAAGATATGACATGTTCTCCTTCATGGATGGGTTTGTTAGCTACAATCAAATCAAATTTAACCTCATTGATAAAAAAAACTTCTTTTACTACCCTGTGGGATACCTTTTGTTATATAATTATTCTCTTCAAGTTTTAAAATGTTGGTGTTACTTATCAGCGAGGTATGACACATATTTTTCATGTTTACATACATAAGATTATTGAATATTATGTTGATGATTTACTAACTAAATCCACCCAACACCACAATCATACTCATGAACTTTAGATTATATTCAAATTTTTACATCAATACAATGTCTGCTTAAACCCACACAAGTGTGTCTTTGGGGTGACTTCTATAAAAATTTTGGGCTACATCATCTCCAATCATGGTATCGAGGTTGACCCTAAAAAATATAATCCATTGTTGACATGCCTCCACCACAAAATCTTAAAAATTTATGATCCCTTTAAGGAAGAATACAAGTGCCATGCATAAGAGACAAACAAGCTTGGAATTTCTTGAGGGCAAGTAATTTTGGGAAGAGAGGACTGTAATATCCCCTTCCCGTTCAAAGACCCTTAGCCTATTTTTTCTACCCGATGGCTAAGGGATGCAAATAAGGGTGACTTAAGTTATAATATTTTATTATAAAGTGTAAAATAAAATAAAATATTATATGCACTTATAATAAATTATTAGTAACTTAAACTTAGAAAAAAGGAAAACATAAAGTACAATCATATGAGACCAAAATGATTTATTCTAGGAAAATGTAGCTTGCATTAGGAAAGTAAAGTGAAAATAGAAAAAGGAAAAAAAACATTTAGAAAAAATAAATTACCCAAGGAAAAATGTGACTTGCCTAGATAGGAAAGGTAGGTGGTAAAAATCATTTAATATGAGGAAAATTTGATTGGTCATGAAAGGTGGTTATTTGTATCTTAAGTGCTATAAAGGCAAGTTGACTTTCCTTAGGGGAGACACACTTGAATATTTCTCTCATTTGTGATTTTGCATGAAGCTTTCATCTTTGTCTATATTATTTCTAAAGATGAAACCCTTTAGAAATATTCTCTTGAGGACGAAACCCCTCCACAAGTTTAAGAGGATTATCCACCTTAGGGTTTCCATTGGGCTTCAATGGATTAACAAGCATTTTCAATTCATTTCTAGTAGTTATTTGAAGGAGAATTACATATTTTTGTCCAAGGGTTTGTGAGAAAGATTGCAATTGTGTTTTATCTTATTTATCTCTTGTGGAGTGACCCACTTCTAATCAAATATGGTATGTTTGAAAATAATTTCTGGTTTGATTTTGGAAGCTAGTAATAAAGTTGTATTTTAGAAACTGAATCAGCCCATTGTCTAAATTTTTGGATGGTTAAAAGTGTCATTTTCAGTTAATTTTAAGGGCAGCTTGTCTATAGACTTTTCTGAATTATTGCAGCCTTAGTACACTTCGTAAATCTAGGTTTCCCTTCATATTTTGGATTTATAAAGTCAATATATCATATATGAGTTGAAATATTTTGACATACATACTCATTTCTATGAGCTTTCAATTCTGCCCTAGTCACATTTTTCAAGTTTAATTTAGATCTGCATTCAATTATTTTTGGGGGTTTGGGATTGACCAAAAATCTATTTGGGGCCAAAAATATCCTCTTAGGGACATTGCAGTGGTATCATAGCGATGATTCTCCCAGCATGTGAAAGATACAATAAGATCTGAAGGTGATCATGGAAGGGTGTGATTGGAGAGATCCTTATACATATAAGATAAGTTATCTGAATGAAGCAATCACTAGATGCCACAAAGAATTGCAAGCCTACTGGTTGGAAGCTTAGAGAGATTTAAGAGACTCCATCATAAGAGCCATTTCTTATTGGAGAAAATCTATAAAGGGGGAACAACTTGTTGAGAATGAGGACATGGAGAGATGGGGAAAAGAGTATGCTACACTCATTCCCAAGGTAAGAGCTATGTTGACCTTCGAATATTTTTGTGAATTAAAATATAGTAAAGGCCCAAGGAAAAATAGAGGGTATCAACTAGATAAAATTACCATGCAAAAATTGGAGAGAAATCAGCCCATACAGTATTCCACCATGTAAAGCAAAGAAGAAGAAGAAGCTTCAAAGAAAAGAGGTATGACTTCTAATAAAAACAATTTCATTAGTGAGGAACAAACATTGCTTGTTTGCAAAGTTGGAGAAAAAATTTCAGTTCCAAAGATACACATAAATGAATCATTGTCATATGGGATGGATTTACCAAGCAATGGTATTGATGGGCATGAAATTGTGAAAAATGTTGATGTTTTTGTGGTTTTTCAAATCATGAGTCACAATAGGGGTGGGACTGTTTTGAAGGTTTCCAAATAAGCAGCTGAAGATAAACATTTTGATGAACTTCTCTATAAGGAGATTAGTAGTAGCAAGGATTCATTGTATCATCTTCATAATATGTTATTACAGCAGTTCTATCATGATGGTATTTAGCCTATTATGAACAAGAATGTTAAGGATGTGGTGCAACAAAGTCAAGTTATACTGAAGACAAAGAAATATGAAGATCTTAAGGGTCCTCCAAGGTATGAAAGGAATTAACATGTGTCAAATTTATTGCTGCATATTAAATAATTTTATATTTCATTTCTTCATGAGAAGTATGGTCATACAAAGTGTAATATGGAGCATATGGATCCCCTGTTCCAACTTCATGATTGTTGGCATTATGAGAGCTACATGGTTTGGCAAGATCTCTCTCATTTTACAGATATGGGAGTTAGATTTCTGGAACACTTCAACATGTTTCATCTATTGCATATGACACTTGGGTGTAAGAGTTGTAATTACTTGAGGGCAAGAAATTTTGGGAAGGGGGGATTGTAATATCCCCTTCCCAGTCAAAGACCCTTAGCCTATTTTGTCTACCTGACGACTAAGGGATGAACACAAGGGTGACTTAAGTTATGATAGTTTATTATAAAGTGCAAAAACATAAAATAAAATATTATAAAGCACTTATAATAAATTATTATGAACTTAATAATAAATTTTTAAAAAATGCAAAAAGGCATTAGCGAATGCTATTTACTCAAGGGTAAAATGTGACTTTCATAGAGGAGAAAAACAAGTGGGGGAAATATTAAATGAGGGAAAATTTTGATTGGATGTGAGAGTGGCAATTTTGTCCCTAATCTTCTATTTAAGCAATTGAAATTGCTTGGAGAGACATGACTTGTTTATTCTATAATTTCATATTTGTATGTTGAGCATTTTCCTTGCATCTTCACTCTTGAGAATGAAAACCCTCTAAGAAATCTATTAGAAGGACAAAAAACCCTTCTCCTAATTAAGAGGATTCTCCACACAAGGGTTTCCCCAGCATATCAAGGAGTTAGTTGATTTTCCAATAGTTGTTGATGACCGATTTCAAGCTAAATTCAAGGAGAGATTTGATCTAGAGTATTTGATCAATTTTGAGGTGTTTTTGGGCCTTTCCTAAGTGGGGCAAAATTGTATTTCCAACTTTCACTTACAGCTAGGGTTTATCTACACTATTTCAAAATTACATATCCATTTTGGACGCCTTCCCACCATTGAAAAATTATGCTTTTATGTTCATTGGAAAGCTTATTTTTCTAGCTTCAATTTGATCTATCATTTGCCCAGAAATTTGGTGTATTTTGCAAGTTATTGAATTTACAAGTTCTGCTGCATTTTTTGCCCTAATAAATTCCAGAATTAATGTTTTTTGAATATGATTAAAGATCCTATTTTGATTATTCATTATCTACTTGTAAACAAAATTTCATAATTTTTGGAGGTATTTTTAGGTGGAAAAAACTATATGTGCTAAATCACTAGCCTAAGACAGTAAACTAGGGTTTTTTGGAAAATATTCAGTTTGAGGCCTAATTTCATTATGAATTTCAGTTTGATAGCAATTGATATTTTTTAATATTTTTGGATTAATCATATTTCGCCCTAGTGGTACTTTGGTAAATCCACTTGGGGTTTAAATATGTCCATTTTGGGACATTACACTAAGTGGGTTAAAGAAATACCTTTAGAAAACACTACCGGTGGTGACATTTATTGGTTACTGCTCACACACATTATCACTCATTTTGGGGTTCCCTCAACCATTATTACTAATAATGGGACCATATTTTAAGAATCATATTGTCAAGAATTTTTTGTGCCAAATTTTAAATTAAGCACACTTTTTCCACACCTTATTATCCACTAGGAAATTACCAAGTTAAAGCTACCAACAAGACCATTATTAAAATTAGTTGGGGTTTAACATTCTAGTTTTCATACACTAACCAATGCTACTCCTTTCTCTTTGGTATACGAGACTAAGGCAATCTTTCCCTTAGAATTAGAAATAACTTCACTACGTGTTTCCTTAAAATATATCATCAAAGATATGAATATCATGAAAAACACTTGCATGATTTATAATTACTCGATTCTAAGTGGGATCGAGCCCTAGAACATCCCTGTATGTATCAATATTGTATCTAAAGTGATTATAACAAGATATTCCATGCACGTGAATTCTAGTTTGGTAATATATTTCTTAAAGAAAAACAAAATAACACTAACACTAAAACTGTATTGAAAGGAAAATTCAAGCCCAATTGGTTAGGCCCTTACATGTTCACTAAATTAATGGGCCCTGGTGTATATCATTTTTCCACACTTAATGGTCATCCCATCAAGAAACATGTGAATATCATGCACCAAGTGGTAGTATTGAAATTTATCTTCCTACATCACATTTCTATGTACATAATTATACAATACAAAATTCCAAAAACATTAATATAGTAAAAAAAAGTTTTAAAAAAACAAATATTTTCAATAATGCAAAAATCATGACCTATTTATCTAGCATACATTGTTGACACTTTGCATTTTATATGTTGTTTATCCTTTTGGTTTGATAGATATCATTTTTCTTCTTTACACACATGCGTTCATGGGGTATATTTAGCATGATGGAGGGACATACAAATTGATAAATGATTATGGGAGCTATTTTGGTTCCTTACATACTTCTTCTGGAGGCATCCCTCCACACAAACCAAGTGTTATTTCATTATACTATCTTTTAGCTTCCTCGGTATTCTTGATTACATACATAATGTACTTGTTATCTTTTGAACTAACAAGACTAACGCATGTGTCTTGTGTGGTGTTGACAACTATTATTTCATATGCTTTTATATATCACTTGTTATGTCATCTCATCACATTATGATACTCTTATTTATACATGTTTTCTAGTTGTGTGTGTAGTTACTTGATTGCTACTCTACTTATGTCCCAAGGGCATTGTTTGTCTTGTGATACCATGGGTGTCCCATATTTGTGGCATTATGCATCTCTTGTGTGATATTAAATCTCTTTATTATAGGCCTACAAGCCTTGATTGTCTTATGACATCGTGGGTGTCCTATGTTTGCAGGAGTTAAGCCTTTTGTGTGACACTATTTGTATTATTATATTTGTACTTACATATGCACTATTATTGCTAATTACTACTAGTTTTCTTATTTACATCTTTTTTCTATTATTCTTGTTTCTATTGTTGTTCTTGTTGTGTACCATGATCTCCACCATGTGCATCCTTTTTGTAAGTATAGGTTATTATCAGTGGTCACCATATCATCCCTTCATGTGTTATCTACGCATAGTATCAAACTTATCAGACATGGTTACACATCTATTATTTTGAGCCACACACTAAATTTTTTTATCACATGTGCCTCAAAAAAGGGGGTATTCATTTGCATATATTATACACATATAACAGACATAAAAAATAAACACAGATAAAATTTTAGGTTGAGACACAGGTATGAAGATGTTAAAACTACTTAGAAACAACATCATACACAAAAATTCAACAAAGAAAACATAATGTCATAAATGTACAGTACGATCAAGACTATACATATTTTCCTAACCCATTTATACAGTTTTGCCCTGGTGGAAGTTGCAACAACTTTCTTAGTACTTTCATATTTTCACCTACAAATATAAGTTTTTAGGACAATTTTAGGCTCAGATGACTCAGTTCAAATCAATTTCAAGGGGTATGAAATGTTTCATTCCTTCCTCTCCACAATACTCAGCTTCAATTTTGGTTTTAGGGATATTAGGGGCATGGGTCTCCTTTCTCCATCTACATTTTGAACATGTTAGCTTTGTTCAATTTCTACTCAGTTGTGTGGTACATGGGGAGAGTATGGGGGAAATTCATTCTCTTTAATATTGTGTCTTGTTGGTGAAATAATTTGTCGCAAGGAAAAATTAGTGATTTTTCACCAACACTCAGGGACTAAGTCCCTCCTCTTGGTAATGGGGAGGCTCCCATTTATTAAATGAAGAAAAAAAAATCAATGGGTGGCTACAAATCCAGGGATCAAACAAGAATAATCCACTAGACCTGTGGAAAATTTATTGTACAATGTAAAAGGAAATAATTTTCTTAGGAAATGAGGTAGAGGGGAGTAAGAATGTAGTGAAGGGAAGGTTAATTTTGTGAATAGGAACTACAGATTTCACAACATTAACTGAAGTAGATCCACACTCAATTAGAGGAAATAAACTATGCAAAACAACAATGATAATAACAAACCAAAGACACAAAGTTCTATTAATTCATTCATCAAAGGTACCAAGTCATTTCTTGGTTTTATAAGATCACCATACTTACAAAGATGAGTGTGCAAGAAGTAGAGGAAACATAGACAAGAAGTAATAAAAGAAAGTACTATTTTTCTTATATATAGTAGAGTAAAATCTATCCACTATTAACTCACAATCGACAAACTCTTGAAATGGAGGATTCATTCTAATTTATAGCATTACAAAAGATCTTCTCATTCCACCCACATGAATTTTCACCGTTCCCATCACTAGTGACCTTTCATATTCCTAGGGAATAAAAGTGAGTCTTTTTCTTATTAATGAAAAAGAACTCTTACAATACCAAATTAAATATCACTTAAGTGAATAAGAAAAAATAGTGAAAAAGTACATTTTTAATAAATAATTAGAATATGGAGAGAGAAGAAAGAGGAGAGAGAGGAGGTTTTATCACTCTGATGAAGATGAAGCCTATGTAGATGAAGAATTGGCTACTAGAAAAAATTTAGGGAACACTCCTGGGATGATTTCCTCACCTTTGAGCTCTTCACTAAAATAGGTCACCACAAGTGCCACCTTGTCTACCTGTGGAATACAAATAAAACTCAAAGCATTGATCCAAGTTTTAGTAACATTGTTAAGGGTATTGTATTGGTTAAACTAGACTTGGTTATCCCTTGCAGTGTAAGAGATTGAACCTCTAATTTGTGTGAGATATTCTAAAGTGTCTTCATTGAATGAGAAGGGATCTTCTACCTCTTTCTTTACCAAATCTTAGAAGGAATTAAGGAGCTCTTCCATAGATGAATGTTTGTTAAGTAGAGGCGACCTGAGATTTTGTACGTTGTTGTCGATACCTTCCAAGATCTTAAATGCATTCTCTCTACAAGAGTAAACTTTAGAGATGACATAATTTATCATGTCGTTCCTATCACTCATCGTGAAAGACCAAATGGGATACAAGTTAGATATGGAGATGAATACACTTTTACTCACCAAGGAGTGAGAATCAAGATTGCTCATTTCAGATACCAATGGAAGCACATTGTTCCAGTGTTCTTTTTCTTTCTCGATCTCCTCTTTGGTCACTTTCAATTTGGTAGAAGTGGTGAGGTAAAATTCAAACAATGAGATAATCTCTTGTAACAGTTCCTTTCCTTTCTTAAGAATCCTTTCAACCCTCTTATCGTTAGCTCTCCCTTGAATTGTGTATCCTTATGCTTTCTTGATCAACTGAGGGTCAAAGATACTAATGGGAGGGATGGATTTTGTAGGAGAATTTGGTACAACATTAGGTTAGAAGAATGATTTCACATAGTCAATGATAGTTCTCACATTATCCTCCAATTTCTCCATTGATTGTTTGTACTCCTCATTCCTAGCAAGAAATATGGCCACATACTCCTTGAATAGGTGTGCATCACCTTCATGCATGGCTTGACTAAAGGATATCCTTGTCATCTCATAATCATATTGAGTCATTTATTCCATATATGTTTCATCTTTTGGCCATGCAACCTCCAAATATTGGGCTCCAGAGGCCCCGCTGAAGAAATGAGAGGTTTCTTGATTCACTCATTTTCTCATCCTAACACCCTAAGTCATACTCTTAAGTTCCAAAATTTCAAAAATTATGGGGGTCACACTTTGGTGTCCCCTTTTTCCCCTTTTCACTTCGAATAAAAATCCAATAGGACACCAAGGGTGGAAAAGTGTGACAAAGGAGTTTTAGCATGTTGATGTCACCCGCTGAATGCATTTGAGGACAACATGAGTGATTTTTCTACCCCAAGAGTGTGGGAAGAGTGTTTTGGGGTAAAAAATTATATGATTTTAAATGAAAAACACCTATTAATATCATTAAATCCATTATTAGGATCCAAATCTACATTAAATTTGAGTTTTAGGGCCTATTACACTCTTGTCTTTAAGGGGCAGTTATGGTGTCCTATATTCTCACATAAGATATTTGAGTATTTGAACAAAATTGGTGTGTTCATCGTGTATAGGGTTCTAATAGCTTTCCATTGATTTTTTACCTCCCATATCCTCATGTAACTCCCATAATCATTTGTATAAGTTGGCTTTCACCATTGTAGCCTTCAGTCCATGTGCCGTGAATGATATAATCTTGCTTGTTTGATTCTCGACATCAATTTATTCCACAAAATTTCACTAAAATACCTTGTATGACTTCATTTTTCTTTAATATAACTCCCTCATGATTTAAATCTTCCCTATAATATTTCAAAGGGTGTTTACTAGTTACAAAATGGCCAAAAATGGCCTTTTCTAAGCCTCATGGGGTAGATATTCTTCCTTGAATCTTAATGAATTCAATAGTCAACTTAGGAATATATCCCTACACATTTAAACACACTTTAAAATCATTTTATAAATTTCATCTATTCCAGAATGAGGGTGAACCTGAGGAAAATTTGACTAGAGGAAGGATTCACAGTGACTGGGAGAGGAAATTTGCAAGTGTGGGCTTAGTTGTCATGGCCAAAGAATTTAATTTTTCATGCTAGATGTTTAATATGACAACATGTCCTAATTTGTAAAATTGGGCCTAGATACATCTGTAGTGGCATGGTCCATGGGGTCATGGAAGGTATTAAAGCATATAATTTCTTCGTAGGTAGTCCTTCCTCTCCCTTACACCTAAAGGGGAAGATATCACAATACTAAATGACTTTGATACACAATCTTCTTCCTTTAAGGGGTGCTTTAGATCCTAATTCTTATTTTCTTTCTTTGGCATTCATGTGTTGGGTTCCATATATCCAATGCTCTAAAACCTCCTTGGAACAATTGGGGACTAATAACACCCAATTCTCCAGTAAAATTCAGCAATCCAAATTTCCAAGTACAAGAAAAGAATGGGAAACTCTTCCCTCCAAAAAAAATAGGTTTATTCCTTCCACATTTTAAATCTCTTTATCCCACTATTTATAGTCTCAAATTTCATTTACATTACATATTTTCATTTGAGATGAATTTCAATTATTTATCATGGACATTGACTACACTATATGTTGTAAGTTTCATCATGGAGTGTGCCAACACCAACACAACAAGATCTTGCAAAACAAACATCGAGTGAAGACAAAGTGTGTCTACAAACTTAGGTAATTTTTCTTTAAGCATGTAATTTCAATTCATACTTAAATCAAGGACAAATATAGACACTTAAATTTTTTAATTCTACTCTTTGACACTTCCAGTATTGACATTTCTCTCTTTCTTAAACAAGTACACTTTATCCATTCTCATCTGGTACATCTCTAGGTCTCTTGTCTAGCTTGTTTGACCATACAGACTCATCTATCGCTGGTTTTTGAGAATTGAATGCATAGAATTCATTAAGAAACTTTTTTGGTTAGTTTCCAAAATTCACACTTCAAATTGTCTCTCTAGGGTCAAGAACATACAATAGAGGTAGGAACGTTCATACGTTCCTGACCCTAGTGTATCGTTTTTCCCTTACTCACTAACTTCCCATTGCACATTATTATTTGGATCATTTACTCCTTCTCAGTCATCCTTTGCAACTTAAATCACCTTCGAAAGCATATATAAACAAGAGAAACTCACCTTATTTAGAACCTAGCACTAATATGGACTCCTATAGAAAAAATTAAAACAAAAGGAACCCAAATCTCCCTATACTCCACAAATACCTCTCCACATTTATTAGGGAAGCACCATCTACAAGTTTGAAGCTTCTCACAAGGTCTAGGGGACTACTTCCCACATTTACAAGCACTCAAATTCAATCACTCGAGTAGATTTGTAAGAGAGAAGCGTTGTCAAAGGAAGGATGTCAAATTTGATTACACTATAGTTACATAACATGTGTTAGGTGGAGAATGACATGCGGTTTGAGGCCTCTTTGGAGTAGTTCTAATTGGGGCATTACACGGTAGCTACCACAACCTAATTAATGCTTATTTTTTAGGACTTATCATCCCATTTTAGGGTTTGAAATATTGAGAAAATCATTTAAATCCCCTTCTCTATGACTAATAGAGAGCAACAAATACATTTAGATAAGTGACAAACCCAAAAAGTTATAGATCATAGCTCTGAGAAGGATCAAGACCATACAAAAATGTCAAGACCATATGAACATTCTTTCCCCTATTATATGGCCCTACCCAAGAGAATGTTCAGGTCGTAACTTCAATATCGAACCACTCTCAAGTCTAGATCTCCATATTCCATTATTTAGATCACTCAAATCATTCCATAATCATATATGTGCACTCAATCCATTGTGTTTATGAACTTATATTGTATCAGGTACATTTATTGCAAGTATTAATGTGTTATTATGATATTGAACTATTATTTTTCAAATTTAACTAATCAGAATAACCCCTTATAGCTTTTATTTCTTTCATTTTTGTTATATAACCCTTAATCAAATCTAAAAAAGGGTGAAAACACTTTGCACAATTACCTCTTTCCAAGTTTTAATACCATGTGCACAAAGGGTAAGGATTTTTAACGGTTCATAAGATATTTTGATCACCATGTAGACACAAAACTATATACTTATTTCTATTACATGATGCCTCTAGCATGTTGTCATATCCATGATTCCTAAGTGAGAAGATTATACACTAGTGACTCCTCTCCTGGTCCTTCTCTCGATTGTAACATTGTCTCATGTTTTCTTGACTTTATGTTTTTTGGTCATGTCACAAGGATCCCTATCTCTATCCTTAGTTTGGTTCATTTTTCTTGTCTTAGGAATAGTAGCACCTAGTAAGGATAATAACACCCAATATGGAAAATAGCACCTAGGCACTAGTGCCCCTTCTTGACGCTTTTGTCCAAGCTTGCTTATATTTTAATTTAGCACTTGGAAACTAATTTTAAAACTTTTATAATTCCTATTTCATGTTTGGGGTCAGCCTTTAGTGTCACTAAGTGTCGAAATTAAAATAGAGGAGTCATATATATACACAACCTATTAAATATTCTAAGGGGCATTGGGTTACTATTTTTTCTATCTATTACTTGGTAAAAAGGGAACAAACTTAAGGACTACATTTGGGTTGCGTCATTCACTACATAGAAAGTGAAAATTCTAAATTCTAAAATCTATAACATACATTATCTTGGGGGGAAAAGTAGTTGTAGCTCATTACCTTGGTGCAAATTACACAATGGAAACTTAGCTTCAAGGGACACAATTTCTATCACACACACACACACACAAACACACATTGAGTCTACAAATGTAGTGTAACAGTGCTTGGTGATAATCACATTGAGGTGACCACCAAGGTCAGTTTGACCTAAGAATTTTCATATTTTATTTATCTAATGTGTGTTTGAGTCTTGTGTAAGTTAGGGTTTATTTTGCAAGTACATGTGCAACAGATAAAACCCTACAACAAAATGGATATGACACAAAGCAAAGTGAAGGTGACATTATCAGAACTAAAGAACTAGATCTGCACACCATTACAAGGACACCAACACCCAACTCAAAAACTAGTGTTCAGGTGATTTTGTCCCCTTCTGGGTGGTTCTATCCATAATAGCTTCCAGATCACTATTTCCTAGATGAAGTACATACATATCTAGAATAAGCATGTTCCACCATCATGTCCATCCCAGATCTAGTCTAGATAGTCAAATATCAGTTAAGTCACTCTTATCCTCTTGTTGGTTGAATTTTTTCCATTACATGTGTTATATTTGTATGTTTATGATATATCTGATTTAGTCTTGTCCTCTGATTAAGATTTAATTTTTTTAAATCATTTAGTGAACCCATGTTTATTGATTTAACCCTAGATTTCCATAGGATCCCTAATTTTTTTTATTTTGTTTGTTCTTAATGGCTTACCAAAATATATTGTGTGATCATATTTCCAAGCCTCTTCTACCCAAGTATGATTCTTTACCTATGATTGGTCTTAAGCCCTATTTTGTAAATGCACAAGAAGAAGCCAAATTTTATCATAAGGCATATGGCCCTAGGGATAAAATGACCTTCCTTTTCCTAATAAAAAACTTATAACACCTCATCCTGATGTTTCACTAATACCATCTATTAAGGCACTACTAGTTCTTGTGGTAGTGATAGTGATATTACTTCTCTTGCTACAAATGATACATGTGTAGAGGATTTGGTTAATTTTTCAGATGAGGAATGTTTTTTTGATGATGCTTGTGATAACCATACACAAAAATTTCATACTTATAATGTTGTAGTAGATGTTATTCTAAATGGTACTAGCCTTGTTTCTTCTTTTATGCATTCTCCACTTACCTATGCACAAATAGTTATGGGCTGACCTACTTGTACTACCCCTCCCATGGTTCCACCCATTGTTGATAATGATGTTAATGTTCCCTCTCTTTCTTCTCAACAAGGTGCTTTTGAATTGAATATTGTGCCCCAAAATACATATCTTTCTTCCTCTCCTAATTGTGTGCAACATAGTAATGCTAGTACTCATACTTCTTCTCATGATGTGTTAGAATCTACAAAGGTTAATGATGCATGTGTTTCTACTCTTGATACTCAAAAATATAGTGTACATAGTGATGATCATAAAGATAGTGTGCATGTTGATTGTATTCCTTATTCTAATGGGCTTGTTGATAAAAGTGTGCAAACTTCTATTTCTCTTGATCCTTCTCATAGTATTCCTAACCCTAGTTCTCCATTAGCTGATCCTAGATTACTTTCCAACCAAATAGTGTACCTATGGCTACTCATAATGGACGAAGATACAACCACTTAATGAACCTCTTAATGTTTATGTCATTCCTCCACAAGAAGTCCTTTCTCTTATGCATGTTTTAGGTGATTTACAAAATAATATTCATACTCTTACTCTTGAGAGTAGGGAATATTATGCTAGTTGTGATAATAACTTTCTTCATGGCAATCTTATTCCTAAGAAGATCTACAACTCACCTTTTCCTAAGGGTTTTACCATGCCTACTTTTACACTCTTTAATGGAACGGGTAATCCTTACATGCATCTTAAGGATTTTAGGTTAGCTATGGCTTCACATTCTAATGATAGATTACTTCTAAAAGCATTCCCTAGTAGTCTTATTGATATTGCTTCACATTGGTTTCATCATTTTCCTAGTGGATCTATTAGTACTTATCTTGATATGGAAGAAACATTTCTTAGATGTTTTATTTCTAACAATGGTCCTAAAGTTACATTTGAACATTTACCTTCTTTACATCAAGGAAAGAATGAACATGTTACTGATTATATTTTACATTTTAAATTTTGCATGTATCATTTACTTTATCAGCCTATTGATTTAGAAATGCAATATATCTTTTTTTGTGGCTTGATTTTTCCTCTAAAAGAAAAGTTATTGTATGACACATGTGAATCCTTTACAATTCTTTGTCTTAAATTTATTCACTTAGAACAATAGATGCTTAATGTACATTCTTTGCACATGCTTCTAGCTCTTCTACTACTCCTCCACCTACTACATCTTCTATTCCTCCTATTGCACCACCTTCACATTCCCCATCTCCACATAGACATGCTCATAGTAATTCATCCCATTTTCATTCACCTCCACGTAGACCTCCACCACGCTTTACTCCCCCTCATAAGTGTGAGCCATTATAATTTTCACATTTTTCTAGGCCTCATGATATCTTACACACTTTGATTGATGAGAAATTGATTTGGTTACCTTCTAATGAGCATCATCCTCCTCATCGGTTATGATGGAATCATAACCAACCATTTTGTAATTTTCATAGGATTAATGGACATAGAGAAAATGATTGTTATGCACTTCATAATAGGCTTAAGTTGTTTGAGGACAAGGGTGTCATTAATTTTCTGTGCACACCTATTATGATCAATCCCATTCTCTTGTGTCCACGATGACACCAAACATCAAAATCTATTACTTTGACTACCTCTTCATCCTCCTAAGGTTATTTTTTCTATTCCTCCATCAGCTTTGACTACGCATGAGATGAACACTCCACTTATTATTCAACCCAAGGATAAATGGGTCCTGGAGGATCACCACTTTCCACTACATGATTCACATATTCCTAGTGTTTCTATGATCACTTCAGATCTTATCATTCATGGCACTTATGCTCATGATACTACATTAACATCACTTGAGCCATATGTGTGTAGTCGTCACCTTATTTTTAGATAGATATTATATACTCTTCATTACTATATGATTCCATGTCTATTATATACACATATTTTCCATCATTTCTTTTATGTCTCTATACTTTCAAGTCATACGGTCAATCCTTCTCTAGTCATCATCACCATTGTTATTATTTATGGTATATGAGCACAATTCAAATCAATACCACTATCATACTACATTTATCATCACTATACTGTAATCATCATCATACTACTATCATCACTATGATATCATCATGTATAATCTACTTTATGACATCATCATAAAGAAAAATATATAACAATCCACAATAGTGAAACTCAAAAAATGTCATACAATCAAATCATCCAAAGCTCACACTAAGTACAATCATCATTTCATACACAAAAAATGAGCTCATTTACATATACATACATAATGATCTCATCATATATGTATATATATAATGTATATGTTAATATATAAAGCTAGGGGACCATTCCCACTACAAAATACATCATGCATCATCATCATTACTACTAGAGGCAACTATGGGAGCTCTCGAACTTGAGGCTTCACCACTCGATCTTCGTCTCTATGCTTGGGAGCATTTCTCCTCTAACTGAGTCAGTAATGAATGTTGTCTTGACCACCACCTCTACATACCAACCCTAGAGCTCTACATATCACTTAAACATATCCTACACTAGGGATCCTCCTCCCATGGCCTCCTTACATGAGCTATCTCAACTCTTGTCTCATCATGCTCTGATTGCAATACCACACATGTGGTTACCACTACCTCCACGGGATCAAAGAGATGACATGCTCACCCATTATGTGATCAACCCTCTCTAATAATCCCCCTCCAACAAGGAAATATGGGGTACATGTTGTGGGTAAACATGTGTACTGATGTGTCCATAATCATGCTCCAATACTCATCACCTACAAGATATTACACGATGATCATATTAGCACATGCATCATTATGATATATACAAATACAAATCATATTATGACAATACTTACATTGTGTTACAACTACCGCTACCATGTCATCCTCAGGGAAGGTCCCTAGTATTGTTACTCCCTCCCCCTCCTCCTCTATGGGCCCACTTGGTGACCCTCCTGTGACATCTACCACCACTAGAAATAATAGCACCCATCAATGCTCGGCCTCACCACTAAGTATAGGTTGGTGTGCACCCCACATCATCCACCTAGATAGGCACTATATCAGGGATCAACCTCATCCGCATAGATGGTGGGAGTAACTGGAATTCTGTGGGGCACTAGTCTTTCTCCCACTATCCTCGCTGCATTCAGTGATCACTGCCATATGTATGGCTCAAGGGGCACATCCTGAGATCTATCTCAAACTGACAAGAAACCCACTCAAGACTTGCATTACTCAGCCAAAATCCTGGAAATATATCCTCCAACCACATTGGTTAGTTGATATATATAATGCATCTTTAACATGGTCCTCTGACCCACCCACCATAATCCTTATAAGGCCTCCATATAATCACACCTGTCCCCATCTGGTCTAGGATCAATATATAATCATAGTATTAAACCATCGAACTCCTCGAGCCAAACCCAGCTTGCTGAAAAGATCTTGAGTCATGCTCAATCCACTCATAGATGGCCCACTAAGGGGTCTCACCACCACAATATGCTCATATGCCCATATATGTAATAATTTGATCGCGCCAATACCACCTTCATGATCCTCATGTGTAAATGTATACATATATCTCATGTATAAATGTGTTAATATAAAATAACTTCCATGCATAATGGGTCCCATAATACTCAAATATCTATCACATATCTCATGCATATTATAATATATGGTTGCCTCACCTCCATCCATAACCACCAAAGAAGATAGAACCATTACGATGAATTTCGAAAAATCCAGAACCCCCAATCTCAATATATCATTCAAAGCCATTGTCGACACTGTATGGAAACAAGGGACCCTGTAAATTATCTCTTGACTGTTCTCATCAACCACCGTGCATCCCATGGTAGCATCACTTGTACCCACTCCCTACCAATGGAAATCATGACTATGATACACATCCTCTAGATTCATTGTCATCTCTTTGGTAAGGAGCCAAAAGGTGCATGTGTTGGCACACTATCTCTCATAAAATGTTGTGATTAAGTGCATATTATGGGGAACCTCCCCCAATCTAGTCACATGTCGTAGCCCAAAATGATCCAAAAATTCCCACTTCTCCTCTAATACCAATCCAAACAGAGTGGTAAAATGTTTGAATGTATATCCTTTTACACAACACAAATAACACACAAATCCACACATTAGTTTATCATCTAAGAAAAATTTACCTGCAAGCAGTACCCCATAAATTTACACATGCAAGACATAATCATATAGTTGTAAGGCCACTATCACCCAGTACTAGATGGTAGCATTCGTAATAGGATGATACTGTTCAAAAGACAAAATCACCTCCATCGGCCTTGTCCAGGTCAGAAATGCCAAAATTTTCAAACAATGAAAAATGGCATAAAATGCCAATAACTCCTGCACTATGGCATATTATAGCCTCACAAAGCACCACTTACTAACTGACCTATCATCTGCATCACTATAGCCTCCATGACCCACTCAAATGTCATCGAGATACACTTTTGTACAAATGACATGGTTGCAACCCACAACACAAGTTGTTATTGACTCGATTTACAAATCAAAGTACTATTCACTTTTTCTTATTTACTATATATAGTACTTACTATTAGTGACTTAATTCCAAAGTTCCTATAGCTCCTCCTATGAAACTTAATATGCTGACACATTTTGGTCCATATATTGGGCCTTTCATCCTTTTTTGGTACCATCAGTGGTGTTAGAATCATATTTTCCATATATACAACATTGTGTATTTACTTATACACATATCTATAGTTCACTACATAATTTTAATGTGACTCTCTCATAGTTATATATCCTCATATACACATCTTTGATTCATATCCAACTCATCTTCCTATTTTCTCTCTGCTCATGGTTTGACGATTCTCCTCTCACCCTTTTTCCAAAAGCGGGGAACATTCAGGGTCATCCTATCACCCCTCTTGGTGTAAACCAAACAAATTTTCACTTTAACACATGTAATCAAACTGTATACCACTATATAGCAGAAAAATCAAATCCTTCAAAGTCATCACTCAAAACTGTAAGTATCAATCCATTCCAAACATGATACTAGTTTTGATTCTCTATTACTACAAAATCCATGCTTAAATAACCTATTTTGAGGGTAATTCAATTTTCTAAAGTAAAATCAAATCAATCAAATTCAATCAAATATTACTATTCAATTGATATACATTGTTTCCAATTTTATTTCAATGATATCATCTTTTCTCACTGATGACCTAACTTGGGAGCCAATACATGATATTTATTCAATTTTTTTTCTAGAACAATTTACACCCTTATGACATAAAGTGGAGGAAGTGAGATGTCATTTCCTCTTCCTATCCACTTTAAGGGGTTTTTTGTGACTAGTAGGCAAGGTAACAATTAGTTCATTTCCATCTGCAACTATAGAACCTCTTTTGGGGAAGTGTCATGGACAGAGGGAAAAGATGACTACTCTACCAACACTCTTCCTCTAGGATCAAAATTCCCAAATCCTAAGAGTATTCACATTGTTTTGGGAATTGATCACTGTACAAAAGAAAATCAACATGTGACCTTCTTTCCACCCGACTTTTTTTGGTCATGCCGAGACAGTCGGTGTAGAATGGAAATGGATGTGAGTGTGGTAACGATGAACAAGATAATGAGGAAAGCTTATATCTTTAACATGCAATATCTATATCTACGAGTCTAAGGAAAAGAAATCCATCCTAAGATGAAGTGGTGTAATGGAATGGTCGGATATAATAGCTACTCGAAGGCTCCAGTCGATATCGAGCTCTGTCGATATTATGTCCACTAGTTTTGGAACATGTAGAAAGTGACTTGCAGATGCCTCGTATAGATTTCTAGATGAGGTCATAGAAGTGAGAACAAGAGGTGTAATGAAACCACAGGGTCTATGGAAGGTTTTTTGGTCTATTTCAGAAAGCATTAGTTTGATTGGTTGTTATGTTCAATACTGAAAGTTGTGTAATGATGTCAGGTGGAAGTGGTGATGATCTAAATACCAATACATGTAAACCAGTGTCGATGTTTAATTGGTCAGTAGGCCTGTTGGGTTTTGGGACTTGAGGATCACAAGCGTGAACTTATGGAGGCTATGGTCTTTATATGGTCATGAGCGCAATCAAGCCCTATTTCTAGGAGCAGTCCAATAATCGTAGGCTTGATCAGATGCAATGTTTAATGTGTTTAATTGTTCTATCTTCTCATAATACCTAGCAGGTGTGCGTAAAACTAACAAGTGTAAACCTGTATCAATGTTGGTCAATAAATCTGACCCGTTGGGTTGTGGGACCAATGGATTACAACTAAATGTTTTCTCTTATTATGGACCTTTGATGGTCATGCGGAATGAATTGAATTGATTTTGATAAATCAAACTAACTATCAAAGGAAATTTAATCTATGTTTTTAGTATTTTCACATTATATCTGAACAAAACAATGGAAGTAAACTAATCTAATTAAAGTAAATAATTTTGATCTTTTTTGTTTTTTTAAGCAATGCTTCTAATCTAATAAACAAAATTAAATACGAGTAATCATCTAGTTGTAGTTAATTACTTGTGTAAGTATGTGAATCTAGATCTAAAACAACTGAAATAATTTAATCAAAACCCTTTAAACCCTACCTCAGAGGTAGAGAACAAATCATAACCCTAGAAGAGCTATTGTTCCCCACTACTTCCCCAATAATGTCAAAGAGCAAGCTTTCTAATGATTTGGTCTGTTTGTGATTGCTTAATTAATTGAAATGAATAATTTTTCTACTCTATTTGATATGTATTTGAAATGAATAACTCAAAATCGATAACTTGACAAATGAAGCAAACAAATAAATAATTCCAACCTGGATAAGCAAGAGCTTTGGCAAATCTAGTTGTATTTGTGTTTTTCCCCTCAGTTTATCCCTTTCTTTCTCTTTGTGTCCATATGAGTCCAAGGAATTGGGAATGAAAAGGAAGTAGTAGGAGAAGGTGCTTGAGAAATGGAAGCTTGAAAGAAATCTAGTTGTAATAATGAGGCCAACATATGCCCGTTAAATGTATAATAAATTATCTCATCTTACTCTCCTTTTTATTAAGTTTGACTGCATTTTGTGACTTTTGTTTGATATGATATAAGTTGGGATGTAATTATCTATCTTTTGTTGATTATGATTCTAACGTTTAAAAGCTTTGTAATTCCTAACAAAGTGTTTTGGAATTCAGTTTTGTAATAAAGCAGGTCGCAATCAAGTGAAAGAATGAAGTATGAAACGGTCAGCATGTTTTTGAAAGTATTTGTTTCGATACAACTTAGTTTTGAAACTTCCAAGCTAGTTCCAAAACTACATTACACAGTCACAAGCTTTATCACCTAGTTCCGGAACTTTCGAACTTAGTTCTAGAACTCTAGTATTTAGTTCCAGAATTATCAGAATTAGTTCCAGAACTCCTACAGATAGCTTCGGAACTCTCTCGATTAGGCCTGGAATGATTTCCTTTAGTTCCAGAACTCTTCTAAATTTCTAAAACTGATAAGAATCTATTCTAAATGGCCATTGATTTGTTAAATCAATGATCCTATCAATCAGGAGCAGATTAGAAGACTTTTGACTCTCCATACTTGCAGATCCAGGATAATTATCACACAGTTGTATGTCTAGCCATGTTCTAATTCAGCATCTATTCTAGGCATGATTTAGTTCCATCGTATCAGTGGAGTAGTTACGGCCATAAATACACCCCTGGAAGAAGTATATATATACATACCTGCAGATAGATTATATATAGGATATAGATATAGAATAGAAAGATAGATATAGATTTATATACACAGATCCAGTACATTTTTGTAATGCAAAACAATTTATCAATAAAATAGCCATTTCTGTTTTGAGAGAAAATTAAGGTGTCCAATCCTATTTCGAGGTGGAGCAAGGGCCCACTCCTCCAAGAACCAGGATCCTTGTTTTTGTTGGTATTTATATTTTTAGAGCAAATAGTTTAGATCTGTTAATTTTGTGTCGCTTTCAAATTCCTTAAGTTAAAATCTATTGTAGACTTGTCCCTACAGGTTTTCTAGATTAAGTTCTTAATTCTTTGCAATTGTTTTTCAAGCATTCTCAATTGTGCGTTTATTTCTATGTGTTTATTTTCAGCAATTCCTTTCTGCAAAGTGTGTTTATTTCTAGCAATTCATTTATGTAAAGTGTGTTCACCTCCAACATGTTTTCATAGTTCGATTCCAAAAAGGTTTTTAACTAAGAAAGTCCTTAAGACATTGAAAAGATCCCCCACAAAATACAAAATACCTACAATCAATTACTAGATCACTAAAAATTTTCTTATTGCATATAGCTTTAGACACACCCCTGGTTTGAATATGGCATCAACATAAAGTTGATTAAATGAAGGGAATAACGACACCCATCATGCAATGCAAGTGGAAGAGAGATAACACAAGTGAACAGAGCTTGGCTATGCAACTTCCAATAGGATTGTTACAGCAATACTATGCAAGATACACAAAATTCTCAGGCCTTTTGCTTGAATAAAAGCATGGAATATGTAAGAATTGACTGGGATGTGCCTTCATGCACAAGACAGCCTTTGAGTGCCAAATCATTAGATGAAGAGGCAGTTCAAACTAATTAAATATATTTTAAAATAAAAGAGGGAAGGAATACCAAGCAATCGGGACTATTTTTAGGCAATTTGGTTCATAAATGCGGCCTAGAAGTCAAGTTAAGTGAAATCATGCGTGTTAAAATCACGCATGTAGAATTCTGGAAAAAGTGTGCAGGACTGCTGCCCTGCCTGGGTAGTGGTTTCAGAACCGCTACCTAAGCAAGGTGGCAGTCCTAGCACTAAAGGCCAAAACATGCACAGAATGAAGTGGGAAGCTGGAAGAAAGCATGGAAAAGCTAAGGATGTCTAGGCTACAAATATATAATGTGAATGGGTTTAGGAACTCAAACACTTTTTGAAAGGACATGAATCATCATTAGGGACTTTTGTAACCATTTTCCAACAATTTAGCACATGATATTTTTGGTGTGTACATATTTCCCCCTCGGAGAAGTGTCTTAGCCATGAAAATTTGTAAAGCATAGATTCCAAGTATGGTGTTCCCGAAATGGGGAGTTAGAAGATATGCCTGACACGCTTGTGTGTTGTAATTTCACCGTCCAAACTCCCACTAACTACAAGATAAAAAGAAGAATACTCAAGTGCAGATAGATAAAATATCAAAAAAAAACACTTAAAGCAACAAGAGGACTTACCATTTGTGTGGGGATATAGAAATATACCTTTGTCAGCGCTTCAACCCTGCAAACATATGCGCTCAAATTGAAGTTATAACAACATATATATAAACAAAAACTCATTTTCAAATTCATTTGTGCATATCGACTTGGTGGATTTTGAGCTATGGGCCCACGTTGACCATTTTCATTGAAATAATAGTCAATATGTTCATTGCGAGATAGTGATCATGCCTCCACAAGAAGGAGATCGACCAACATGGTCTCAGGTTAGTTTACCTCACTTGTGTGTTTTTAAACTTAAAATGTCAAAATGTAAAAATATTTGCCTAGGGGGGATCATTTTTGAAATTTCTTGTTTTAAATGAGTCCCTAGGGGGGTGCCTACAGGGTAGTCTTTTATTTCATTAAAAAATGTTTGTTTTACATTTTTGAGAATTTTTAGCGTAACAAAGTCATACGATGAATCGTTTCAAAACTTACGCCCTACACTGGGTGGTTGTTCTGAACAAAATGACCAAAAATTCATGATAACCTAATTTTTTTTGGATTTTTAATGTTTTTTTATGTTTTTAATGAGCTTCTTTCTTGAAATATGTCATTAACTTGCTCTTTTTCTATGTTTTGGTAGATGTAGAAAAAGGAAGAGTATATTTGTTGGAGTTGCAAGAGGGAGTGTGACTGGATCCCAATGATATTGGATCAACTGACTCAGGATGAGACCGATACTCTTCAGAGAGCTGGCATATGGAGGATTGCATGGGTGCCCCATGTTACTCCTATTAGTTGCATACTATGTGACATTTTCTCTTATTGGGATGTAGGCCGGAATACCTTCGAGTTGTCAGGTGCTAGGGGTGAGTGGAAAATCACCCTAGAGGTTGTGTACCAAATTCTTGGGGTTCTAATACTGGGCAGACAGTTGACTTTAGAGAAAGCAGAATCCAAAGCCACTATGACTCTATGGGCCGCTTATTTCAGGATTTCATGGTTTCCTTTGGTTTGAAGAAGGGGATTAAGGTCTGATCCATTCCTATTGCTCCCATCCCTACTATCTGCAAGGCCATCATGGGTATCTTGGCCTCACGATTGATCAGAGACAAGGGAGCTAATACACTACTTTATTGTTGGGCTCCCATCATTACGTAGATTAAGGCACATGGTTGTATCTATGTCTAGGGAGTAAATATACTTAGCAGTACTTATCATGACCTATATGGTGTTTTCAGATTATAGGGGTAGTCTTTGAGCCACCCCACATTGGTTATGAGCTGGCTATACGAGTGGATTTTCCCCTATGAGAGGGGAGTGCCAATATAGGACCCAAGGGCTATCAGATGGATAGTGATGATAGTTCTCAAAGTGCCACATCACCCAGTGGCTTCTTTGACCATAGCATGCATGGTGGCCACCCCATACCAGGACATGACAGGGTTTTGGGGATAGGATGGGACCACTGTGTCATCTTGTTCCACTACTGGTTAGTTGATAAGATGGGGAAGCTTAAGACTCACCCGTTTGGTCGAGTTCCTCAGCAATTTGGCCTTCCTTACATTGATTTGTTTCCCTCAGTGGCACTTATGTATAGGACTATGAAGGAGGCCCAAAAGGGGCCTCGTGGAGATCCAGGTTGGACAGTAGTGGTTCCAGGAGTGCTTATCACAGTTAGGCAAGTTGTTCATTCCTGATGGGTAGCTGGTTCCACTCTTACACCCTTACTCCTAGTTGAGGCCACACCTGCTCACAGTGGAGAGGAGGAGGAGCCCATAGATAGACTCTGACTCTTAGGATTAAATGGGGGATGAGACCATAGAGGATTCAACTGGAGAGGAGATCGGTGGACAGGAGATTGCGGAGAGGATACTGATGATGAGAGGTTGGGTAGTGAGGTTGGCGGGGCAGCTCACATGGAGGAGAGTGATCCTGAGTGGAATGATACCCAATATGTCCCAAGAGCATAGTGGGAGGAGGCAATCATAGAGGAGGAGACACTTATCTCCAAGGGACCACTTCCTTAAGATGGAGAGGACGATGATGAGTCTATGATGGGACAGCGTCTTGCCTCTAGTTTTGGGGATGCCCTATAGCCATCAGCAACAGCATCATCAGCCACTTACCCTACATGGATGCCTAGAGATCCAAGTATTTTGATCATCTTCTCTTGACCTTTTTAGTCGGAAATGTTAGTTGTTATTTCTTTTTGTTTTGTTTTTGTAACTTTCTAACTCATCGTTTCTTCTTTATTTTTGTTTGCAACAACTACACAAGAGTGGCGAGAGCTTATTCGATGAGTGTACATGGAAACCTTATTGATCCCTTTGGGGAAGACCCAAACTAAACTGACTGAGGATACAGGATAACCACTTGTAGTTAGCAGACACACTGATGTGTTTGCACCCATCTGGAGGGCAGCGGAGGTTATGACTTCTCTCTATACTTAGGTGACTACATATGCGATAGTTGAGCATTTGATGAGGTAGATTCACTCTCGTAGTGAGACCACATCCAATGGCCACCACCACGAGCACTCCCACCATTCCATGCATTCTCGTCGTCATAGCCACAGTAGGAGCCTTGGATGCAGTCGTACACCATCTCAGGGATCCCATAGGGATTTATAGGCCAATGGGCCTTTTATTTCTTGGTTGTTATTTTTTCGGGCATTTATGATTTTTTATATATTTCAGGCTCATTGTGAGCATTTTGACCATGCCTAGCATGTGATGGCATTGTATACAAACTTGATTTATTATGATGTATATAAACTCTTATTTTTGGTTCAGTAATTCATTGTATCTGAGTTGACTTCCTCTTGGCTCACTTCACATGTGTACTCTAGATGTTTAGAAAATGCATTTTTATATGCTTTTTAGAATGTATGCAGTGGATATGAATGCTAACAGAATGATTTCTTTTTTTTGTAATGTTGATATATGATAATGTAATCACATTGTAATGTTGAACTTTAGTTTCTCTAAGCAACTTTTGGTACTTTTTCTTGTTTTGGCAAAATGTGGTGAAAGAGTGATATGATAAGTGAAAGAACTGGCCCCGCTCCTAACTCCACGTAACTAGTAATATGTGACGGCTCAACACCAAAATCCATGAGGGGCACAAGTTATAGAAATTTGTTTAATGGTAATGATGAGAGAAGGACAAGGATTCGACAAAAACCAAATTGAGACCCTACAACCTCATTCTATTCAAGTTTGATTCATAGTTTTAAATGTGAATTGCTTTCTAGTTTATCTAGACTTACATCCATAGATGGCCACTTAGTTAGCAAAATATGGTTTTGAGGTTTAAAACTCTTTTGGAATTTTGGACATCTAACTCACTTTGTTTCGATTTATGATTTCACAACATTTGAATGAACTGTTTCTAACTTTCAAATTTGTCAAAGAGAACCCCTACACCTTGCCCCATACTACCAATGGGAAGTATGGGCTCATCACCATAGACAAGGCATAGGTGAGTAAGGGCACTTCTCTCATTTCCCAACACTAGATCACTAGTAAGAGACGCAGGCTCAACACCAATGGTTGGTAGGACAAAGAAATGTGTAAAATAAAAAAATTCTATGGATAAGCATTTGACTTATTTATATAGGTAAAATTCCTAGAATGTTCTTATTTCCAAAGAGATGTATATGGGATAGATACGAAACCATGAAGCTTCTAGAACAGACTATAGGAAAAGACACCTAATCTAGAAGAAACTTGTTGGGCCCCTAGAATGTTGGCTAAGTACAAAAAGTGTGTATGCACGTAGGTCCTAGTTAAGGAAAGGCGTGTAAGGACAAAGCACGCAGAGAAGGGTTTAAGGAAGCCCGTGGCACACGTGACATGCGTGGACAGAACCAAGGGTTCGAGACTTAGTCAAATTGGGAATTCGGGAAGAACACGTGAAAAGCATGACCCAACTATGCATGTGGATAAGGTGTCAGCCTGGCGACAGGTTGGCCCAGGAAGGAGCATGCCTGCGGTAGAAGCTTCTAGAAGCACATCATGGTATAAAGTGGAAAGCTCAGGCCTAGAGGAGCATGCTCGCATGGAGGACCACATTCAGACACTTGGCATCGGATCTGAGGGTGTTGGAGGATGAGTTGGTAGCCCAGAGAAGGCTATAAATACTAAGCACCTGCAGAGTAAAAGAAAGAGGAGAACAAGAGAATGGGCGGAGCTCTGCAGAAATACTGCAAGAACTCTGTTAGTGGGTAATTGCACTTGGGAAAGGATGTATTGGGTATGGGGATTGTAATTTTTATTTTTGTTAGCCTAGCTACATTATTCTAGTTGTAATGCATGACTGCGGTCTGCTTCTCTGTGACATTCTGTAAATGGCTCCATGGATGTAATGAGGTTACCAGTTTATATATATGAATATCAATGGTTCTGATATATACATCTTTTTCATAGGTTCTCTTTCATTTATGTTTATGCTAGGTATGGATGTTTATATACTTCTTTCTGTTATGATACAAGTCATATAGTCTATGAAGTACTATCTGTCTGAGAATGGCTGCAAGGATCTAGAGGCCATTCTGAGCTCTATGGTTCTTGTATGTCTTAAATCCTCTTTAAATCTCTTAGACACAAATCATAGATGATGTTTCCCACTTAACTCACATAAAAGAGAGACTCGGTACCCACATGCGTGCCTCGGGTGAGTGCCCAACATCCGCTGGGTGATAGGTCAGTGCGCATGGGGTTCCTTTCTTTTGTGATAGGGGTAAAAATGACTACATCTTGGTTCCGTTGCTGGGACCTCTTTTCGAAAGTTGTAGTGGGAAATAACATACATCATGATTTGTGTAGTGAGTAATGACCAGAGTGGTTAACATTGGAAAGTGTTGAATCATGGTTCAAGAGCACAGAGGATGAATTTTCTCAGAGATTCAACACTGGACCTGAGTTTGATGCATGTAGATGGGTAGAAGAGAACCTCTACCATGATCTGTATGAAACTTTTTTATGCTGCTTCCCAGTGGAACTATATGAATGGCTCTCAGCCTATGTGTCTAGATCAAGTTGGCATTATGGATCACGTGTGTGGACCCAAGAAGAATACCAGAGGCTGCAGGATGTAGATCTGACATGGACCTGTGCTGTGGATCATTGGTGGAAAGGAGTACTGGCTAGCTACACTCTGGAGTACGCCATTTCCACATATTCTTGTCCAGAGGTTGCTGAGTTTGAGTTTCTGAGGGAGCCCAGAGGATCATTTTTACATGTTGTCCCTTTGGCTATGAAAATCTTGATGGTTACCATGAGTTTAGAGGCATTCCTAATGGCTGGCTAAACCATTCTGAGCATTGGGCGAGGAAGCTAGAGTGGAGGAAGATGACAGATGTTGCGAATGGAGAAAGAAAGGGAGGAGAGATGACTCAAGTATGGTGAAGCGCGTGAAAGGGAGATTGCTAGACAACGCGAGGTTGTAGGTGTGATGGATGTATGGCAACAGACATGTGCGGGAGGGATTTGAGGTTCATGTAGAGGACGTGGAACCTAAGTAGTCTGTGTGACCCCATCTTGGCAAGCGCATAAGAGAGACCCCTTCGGCTTCTGATGAGAGTTTTGTCACATGGAGAAAGAAGAACCGTTGGCTGCACATCTGAGCCCACCTAGTGACCGAACCCTGGTGCTTGGTTTTCCAGATCAGGGGGAAAATATTACTAGTCCAGTTGGTTACATTGGAGGTGATCGGTCTACACCCAGGAGGTATAATTTCTCGTTCGGGCCTTCTATGGCTGCAAACACCAACCCAGTGTTAGGATTTTTTGGGTCAAGGTATAGACACACAAGCTTTTGGTCTCACATCTGGGAGTGGCATGGGGTATACTATTGGTAGTGGGGCATTGTCATAGACCATAGGCACGCAGCTCAGTGGAATTGTGGGGACCCTTGGCACGACCACTATAGGACCTGGTGGGTCTAGTGGATCTGGTGGTTCAGGAGGAATAGGAGCTGGTGGCTCTGGTGGCTCTGGTGGCTCTGGTAGCTCTGGTGGCTCTGGTGGATCTGGTGGTTCAGGACCTGGTGGACCTAGTGGATCAGGCAGTGGAGGAAACATAGGTAGAAACCAAGGCTCTAGCTCAAGAGGATTCGGGCCCCAACCACCCCCACAAGTTTTCTTTGAAATGTCTCTACATTTGCCCAATTATAGAGGTATTGAGGATGCTACGGAACATGTTCACAAGTGTGAACTACTATGGCACACAAAGGGTATCACAACCCCAGAATGGAAGGCTAGTCAGTTTGTAACCACATTGCAAGGGTGCGCGCATAGCTGGTATAGGAAATATGACCCTCATCAAATAGTGGTGGACTATACTGCTTTAAAGAATGCATTCTTGGTAGAATTCCACATTCCTAATTTGAACAGAAGAGCATCAGTGCTTTGAAGGAGATTCAACAAGGAATGGCAGAGAGTGTGTGGGAGTATGATGCACACTTTAAAAATCTCTTGTCTAAGTTTTCATATGATATTCACCCTTCACAGCATGCTCAGTGGTTTGTTGGAGGATTGATCACACCCTTTAGAAGGGCCTTATCTCATAAAAATTTTATAGACCCACGCGAGGCATTGGAAGCTGCTCTGTGCACCGAGGCTATTGGTAGTGTTGATACTAGCGTTAGCCCATTCCTGGAGGCTTAGATTGTTGCTATGGCCAAGTAGCTGGAAAAGTTGTCTGCGAACTCAGCCCATGAGACTTGCAGTGGTTTATGGTGCATAGATTATGAAGTAGAGGGGCACGTTAAGGATAATTTCCCCTGGAGGATAGTACACGTTGTGGCTAGTAGACTGTGAAATTTGTCATGGGGACCATGATGCAAGTAGGTGCCCCTTATTACACATGTGCAATCCAGAAGAATGTGTCTTGTTATTGCAAGATCTACACCTCTACAACCCATGATACTAAGGACTGTAGGCTCATTGATCAGATCCATGAGGCCATTGATCATGGGGTGCACCAGACCAGTGTTGCCAGTAGTTCCAAGGGTGATGATCGCCGTTATGAGGAGCACATAGATGGAGGCACGCAAGAAGGGGTTTTCGCGGAGGATTCCATGGTCATGGTAACCACAGGAGGAGGAAGGATTGAGTTCCCGTGTGGAACCTATTTCAATTGTGGGTCTACAGAGCATTACAAATGAGAATGCCCAGACCTGTTGCAGTGCTCATGGTGTGGAAAGAAGCACAAGTATGAGGAGTGCCCGGAGTTGTTTGAGCACATGAATCAGTAACACCGGAAAGACAAGGGCTCTATAATGGTCAGTATTAAGAAGGAAGACACACATAGTGGATGCCTCAGGTAACATGGGATGCAGGTTTGGAGCCTGTCTTGGTAACAACAAGGGCAGAAGCCACACACAAGAGAGATACCAAGGTAGAAGAACCTGGTTTCAAGGGAGGAAGTAGTTCATGGAAAGTACCCAGACCCTGCACATCAAAAGGAGGTATATCAAGACACCATGGATGTCATTCAGAGTTTACAAGGGGAAATCCAGTGTCTAAAGGAGTAATCTAGGAGGGAGGAACAAGGGAGGAGAGTCGAGGTGCCAAAGGATGACCTGGATGAGGTCAAGGAGGTGTGTAAAATGCTAAGGCAAGAGAATATCATTCCCTTGCTAGGATCATGGTTGAGAGAGAAGGTACCATGCACGCAGAGGAGAGTGCACGAGAGGAAGGTCTTGCATGTAAACCTTCCCCCTCACAGCCTTGACTATGACAAGGAGATCACATTGAATGCAGTTGTAGATGGATGGCTCCTTAGTAATATCCTCATTGACACAGGTGCGGAGGTTAATGTTCTAACTTTGGATGCATGGCATCAGATGGGAAGACCTGCATTACAGCCATCTTTGAATGTGTTGTATATGGAAAACAAGACTAAGGAAATTCCCATCGGTGTCTTAAAGGATGCAGCTATCACTATCCAGGGAGCTAAGTTTACTGGAGACTTCTGAAGTCTTGGCGCTCACCGAGGCAGACAATTTTCCAGCACTCCTTGGGTGCCCATGGTGTTACAAGAACAATGCAGACCTTTGGTTCAATAAAGGGTACATCATCTTTGAAAATAAGGAGGAGTGGGTCATTATACCCCTAGTTGATGGGAAGTTGATGCCCTATACTGAACCCCTGGGAGAAGAAGTTCTAGACAGGATATATGTGTGCTCAATCAGGGACCTAGAGATAATACATCCTACCAATGGAGTTATCCAGTTTGAAGATGCTCAGTCAGAAAGTGATACCACCAATCTAGCATGTGAAAATTGGGTGCATGGAACTTATGAATTGATGGGATAGTAGTTGAGAGGGTTGGTGACCAAGGTGATAAAGGTGCGCACAGTCTGGCACCTAGGAGGAAAGGAGCTGCCTAAGTATTCAGGAGGAGCCTTCCTGTGAGATCTTTTTGTGGGAGATGGAAGCTCAGTGGAAGAATGAGAAGGAATGGAGGGGGATGTTAAGTTATTTCCTACTTGGTCACAGCGGCATAGTGGTGGGCTACCCATTAGGAGAGCCTTTTGGAATGGCACGAGGTAAGAATTGCTCTCTCTATCAGATTCTCTAGGAGCAACGTACCCACCACCATCAAGGACTACCATGGGAAGGATCCCACCTCTTTCCATATCCAGGAGTGTGAGAGGATTTGGAGAGAAGGCATGGAAGCTTTGTCCACCATCCCTCTGGGTGCACAAGTTGTATTCTACACTGCAGGGTTGTGCACAGCGCGCATGGTACATTCATTCAGAGACACACCGCCAGACAAGGAATTGGAAAGAGCTCATGGCTAACCTCATTCAAACCTTTGAGTATCAAAGTACCAAGCCATCCAGTTGATAAGGCCTTGTAGGGTATCAAGCACCTTACCATGGGGGATAGTGCCATGGTGGAGGATAGGCTATTGGAGTTACTAGGTGGACCAGGTTTGGAGGCACGCTTTGAAGAGGAAGTAGAGGAAACAAAAGAGTTATAGCTTGAGCACGTGCATGTTTGGAAAAGGAGAAAGGGAAGTTGGTGTATGTGATTGATGGAGAGGAAGTGGAAATCTTGGATGTTAGCCATTCTGTAGGGACACACGAGGTGGTGGATAGTGTTGATACTCGCATGCATGCACCTACCATGAGCCCTTAAAGACAAAGAAGGTTAACATCGGTTCAGGAGAAGAACCTAAGGAAGCTATTATTGGAGATTACTGGTTAGAGAAGGAAGTCTCTAAGATCATTGATCTGTTGCGTGAATTTGAGGATTTATTCCCACGCGGGTACCATGAGCTCAAAGGCGTTCACCATTCCTTGGGGGAGATGAAGATAAAGTTGAAGGATGGTGCACACCTCGAGTCAGGAAGAGACCCTACCAGATGAATCCCAATTTGTGCGTAAAGGTTAAGGAGGAGATAGAAAAAATGATAGCTTTTGGGATCATTGAAGTAGTGGAGGAATCAGAATGGATAAGTCTGATGGTAATCAGCATCAAGAAGGATGGGTGGATTAGGATCTGCGTGGATTATAGGGAGCTGAACATAGTTTGTGTCATTGATCCTTTTCCAACCCCCTTCACTGAAGAAATTTTGGAAGGAGTCAACTGGTGTGAAATCTATTCCTTTACGGATGGATTTTTGAGGTACCACCAAGTCTGGATTGCAAAGGAAGACCAGGAGAAGACAACTTTTCACCACTGAGTGGGGAATTTTTGCATATATGGTCATGCCCTTTGGGTTGAAGAATGTGCCTATTATTTTTTCACGCATAGTGGTGCAAGCATTCCAAGACTTCATCCATAAGTTTCTTCAGGTCTATTTGGATGATTGGACAGTGTATGGTCTAGTAAAAGACCATTGTGACAATTTGAGGTTAATGTTTGAGAGGTGTAGGCAGTTGAGGATATCCCTCAATATTAAGAAGTGTGTATTTGCTACACCCTTTGGGACATTTATTGGGGCATATCATATGTAAGGAGGGCTTGCTGGTAGATCCCACTAAAGTTGCAGTTATTGTGGGGTTAGGGGAGCCTACTAGCCATAGTGCAGTGCATGGATTCCTTGGGCATATGGGTTATTATAGGAAATTCATCAAGGGGTATGCCAAGATCACCACGCCTTTAGAGGAGCTACTCAGACATAAAAGTGCCTTCCATTGGGGAGAGGCGTAGCAAAGGGCATTTGATACATTAAAGGATAGGCTTGTCACTACACCTATATTACGTTTTCCCTCTTAGGACAAGCCCTTCCATGTCCATGTAGATGCCTCAGGAACCACTATTGGAGTAGTACTTGCACAGCCAGTGTGAAGGAATTGTTGATCATCCTCTATGTTTTGCAAGCAGGAAGTTGACACCAACAGAGTAGAATTACACAACGACTGAGTGTGAAGCATTGTCAATGATCTACGTGCTTTTCAAATTTAGGAAGTATCTACTGGTAACACCCTTTGTATTTTACACCGACCACATGGCATTAAAGTATTTGGTGAACAAGCCCGTTCTACAAGGGCATATGTCAGTGGGTATTGTTATTTCAAGAGTTTGAGTTCACCGTAGTAGTGAAGCCTGGGAAGAGAATTGTGGACCTGATCATCTGTCAAGAATTGATTCAGGGGAGGACATGTAGAGTATTGAGGAGACAATGCCAGATGCACAACTATTTAGGTTGCGGTGCACGTACGCCCTCAGATTTGGAGGAAATTGTGGTATTTTTAAAGGAAGGTGTGGCACTAGAAGGAATGAAGGCATTAGAGAAGAAGCAACTAGCCATACGCGTCATGCCCTACATGTTGATCAGTGGAGACTTGTACAAGTTGGGACATGATGAGGTGTTGTGCAGGTGTGTATTAGAGCATGAGCACCTCGCCATCATGGAGGAAGCACACAGAGGAAGTGTGGGTGGACATTATGTAGGTGATGCCACCACGCGTAAGATATTAATGGCAGGTTTGTGGTGGGAAACCCTGTACAAGGATTGTAAAGACTATTGTAAAGTGTGTGACCATTGTCAGTGCACATTGGCAAGCCAAGAAGGAGAGATGAAATGCCTTTGTGCCCTATCCCTAGCACGGAACCTTTTGAGAAGTGGGAAATAGACTTTGTAGGCCCTATTACACCAGCGACGCATAGGACTGGGTCACACTATGTCATCACTTGCATGGATTATCTGATAAGGTGGGATGAGGCAGCCCCAACTAAAGACTACACAGCAGCCACATCGGCAAGATTCTTGTGGGAGAACATTATCATGAGGTATGGATGTCCTTTGAGTTTAACCAATGATAGGGGTATGCATTTCTTGAATGAGACCGTGAGGATCCTATTAGCAGAATTCATGGTGGCTCATCACAAGACTACACCCTATCACCCATAAGAAAATGGAACCACGGAAGCATTCAACAAAATATTGAGTCATACCCTAACCAAAATTTGTGATGTCGGCAAGACAAGATTGGGATGACAAAGTATCAGCAGTGTTATGGGATTACATAGACAACTTATAAAAGGTTGAACAAAGCCACACCATTTCAGTTGGTGTTTGGCATGGAAGTTGTTCTACCAGTTGAATTCATGTTACCTTCTCTATGAATAACATGTGCAGGAGGGTTGGCTGATGAGCAAGTGCTGGAAGAGAGAATTGATAAGTTAATGAAGCTGGATGAGAGATGATCACTCACCAGGTGGAGCCAAACAATAGAGAAAGAAAAGCAGAAGGCTTGGCATGATCACCACATAAGAAACAAGAAGTTTGAGGTTGGGCAAGATGGTCTTACTTTATGATTCTAAATTTCTACGCCATCCTGGGAAGTTGAAAGTCCATTGGTTGGGTCCTTACACAATCTCATACATCCTTGATTTGGGTGCATGCCAGTTACAAGCGTTGGATGGGACGAAGTTTCCTGGACACTTCAATGGGAGTAGGCTAAAGCCCTACTATAAATAAGTCTTCTCAGTGTTTGTAAATAAGGTAGTTTTGCCAGTTAGTTTAGAATTTTCCTTTATGCATTTCTTTTCTTGTGTTTCCCTTTCATGTTGTTGTTTTGTTTTGCACCTTGGGCACCGGTAACCTTATTGCTACTTTTTGAGAATCTGTGAGTGCACAGAGGACCACACATCATTTTAGTGTGGGGTGGAGTAATGTGAAGGAGTGCATGGTTAAAGTACCAAGGACGTTGTGTTAAAAATCCCGGTTGAATGGCCCTATTAAAAGAGGTGTATGGAAAGAAAAGATGGAAAAAGGATGGTTGGTGTCAAGATAAAGCTACTTTCAGATCCCATGTAAAAAGGAGGAGAAAGCACATTAAGCAACACGAGGTAGGCTGAGAGAAAAAATTAGGATAGAAGAAGTGCCTTCAGATGTTGGGTATGCATGCACGTAAGAGTCTCCTATCAGGTTGGATTGGTTGCATGCCAGAAGGTTGGAGGTTTGTCCACATAGGTTGGGGCGTGTGAGTGAAAGTGCTGAAGACGAGCTTTGTTTGAAAAAGCCACATTAAATGTAAAAAGTATGGTGGTAGGTGAAGTAGCACTTAATGCTTAAAAAGGGAAAAAACTATAAATAAAGGGGTCGAGGCACTTCATTTTTCACTTTGCGTATAAGGAGAACGAAGCACTTTTTGCACCTTTGCAAACTAGGGCTTCCAAAAAACTGATCCGTGTGAAGAAAAATTTGGAGAGATTGAAGCATGGGTAACCAGTTCAGGTTTGTGAACCAGGAGGAAGGGATTTCACGGGCATAGGAAGAAGTTGTGAGAAGGCGTCGTCTTGTGAAGGGAGTATCCCAGTTAGGGTTTGAAGAACTAGGGCATGGGTTTAAGTAATTTTCTTCACAAGTTTGAGATCTAAGGTTGGAGAGACCAGAAGAATAGAGTAACACAGAGTGATTGAAGTGGGAAGAAGACCTAGATAATGGCACCCAAGAAACCAGCTAGTACACCCAAGAAGGGCAAGGGAAAGGGCAAGGGCAAGCAACAAGAAATTGAAGCACACACAAATGAGGAGTGGTATGCAGAAATGCAGTACCCAGATGGAGTGTTATTGGGGAAGGAGTGGGAGTCCCATCTTAGGAACATGTCTGTAAATGATTATAATCATCAGAAAAACACAATCGAGAAGGAAATGGCACTAGAGTTAGTGCGCCAATGAACAAAAGGACACCAGAGGGTTTGCCCATATATAATGATGATGTGAAGGTCAAATTGGAGAAGGCAGGGTTATTACAACTCTTTGAGTTTCCCTACTTCGGGAAACCTGAGCACTTATATCAGTGGCTGATGTCGCGCATACATGAGGACTATTTCCACTTCACAGGGTGCAAGATGTGCATAACTCCTCAGCTCATTTCACATTTCACAGGCCTCATCTGTGAAGGAGATGGTTGGAGGATGATTTGACTGACAAAGAAGTGATTAAGGAAACTATCACCACTTTTGCATGTAAGAAGGGGTCAAGGTATTATGATGTCACAGACATTAAGGATCCGGTGATGAAGATGGCCACACACCTGGTGTCAAAGCTAAATGGCCAGGAGAGATGGACCCAAGTCAATAAGCCATGGTTGAATGTCTACAGAAAGATTTCAGAGGGCACCATCTACAACTTGTCTGCATTCATCGCGGATGAAATTATTAACTGTGTGAAGGAAGGTGATAGGATCCTCTTTGGAAATGTGTTGCTAACCATCATGTTCTCAGAAATTGGGGTACCGGATGCATCAGATAAGTTCGTATGGGAGTACCCTGCTGAAGACCCCTCACCCACCAAAAGGTTTGAGAAATATGCTTGTGACACTATGACAACAGTGCACAAGGCGCACTTGGAAAAGTGGTACACGCCTAAGGAATGCATTCGGGGTAGAATGGAGAATTCCTGAACAACTACCAGTAGCCACCAGGGGAGAAGTGGATTTTTTGTGTACCAGCATTTCTGTTTGGGAAGATTCAAACTGTCAGATGGGACATGGAGCCCATGGTGCAAGCTCCCCTTTGCCTTCATAGCTCAATACTTCCAAGCGGGAGTAAATAGGTTCAAGGGAGTCCAAAAATTTTAAGTTGTACCTTGGTAATCTGGACTAGGACCACAAGGAAATGTGCAAAGGGTTGGTGTACCCCAGCAAGCGCACGTACGTGGAGTGGTACGTATCACATGAAGTTCAAATGACAAGGCCCATGACTCTTCCCATTGCAGAAGGATCTGTAGCACACGTTGTACATTCGCATAAGACCCAAGTCAGAAGAAGGGCACATATCTAGAGAATGAGGTATCTATACCTCAAGATCCAACTGGTAGGAAAAGACCCATGCCCAAATGGGAGGAAAAAGAACCAGAAAAGAAAATACCAAGTGTGGTGGAGACACAGGAAATAGGTTCCCCCGGGACAAGCGCCAGAACTAGTATGTACATGCGCAAGAAAAATCCCATAGTAAAAGAGAAGACTCCAAAGCCATAAAATCCATCAGACAAGGAGTCATCAAGAAGAAGAAGAAATAAGTCACCTACACCAGAATCTCCAGTTAGGAAGAAGCAGAGGGTAGAAGAGGAGACCACCTCAGAAGAAGTTGGAAATTTGGACAAGTGCATAGGAGAAAAGGATGATAGTGAAGAAGAAGTAAGTGGGGAAGAGGACCCCGGGAAAGATCAAGGGCCACCTATTTTCAATGTACATGATTCAGAGGAGGAAGGTGGAGAAGAAGAACAAGGGTTCCTTTTTGTGTGGTGCAAGGATAGCTAGGTAGGAGGAAGCACCCAAGACATGGGAAAAGATGAGGAGGCTAGCACGCAGAAGCAAGAGGCTCCAAGCTCTGTGCATAGGAGCAGACAACCAAGGTGGTAGAAGAAGAAGAGACAAGGGACATTGAGACCCTGGTGAAGGACAAAGTGGAACACAAGCACTGAGCCAGTGTTGAACAAAGAGAAGGAGAGAGCAGAAGAGGAACACGGCAGCACTAGAGGCCCGGTTTTAACTGTAAGTATACCTAAGGGTATGCACATGAGGAGGAAGGCACATAGAGGGGGAGAGGCCAGAGATGGGTTATATTGATGACCCCAAGAAAGTGTTCCACATGTGGTTCCAAAGTACCATTCCGGTAGAGGAGCTTGTAGCAATGTCATCTTTTGACAAGGAGGTTACATATCCATGGACAAGGAAGATGCTCTCATGGGCTATAGAGTCCCACCTTGATGAGCTAGAGTTTGAGGTAAGCCATAAGGAAATAATAACATTGCTAGGACCAAGAGAAGACAACCCAGTGGTGGATACCCAGCAGCTCTCAGAATGAGCAACTATGCAACGCACTCAATAAAGTCTCTGTTGAGATAGAGGCTAGACTCTTCAGGTGGAATGATAGGGTCAGAGACCTAGAAGGGGAGCTAAAGAAGAAAGAGGAAGAGCTCACTACTTTGACAAAGGAGCTAAGCTAGGAGAGGTTGATCAGTGCCTAGTGGCAGCGTGAATTGAAGGATGAAAAGGCCAAGGTGAGCGATTGTGTACAAGAAAGTAGAATCCATCAATGAGGCTATACTATTGAAGCATCTTAGACCTAGCATCGCCCACACAGAAGTATGGATCAGGCTTGGGATGCCTGGAGGATTTAACAAGGGTGCTCACCATGGAAAGACAACCTCTAGCCTTGGAGTCTGCAGAAGAAGTTTCCATGCACCTAGAAAAAGAGGATAAGTTGAAGATTGTAGCACTTATTGTGGAATACAACAAAGGTTCTTGCTGATGTAAGGGCTGCTTCCCAGACCACTGAGGCCATGTATTAACAATTGCGCGGACAGGGACAAAGTGGCAAGGTGCCTTAGTTGCCACTCATGAAGTAGAACTCAAGGAGTTCCAGGAGAAAAACAAGGGGAATAGGGCGGAAAGAGAGAAAATCCTTGCCGAGGTTGAGAAAAAGTCTGAAGCCATTGAAACCTTAAGGGGTTCAATCAAAAACTGGTTGAAGGAACTATATCCATGCATTACATGAAGAATGGACACACTAGAGGATATATGTAAGGAATTGGAGAAGATCACTGATACTATGAGTGCATAAGGAGATGGAATAAATTTTGGGGAGGTGAGCACCCTAGTCAGTGACCTCTGTCAGAGAGCACAGGAAGAATTTGATGCCTGGAATAAATTGGAGGCTGAACTTGTAAAAGGATTTTCCTAGTTTTTTGCAGTGATTCTTTCACTCTCCCATTCTTTCTTCTTTCCCCCATTCTTTCATCCCCTTATTATTTCTCCTAGGCATAAGCCTATTGCATTCTTTCTTTCACTAAGGGAAGTGTTCCCGTGAATGGAGAACAGGCGTAGTGTGGGGTGATGTTGGGCCCCTAAAATGTTGGCTAAGTACAAAAGGCGTGTAGGCGCGCAAGGTCCTAGTTAAGGAAAGGTGCACAAGGAAAAAGCACACAGATACGGGTTTAAGGAATCCCATGGCGTGCACTGACGTGCATGGACAAGAACCAAGGGTTCAGGACTTAGTCAAATTGGGCGTTCGGGGTAGAACACATGAAAATCATGACCCAACTGCACATGGATAAGGTGCCAACCTGGTGACAGGTTGGCCCAGGAAGGAGCATGCCTGCGGTAGAAGCTTCTAGAAGCACATCATGGTATAAAGTGGAAATCTCAGGTCCTGGAGGAGCATGCTCGCATGGAGGACCACATTTAAACACTTGGCATTGGATCTGAGGGTGCTGGAGGATGAGTTTGGCAGCCCAGAGAGGCTATAAATACTAGCACCTATGCAGAGTAAACAGAAGGAGAACTAGAGAATGGGCAGAGCTCTGCAGAAATACTGCAAGAACTCTTTTAGTGGGTAATTGCACTTGGGAAAGGATGTATTGGGTATGGGGATTGTAATTTTTCTTTTTGTTATCCTAGCTACATTAGTCCAGTTGTAATGCATGACTACGGTCTGCTTCTCTGTGACATTCTATAAATGGCTCCATGGATGTAATGAGGTTACCAGTTTATATATATATAATATATATATCAATGATTATGATAAATACATATTTTTCATAGGTTCTCTTTCATTTATGTTTATACTAGGTATGGATGTTTGTATACTTCTTTTTATTACAATACAAGTCATATAGTATGTTAAGTACTATCTTTTTGGAATGGCTCCAAGGATCTAGAGGCCATTCTGAGCTCTATGGTTATTGTATATCTTAAATTCTCTTTAAATCTCTTAGACACAAATCATAGATGATGCTTACCACTTAACTCACATAAAATAGAGACTTGGCACCCATGCACGTGCCTTAGGTGAGCACCCAGCATTCGCTGGGTGATAGGTCAACGCGCATGGGGTTCCTTTCTTTTGTGATAAGGGTAAAAATGACTACAAAACTATAAGTAGAACCAAATACGCAGGTCTTAGTATGGTTACTGTCAAAGATTTATCTTATCTTGCTTGGATTGATGAAATGATTCAGAAACAATTGATGATACTGTGAATATTTGAAGAGACATGATTTGAATTCTTTTCCAATGTTTTCAAAAGTTTTTAGTAATTGCTATAAAAATAAGTCCCTTGATCACATTTTTTACAAAATGAACCGGCACACGAAAATGCAATGGTGATGCAGTAATATACATATGGAAATGTTAATAGATCATGCGTAGTATCTCTTTAAGTGAAGAGAGTTTACAAATTCACTAAACTCCTCACCCTCTAGTGTACATAGGTGAAATGCCCCTTTTTTATAGTCTTCTATTACTCGATATGGACCCAATCACCTGGGCCTAAATTTCCTTCCTTCACTGGTCTTTTTGTCTATTTGGATGTCAAGTCTTAAAACCAAATCTCACTCATATATTTCATGCTCTTAGACTTTCTTGTTGTATTGTTGAGCCATTTGGTCAGCTTAAACACTATGTCATTGTTTAGTGTTCATCCTATCTTCATCAAGGCTTTCTAATTGAGATATTTGTGCCTCTCGATACCCTTCTTCTCCCAAAATTCCTTGTAGTGAGATACAGAGACTAGGTATTTTGACCTCAAGTGGTAAAACCACTTTTGTACCAAATACCAAAGAAAAGGGGATTGCCCTCATTGGTGTTCTTACCAATGTTCGATAGGCCCACAAGGTCAGAAATATCTTTAAGTGCCAATCTCGTTTATTCTCCTTGATGGTCTTAAGGAGGATGGATTTTAACGTCTTGTTCGTAGACTCAACCTATCCATTGGCCTGAGGGTAATAGAGAGAATTCATATGGTGATTTATTTTGAACTTTTCACACATACATGTACTTCCTCATTTTTGAAAGATGTGCCATTATCAGAGATAATGACTTGTGGGACCTCATTACCTACAACCTTATTTGGTTAGAATGAACTTAGTGATTACACATCTAGGCACAGTGGTAAGAGGCATGGATTTTACCCACTTAGTAAAGTATTTTGTGGCCGTGATTATGAAGTTATTACCATCTGTTGATGACGGAGAGAACTTCCCTATCAAATCAAGGCCCCACGTGGAAAAGGGTCATAGTGTTGTAATTGGTTGCAAATCTCATTCTGGTATGTGGAATCTCATGGGAGAAATCTTGACATTTAATGGAATTTGTGCATACAAACTCTTACGCATGTCATGTTCTAACGTGGGCCATAAATTATCCCATATGATGTACCTTCCGAGAAATGGTGTGGCAACTAAAGTGACCTCCACATACTCCATTATGTGATTCATAGAGAATCTTATCAGATACTTCTTTGTCAACACATCTTAACAACATTCCATCAAAGGCCCTATGATTAAGCACTTGTTCCAAGATAATGTACTTAGCGGTTATAACACGTAACCGTCTTCTTTATTGTGATGTCACCCTTTCTAGATATGTATGGTCCAATATGAAATTAATAATGCTAGTGTACCATGGGCACGCAGAAATGGGAGGATTGGCTTCAACAAAATACACACATTCATCGGGGAAGTCCAAATTTACTAGATCACCTCCATCTAATGGGTTATCATCCAACCAGTCCACAATGATTTTTCCTTTGACATATTTATGATTAAAAATGTTAACTCAAACTCGCCCATCAGAGTTATGAACCATCTAAATTTCTTAGATAAGTACCCTTGTGTGAGAAACGACTGAAGATGATCTGATTTAACAATGACCCTTATCTTATTGATTTAACATATAATCTCTTAAGTGCTTTGTCATGAAGATTATGGACAAGGCATTCATTTTCTTGCCTGTGTGTAACGCGTCTCATAGTCAAGAAATATTTGACTTATAAAATAGACTACACATTCTCATTTATCATCATCCTCTTGAGCTAACATGTAGGCTAATGAGACATCTATAGCTCGTGAATAAAAAATTAAGGGGAAATTTGACTTAGGTGGCATGAGTGTGGGAGGAGACAGTAAGAACCATTTGACAAAGTAAAATTCCTCATTGTACTCTTTCATCCAATCAATGCATAGCAATCTACTTTTTGATAAATTGCTGATTGGGTGAATAACAAAGGTTAGGTCAAGGGATAAACCTTCGAAGATTGCACTGAGTTTCCCAAGGAAAGATCTAATTTCAGAACTCGTCTAACGAGTGGAGTCATATCTAGTATGAATCTAATTTTGGTTAGGTCCACATCAATCCCTTATGAAGAAATGATGTATCCCAACAACTTGCCTCCCGTTACACCGAATACACATTTTTCTAGATTTAACTGTGACATCATATTCAATTAAGTGAGAAAGGATGATACGAAGAACCTCAGGGTGATCACAACATGTTTCTTGGCCTTTGACCAAAATATCATCCACGTAGGATTCCACAATCTTATGGATAAGATCATGGAAATATATAAGTCATAGCTCTCGTTGGTATGTGGCACCAGGACGTTCTTAAGTCCCAATGACTTGACATCATAACAATATATTCCCCAAGGAGTGATAAATGTAGATTTTGATCTCATCCTCCTCAGAGATTCTGATTTGGTTATACCGAGAAAACCCATCCATGAGAGACAAAAACTCATAACCAATTTTTGCGTCAATAATAACATCAATGGATGGTAATGGGAAATCATCTTTAGGACAAGCCTTGTTGATATCCCAAAAGTCTAGGAAATGTGGATTTTTCCATTCTTTTTTAGAATGGGGACGATATTAGATACCCATTGTGAATAGTTAACTAGCTTGATGAACCCCACCTATAGGAGTTTCATCACTTCTTCTTTCACAATGAGGGCCACCTTTGGCTTCATGGGTCTCAACTTTTGTTTAATTGGCTGTAGCATCTGGCTTAGTGATGAGGTTATGAATTGTAATGTGTGGTGCAATTCTTGTCATTTCCTTGTATAGCTAAATGCAAAAGATTTTTCATGCTCCTTGAGGATTTGGTTGTGTATTTCTATCTCCTCTTGAGTTAGAGAGGATCCCAACTTCAAGATTTTTGGTTCCTCCTCTATCCTGATGTTTTTATCAATTGTTCCTTTAATTAAGGAGGCATTAGCCTCTTCAAATTCAGGCAGGGGCCGGAGGTAGCTCTAAGTCTCCTTCCTCTTCTACTTCATAGACCTCAAGACCTTCCATAGAGGAAGGGTCTATCACAGGAATCTCCAAAGTAAGAGGAAGAGTGTGGGATGAGAGAAAAGTCAATCTTATGATGAGTGGGATGCAAATATGTGTAGGCATTCAAATACCCTAGGATTGCTTCGTCATTTTTAGCATAATCTAAGGTGATAAACTTATGCTCGGCTTCTACATAAGTCAGAATCGGGGTTGTTGGTATCTTGTGAACCAAAGGTTTGGCACGAACTGAAACCATAAAGCTAGTGTCTTCTAACTTGTTGTTTAGGGGTAAAACAAGAAGCAAAAGTTCCTATAGAGTCAGACAAGGAGGTTTTTCTCTCTCGGTATAGCTTCGATTAGAAATGAAATCAAAACCTTTACTTAACTCAAGGATGGCAGTCTTGTAGTTTGCTATATGTTTCATCCCTAGTCTCGTATACTTCAGATACCTGATTTGTAACTAGTTGTGAATCACCTAGCACCCTAATATTAAGAGCACCCATCCTTTTGGCTACAATGAGACCAAGAAGGAGAGCCTCTTGTTTTTCTCCGTTGTTAGTGCATTTGAAATTCAATTTAAAGGCGAAGGGCATGACCCTTCCATGAGGTTTGGTAAGTATCAGACCTGTCCCAGCACCAAAGCGGCACTTTTCTCCATCGTAATTCAAGGTCCAACAGTCATCTGTGAAGATTGAAGTTGGATTATTTGTTGTATTATCCTCCCTTGCTTCCAAGACCTCTACCATGCATACGTCATCAGTCGGGAGAGAGCGAGTCCAAAGGCATGTCCTATACCATGGAATCAAATGGAAGAAGAAGGGGTAGGTCATTCTCTAACAACTCGACTATCTTTTTTGTCATTCCTGTTGACATTGTCTCAACAATTACAGTTTCATCTTTTACTGGTAGGAACTCCTTCAATCAAACCCGTAGTTTCTAGTTCCATTGTAGGAACCAAGTTTCTTCTTAGGGTTGAGCTTGTAGGTTTGTTTAACTAGTTTGTAGGAAGCTCAAACTCAGAATGAACCCCTAGCCTCTTCTTTAGATTAGCTAGATGTATGTCGAAGGGTTTTGGGTCACCCTGCGCCACGAAGACCTTCCCTAAATGTAGGAATCTTACTTCTTGAAAAAAAGTGGAGGGAATCACCTTCATGTGATGAATCCAAGGATTACCAAGGATCATATTATATTTGGTTTCCGATCTATAATATAAAACTCGGTTAGAACTGTCTTAGGTCCAAGGGTGACTGAAAACACTATAGTTCTAATTGACTTCGCTTTGAGGTTGTCATAGCCTCTCAACGTGTTTCATGTGTTGAGGAAAATTGGTCTCCATAACCTAACTTTTGAAGGAAATAGAAAAGGACTATGTTGATCACTACCCCATCATCAATCATCACACATTTTACATAGTTATTATAAATCCAAACTTGTAAAAACAAGGTCAGATCACCTCTACGAGCTATTTCAGAGTCCATGGGCATCTTGCTGATGTCAAATATGAATCCAACATCTCTTTTAGGATTCCCTGGAGGATAAACATCAAAGTCTATATGGTTTATCTACGCTTCTGGAGGAGGGGTGACATTAATCAAATGCCCAAGACCTATTGCTTCTAATAAAGCGGCTCTATGAGCAAGGGGAATTATTTAACAGATCCAAGAAGGAAATGTGAGAGAATGTTTTGGTTAGGTCATTGATCAAGTCATAAGCTCCTACTGGATTTCCTATTGTTTCATGAATGTCATCTAATATAGTCAGGTAGATTGAGGATAGGTTGCAAAGAATAATCTTTGGTTCTAGTGGTAGTGTTAATATGAGGTTCAGTGTCCAACTCTACCAATCCCACAATTTTTTTTGTTGGCGACCATCCAAAGGAGGTGCTACCTATGAGTTTGACAAAATTGAGGCTTCATGATCATTGGTTCCTATTGCAATTCCTTTGTTTGAACCATTGGGATCTATTCTACCATCTTTTGGGCATGTAGGGAGAGGATCGCTAAAGATCCTAAGTGGTGTGTTTTGTGGGGATACTGGTCCCGTGTAAGTGTTCTGAGTTGGTGCTATTGGGTTTTCCAAAAACATGTCAACAAATAATTGTCTTTGATCCTCTGTAAAACATTGTAAAAATTTATTGCAATCGCAATATGTTCTTGTGTCATGCCCGTGGACCCTCTGAAACCCGTAATACAAATTGGGATCATAATCTCAAGGCCTTTAGTTTGCACCTTGTTGCGATCCAAAATTATGATTTTTGTTCAATTCCTGATTGTTATAATTAAAATTTGGGAACCCCTACCCTTCCAGTTTTGGAATTGGTTTGGATACCCACCTGGGTATTGATTAGGGCCTTGGGTCTGCACTTATCTTGTCTTGGTTGTTGTTGTTATTGTTTTTTTTTTGTTGTTTCTAGTTGAGGATGATTAAAATCCACAACATTGATTGAAGGTGAGAAGTTATTATTTCTTTGATTATTTCCATTCTTCTTGTTGTTGTTTGTAGTGTTTGTATTGGGAGAGCTAACAACATTGGGTTTCTTCAGGCTGATCGGTAACACCGTCATTTTTAACCCCATGATTCTTATTAATGACCTTTCAGTCCTTTATTATTATTCACATTTTTGGAATAACCAAGGTTACTTTGGTTAGGAGTGACTAACCTCCCATTTGTTCCATAAGTCTTATGACCACTGTCTATGGCTTACTTGATAAATTCGACAGAGCACCCTCTAGCACCTCTTCGTAGCCCCTTAGTGGAACTTTTGGACTTCTTCCTTTGTCTCTCTATTGAGGGAGTGGAGGAAAAAATCACAAAGCTCCATTTGATCCATGTTTAGAGCACTTGCAAAGGAATAGAGAACGTGTTGCCACCTTTGAATGAAGTGGGAAGTGGACTCGTTGTGATCTTGTTTGATATGAAGGAATTATGTGATTCATGTCCTTAAAAGTTTTTTCATATCAAAATCCTTAATAAAATCTGACATGATTTGCTTGAAGGAGTGTATTGAAGCCTCCGGTATCCTATAGTACCAATCGAGAGTGATACCTTCTAGCATCTTAGGGAAAATATTTGTACAACAACTGCATCCCACAGGAGTCAGGTCTCTCGAATGGTCGTTATGTAAGATTTGATGTGAGTGTTAGGATCCCCGTCCCCTTTGAAATTTGGAAGATTGGGTAAGGGTCTTGGGAGCATGACACTCCATATGGAGAAGTCTAGAGGCTCCTTAAGATATTCAGTAATAGGTCCCCATTGTGTATGTTTCAACCATTGAAGATCCTTGTTGGGGAGGTGAAGGTTGCATCGGTTGCTTAAATGGTATAGCGTATATACATTTTTTGGGGCATATGTCATCCCCTTTGGCTAACCATATGGAACTTGGTAAGTGTACATATCCCCCTGTGGTGATTTAGAGTACATGTGTATGTAAGGGGGTTGATTGTTTTGATATGGAGTTGAAGGCACAAAGCCAGGGAACATTGCATTTCTAGCCGGTATGGCGTTTGAGAATGCACTTCAGACTGGTGCCTATTGTGGATATCCATATGTGGCTTGGGGGGGCATACTGAAGGTGCCCATCCCAGTTAGCAAATCTCCAAGACTTGGAATGCACTCGTATAAACCAAAGGAGTCTGTGCAGTAGGTATTTGTCCATAACTCTACGGATATTGATAAAATCTTACTTACCCCATATATGAATTTTGAGTGCATTTTGGGAAATCTCTAACTCTTTAAATTTGTCCTACTAATGCCGAGATGATGTCACCTATTGATGGGGTGGTGCTTTGTCTTCAGTGCTTGTTGTTGAACTTTTAGAGGTTGTTGAGGAGAGTGGTATCCTGCTATGAATTTTTCATTGTTCTGCCAACTCTCATTGGAAATGTTTTCCATTGTTAGTAGGGGTAGTGTTATTGTTTTGGAGCAAGACATTAGCATGTCCTTGTAACTTGTCAAAATCCCAGTTTATATTCTAGAAGCATTGTTCACTTCTGGCATATCATGTTAAATAATCCTCATCTAGAGGTGTGAGTTGGTCCGACTACATGCTAATGGTTTTTTGGAACAAAACCTAAGGAGATGAACTTACCTCCCTAGTGAAAGTTGTGTTTTTAGAACTTGACTACTTAGGAGGATGTTTCTGTTTTATTTTTTCAAGTTCCTCAATACATATGGAGGAAAAAACATTGGCTCCCTCAGGAAGAGGATTTTGAGCCTGAGTGGTTGAATGGATATCTGCCCATGTAGAGAGTGAAGGTGATTTTTGTTGTCTACCTATTTGATATTTGTACATAACGAAACCCATGAGGGGTTGACCGTACTCATCATATCCTGACATATTCGGGGGGTGCAAAGAATACTGACAGAATAATGGGAGAGAGGAAGATGGATGGAGAAAGTGGAAATGTTTAGAGACTATCTCTTCACATTGGGTTCACCAATTTGTACAAAAGAAAATCAACATGTGAAATTCTTCACACCCAACTTCCCGAGGTCGTGTCCACGACAGTCACTTGTAGAATGAAAATGGATGTGAGTGTGGTAGTGGTGAAAAAGCTATAACGATGCAACCTTATGTCTTCAACGCGCAATATCAAGATTTGTGAGTCTAAGGAAAAGAAAGTCTATCCTAAGCTGAAGTGGTGTAATGGATTGATCAGATAGAATAGCTACTCAGAGACTACAGTCGATATCGAGCTCTACCAAGATTTTATCTAGTGGTTGTGGAACACGCACGTAAAGTGACCTATGCGGATGCCTCATATATATTTCCAAACAAGGTCATTAAAATGAGAGACGAGAGGCGTAATGGAGCCACATGGTTTATGGGAAGTTTTCTGGTCTAGTCCTAGAAATCCTTAGTCCTAATCGGCTAGCTATGTTCACATATTGAAATTTATGCAATAATGTCAGGTGGAGGTACTGATGATATAAATACTAGTGCACATAAACTATTGTCAATGTTTAATTGGTCAGCAAGCCCATTGGGGTGTGGGACTTGGGGATCATAACTGTGAACTCATGGAGGCTGTGGTATTTGTATGTTCATATGTGTAATCAAGCCTTGTTGCTAGGAGAAGTCCAATAATCATAGGCTTGATCAGCTATATATCTCCCTCCTTGGGTTTAATATAGTTCAAACTTCTCAGGTTAAAGGCGCACAGTAGTAAGATGTCGACATGGAACTAACAAGTGTCAACACTATGGCGTAGGTTGGTCAGGCAAATCTAGCCCGAAGGGTTATTGACCAATGGATCAGAATTGAATGTTTTCTCTAGTTGCAGGACCTTGGACGGCCCATGCGGAAGAATTGGATTGACATGGAAAAATTCGCAAACTAACTATCAAAGGAAATTTAATCTATGCTTTTGTTATGTCGACATGGAAAAATCTGAACCTTGGCGTAGGTTGGAGGCACACTAATCTAATAAGATGTAAACATTTTTGATCTTTTCTAGTTTTTAAGCCTATGCTTCTAATCTACATAAGACAATGTTGACATACAGGATGGATGCAGTCGAGTTGTAGTTAATTACTTGTGTAGGTAGGTGAATCTATTTCTGAAGCAACTGAACTAATTTAGTCAGAAGGCTTTAAACCCTACCTCAGAGGTAGATATTCAAATGGCCATAACCCTTCACAAGGAGCTCAGATTTCACGCACTAGGTCCCTGGATAATGTCGAAGAGCAAGCTTACTAAGGATCCTCTACCAATTTAAAATTGGATATATTTAATTAACTGAAATGAAAAATTTTGCTACTCAATTTGATATGCAAAATACAATTCGCCATTTTTTGGGTTTGCTAGGGTTCTCACCTACCACCATGAATGCAGATGAATTAAATACAATCTTGGAGGTGGTTGGGGAATATGCTTACATGTAGCATTTCCTCTCTCTTCAACCAATCTCTCGACACTTCGTATAATTTCCCAGGAGGGGCTTCTTTCTCGGATTCCCATTCGCGACACCTTCTCAGTTGTCTTCCTCCTCCCTAATCTTCTTATTTGGATAATGAATCTCTGCGGAGTTAGCTAAACATTCTTCTTTTCGACATTCTAAAACCTCCATAATGCAACTTTGAACCTCTTATGCAAGCTTCCTAGTGCTATTGTATCAATCACAAATGGTTAACCAAACCCCTGCCAACTCTGTGGATGATTCTCTAACCCTCTTTATGTTCATTCAATCTCAACTAGCCTAATCCCTAGTTCACTAGCCTAAACCATTTGTTATCTGTGCATGATCCTTGCATTGCACTTTAGTCCCACATGCACCCAAATTTGTAAGTCTTATTTGGAAAACTATAGATACAAGGTAAGTTTTTCATTCCATTAAAACACACACCTTTGTTAGTTTAGGATATCTTATTTTATGCATCTTCTTACACATAGTCTCCTTGGAAAGTTATTCGGTTTTGGAGTAAACCCTCTGCATTTTTACATGCTGCATTAGACATTTGATCTTAGGAACTTACCTTCATCCATTGAGCTTTTCCGATTTCGCAAGGTCCCATTTTCACTTGGGAAAAGATCCATGTTTATGCAATCACACTGGAGAGAACCATTGGCCTTAAAGCCATCGAGTTGTAAGACTACATTCTAGGGGTGCTGTGATTCACCGTCAAAATAGTAGGCTTGATCAGCTTTAATTTTTAATGTGTTGAATTGTTCTTAGGTTCTCAATGTACCTAATTAGGCGATGTGTAAATAGTAACAAGCGTAAACCCATATCAATGTTAGTTAACAAATCTAGCCCATCTAGTTCATGGGATAAATGGATCACAACTGTTAGTCATGTTTCTCTTACTTATGGATTTGATGGTTTAGTGCAGATTAGAGACATTGAATTGATTTTGATATCGTAAAACTAAATATCAAAGAAAATTTTATCTATGTTTTTGGTCATTTTCACATTATGGCATCTGAACGTGGGACAATGGAAGTCAAACCTAAATTAATGAAGTTTTTTCAAGCTAATTATTTTTAGATTCTAACCACTCTCATGGGATTTCTAGGATACAATAGCTTCTTATTTACATAATTTTATGAAATTAAATACAAGTAAATCAGCCATGTTCATAGTTAATTACTTTTGAAATTATGTGAACCTAGAAATAGGCTTCTTTCAACTAACAAATAACCTGTTTTATTTTTAAACCCTTTAAAATTCGTGACCTCATGAAGGTTTTTCAAGAACAACGTGCAGGTGTCTTGAAGAGCTGCATCTGTTTCCCATTGCTTCCTTGGTAACTGTCAAAGTGCAAGATTTCTACATATCCATTTGTCATACTACTTGTTGACAATACATTGCTTAGAACAAGCTTAAGTATCCGTTGAACCATCGTTATCTACTTTGACCATTGTGTGTATCTGTATCTCTGAAATGAATAACTCACTGGTTGACATACTGTGTTTTCAAATGACATTTTTACAAACAAATCATTCTCAACTTGGATAAGCAGAGAGCTTATGCATCAAAATCCTGGTTGTATTTGTACTTGTCATACCCATGTAGGTGTTTATACCACTTATCATTTCTCTATGTGTCCATATGCAGTCTAAGGAATTGGGAATGTGTTGGCACCATTCTAGGCATGAAGGCATCTATGATAAAATTTGACAACTTGATCCCCAGGCTATAGGATCATGGTTTCTAAAGTTTTCTAATATTTTTAGAGGGACTAACAAAGCAAGTGAAGGGATTTGCTATGTAATTTCCAGTAGGATTTGGCAACAATACTATGCAAGATAAACAAAATTTTAGGCATTTTCTTGAATTACAAGCATTGATTATATAGGAATTGTGTTAGGATGTGCTCCTCACACCATCTAGGTGTCCTTGGGGATGCTAAAACATTGGGATACAAGAGGTAGTCGCAACTAATTAACACTTGTATTTAAAAATAGAAGAGGGAAAGAAGTACCAAGAAATAAAGAATTGTTTTAGTAGAAAGTTTGGTTCACAAATGGTGTGCTCTTCAAGTCACAGGCAAGTTAAGTCATCTTAGGAATCAAAAGCATGCATGTAAGAGTATCTTGAAAAAGTGCGCAGGACCATCACCGGTACCTGGGTGGAAAATTCCAAAACTCCACCCAGGTAGGGTGGTAGGTCCTGAACACTAAATGTCAAAAAAATAGAATGAAGTAGGAAGATAGAAGACACAGCATGTAAAATCTAATACAAGAATGTATTTCATATAGATATGTACTACGAATGGTGTGCTACTGAACTCCAACACCTTATGTTAAGGACATGAATAATCATTGGGGACTTTTGTGACTGTCATTCCAACAATGTCAGTATTGTATTACAATTTTGAGTGCATGTAGGTACATCTCTATCTGCATTCAACTGGAACATAACCCCTTTGGTATAATGCCTTAATCTACAACAATGGGGGTGGTTCCAGGAACCCTAAAGTAATCCATCGTTGAGTAACCTCGTGGATGAAACAGGAAGTGCTCCTCTTACCCACTTGACTAGTACACACTGTAAGTTAGAGTCAAAGTTTTTTGTATCGCGACCCCAATGACGGTATAACTGAACACACTCATTTCTCATTGTATCATAAGGGCATAAAGTAAAGTTGACATACTCCTAAATCAATCAGTATGACTCTTTGGGTAAATCGTGGTCGCTCCTAGACAACTTGTGACACCTAGTTGAGAGATCTTATTAGGGAAGCCATTCTATCTTGGAGACCACTTTGCTAGTTCATTGTCACGTCAAGCCATCACGAAGTGACGAGTCACTTGGAGTCTGAAGCTTATTTTTCGAACAAGGCAAAGAGCCCACGTAATTTTGAGCTAAGTGTCTTTCATCATGGAACTAAATGATGTCTCACTTAGCTTGGTTTATTTATCACCTTCAGACGAGGTGAAACTCGACCTAAGTGGCATTTAGTTTATTTTCATCCTTTTGATCTATACCTTTGCATTCTCGCTTCCCATTTGGAGTGAGAAGGAATCATACCTCGTGAGTCTTATCAAAGATGGTATTCACCACTTTTTTTTTCTATTAACGCCCATCCATGTTTGCGGATGGGTTGTTAAACATCTAAAGTGTGCAAGTACCTTTTCGTATCTTTGATAGTCCTTTGATCTTGATTTCAATATCGTATTCATAGTTAGGATTGGTTCATCATTTGATCCCCTTTGATGTGTTACCTTGTTCACATTGTCTCGACACAATTAAGATACTTATGTCATATTTTTCATAAACATGATCTAAGTATCCGCATTGTGGCATTACGCTATGCACATTTTAACACATCCTTAGTATACCTTGACTTGGTTTAAATTTAAACATTACTCCAAATCTTGACCGGTGTCATTTACTTTTTTTGTGTCATTTCGATACCACTTTGCCACTAATATCTCACTTCTTCACGAAGCTTGATTAACGTGTCAAATTGGTGTGGTTATGTAGCTTACATTTGTAATCCTTGCCCTTTTGCATTTAGGCCTTGTTGGTTGCTAAAACTCATCATGGTATCCTTTGATTGGGAGCCACATCTACCCTTTGCTACTACATATGCCTTGTTCATTTCAAACTTGACTTAAGCAATAACATTGTGTTCATCATCTTTACATTGAACCATCATTTTGCACACACATTTTACATAAGTAGTATTTCCTTATGGATTGGCTTTGTGTTTTACACTTCCATGATTCTTCCTTGTGATTATTCATCCAAAAAACTTATTTTCTAAGACAAATCCTTTTTTATCTAGTCAAGATTACATCATCATGATGTCTATTTTCCTTAGACCTTCTTCAAAAAATCATGCACGCATATCCATACTTACGAAATGTCTAGTTCAATGTCATCATGCTTCCTTGAAATGACATGTCACTTCCTTCCCTTTGAAGGAGTTCCATCACACTATCTAGGTATAGATATTTGTGCTTAAACGACGCCAATAATGCCTAACTATCACGCGGTTTCTCACATTTACAAAAATACGTAGGCATTCGCATCAAAATATGCCCATTACGACCCTCATTTGGTTCTTTGCACTAGAGGGCCCACTCGGGAACCATTCTCCCCACCTTCAGCTCATAGTCAGTGGTATGGTTTCGATGCTTCTTATCCAAATTATTACTCAAGTTCTCCCCACTCTTCTACTAATTTAGATCCAAACTACCATTCAGATTCCCACGCTTCTTCTGAAGATTCAGATCCCAACTATTGTTTAGGTACCCCTAGATCAAATCTTGAGTCACGGTGCTCCCTTTCTTCACAGGACCTTTATTCCATGTCACCTCAACGATGTCTTCCCCATTTGAAGACTTGTGTGACTCCAAGTTTTGTCAATCAGACATTTGATTTGGTTCTTGAGTCAAGGTCCTCCCTTCCTTTGCAGGACCACCTTTATCAGGCACATAAATGACTTCTTCCTCAATTGAAGAATTACACAACTCATATTCCATCTAGTCAATCATCTAATGTGACTCCTACATCATAACTCAACGGATGGCTATACGATCCTATTTTCTCTCCCACATTAGGTCATCTTATAGAAAAATGATTTAAGTCCAAATCTAAATCATCCATTCATGAGATGCCCACCTCCAAGTCTACTTCCTCTCTTGATTCACCTTCTTCTATTAATCAATCTTCCCCTTTTATCGGACTCATTTCTTCTAGTCAACCTCATATGGTCGAAGAACAAAAACCTCTACTGATTGATTGCTCTCAGAATGAAGAAACAATTAGAGTACATGAAGATATTCCTCTAGAGGATTGCAAACAAGGATTCTTTCTTGAAATCGATACGCTCGTGTATGGGGAGGAATAATTTGATTCCTTTTATCAAAATGTAAAGGAAAAGCCTAAGGTCATGGAACTTGACTCTTCTTCTGGCATTCCATCTTCACCTTCCTATGAGCATGATGAGATGTTGGGGTATAGAATTAATACATGCCCTATCTTCTCATTACCCAAACATTCCTTATCTATCATCATTCCTCAATCAAAATATCTCCTTGGGTCATCGTTGAGTAGCCCATCTTCTTCTTCTATCTTGGATCCACCCCCGAGTAGTCCTCCATTTTCTAGTTCTGGGTCACCTCTTGGCAGCTCATAACCTTCTATTCTTGGGTTGTGTCCTAGTAGCCCTTCATCCTCTTCTATCTATGGGAAACCTCCGATTAGCCCATCATATTCTATTCTAAGGCCATGTCCTCGTATCCCAATTTCTTCCATCTTAGGGCCATATTCTAGGAGCCCTTCATCATCTTCTATTAGTGGCTCACCTCTTGGTAGCCCATCCTCTTCAATTTTTGGACCATATCATGTTCGTCCATCACATCTTTCTTCTATCAATCATTGTGGCAAGCCCGCGGTCATTTCTCACATCAGTTCTAAACATTCATGTTCACTTTCTTCTCCTTCTCGGGATCAGAAAAGTCACATGTCAACTTATAAGAAACCCAAGTAGGTTCATTATCAAGCTAAGATAAAAACTTCCAAGAGCTCGAAGGCCCCCAACAACTCAAAAAATCTCAAAATTGTAAATCAAGTGCGATTCAAGAATGCACATCAATATAACCATCAAGTATGGCACAAAGTGCAAAAACCTATAGATAGGGAGCTCAAGCTCCCGCATGAACAATCAATGTTTCAAGATAAATCACAGTCATTTGTGTAGTACGAGCTCACCACGATCATCGAGATTGGAGAAAATATTATGCTTGATAAAAAACATGCCTAGTCTCCCTTATCAAGGAAGTCACAGACATCGTTGTTGGATCTTACCACGTAGAGTGACTTTGTTAATCCCAACCTCTGAAAACTATCAAAAATCTAAAAATTAAAAACCACTGAAAAATACAAAAAAATAAAAATTGAGAAAACACATTAAAACAATCAAAGGTACAAAGATCAAACATTGCAATCAAGTATTACGTACACATGGATATTTCTTTCTTCCCTTCCTTGTTATTCTTTTGCAAGTCTTCCTACCATTTTCATCCCTTCGGTGATATGTTGGTTAGTCTATTTGCACACATTTTGTGACATTTATATCTATGGTATCTGTTTGACCTTGGTCTTTTATCACCTTAGTAAAGTAAAGAATGACTGACCTCTGAGAGATCCTATCACATTCAACATCTAATAAACTTATTACGAAGAACTTTTGGACTTATTTTTTGACACTAGCTAATGTCGTCATCGAAATCACTTCCACATCCTCTCATCAAGCCATCAGTGGTTCTTAACCCCTTGTCAAAAAAGAGAGCTGAAATAAGTTTTCAGAAAGCAAAAGAATCAAAATCAATCAATCAAAAGCTAAAAGCTACAAAGTAAAAGTAAATTAATATATTACTCTCTCTTGGGGTATTTCCAATAAAATATATCGGGGCTATGGACTCCTGACTAGTAGTAGAGCAATGTTGCAATTAGAATCAAATGCATCTCCATCAGGGCTATGGACGCCTTGTTGGCAACGGAGTAATGTACGACTATCCTTCCACCCTTCATTCACAAATCACCTATCACCTATCAAAATAAATCATTCCTACACATTAGCCAGGGTGTCTTCACTTGTTGTCTATTAAATCTTCCCTTCAAGAGGTAATTAAATTCCATGTACACACATTGGATCTCTATGAGTGAGAAGGATTAATATGTTACCAAGTGTCTTTTTTTGGACCTTGTTTACATTCTTGCATTATTCCTTATCTCGTCTCATGATTTGTGCCTTTGGCTAATCACTTCTTCATCGTGAGGCTTCTAAGCTACATTCATAACATTTCTTCATTCTTCTGCTTCATTCAGAAAACCCATGTGTATGGTATTGGATTTTTTCCATGTTTACGATAACCTTTATCCCTTTAAAGAAAAATAATCACCTCCTTCCTTTCTATCATGTGCTTTTAGGTTAAGTTACATTGGGGGCATCCTTGCTTCTTCCCATCACTTCACTGGTTTATGTTCATCATCATGTTGAACCTATCCATAATGGCATTGGGTCCTGCTTCTACCCGTGAAGAGTTTGCCTTTGAATACTCCCGCCTAATCGCTGGGACATTTTCACACCTTCACCTTCATCATACACACATGGCATTTTGCCCTTGTACATCCCATCTATCACTAGGGGAATCCACGCTTCTTTGTCTTCCTATAAATAGCTTCAGAAAACTTTCAAAATCATCAAAAACATTCAAATATGTTATAAAAATCAAAATATTCAAATATGTTTCAAGATACATCAAAAAAAATATAAATCATCCTACAAAATGTTATTATTTGGTTCTCACTTGTTCATGTGTGTGACTCAAGGATCATCTTGATCTACCTCCATCAACAAAAGCTAGGTTTCTTACTTCATATGTACTCTGGGGCACAACAAGTTGCCTAATATTGTTTCATAGTGCACATTACTTTTTCATAGGACCGAAGTGTCCTCCGTTATTCCCCTTTCATGTATCCTTGCTTAGGGAACCATCATCAAACCTTGTCGTTAATTCACATAGGTCAAAATTGAATCTTGATAATAAAAACATTACATTGTGTTTCTCTGTTAGGTTTGTTTGTTTAATTTATTGTATTGCATTGCATTTTGTATGTTTCATGGAGTTAGGCATATTTTACTTTCTCGTATGGCATTGCATTTTGTATGTTGCATGGAGTTTGTGTTTTTAGTAATGGACATTTGTTTATATATGGCTTTTCATGTCATACTACACTTTTGTTCATTCTTTTTTAATAAGGAATGATGATGAAGATCACTAGCAATATGATGAAAAATAAAGTTGTTTAAAAGGAATTGGATGGATGTTGGCTCAATCCCCCTTCCTCATTCTCCTTTTCTTTTATAACCCTTTTCTTCTTCTTCACACTATTCTTCATTTTGTTCTCTTTATGTCATCTTTTCGATCATCCATCGAGTTCTTCTATCACCCCATCAACAATCGAGGGGCTTCCTTCATTCTACTCATCTTTCTTCTATCCCTTTAAAAAAATTATTTGTTTATGCTGGTCTACTATCTTTGAAGTGACATCACTTATGCCACCCCAAAGAGGGGAAAATGTAGACACCTAAAATATGTTTACACCTATCATTTCCTCCAATTCAACTGATTAATGACACTTCATTAATTTCCCACTCTTCGCTCCTTTCTTGAATGCCCATTCGTGACACCTTCTTGGTCGTATTCCTCCTATAATCAACTTATTTGGCTAATATCTCTCTTATTAGCTAAACATTCTTCTTTTTTACCATTCAGAACCTCCCTATTTCTCTTTGAACCACTTCTGCAGGCTTCCTAGGCTATCTATCAGTCACAAATGGTTAACCAAACCCCTCCCAACTCTCAATGAGTCTCTAATCACTTGCTAATCAATGTTAACTAGCCTAAACCCTAATTAATTAGCCTAAACAAAGGTTAACTAACCTAATCCTTCTTGCACTTTAGTCCCACATGCACCCAAATTTCAAATTCTTCCATTTGGAAAACTATAAATACAAGGCTAAGCCTACCCATTAAAACACACACCTTCACACTTAGGATATCTTATTAACATTAAGAACACCTAGTTTTAGGATTCCATTTGTATTAGCTTTAAGCTAATTAGACATTTGATCTTAAACTTACTCCCTCCATTGATCTTGAGCTAATAACCTCCATTTGCATCCATAATCCAAGTTTAAGTAATATGGAGAGAACCATTGGCCTTGAAGCCATTAATGGTAAGACTCCATTCTTGAAAGCTTGAGAACCATAAACAACTAATCACACCTTTGATTGCTAAGTTGATCTTCTTAGGTTTAATGTTTAATTAGTGATATAAAGAGTAGAGAGTAGCTTTATCATGTTAGGTTAGAGTTAATCTAGTTCATACAATGATAGATGTTAGTCTTGTTTATCTCTTATCAGGATGGTTTAGTGTAGATTAGAGTCATCCTTTGAGGTTATATGTTTTAGCTTTTTGGTTATGTCACAAGGATCCCTATCATTATTTGTGGTCAAGTATATTTTTCTTGTTTTAGGGACAATATCTCCCAGTAAGGATAATAACGCTCGGGTGTTAGTGTCCCTTCCTTACACTTTTTTCCAAGCTTGTTTATATTTTAATTTAGCACTTGGTACCTAATTTTAAACCTTTTATAATTCCTATTTCATATTTGGGGCTGGTTTTTGGTGTTACTAAGTGTCGAAATTCAAACAAAGGAGTCATATAAATACACAACCTACTAAATATTCTAAGGGGAAATTAGGGCCATTGTTATCTATCTACTACTTGGGGAAAAGGAGAAACTTAAGGACTGTATTTAGGTTGCATTATTCACTACATAGGAAGGGAAAAAATCTAATTCCATGACACACATTATCTTGGGGAAAACTAGTTATAGCCCATTATCTTGGTGTAACTTGCGCAAAGGAAACCTAGCTTCAAGGGACACAATTTTTATCCCACACACAAAAGAACTACATTAATTCTAAAATGTAGTGTAACGCTCAGTGAAAATCACATTGAGGTGATCATCGAGGTCAGTCTAACTCAAGCATTTGCATATTTTATCATCTAACGTGTGTTTGCCTCTTATAGAGCTAGCTAGGGTTTGTTTTGTAGGTACAAGTGTGATAGGAGAACACTACAATAAAGTAGATGCGACACAGAAAAAAGTGAAGGTGACATTACTAGTCAATTAAAGATCCATATCTACACACCTTGTCAGGACACTAGCCCCTACTTCAAACACTAGCACCTAAGTGATCTTGTCCCATTATGAGTGATTCTATCCAAAAAATCTTTTGGAACATTGTTCTCTAGATGAAGCATATATAATTTAGATTGAGCCTGTTTCGCCATCTTTCCAACCCAAATCTAGTCCAAACAATCAAATATCAGCTAAGTCACTCTTATCCTCTTGTTGGTTGCATTTGTTTATCATTGTATGTTGATATATTACATGTTTTTTATTTATTTAATTTACTCCAGTCTGTTAATTAAGATTTGATTTTTGTTAAATCACATTATTATAGTTATCTTCCAAGGATTTTTCTGATCTAGATTTATGTCTTGCAGGTGAGTTATAGTAACTTTATGCATAGCTCATTGATCTATACATGATGTGTGATGGGTTATAATGCATTGCAACTCAAATTTTTAATGATCTAAGCTCGGTTAATCATGCGAGATTGACTTGGTTGACAAAATACAAGGTCTAATAACTTGATCTTGATTGGTAATGTAATGTAACTCAATGGGTAATGTAATAAAAAGTTGATGTCATGTAATTCATCCAATGAGTTTGTTTAAATGAAACTTGATTACATAATGATTTGAGCTTGTATACCAAAATGTAATGTGAGTTAATTGTTAGAGCTCAATAAATTTAATAACATTAGGGATTTAACCCCATACCCTTTTTAATGAAAAACATTAATAATTCCTTTTTCTCAATAACATATGTATAATAATGCAACAAATAAGACAACAACATAAATGGAAGTGTGGCATTGTCTCAAAGTGACAATATATCACTCGGCTAGACATGTAATGCATCATTGCACTCATAATCATAATGAGAGTGTGCAACATTATCTCATTGTCATAGTGTGACCAATTCAATCTTTTCGCATAAGGTGACCATACAAAGTAAAGTTGTATCACAAAAAGGGAATCTATAACCTCTAATTACATTTTGGCATTTTTTCTCTTGTATTGAATAATGTGTAGTAAATATATCTATCCTTACCCATTTCTACAGATTTTTATCTCTCCTTGTTGATAATCTTTCTCGAAACTTGAGAACACATCCAAAAGTAGATAACAATACCCAATGCATTATCCATTTAAATAAACTAAAATAAATTATTGATCAACTAAAAGTGGACTAACTATATAGTGTGGGGATAGTTAATCTAAGCTATGAACAAATATAATAAAGTAAATAAATGCAGTAAATGAGATAAATAACTATGCAAAAGGAAATTCTAACCCTAATGTGCAAGAAGGAAGAGGAAAGAACTCATTTGAATAATGATGCATGTCAGGACAGTGTCACAGAGTGTGACTGGAAAAATTAGGAGCAGGAACGACTGTGTAGAAGTCTTGAAAAGGATGGATCTGGAGGATCTAGCTGGATTGGAGTGCCTGGAGGAGGACTGGGGCACCTGTAGGTGCTCTGGTCTATAATCTAGGCACCCTGGTCTATGTAAAATCTCTGAAACTAGTCTTCACAAAGATGGAGGATGGCCTGGAACCTTCGTTGTGTGTCTGCATCAACTTCGTTATCCTGCACTAGATGTTGCCAATAATCTGAGATGAAAGAAAGACCTACAAGACCCCAAAACAAGCATCAAACCCTAAAAAAGAATAATGCATATGAATGGGTCAGACTGACCTCAGCTACCACAATGGTGGACTTACTAACTAATATTTGCACTACATCTCAAACCCAATGTAGTTCTATGTGCAAGTGTGTGTGAACATGCCCTAGGTTGCTCTTGTGTCAGTCATACTTTGTGAAGTAGCGAGCAATAACTATGTGTAGAAAATGTAGTAGAATGTGTGCATGGAATAAAATAGAATCCCTCCCCCTATGAAGTGTGATGCATATGTCCTAGCCTTGTGCCTTGATGATGGAGCTATGTGGATGCAAGTGATCTCCAATGGAATAGATGGATGCAACTCTAGATGGAGTGATAGTAGTAAGTGATGCTAGGTCCCTCATTATGGTCTCATAACTTTATATTTATAGGGTTCTCTTGGTCTAATTTCGTAATTAACCCTGAAAAGGCCAACCACAAGAAAGATAAAGATGTAAAATGGCTAGAAAGAGCCCAAAAAGTGGCGAAAAAGTGTAAAAGGGACCGGGTGCCCCTGGTGGGACCAGGACACCCACAGGGTGCCCCAGTACTAGCCTAGGCACCCCAATTCAAGGCTAAAATGATGGGAAATGACTAAAATAGACTGGGCATGTGGATGAAAAGGGTTGGTAATGATGAAATAAAATAAAACAAGATGGCCAAAAGATAGGGGTTAATTAGTACTTTCATCACTCAAGAACCTTCTAAATAGTAGTATGAGATCGGGATAAATAATGTCTAAAGTGCATGATTTTGTGACTACATTTTTCCCCCACTTTATGTTGGTGAGTGGAAAGCTTAGTAACATAAAGTAGATAGATATGTGTACCTGATGTCCATGAAGAGTGTAGTAGAAACATGTCGAAGGACTAGACAAAAATGTGGAATGACAAAAAAGATGGAGGAGCATGGAAACTAAAGATGAAAAATGGGAAAAGAAAAAGTGATGAGAGTGAACCTAGGGCAGAACATGTGTGTAGCCGTTGTGGTGTGTAATGTACCTGTATGGTTAGTAAAGTGTGTGATGTCACGAAGTGTTATTGTTGACGTTGTTGTTGTTGCCCCCAATTTGACTACTTGTTTCTCATACGGTTGGACCTGCAAGGAGAAAATGATCAAGTAGTCAAATATGTATGTATGTATGTGTAAAAACACAATGTAAAAGATGCATGTATATGTAAAATACGTAAATGTAAATGGAACATGTGCACCTGATCCATGTCGAGAAAGAGAGTGTAGAAGGATATCCTGTACTGCGAGTTTTTTGGGCGATCTCATGCCACCTTGGCTGAAGAAGTGTAGGGAGGAAATGCTATTATGTCCTCCAATCTCTAACTACTTCCCTGAATGTGTGTGAAGAGATCTTTGTATCTTCCTAGTTTTTTGGGTAATCCGACGCCACTAGCTGAAGTAGTGTAGGGAGGCACACCCACTGTAACCTCAAGCCTGTAACTACTTCCCAGAATGCTAAGGACACCATGTCTCCTGTAAAATTTTTTGTGTATGGGGTTTGTAGACTGGTCTGAACCCACTCGCTGTATATAACTAAACTGAACCGATGTAGAATCTTTGTGTTAGTATGTAGAAAAACCCCAAATGATGCCCCCGTCTTTGGGGGCACATGTGATGTCGCTGATAAGAGAATGTGGCCCCAAAAGAGGACCAACCACATGTACTCTGTAACTCTGCCCTATAGGGGGAAGGGAATGTGCTTGGTAGAAACCAAGGCAAGCACAGAAAAGGATGGCTAGCCAAAACAAGTGTTAGTACAAAAACACATGCATGTAAGAAGACAAGTGTAAAGTATGTAAACAATGTAAAAACTACCAAGCACAATAGTGTAAACAAGTAAGAAGACAAGTAAGCCACACAAAGTGGGTCACAAACATGGGACATCACTCGTGATGTCGTAAGGCACGCAAGGCCATCATGGTTGTAACAACAAACAAGTATGCACACCAAACATAGGGCAAGGCCCATACAAGAAGAAACAAACAATAAAAGACAAAACAAGAAAAAGTAGTCATGGAACATGTAATCCTGCAAAACAAGTGTTACACATGGAACACCCATTAGCATGTTAGAGAAATAACCAATATATCAAAGCATGAATAACCAAGTAATGTAAAGTGCTAAGTACAAAATGAAACAATAGCACCTAAAAGAAACAAATGTGGATGCCCCCAGTGACTAGTGTAGGAAGGGTAGAAGATGAGCATCCATGTTGCGTGTGAAATATTTATCTATGTGATCACAACTAAACAAAATATGTGAACGTGCATGTTGGATGGTATAGATAATGACATATAAGAAATCAATCTAACATGTGTAGTAAAGTGATCATGTAAAACACTAGTAAACAAGAGTAAATGCCCCCAAGATAATGCAATATGTTGTGGATGGATGGAATGGAATGCAAGATGGAATGATAGGATTCGTGTGCCCCCTGAGTGAATGGAAGTGTATGTAATGAGGTTCATTTTGTTTTCCCCCTCAGCAGTCAAGAATGAACTGTAAACGAGAGTGCATCATCGAGAAATGGTCGAGTAGTGTGTGTTGTGTCTAACGCGCTATGAGGAAGGTGTGGGTGTAGTGATGAATGTGACCTAGAAATGTTGTGTGCATGAACCCTATAGCTGAAGCATATATCACAACTAGATGAATGTATAAGTGATGATTTAGACTAAGCGTATATCACTATAAGATGAAAGGATGAGTGATGATTTAGCCCTAAGCATATATCACTACAAAATGAAAGAAGGGAGTGGTGATGTAACCTAAGGTGTATACCACTACAAAATGATAGAATGGATGACAATTTATCCTAAAGCGTATGTCACTAGCCTAGGATTGTCACATGTGTGATGAGTGTGAGGTCCATTTGATTTGTAAACTGATATATTATAGGTGATGAGTATGGACCATGTGATGAGTAGAATGTGTATTGACGTGATGTGTAGAATGCAATGCAAGATGTAATGTATAAAGTGGCATGTGATGAAGATGTAGATAGACTAGTAGTGTAGTATGTAGGGGTAGAATGTAAATGCTAGACAATGTGATGAAGACTAGTATAATGTGTAGAATGTGAGTAGTGCTAAGTGTATGATGTAGGATATGTTCCTATGTATAGGATGTGATGAAACATGTAGTAAATATGTAGAGTGTATGATGTAAGACGCGTAAAGTGTATGATAGTATAATGTATGATGTATGAATGTGGAGGCACAATGTGTAAAATGTAAGAATGTATGGTGTATGCATATGGTGAATAGTGCATGGTGCATGGTGTATGGTGTATGGTATAAGTGTATGGTATATGGTAAGTGAACGGTAGTACAATGTATGATGTACAGTGTATGTGTAAATGTGTATGGTGTATGGTGTATGGTGTATGGTGTATGGTGTATGACGCGCGAATGTGTGATGAAATGCCATGTATAATTCCTATAGTGCAGTGTGTGGGGTTCAGTGTAGTAGTAATCCCTCAACAGTCAAGTGTGAACTGAAGCACAAGAGTGTGTCATCGAGTAACGACGATGCTAAAACGTGTGATGAAATATGCCTATATGAAAATGAAAGATATGAGATGCATTATGATAAAATGGAGGGGGGTGTATTAGGTGTTATGCCCCCCAAGTATATAGAAATGAGTAAACTAACCAATGATAGTGAAAGATGAAGGTCCTCCACCCAATGTCTACGAGGATGAAAGCATAGGACCATGATCTAATAGTGGTGGTATGGTAGATAAACATTGTGTTGGTGAATGAAGTCTATGTATGCATGTGATGGATGAATATACGATGAAGGTTGGGGTGTAGTAAAATGTGTCGGTGATGGAGATCTACATGATGTTGAATGCGAAGGTGATGAGAAACCACGTGGAATAAAGTGAGGTGGTGATCGATGCCGAGATGTAGTGTCTGTCCTAGGAATATCCTATGTCAATGTGTAGGACTAGCGAAATGATGCGGTCATGTAAACGGTACTTGAGTAGGTGAACTAGGAGTAGACTGTGCTTTGAGCAACATAGAATGAGACGTGTTAGAAGAAGTAGATGACACACATGAGCGACTGTATGAGGAGATGACGACAATGGAGGAGATGGAGGGACACTGTCAATAGAAATGACTTGTGTATTGTAAATGAACTTGAGTCATAAATGATTCATAGAAATGATAGATTGAGAGTGACGAATCCAATTGAGATAAAGAAGCATGTCGCATCCCTCAACTATGTTTCCAACAAGGAAAGGGACAAGTACATAGTAAGAGGACCAACTGTGACATGTAGTTGAACAACACCAAAGGGTTTTGTGAAAGGGTATTCAATTTGGGATGTAGGATACCCAATAGCCTTGATAAGTGAATAGAACATGCGCTAATGGGCCATGATGGGTCAACCTTAGTATTGTTGATGGAGGTCGAGCCAATAGATGCATGGATGTGTAAATGATTAGATGTAAACTTGGAGTGATAATCATCGTTGGAAAAATAAATGATTAGAGGTGAAGCTTTAGTGTTAGCAACTAAGAAATCCAGATATCTTGATCCTGGAGGTGATATTGCATGATATACATGATTAGCAGAAGATTTTGTTGTCTTTTTGTCACATTGTTGAGATTCATTGTTAAAGAGTTTGATTTTACCCTTGTTTGTTGGTTGGGGTAGAGCTAGTAGACTCTAGGAACTCGAGTTTATTGTTATCAATTAGATCTTGGATGATTATTTGGAGTTTTAGGCATCTATTTCTAGAATGTCCCACACATCGATGATAATCACAATGAAAGTTTTCATTGTAGTTCCTACCTTTTTGTCGTGATGGGTCTAATTTGAGTGGCGGGGAAGGGTAATAAGATTTTCTCAAGAATTTGTTTCAATATAAGATGCGGAGCCATGGGAAAGTTGTTAAATGTGCGTCGAGGTTGTTGCAACTGAACCTCCCTAGTAGGAGTGACGGTGTTGACAGTGACTTTAGCATGTCAATTGGTTTAGTTATGGAAGGTTTAAATGATGTCTTGTTAGGTAAACAAGTGGAAGATGAAGTCTGTTCTTGATACTTAAGCTTTCCTATGGATAGGATTTTAGTCTCACGAAGCTTGAGAGTATGAAAAAGTTGATCAAATGAAGGAGAAGTCTCAAAGAGAACACTCTCCTTAAGAGGTGGTAATAGACTTTGAATAAATAAGTCCTAAAGCTCAGAGTTGGAAAGGACGTTGGTCATCTTAGTTAGATTGTTCTTATACCTCAAAACGTAATTGGCTAGGTGACTCATTTAAGCCTTGTTTAAGTTGTGCTAGTTGAGTGTAAGAAATCTTAGAGCCGATATTGATGGAGAAATGAGTAAGAAATGCATCAGATAGATGTGTGAAAGAGGTTATCGAGTGAACAGGTAAGTCGTAGAACTAATGCATCGCATAATCGTGAAGACTACAGGAAATAGCTTAGCTAAAAGTGTATGATCATCAGCGAAGTCAAGACAAACGACATGAAATGCTCTAAGGTGTTCTTGTGGGTCACCATTCCCATTGAAAATGGGAAGCTTAGGGGTAACAAAACTAGGAGGAAGTGGGTAAGTAGAGATGGTAGGTGCAAATGGAGTATGTAATAACAAGGTAGAATATAAAGATGGAGATGCATGTACGAAGTGGCCTGTTGCAACTTATGAATTTGAGCTTGAAGATCGTGATAAAGAGAAGTTAAGTCTTGATTGCCAACAGATGAGACTTGTTGTACATGAGAAAATAAAGGGTCATGTAAATGATTGGTAGTATTAGGAACAAAAATAGGAATAGTAGAAATGGGAGGAAGAGTAGAAGTAGGTGGTGGAGTGGTAATGGAAGTGGGTACGACAGTAGAAGCAGTGAGTTCACCAAGTTAGTAGCTTCCTCACGAGTAACATGTAAAAGTAAATCTAGATCTTGGGGATGCTCAGCAAGGTGATCATTGATGGCCTTAAGGTGAGCTTTAGTAAATTCCTCATGAGAGTGAGCCATGAAAAAGGAAAAATAAACCTTAGTTGGTAAGTAAGAAGGAAGAACCTAGAAGCATGGATATGATCGAGTCAAATTCACAAAAATGATTAACTAAAAAATGGACTAACTATGTAGTGTGGGGATAGTTAATCTAAGCTATGAACAACTATAACTAATGTAAATAAGAATGTAAATGAGATAAATAACTATGCAAAAGGAAATGCTAACCCTAATGTACAAGAAGTGTAGAGGAAAGAACTCAGTTGATTCGATGAAGTGTCGAGACTGTGTCGCAGGTGTGATTGGAAAATAAGGGAGGAGGAACAATTGTGCATAAGTCCTGAAAAGGATGGATCTGGAGGATCTAGCTGGACTGGAGCACCTGGAGGAGGACTGGGGTTCCTACATGTGCTCTGGTCTTCAATCTTGGTTCCCTAGTCTATTCAAAAGCTCCAAAATTAGTCTTCACAGAGTATGAAGATGACCTGGAACCCTCATTGTGTGTTGCATCAACTTTGTTGTCATGCGCTAGATGTCACCAATAATCCAAGATGAAAGAAAGACCTGCAAGACCCCAAAATAATCATCAAACCCTAAAAAATAATAATGCATATGAAGGGGTCAGACTAACCTCAGCTGCCACAATGGTGGACTTACTAACTGAGCATTGCACTACATCTCAAACCCGATGTAGTTATATGTGTTGGTATGTGTGAACATGCCCTAGGTTGCTCTTGTGCCAGTAGTACTTTGTGAAGTAGTGAACAATAACTATGTGTAAGAAAATGTAGTAGAATGTGTGCATGGAATAGAATAGAATCCCTCCCCCTATGAAGTGTGATGAAGATGTCCTAGCCTTGTGCCTTGATGATGGAGCTATGTGGATGCAAGTGATCTCTAATGCAATAGATGGATGTAACTCTAGATGGAGTGATAGTAGTAAGTGATGTTAGGGTCCCTCATTATGGTCTCATAACTTTATATTTATAGTGTTATCTTGGTCTAATTTTGTAATTAACCCCGAAAAGGCTTATCAAAAGAAAGATAAAGGATGTAAAACAAATAAAAAGAGCCCAAAAAGTTGCGAGAAAGTGCAAAAGGGACCAGAGCACCCCAATACTAGCCTTGACGCCCCAAATAAGGCTAAAATGATGGGAAATGACCTAAACAGATTGGTCATGTGGACGAAAAAGGTCGGTAATGACGAAATAAAATAAAACAAGATGGACTAAAATATGTGGGTTAAGTAGTACTTTATTCACTCAAGAACCTTCTAAATAGTAGAATGAGACCGAGATAAATAATGTCTAAAGTGCATGATTTTGTGACTACAACTATAATATATATATATATATATATATATATATATATAAACAATAATCTCAAACCTATAATATGAATCAAATAATCATTTATTGTTAATCAATCATTGATAATAAATGGTTTTACTTCCAAAACATGTCATAATGCTAACTAAAGTAAATCAAAATATGATAATGTGTTGTATCAAATGTGGAAACCTCCACCTGATTAAACTAAAATGTGATATAATAGTCTAATCTAATGCAAGTTTACAGTAAATAAATGAATGATGAAATACTAAAATAATACCCAAGAAAACTAAGATAGAAAATATGAAACCCTAATGTACAAAGAGGGTTAGAAGAGCCTTATCTGATTTGCAAAAGTTTCTAGATTGTGTCACAGTGGAGACCGACTAAACATAGATGAAAACTAGTCACATAGAAGCCCGAAAATTTGTAGAATTGAGTGCTTTGGTTGGACTAGGGTGCTTAGAGAGGGATAGGGGCACCCGTGGGTGCCTTGGTCTAAGTTCTGGGTGCCCTGGTCTACATAAATGGTCTGAACCTAGTTCTGATATGGTCGTTAGGTGTCAGCACTTCTTCTCTTCTTATCGCATGTATGTTGTTGAACTTCGTTGGATGTCATTGTAAACATCTAATGGATAAATCACTTGCAAAACCCCAAACAAAGCATCAAATCCCTAAAAAAAGAAAGATTCATATAAAGGGGTCGAACTGTCCTCAGCTTCCAAATTTATGGACTTATCACTGAGCATTGCCCTACATCTCAGACCCAATGTAGCTCTAGGTGTGTGTGTGTGTGTGTGTGTGTGTGCAGAATTGTGCCCTAGGTTGCTCTTGTGCCAATTGCACTTTGTGAGTAGCTAGATGTAGAATGTAAATAATGTGTGCATGGAAGAAATATACTCCCCTCCTATGAAGTGTGATGTAGATGAACCAACCTTATGTCTCTTGTGATGGAGCTAGATGGATGCAAATGGAGCTGTATATGTCTTTAATGGATGCAACCTTAGATGGAGATAGTAGATGCTTAGTGTTTGGTCCCTTATTATGATCACATAACTTTATATTTATATGATTCCCTTCCTTAAATTTTGTAATTAACCTCGAAAAAGCTTACTACCAAAAATATAAGATGCTCAAATGACTAGAATGGACCCAAAAAGTGTGACTAAAGTACAAAGAGGATGGGGGCACCCAGAGGGGAAGAGGGCTCTTGGTGCTGGCGTTCTTGGCTGGGCGTCAGAGTCTGAAAATGGTACAAACTAAAGCATAACAAAGACAAATTGTGCCAATGAAGGTGCAAGACAAAAAGTGGCAATAGAAAAAAATAGAAGATGGCCAAAGACATGGGTTAATTAGTACTTTTCTTACTTATGAACCATGCATGAATAGTAGTATGTTATCAGAGACTAGATAATGACTCAAAGTGTGGGATTTTGTGTCTACATTTTTCCCCACTTTATGTTGGTGAATAAAATGCTCGGTAACATAAAGTAGATAGAGATGTGTACTTGATATCCATGTAGATTGATGTAGAAACAATGTTAAGGGACTAGACAAAGTGTGGAATGATAAAAATATGGAGCATGGAGACTAAAGATGCCAAAATGTAAAAAGGTCATGAAAATGAACCTAGGGCGGAAATGTGTGTGTAAATGCCGATGTGTGTGATGTACCTATTGTTGATGTTGATGTGTGTGATGTTGTTGACTACTTTATTCACATATAGATGAACCTGCAAAAGAGAAGATGATCAAGTAGTCAAATATGCATGTATATGATAAAAGCATGTGTAAAGATGCATGCATGTGTGTAAAAAGCATGTAAGTATGTAAAATGTAAATGTGAAAAGGGAACATGTGCACCTGATCTGTGACGAGGAAATAGTGTAGAAAGGATCCTATAAATTTTGATGAAGTGCGAGTTTTTTGGGAAATCCCACGCCACTAGCCGAAGAAGTATAGGGAGGAAAGTTTTATTTATCCTCCAACCTTTAACCGCTTCCCAAAACTGTAGAGATCTCTGTATTGTCTAGTTTTTTGGGCAATCTGACGCCACAACAGAAGTAGTGTAGAGAGGAATTTCATGTGTTATCCTCTAACCTTTAACTACTCCCTAGAATAAAACACAATTGTAGATGATGTGTACCAACATATGTGCTAAGGAAAACCTACCCTATAAAATCTGTTGTGTATGAGTTTTGTAGACTGTGTTGAACCTAATCACTGTGTAACTTTCTCCTAGTTTTAGGTGCTCAAAGAAAGGAATCACTGTACTAAGGACCCAAATCTAATTATGATCCCTGATCTGTGTTGTACCGATATTATGTTGTTTTGTATACTGTGTGTAGACCATTATATGGGGTGACTAACTCACCCAAATGATGTCCCCCCTCTTTGGGGGCGCATGTAACGTCGTTGTAAGGAGTATGCAACCCAAAAGAGGACTGACCATTGAAATTGTGCCCTACAGGGGGAAGGGGATGTGCTTGGTAGAAACCAAGGCACATATAAACAAGTGGCTAGGAAACAAGTGTTAGTACAAGCAAAGACAAACACTTGTGTAGAAGATGACATGTAAGCTAGGGAGACAATGTGTAAGCAAGATAATGTAAACACCCAAGAAAGATAATGTAGACCGCCAAAAGTGGGTTGCAAACATGGGACACCACTCACGATGTCGCAAGACAATCAAGGTTGATGAAGCCACAGACATACAAGTGTGCACAAGCAAGACAAAGGTAAAAGCCCACATACAATGACAAACAATGACAAGAAATTTCAAACAATATGACAAATAATCATGGTGGCAAATAGTCCTGGAAAACAAATGTTGCACATGAAAGCACCCGTTAGCATGTTAGAAAGATAAAAAGTATGTCAATGCATGTATAACCTGTAATGTGTGCTATGAACTAAAATGAAACAATAATACCTTTAGTGTATGAATGTGGATGCCCCCAAGAGCCATTGTGGGACTGATGCGAGGTATTGTGCCAAGCATTCATGTTGTGTGTAATGGACCTGTATAATATGCGATCACAACTAGAAAGCAAGTGAACATGTATGTGTGTATGATAAAGATAAATGACATACAAGATATCTATCTAGCATGTGTAATAACACAACATATGTACAAGTAAGTACAAGAAAGAGTAAATGCAACCAAGATATACAGTATGTTGTGGATGGATGGAATGGAATACAAAGTGAACGATAGGAGCCATGTGCCCCTCGAGTGAATGGAATTATATGTAGTGTGGTTCATTTGTTTATGTCGCCTCAACAGTCAAGAATGAACCATAAATGAGAGTGCATCATCGGGAAATGGTCGAACTATGTGTTGTGTATAGAGTGATGTGATGAATGTGTAATGATGATATAGGACCTAGAGATGAGGTGTGAGACGTGTGATGATTTAGCATAAATCGTAAATCACAACAAGATAATGGAAGAAGTGATGATGTATCCTAAAGCGTCTATCACTAAAGGATACTAGAAGAAGTGATGATGCAACATATAACATATATCATTAATCTAGGAATGTTGCATGAGAAAAAGGTCAAATGGTTGAATGTGTGAGTGTGATGGGGTGCATTTAATTTGTGTACCCTCAACAATTGAGTATGGACCGTGAGACTAGAGTGCGTCATCGAGTAGTGAGTGCAATGTGTATAAGTATATGAGTAGGATTCCTAATATGTGTAGTGAATGTGGTGATGATAAATCATCCTGTGATGTGTAGTGTGTAGTTTATAGTGTGTAATGTAGGATGTATAATACGTAATGTCAAATGCGTAGATGTGATAAGATGTGCAAATGCATAGCAAATGACACGTAAGAATGTAAGATGTAGGATGTATGTATGTGATATTTGTGAAGATGCATGATGTGTAGTGTCTATTGTGCAGTGTGTGAGGTTCACGTGTATAATATGCCCTTGTACAATCAAGTGTGAACCGAAGCACAAGAGTGTGTCATCGGGTAATGACAATGCTAATGTGTGATGAATGATGTAAAAGACTAGATGTAATATGTGTAAGATGCGAGATAATTGATGATGCTAGAAGGGGGGGGAAGAAGTATGATGCCCCCCAAGTGTATGTTGATGAGCGTTTTATTTGATGATAAATAAGTGATGCATGAGGGTGATAAAGTATAATAGATAAGTGTACGTATTGATAAGTGATGTGATAAATAATAAGAGATTGTATGTATGTGTGAATGAGCGATAGATGGTCGTATATGTATGTATGTATGAGTGATTATGTAATATATAAAGATGTCCATGAAGTATGGTGTGGAAGATGGAACAAGGTTATTATTATAAGAGATCCCTTCAATTCATGTAAGAACCATAAGAACATGAGTGTGTCATCAGGGGGGTAAGGTGACAAGAGTCACCTACCAAAGACCAAGTTTGCGTGAAGCGGTGGAAACATGTGTGGAAAAAGAAACAACAGGACCATGCAATGGTGGAAGAAATGTGTCTTGGTATCAGTAGGGCAGTAGTTTCTTTGACAAAATGATTGGAAATGAAAGTGGAGTAGGATGAGGAGGGAATCTTGAATGGTGGTAACTTAGGTGGGACTGATGACGCTATAGATGGCTTGATAGGAGAAGAAGGTTGACTGATTTTGAGAGGTGGTTGGATACTTTGACTTGAAATATTGTAGATGTCTTGAAGAGGAGGTGCTGATCGATTTTGAGAGGTGGTTGCTTAAGCGATGCTTGACTTTTTGTAGAACGACCATTAGAAGTGATGGTGTGGTGCTCATTAGACATAGAACGAATCAGATTTAGGAACCCATTGAGATGTATACATTTGTAGATGGGCATGCAAAAAAATGTTGTGCAGTGAATGAGATAAATCCCTTATGCTTCAAGATGTTTGATTCTTCATTGTAAAGTATAGAAATCATTGTCATTATGTCCATTGATTTGATGATAATTGCAATATGGACAACCTTGATATTTTACTAGCTGATAAGGAGGATAACAATGAGTAGGCAGTAAAGTGATCAATTGATGACTAAGGAGCTCAGTAAGAAATGTCAAGTTGCTTAGTATTGCGATCAAAGGTGAGAGGCTCTAGTAATGGTATGACTTGAGGCTAACTAATATGAGCACATGTAGTAGTACATAGAATGAAGATGAGATGTAGAAGGAGAACAAACATGAGCCTGAGAAGCATCCTTAAGATGTTGGATTTTAGATTTTAGAGATGTAATTGTGGATTCCATAGCCTTAAATTTGTCTTGAAATAAAGAATGCAAAGCTTGAATTGAGTCCAACATGGGTTGATTAGATGGAGGATCACGAAGACTAGGGTCATCAAATAGGTGATCTAAAATAACACTTACTTGATGCAGCAGGCGTGTCACTCGGGGAAAATACATGGTTTCTAGGGCTTTTTTCATAACAAATTTGGCAATTAGGATGCATTTGAAGGAAATTAGACAAAGAAATTTGAGCAACGTTTTGGAAGCCATGATAGAAAAGATGATAAAATCCATAGGATCTGAAGACCGATCACGAGTTCGGTTCACCAAAATGATTATACTAAAATGTGAATGCATAGCCTAATCTAATGAAAGTTTGTAGTAAATAAATGAATAATGAAATATTGAAATAATACCCAAGCAAACAAAGCTAGAAAATATGAAACCATAATGTGTTGTAGTCACAAAATCACACACTTACTATTATTATTTTATTGTCGAGTATGTTGTTTTATATATGGAGATTGCGTAAGAAAAGTATTCACTAATGACCCATCACGTAGTCTGGTTGTCAATCTTGTTGGTCTTTGTTGTTATTTGTCTTACACATTTGTCACTCACTCGCACAATTCTGATAAGGTTTTAGGGGATCCTATATGTCATGGATCACTCAATTTTCCTCTCTAGTCTTTTACTAGGGTGCCTAGATAAGGATTATGGTGCACGGGGCACCCTATTCCTAATTTATAGGCACCCTGAACCCCATCACACTTGGTTTTAGTTTAGATATTCGAAGGTCGGTCTTTATGGTTTTCCTTCCCATCTCCCTAGGTACTATTCGGCATGTCAGTTCATTAGTGTCGAAATTAGAACAAGAGATCCCTATATAAGCACAATATATATACTATCTTAAGGGCAGACTATTTCTACTAAGGGCTAACTATCTACATAGAGCAAGGGATTGCATTTGGGCACTATTCTGCATACACATTGCATAGGAAAGGGATTCTATTCTATTCCATCCACCATTTTGCATTTTATCTAGCTATTCCCCACTAATTTGGTGTCATTGGCTCTAGGGAACCCTAGCCACATTATTACACACACAATCACATAGAACTACATCAGGTTTGAGATGTAGTACAACGCTCAGTCATAAGTCCATCCATTTGGCAGCTAAGGATAGTCTGACCCATTCATTTGCATATTTATTTTTTAGGTTTTGATGCTTTGTGTGGGGTTTTGCAGGAGGACTTATTCATTGGGGATCGACAACAACATCAGTGAACTAAGTGCAACGTCCACCTAACTGAATTCGAAGTATTATAAAGACCTAACGACCATATCAAAATTAGACTCTAGCTATTTCACAAACTAGGGCACCCACAGGCACCCTTATCCTTCCCCAGGTGCCCCATTTTACCCAGATATGCCTTCATTGTTACTTCTTGAGGTTTTTCATGACACTTTGTTCCATCGTTTCATCACTCTATTTAGTCCCAGATCACCGCAAGGTAAGTCTAAGCCAGGTAAGTACCTTTCCATTTTCACTATTATTTCATTTTAATTACAAAATAAATTACTTAGTTTCTATATTTCATTATAATTCATTTATTGCATTACTGTACTATTAGATTCTCAGTAAAATCCAAATTTTATAGAATCATGTGTAAAGAGGGGTTAGAAGAGCCTAAGCTCATTCGTATAAGTTTTTGGATTATGTCGCAGTGGATATCGGCTGAACACAGATGAAAACCCATCGCACAGAAGCCCAAAAAGTTATAGATCTAAGTGATTTAGATGGACTGGGGTTCATGGAGAGGAATAAGGGCACCCGTGGGCACCTTGGTCTGTAGAAATGGTCGTAACCTGGGTTCCGATATGGTCGCTAGGTGTCTACACTTCTTCGTTTCTTGTCGTGTGTATGTCGTTGTTAACCTGCAATAGATAAACCACTTGTAAAAGCCCAAATAAAGCATCAAAACCCTAAAAAAAGATGCATATGAAGGGGTCAGGACTGTCCTCAAACTGCCAAATTGATGGACTTATCACTGAGTGTTGTACTACATCTTAGACCCGATGTAGTTCTAGGTGTGTATGTGCAAAATTGTGCCCTAGGTTCTTTTTTGTTACATATATATTGTGACATTATTAAATAAATTGTAATATTATTAATAATGAGTTTATATAACTCATATTAATAATATAGTTGTAATAGTTTTATTATTGGTGAGTTGTGAGAACAACTCACGTAGCTATTTTAGTGTGAGAGATATCCTAGAGATTAGCTAGAGATATCTTAGGGATAAGTTAGAGAGATATGTGGGTTGTTGAGGATTGATGTTGACTCCTTGTATTAAGAAGAACATCCTCCAATATAATGTAAACTCTATCAATGTAATTGATATCCAGAATGAATTAATAAGAAGATCATTATTCTGTGAATAATAATATTGAGTTTTCCTGTGTAAAACTGATCCAAAATTATTATTTGGTATCAGAGCAAGGAAATTAGATGAACCATGTGATGGGAGTTTAATTAATTTGTAGGGGCAGAAATAATTTTATTTTTCTCATGTACATGGTAGATCTGTGTATGATATTGTTTCTATTTTAGGAGTTAAGTTTTAGTTACACAGAAATCTTTGTGCATCAAATTACTTGAAGCTTTAAGAATATCTGGATTTGTAGTTGTGTATCTATCTACATTTTACACTTGTAACACATAGAAAGATCAATGTCTCTGACAAAAGCACAACATTTTTTTTGTAATTTAAGCGCTATTTGGAGGTTCGAGATCTATGAAAATTTGTTAATTGACCTCCTCTGATTCATATACTTCACACTCAAGTCACCTCTTGTTACAGATAGTTTAAAAAACGAGATCCTCTCGCCATTATTTTTCGAATCTCCTCCACGGGATCTACCATAGGATCTGTCTCTAGATCATATCGAGTGTGTTTAAACTCCATAAGATCATTTTCATTTTTACATTGTCTCATCGGCACTAAATGTCCCGTGTTCTACTGTAGTTGGATCATTTATGTTGCATCTCTTCAACAAAATTTCCAATATGCTCTTCTACCTACTACTATTCTTACAATCTGATTATTCGATCTAATGAGAAGCATTGTGGGGTCAATCTAGAAATTGGCAGTATCAACACTTTTTCTACCACCGTATCACAATTGGTAAGTATATTGGAGAAAATCTACAACAAAGAATTATAATCTACACAAAAAGAGCTCGGTGCCATCACATCCACATGTGTAAGAAGATTGGGAGGTAGCACAAAGAAGTTAGTAAATCAAATGAGTCTCTTTTTGTTTTATGGTGCAAGTAATCAACTTTATTTCGTGTTCATGTTAATATAGTCATTTGTCATGTCATAGTATTAATGTCAATAGTCATTATGAGTTCTAGTCAAAGTGTTATTTATTCGTGTCATGTTTTTAGATTTTTAATTTTTAAGTATATATAGTCTTAGTTTGTTATTCATCGAGTCTTGTCATTGTAAAGTCTTTATATTTTGTAAAAAAATTCACATAGTCAATGTGAAAAATTGTTGAGTCTAAAATATTGATCCGAAAATAATCAGATTATTACTACCTGATCTCGGACCCTTGTAGGCTTTAAATATTTGCCAATAATTTACTCCTTTTAAGTAATCAATTTAAAATAATGCAAGACAATAATGACAATTGCACACAGATTGATTACGGAGTTCGGCAGTTGCCTACGTCTCCGAGTTCATGGTCGAACCGTTCCAGTAGTCAAAACTTGTAAGTTACAATAGTACTTTCACAAGAAAACCTAATGGAAACTATTTTAAACTTGCTTAGAAGAATAACCAGACCTTCGGATGACAAGGGTGAAAAATAGCACCCGACTTCCACCTTCCTAGCGTACAATCTCCTTCGGCTTCGATCGACCTTCCCAACGCTATCAATGTGACGCTAGCACTCCGGTCGACAATCCAGGATTTGCAAGTAATTGGTGTGGTGCTATGGGCCGACTAGGTAGTTTGAATAACTCCTAGCCACAAATATTTAATTTATTATTGCCTAACAAATAATAGGTCAATAATAATCAAAATAATAATGCCTAAAATAATTTAGGTCTTCACACAACAACAATTTCTCATTCGCCTTCCAAGCTCTGAGCTTGTCTTCTGCCTTTTGTGTGTGTCCATTACAGTGAACGAGTTCCCTATTTATACAAAAAATAGGGCCCTTAAAATATGCATTTGCAAATTATCCTTAGGCTATTTTAAACCTAAGCCTTACCCGTAGCAAAATAAATGGGATCAAATACCCATATTGGCGGATTTGCTTGTTTTAATGGGTTAAATCCCAAATAGGGCGCTTAGCATTTTAAATAGGATTAAAATCCTATAAGAACAGCTAAGGAGAAGTGGGTATATCCCACATTAGGCGGTTGGATAATAGTTTAGGCTTTATTAAGCCTTTCCATGCGCATGTATAGTGGTCAAAGGACCATGTTAGACTTATCCGCCCCCATCTCCACCGCTTCACCTCCCTCACCACGTGGACCTCCACGCATGGCATATGGTTTGGCGGCTATGTGGGTAATTGTTAATCATTAATACATGGCTGTTGTAATAAAACCCACCCCACTTAGTCATGTGGCATGGAAATGGGTTTGTAAGTGGACTTACCAAGATAATATAATTTTGACCCATACAATGTGGCATAGAAATAATTAACTCGGTAAATAGCATATAGCCCACTTGTTGTCTCTCGATAGGCAAATCGAGCGAATTCGATGAGTGGTGGCAAGCCACGTGGTGGCTTGTGGACCCACCATGTTGGCGATAATACCATAGTCCACACGGCGGCCGGGCTCCCCTCCGTAATAAAAGTTAAGCCTCTTGTTCCCGTGCACCATTTTTACGCTTGTCGAAGACCAGTGATCAAAAATCGACAAATAACTCCCTTTTGCCTTTTCACCACGTGTCGCAGTGCCAATGGTCCAATATTGACCAGTTGACCAGAGTTAACTTTCCCGCTATCTGAACTTTGACCGAACATATCTAGAGCTCCTGATGTCCGTTTGTCGCGTTCTCACAGTCGATGGAAAGCTCTCGAGATGATCTTCTGCACTGACACAATTTAGGGATGTTTAGGGAACTTTTTAAAATGATCCCCTGATCAAATATCTTGCTATCATTGTCAAATTAAAAGAGTAATTACGATCAGTTCAAGTCATGTCATGTCAAGAGTCAATGTTAAAATATTGTAAAAAAAAAAATGCCTTACGGACGCATTTTTGGTGTTACTCAACATCCATTTTTTTGGGAGAATAAGATGAATAATATTACAGTTCTGATGATATTTTTGATGACTTCGAAGAAGGAAATTGTGCTTAGCTTCGGAGGCTCCACCCCTCGACCCTGACCTGTACTGTGATAGGGAGCGCTGCCCCTTGACCCCACTGGGGGATGTCACCCCCAGACCCCTGTTTTGAAATTTTAGAACCAAATCAAAGATTTTTGGGAAGATGCATCAACAAAAGGTGGTTCAAATTTGAGCTTCAACGTCCAATTTGCTAAGCATCATGATTCTTGGAGGATGGAGGCAACGAAGGCTGGAGGTCAATCAATGACCTCTCATCAATCACCAACGATGGGGCCACATGAAGATGTGGTGAAAATGTGTGTTTTCTTTAATTTCAGATTTGTAGTTAGTTTCAGTTGTGTGATTCTATTTTAGAGTTCCTACTTGAATAAGTGAAATGTTCACATTGAGGGGGGAATTGGAACATGGTCTTAATGTTCAATTTTCCATCTATTCAGTTTGTATTCAGTAAGCAGTGGTTCCTACATGATTCCCTAAAGGAAATACATAGTGGACAAACAAAAGCACAAAGGAAAAACAACAACATGATATTTGGGTTGTTGGTTGTCCTGTAAAACCATCCTTTGTTTTAGGTTGTTGGTTGTCCTGTAAAACCATCCTTTGTTTTAAGTTGTTGGTTGTCCTGTAAAACCATCCTTTGTTTCAGGTTGTTGGTTGACCTACAAAACCATCCAGATCATGACCACGCATGGGCAACAAGCTACAGAAGGAAGAGTGATTATTTTTTCTACCTTGTCAACATTAGGGGAGTGTATATTGGGAATTAATAATGTTAACAATAGGGGAGTGAATGTTACGAATATATTTTGAAATTATTAAATAAATTGTAATATTATTAATAATGAGTTTATAAAACTCATATTAATAATATAGTTTTAATAGTTTTATTATTGGTGAGTTGTGAGAACAACTCAAGTAGTTGTTTTAGTGTGAGAGATATCCTAGAGATTAGCTAGAGATATCTTAGGGATAAGTTAGAGACATGTGTGGGTTATTGAGGATTGATGTTGACTCCTTGTATTAAGGAGAACATCATCCTATATAATGTAAACTCTATTAATGTAATTGATATCTGGAATGAATTAATAAGAAGATCATTATTCCGTGAATAATAATATTGAATTTTCATGTGTAAAAATGATCCAAAATTATTATTTTTGTGTCAGTCGCACTTTATGAGTAGCGAGCAAGTAACTAGATGTAGAATGTAAATAGTGTATGTATAGCAACAATAGACTCCCCTCCTATGAAGTGTGATTAAGATGAACTAGCCTTGTGTCCCTTATGATGGAGCTAGATGGATGCAAATGGAGCTATAGATGCCTTTGATGGATGCAACTTTAGGTGGAGATAGTAGATGCTTAGTGATTGGTCCCTTATTATGATCACATAATTTTATATGTATATGATTCCCTTGCTTGAATTTTGTAATTAGCCCCAAAAAGGCCGACTACCAAAAATATAAGATGCTCAAATGGATATAATGGACCAAAAAAGTGTGACCAAAGTGCAAAGAGGACTGGAGCACCCAGAGGGGACGAGGGCACTTGGCACTGGCATCCTAGCTGGGTGCTCAAGTCCAAAAGGGGTAAAACTGAAGTATAAAAAGATAGACTTGGCCAATAAATGTGTAAGACCGAAAGTGACAATAGAAAGAAACAGAAGATGGCCAAAGACATGGGTTAATTAGTACTTTTCTTACTTAGGAACCATGCAAATAGTCGTATGTGATCGAGACTAGATAATGACTCAAAGTGTGTGATTTTTTTTCTACAGCACCTAGTCCTCAAAATGTTCTGAAGTAATAAATTCATAATTACATGATGTGATATCCTTCGCCACTAAGAGAAAATATTGTATTAATGATTATTACTAACAAAATAAATCAACTAGTCAAATAAATATGGGTACACTATATGAACTTCATCATAGTCCTCCAAAGTAGCACTCTTCTATGAATATTGGTCCCTCTGGACCTTGCGCTAAGAGACTTATCTATTTCACAAGTGAAGCTTGTGAACCTCAGGCATCCATAGGGACTCGACTAGAAGCACTCCCAGATCCTTCATCTGTAGGTATTTCTAATCATTAACATGAGATATATCATAGTGATAATGTTTCAATAAATCCACATGAAACACATTGCACAATCGAGATAGAGCTGGAGGTAACATGAGTCTATATACATATTTGAGAAAATCAAATGGTCTTACATAACGAGATGCTAGTTTGGAAGACTGACCAAACTTAATAAAGATCTTCTTTGGTTTAACTCTAAGAAAACTTTATCACCCATTGTGAATTCTCTAGGAATTCGATTCCTATATATGTATCTCTTTTTCCTATCCATAATATCAAATAAGTGGTGCCTAATTAGTTTTATCTACTCTTCCATGTTTTTAAGCATGTCAAGACCTATAACCACCCTATCCTCTAACTAATTCCAAATGAGGTGTGTGACATTTTCTCCCATATAATGCCTCAAATGGAGCCATAAAAAATGTCAAATGATGTGAATTTTTTGTAAGAAAACTTAACTAATGATAAGTAATCTTCCCATTTGTAATGTTAATCCATGTAATAAATCCTAAACATGTCCTCAAGAACTTGGTTCACCCTTTCTGTTTGACCATTTGTCTTCTGGTGATAAATAATACTAAAATTCAATTTCAATCTTAAAGTAGAGTGTAAGGTTTCTACCAAAATATTGATGTCATGTGTGTATTTTGATCAAAGATAATCTTATGTGGCACTCCATGTAAATGAAAATCTCTCGAAAAAACCTCTTCTCCAAAACCAACAAATCATCCTTCAAATTCCCTAGAATGAAGAGGGCTACCTTGGTGAGTATATACATGACCACCAATACACATCATTTTTGTTCTTGGACATTAGAAGTCATTGAGAAAAATCCATATTGGTAACTTGCCACTTCTATTCAGGAGGTTCATATGGGTACAACTACCCTGTTGGATGAGCGTGTTCAACTTCAACTCATTGACACTCCAAAAAATTTTTTAAAAAAATTATGACATATTTTTTAATCCATGGCCAAAAAAATAAATATTTGAGGTTAGCTATCATCTTCATCACACACGAGTGACCTAAATAAGGAGGATCATGTGCTTCCTCTAATACTGGGGTCCTCGATCCATTGAGGTTAGGTACATATATTATGTTGTGGAATATAAGAAGTCCATATCTATAAAATTGGTAACCTTTATATCTATGATCTTGGCTATTAGTCTCCAATGTAGATTTGAACTTCTCATAAAAAGCATTTGAAGATAACTTACTCAAAACTTGTTTTCTAAAAGTGTTCCTCATTGAGGTAATGATATTTCATCTTCTGATAAGGGAATTCACAATTCAGTTCTCTCTAACCTTAATATATCCTTTATTGAAATCATAATCACTTAAAAAAATTAGCCAACATCATTGTCACACATTCGAGTTAGGTTAAGTGAAGATATATTGCAATCTTGAATGATTTAGTTTGAGCAAAAAAGGCTTTCCTAAAAGGTAATGCTTCCACATCTGTAATGCATGCACTATAACTGTGAGCTCAAGGTCATACAAAACATAATTTAACTACCTTTTCTTAATATCTTGTGACTCGTAAGCCACCACCCGATTATCTTGCATCAAAAAACATCTGATACATCTATAATAATGGTCAATTATCTATTAGGATATGTAACTTTCAAAATTGATGTAGATATCAACTTTTCCTTGAGAAGTTGGAATTTATTTTCAACTTTCTATCTATACAAACTTCTTCCCTTTCTTTTACAATGAGATAATAGGACTGCCAATCATTAAAAATCCTTCTATAATATTTTTGTTGTACCCTACAAGTCCCATAAAACTACAAAATTTGTCCACATTATTAGGTATATGAGATTCCATGAAATTTTGTATCTTTGTTGGATCAACTAAAATTCCATCTATTGAAATGATATGGCCTAGGAAGTGAACTCTTCTCTGGAAGAAGGAACATTTTGACAAGTTTCCATAAACTTTGTGTTGTCTCAATCTTTGCAATACCAGTTACAAATGATGAACATATTATTCTTATGACTATGAGTAGATCAATATATCTTCCAAGAAGGCCAACAAAAATCTATATAAGTAGTCTCAGAGTACACTATTAATCAATTTCATGAAAGTTGTTGGTGGTTTCATGAGTCTAAAAGGAAGTACTGTTAACTCATAATGATCGTTCCTTGTGTGAAAATTTATTTTAGGTATGTCACTTTCCTTGATCCTGAATTGATGGTATCTCAATCTCAAATCAATTTTTGAAAATACAATAGCTCCTTGTATTTGATCAAAAAGATCATTGATGCACGATAATGGATACCTATTCTTTATTGGTGCCTTGTTCAACATCCTATAGTCTATGTAGAGTGTAAGTATTCCATCCTTATTTTTCATGAAGATAACATGTGCTCCCCAAGGTGAAACAATTGGACAAATCAATGCTTAGCTAATAACTCATGTGATTATGTTTTTATCTCAAACAACTCTGTGGTAGTAATTCGATATGACACTTTAAACTTAGCTTATGATCCTAGAATGATGTCTATAGAGAAATAAAATTCTCTATGCGTTGGAAGTATTTGTAATTCCTCATGAAATAAATCACTAAAATCTCAAAGGAAAGGATAATCCTCCAGTGTAAGTTCTTTCTCTTCACTTATCAATGTGTACCATATACGTTACAAGTCCCCTTTTTTGTGCTTTCTTCAACTGCAAAGCTGAAATTTGCCTCAACTTAATGACTTTCTTTATTCCTTGGAAACTTAAGAAATTCTCACTTTAGTCTTGACATGTCATTGTTTTAGCAAAATAATCCATCTTAGCACCATGTTTCCATAACTAATTAGCCCCCAAAATAACATCGTACAATCCTAATGGTGTAACATATAAGCTAACCTCTGTTGTAAAACCTGGTAGCTCTAATTCAACTGTAAAAATACATTGCTCTACCTTATTTTGCATTTGGTTGCCATACTATAATGACCATGTTTTATCCAAATGACTATCTTGCCTACCAATTTTACTCAATATCTCTTGTGCAACAAAGCATTTTTTAGCTCACGTGTCAATCAAGATAGAAACATAAGAACCAAAAAGTTTACCCTTCACCTCTACTAGAGTAGACTAGAAGTCTTCCCCATGGATTTCAACTACTACAAGAATGTGGTGTTAAATTTCCTGATTTTAAGGCTTTAAAATAGGTCCTGTAACATTTCTCCAAATGATGGTATGGGGACAATTGCTAGGATAACGATCATCTCTGCATATAAAGTGTCCAACTACTGGTCTTGTATTTTACATAAGCTTCTCACATGAACTCCCTTGGAATAATGATAACTAAAGAAAACCAAAATGTTGGAGTTTTTGTATTCACATTACTAAGTGGTTCGGGATATTTTCCTAACCTACTTAGTTTTAGTCGTGTTCACAACCACTCACATGAGATAAGCTTAACTTAGAGAGTTAGTTTTATATTGTTGTGATTTAATATTATATTGAGCACGCATAATTTTGGGTACTCAATATTGTTAAATCCGATTACTGAGGTGCTCACAATAGCCAATTGGTTATTATGAAACAACCTCTCTTGTCTATTTAATAGGCACTCTCACTTTGTATTGTATTCCGGGAAGCTATATTGTTGAGTTGAATGATCACGAAGACATTATTTTTTATTCATTTTTGGTCTAATATTTTTTTGTGAAATCTTCATGAATGTGGTAATGGTTGTGCTAGAGAGATTCTTAGGTTGAGAGTTTTCATCTCTCTAATATGATATTGAAGCACCTTCTACTGCCATTGCTCAACCCAAATTTATGTCATAGTTTTACTTTGGCCATATTACTATCTCAAGTTTTTTGACAAGCATTCATTGGTCATACGAATCATTGCTTAAAATGAGTCTATGCATTTTTATGGACCGGGTCTTCACAATCCACCATCAGTCATTGTAATTGTATTTCATTATTTGATTAGGTTTTACATTGATATTCATACGTAGTTTAGAATGCTTTGCATCTACAAATTCCTTGGAAATTTGTATCCTAATATTTACCTCCACTCACCATATTGACTATTGATATCACTTTTTGATTTACATTGAAGTCAACACTAAGGATGAACACTCCCTCCTCTTTGTCATCTTGGATTGCATATGATTTTCAGAGAGCTCGCTCTGTATGTTTTGACTCAACCCTGCCTCAAACTTAGACTCACCTCATATGGACTTATTTGCATTAGACAAGCCCCAAACAACTATGATCTCAATTTTGACCTTAGAGTAGTGAAGACTCCTCTTAAAATAAAACAAAACTTTTGGTTCTCCTGATGTCTTAATGTTCTCTAGATCTAGCTCAACGCATTGATTATGTGTCCCTGTTCTAACTTGAGGAAGCTTCAAACTCGTCCTCGACAACGATTCACCTCACTTGTCCCTTATTAACTCACCTTATGATATGATCCTCATGTGTGGATTTCACTAATACTTTGAGGTTTTGGTGTAACGATTCATTACATTTGGTATCAGAGCCTCCACCTGTGCTAAAATACCACTCGGTTGGTTATGCCATGTAGTCGTGGCCCGTGGGGCACCTAAATGTCAGTAAATCAAGATTCATATATATGGAAGTGTGGGCATAGAACTAACCCGATGTCGGGCTCTGTGGAAGTGTGGTGGGATGATATGATACCCATGTATGGATTTCACTAACGCCTCGAGGTTTTGGTGTAATGGTTTGTTGTAGCCTAGATCCACAACATTTTTTTCTCAATTTGAGACCGTTTATGAATGTGTTGATTCAGTAGGGTATTCTACATCTTTCTCAAATCATGTGTATTGATCTGGCTTGGTGACTACCCAACTTGGCCTTATTTTGACATGAATCTTTCCCCTACTAGACAGCTCATCGTCACCTAGGTCTATGTCTTGATGGAGGCTTGATGTTGGATAAATATTGTTTTTACCATGTTGGGTAGTAGCCTAAATATGCTTCCTACTTAGGTCTATTCGATTGAATTTACTATACTTTGAAGCAACATTGGTATGAGTCTCAAACTTAGAAGTTATCTTGCAACACACCTTTACCTTTATTTTCTCGACGTTCCAAAATAACTCTTAACTTGCTTGGAATGTCTCATTTTGTTTTTCTCCTATGCATCTCAAGACCCTTGCACATGACAGGAAAAACTGCGCTCGGAGTGCGCTCGAGGGTAGCTGGAGCACGTCCATATGCACCATCCAACTATCCCATTTGCTATCTAGGCTATCCCCCGGGCTCCTAAAGAAAGTTGACAATCCACGTTTACTTTTTCTAAATAAAACTTTGCTGATTTTTGGGAAAAACATTTATTTCCAACCAATTGTTAGCACCCAAAAATTTTAAGTGTTTAATATTTAATTGATGTAAACTGTAGTGTTTAATAAGGATTAATCATGTATGTGTGCATCCCTAGTGGCAATGGCCCTATCACATCAGCTTGTGGCGGGCTACATGGGTTGTGCATAGAAGACACATGCAAGGTTCTTCAGATATGTGTGTAATCAGCTTGTCTACAAAAATGTCAGACCAGGCTTGAAGGAATTTTAATTCCATTCAACTCTGCTTTGAAATCTTAGGTCAATTATTTTATAAGGAAACAAAATTCCTATCAAGGTTTCTACCCTAATAAATGTTAGTTCTCGTCGAGCTCTGCCAACTCGGCCAAACTTTCCTTTTTTTAATGTTTTTAGAAGCAAAGAAGACTTTAAAACTAACATAGTCCAATTCATGGATTGGAGTAGTTTATGACATATTGGTGAATGCGTTTGGGCTACTATTTTCTAGGTCATGAGTTTGAGGCTTCTAAGTTGTTTTTGGTTAGCTCACCGCCAATTCACTAGCCAACTTGCCCACAAGCTCACCAAGTTTTCATTTCAACTCTTTGTGGTGCCAACTTCAAGCTTGCCAAAGATCATAGCTCACCACCAACTCACTCCCGAGCTCTCCTATATATTAGTTTACCAAACTAAATATATTATTTTGAAGGTACATTTTTTTGAGTAATTTTTTTCAAAGGAGATATTTTTTTCCATTATATTGTAAATATGGGAGAATAATTATTTTTGGAGCATTTTCCCACAAATTTGGGTGCTTTTTTTAAGGGAAAAAAGGGGGTATTTCCTTGAATCCTAGACCCACACCCCCTGAAGGTCTTATGGTGGCCTTCGATCAACTTGTAGTGACCTCCGTCTAGTTTTTCACCTCGTGTGTGATGAAGATCGAAGGGTGAGGTCCGGTCTGATAAGCGGTCAAACCCCCTCACAAGAAAACTTGATTTTTTTGCTTACTGTTTTTCCCACATTTTTTCTTAGCTTTGCTCCTGCCCACCTGTTGTCATGGCTTCGTCCCATGTTATCCTTTCCTTATAATCTAAGAATGAGATGCTCTTCACTAAAATTTGTTCAATTCAGGACGACCTAGTAAAAATTTTGGAAGAGAATAGAAAACTCAAGAAGCAAATATCTCTTCTACATGCTCTCATTCATGGTAAGGATGACCTCTTACACTCTCTGCAACAACAATTTGCTAGTTTTGAGCATGCCCTTTCTTTTGTGGACATACCTAATTTTGTTCGTAGTCCACATACAATCACTACTCCTGCACCTTCTAACCCTAATTTGTTAGTTATTGAGCACATTTCTATGCCTACTATTATTGATGTTGCACATATTGCTTCTGATTTATGTTGATTACAGTTGCACATTCTACGCATTCCTCATAATCTCCACCTACATACTTACCTAGCTCATTTGAGAAACATACCACTAATTTTGGCTCCTACATGCTTCATTCCATGGGTCACTCTACTAGACTTGTGGGCATTGGTAATAACCTTTAAGGTATTGTTATCCCTATTCAGACTGTTAAGTGGATTGATTGGCACGACATTGTTTTTACTACAGGGCATTCACTGGGATCACTTGATGACATAGCTCCTATTTTTGTTCACTTAACTCTTTGTGAGGATCATGAGCTATACATGAGTTTTGCTACTCCCTCACTTAGGTCCTAGGAACCTAAGATTTCAATTATCAAACATGATCAGATTGACACACTTTTTGATGTACCTTTGTATTCTCCAATTGTGCACTTTTTATTAAAGCATATGTAGGCATCTTCTTCAGTCATTCGTGTTCATTTGGGATGGATATTTGATCACTTATGATGACGATGTAAGCATTCATAGAGAGAAATCTACAGATGTGGATCCTCCAATATTTGGCTTCTTGCTCCACTTTTTTCTCCTCCTACATTGTAACTCTCCTTGTTTTGAGCTATTTTCTTAACAAGTGTAGAGAATCTCTCTTATTCCAAGTGTTAGATTGTTAGTGTTTGAGTAGTTGGTTTGGCAACTCATATAGATTTGTAGCATCACTTTACCCATTCAATATTATAGGTGATTATAGTGTTGATCATGTTTCTTTAGGTGTTGTGTTCCTTTCTCTTTTGTAGTCAATGGACCACATCTTCTACCAATAGATCAAATTATGTTTGGTGATTTTGTGTACATTAGACATCACCTTTGACAGTCTCCTTCAGTTAGATTTTGAGCTGGTTCTCCTTCTGAAGTGTAGCTAGTCTGTTGAGTTACAATGTCAAAGACTCCATTGATAGTCTCCTTACATGGAGTTATTCTGTTTGAATTACAATGTCAGTTGATCTTGAGTTTTGTGATCGAGTAGTGGATGTAAACCATAGTGCAGGCTAAAATTCTTCAACAAAGTACAAGTTTTTGAGTCGTGCTTCTTGGGACACCTTACAACAAAATTTGCTCTCTCATTTGTTGTTTATTTTTATTTGTTTTTGGGTACCTTGCAGTGATTTTTTCATCCATGATAACTTTTTCCCAGTTGTTGTAAATGGGTACCTTATCGGGCCTAGTTGTCGGGAGCCATATTTAGATCAGTCTCCCAGATTTTCTCATTTCTTGTTAGGGGGGGGTTAAATTTGACAACCACCTATATGCCTATCAAACAATTTTTAGGTGACGGTAAATTTCAAATCTTACCTTGCACGAGTGTAAAATAGTGTTATTTTTACACTGTTAATAAGATATACAACAAATTATTCTATATATATATATAACTATTCTTGATATATATTAGTATAGTTTACCTATATATCTATATAAAAAACAACGATGATACTTAAAAAGTGCAAGTCGCATGTGACGGTTCTTTCAAATATTTGCAAGTATTTTATGGCTAAAATCATGAAAAACGTCTAAACGGGTGTCAAATTTAACCACTATTTCTCACTCCTGATTTTGTGCTTATGAGAGGGTGTTGGAGTTGTCGTATTCATACTACTAAATGGTTCGAGATATTTTCCTAACCTACTGAGTTTTAGCCGTATTCACACCATTCACAAGAGATAAGCTTAACTTAAGGAGTTAGATTTATATTGTTGTGATTTAATATTATATTGAGCACATATAATTTTACGTGCTCAATATTGTTAAATCCAATTATTTAGGTGCTCACATTAACCAATAGGTTATTGTGAAACAACCTCTATTGTATATTTAATAGGTAGGGAAGTATATTGTTGAGTTGAATAATCATGGAAACATTATTTTTGATTCATTGTTGGTTTAATATTTGTGTTACACAATCTTTATGGCTATGGTAATGGTTGTGCTAGAGAGATTCTTGGGTTGAGATTTTTTATCTCTTTGGTAAAAATAGGACAATGTGTTGTATCAAATGTGGCAACAACCACCTAGTCCTCATAATGTTATCTTAATATTTGTAATACTAGTTACAAATGGTGAACATGTCATTCTTATGACTGCGAGTAGATCAATATATCATCCAAGAAGACCAAGACAAATTTGTATAAGTAGTCTCAGAGCACACTATTAATCAATTTCATGAAATTTGTTGGTGTGTTCATGAGTCCAAAAGGAAGTAATGTGAAATCATAATGAATGTGCCTCGTGTGAAAAGTTATTTTAGGTATGTCACTTTCCTTGATGCTTAATTGACAGTACCTCGATATCAAATCAATTTTTGAAAATACAATAGCTCCTTGCATTTGATCGAAAATGTCATCGATGCACGACAATGGATACCTATTCTTTATTGTTGCCTTGTTCAACATCTTGTAGTCTATGTGAAGTCTAAGTTTTCCATCCTTCTTTTTCACGAAGATAATATGTGCTCCCCAAGGTGAAACAATATGACAAATCAATGCTTTAGCTAACAACTCCTGCAATTATGCTTTTATCTCAAACAACTTTGTAGTAGTCATTTGACGCAACACTTTAGATTTAGGTTATGATCCTAGAATGATGTCTATAGAGAAATCAAATTCTCTATGCGTTGGAAGTCTTGGTATTTCTTGAAGAAATACACCACTAAAATCTCGAAGGAAAGGGTAATCCTCCATTGTACGTTCTTTCTCTTCACTTATCAATGTGTACCACATACATTACAAGTCCCTTTTACTGTGCTTTCTTTAACTACATAGTTGAAATTTGCCTCGACTTAGTGACTTTCTTTATTCCTTGGAAACTCAAGTACTTCCCACTGTAATCTTGGCATGCCATTGTTTTAGTAAAATAATCAAGCTTAACACCATGTTTCCATAACTAAATAGCCCCCAAAATAACATCGTACAATCCTAATGGTGTAACATATAAGCTAACCTCTGTTGTAAAAACCTGGTAGCTCAAGCTCAACTGTAAAAAGACATTGCTCTACCTTATTTTCCATTTGATTGCCATACTGCAATGACCATGTTTTATCCAAATGACTAGTTTGTCTACCAATTTTACTCAATATCTCTTGTGCAATGAAACATTTTTTGGCTTATGTGTCAATCAAAATACAAACAAAAGAACCAAAAAATGTACCTTTCATCTCTACTAGAGTAGACTAGAAGTCTAATCGACAGATGTCAACTACTACGTGAATGCGGTGCTAAAATTCCTGATTCTAAGGATATAAAGGAGGTCGTCTAAAATTGCTCCAAATGATGTTATGGGGACAATTGTTAGGATAACGATCACCTCTGCATATAAAGTGTCCAACTACTTGCCTTGTCTTTTGCATAGGCTTCTCACCCGCACTCCCTTGTAATAATGCTAACTAAAGCAAACCAAAATGTTGGAGTTGTCGTATTCACACTACTAAGTGGTTCGGGATATTTTCCTAACCTACTTAGTTTTAGCCATGTTCACACCACTCACATGAGATAAGCTTAACTTATGGAGTTATTTTTATATTGTTTTGGTTTAATATTATATAGAGCATTTATAATTTTAGATGCTCAATATTGTTAAATCCTAATACCGAGGTGCTCAAAATAACCAATTGGTTATTATGAAACAACCTCTTTTGCCTATTTAACAGGAACACCCACTTGGTATCGTAGTCTAGGAAGTATATTGCTGAGATGAATAATCATGGAGACATTATTTTTGATTCATTGTTGGTTTAATATTTTTTGTTGTGCTATCTTCATGGCTGTGATAATGGTTGTGCTGGAGAGATTCTCGGGTTGAAAGTTTTCATCTATCTGATAAAAAATAGAATAATGTATTGTATCAAATGTGGTAGCAACCACCTAGTCCTCGTAATGTTTCCAAAATAATAAATGCATGATTACAGAATGTTACACTAAGGCCATGCGTTCTATGGATTATACACACACAACAAAGTGAATGAGAAATTATTTTCAAACAGTGGTAACTTATTTGTGTGAACTCTTATGCAACGGTTTATAAATGCACACAATGGGCACCCAATCAAGTTTGTTTTTGTTTGTATACATATGTGCATATTTTGTAATTTGGTGTTGGCCAATGTTTGGGTCATTGAACTTTATTCACAGTATATCTATATTTTTTGTTGATGCATGCAAGCTTTAAAGGTGCCATCAAACTCATTAACGAACCCATCTTGAATATCATAGTTTCCAACAAAGAACTCAACTAAAATATATTTTTTGAAAATAAAATTTGTAGGTAGTTCAATCGTACAAGAACATGCAATTGAATCAATGTACATTGCATCTTGTCCATCAATTGAATAAATAAAAAATTTTGTGCCTTGAGCAACTATAAACATTTTATTGTTATGATGCGTCACACCAAATCTCTTATAAAAAAATGTAAGATCATTTGGTAGAGGGCACAAACATTTAGTATTAAGGTAAGAGAGATCAATTTGAAAACCAATACACAACCTCTTCAAAAATAGGTAAGGTAAGAGAAATCAATTTGAAAACCCATACGCAACCTCTTCATAAAAACGTATCTTTAGCGCATATGATGTTGACATTGTCATGCCACAAGCTATAGAAACCAAAATTTGTTTTTAATGCAATTTTTGAGCTTTCAAAACAAAAGAGTTGTGGAGCGAGTTTTTTTTTTTTTTTTTTCCAAGATTCTAAAGGTACTGATTGACATTATAGGCAACAAACCACATGATAGGTGCGGCTAACTCCCCATGAGGCAATTTAAGAATTCCCCAAGGGAGAAGAGCACCCGACCAGTTAGAAACAAAGATACATAGGAAACCCAGGGACCATATTCTTCTTCGCCAATCCGAGTTCTAGCCAAGTCCGGAATAAATTCGAGAACATATTCAACAAAATTTTGAGCTGTACAAAGTACATTGCATGGCAATGTCGTTGCGTATCATTTAGTTACCGAAATGTGTGACCAATGGCGTGGTGTCACATGGGCAGGGCAGTTGGGTGCATTTGTGTCGTTAACCTACCCCTTTGCTGTCAATGGGCAACCTTTGATATCTCTACTTGTTAATTACTTATCATTATTATTATTATTTTAATTCACAATTTGGATCTGAAAACAAGTAGAAGTGTGCATATGTACAAGCTATCGATATAAACGAGATATGGCTGTCGACATGCACTGAAAAACCTAATATTATAAGATCTGTTTTAGCTTCTTTGTTTTAGCAAGCCATTCAGACTTCGCTTTTAGTTGTTTTGTTTTTGTAATTAAAGATTGCCTGTATTTTAATTCTTCTACAATGGCGAGCATTGCAGCTAGTTCGTCCAAGGTTCAGGTAGCAGCCTCTCTGTCATGCAAGCCAAAACAGGTATGTAATTTTGTTAACTGTATTTGGGTACTTGTTAACTCTGTATGTAATCTGTTACATGCATTTGGGTGCCGTTTAAATCTATTAAATGCATTTGGGTGCCGTTTAAATCTGTGAAATGCTATTGGGTGTATGCCTAATTTGTCATTTTCTTTCGAGTCTGTCTTAAATTTCAAGATCTAGGTGCATTCCTTGCTAGGTGTTAGTTCTATCGATCCTGAGTTTGACAGCATTGATGTATTATGGACAAGATTCTATGTTGGGTTTTTTTTCCATATACTTGATTCGTAAATGTTCTGAACGAAAAAACGTTATTTTGATTTAGTATTGTAATGAGAAAGGGTTTATTTGGGGTTTTTTCATGGAGTTATTTTGCGAGTTTTCATTTAAAAATGTCATTTTGATTTAAGAGTTTAATAATTTTATACGGGCTTCTTCGTTGAGTTGATCTTGCGGAGGTTCCGAGACATAAATGTATCATTTGATTTAGTCTTTGCTTTGTTTAAGCTTTTATATGGGTTTTTCGATTTAGTTGATTTGTGAAGATTATGATCAGAGAAGTGTCCTTTTGATTTATGGCCAACATTTTACTTGGGTTTCTCATGATATTGATGGGTGAAGATTCTGAACAGATATATGCTATTTTGAGATATACCTAGATATGTAATCCAGGGTTTATGCGACCAAGTCGTATATTTAATACTGTTTGTTGATTTTTTTTAGCGGTCAGTGGAAGTCTTACCGTTTTCTCTGCTTTTCGTTTGCTGAGAGACATTTAGGATATTTTTGATGTGTTTTTAGGTGTATCAGTTGCCATTTGGAGATATACAAACTTACAAAACACAAGAATAATGCAGTTGAGAGATTTTTTGTAAATACCGATTCTTTGATTATTTAAGCGATTGTAGGAAGCCCTTACCATTCTTAGTGATTTCAATTTACCGAGAGACTACCGCGTTTTTTGGTGGCGTTTTATGTGGATTGGCTGCTTCTAAATGGGGATCAGCAGCTATTGCCGTCAGTCTTTATTCTTGATTAGGTTTCTATGAAGCAAATATTTTTGTTAGATGTGGCTGGTATAAGACTTTGCTGTTTCAGGCTATGCTCCCATGGTGGGGTGCTTACTAAATTTTATCAGCCGTGGTGGAGAAAATTTAGGATCTGTTTCCAGTTTAGTGGTCCCATAGATTTGTAAATATTTTGTGCCTAGAAAATTTAGGTGAGAAATTCTTGGAATCAAAGGAGAATGGGTGGTCCAGGCTTTTATTAAATTTTAAATTTTTTTAAAAATATATTCTTAAGGTGCATGTGGGTAAAAAGTCCCCAAGCTAGTGGGGAAAACTTTTCATACCCCCTTTTTAGTAACAACTGAATATATGCTGACTCCTATTTTACAGGAAAATTTTCATTTTATTCCTCTAGCTGTATTGTTTCAATTCTATAGTAAAAATAGGAGCATGTTGGTGGTAGAGGTCAAAATCAGAATTTTAACTACCCATGTGGCCAAAGGTTTGATAAGTTACCCATTAACATTCCTGGAATAAGATAAATATATTTGAATGAAACTTAGCTGTGTGATGAGTCTTAGATTGTATAGAAGTTTCAAATGCTAAGATGGATTTTGACTAGCACCTGTATTGTAGTTCAAATACTTGTACTCGGACAGTTGCTACTTCAAAAATAATATAAATTAATAAACTAAACTTGAATGAAAACCCTAGCTGATGATCGAAGGAAAAAGCAGAAGATTCAATTCAATTCAAGCAAGTGAATATGGAATGTTGAGAACTCTAGGACCTAGCTGCTAGAAAGTAGAAACTGGAAACTAGAAACTTAGAAAAATAGAAAGTAGTATTTTCATTCCTACCTGTATGCTGTGAATTTCTGTTTTGAAATGTGCTGATTTTTGAGTACACACTAATAGATTCACTGATAATCTGAAAATACTAGCTCCAATTTGCATAGGTGGCTTAGCCGACTAGGAAGACTTGCAGAGTTTTGCTGATTAATGACGAAATTGCTCGGCAAAACTTGCCGAGTTTCTTCTACTGGCTTGGCTCAGGAATTTGCAGATGAGTTCTTGTTTGCACTTTGGCTTCCGAGTACTTGTGATTTATTTCCAAGTTTCACAGAGTTTTGATTCAAAGCCTACAAAACATCCTTTGCTGTGAAGACAATCGACCAACCGCAAGGATATATTTCCTAGGCCAATGAGCTCTTGAATCTAGTTGTAGATCTCATCGTTCTCCCAAATGCGATTTGTGATATAGCTGGTTGTTTGGAAGTGGAGATTTCAAAGTGAAGTTGATAAGATGTATAACAAAGTAGTACACACCTAATTCCTTTTGGATCAATTTGTCAAGCTTCTGCTTCTTTGCAGTGTTCAATCAAGTGCATGAAAAGGTTGAGCTTTAGCGTGGTGTTACGCATAGGTATCTTTAGATGGAGCTGAATAGCATGAAAATGTGTGCACGAGACAGGTTCTTGCATAACAATGTGATACAAATCTTTGGAACAGACTTCAAAATTCAATAGATGCGCTTGTTGGTCTTCATTGGCGGGGTATGGCTTAGCTGTACAAGTACCAAATACCATTGCATTATATGTATGGTTTGTTGGGCAAAACATCAAACTTTGAGTGGTATTATAACACTTGCGATAGTATTGTGGATGGGTTTAATGCTATGTTGCCAGGATAAGGGTATGTGTATGGGTTCAATACGTGAATACGTCGATTTTAAAAAACCCTTGGGTATGATACATCTAGGATACGCCTGTACATATATATATTAAAACATTCTATATATATATGTTTTATTCATAAAACTCATTTTACTCTTTTTTTAGTCCATAATATATACAAAACTTGAAAAATATAGTACGATCAATGTTCAAAACATTCAATATACTTAAGATTTTACATTTTCTATGATATATGAATATTGTATTCCTTTGTGCTTCATCCATTTCCTTCAAGATTAATTTTTTGTGTTACGATGGTGGCCATAAAAGATGTATCTAGGGAGCTCTTAAAGGACCTATTTAATGAGATTGACTCTAACCTGCCAATGATAACTAAAGAGGTCAGTCCAATGGTTGGTTCTTGCATTCATATTATCCAAAATCACCTTCTAATCCTCCTTGAGGATGCAGGAAGGAGTCCATGTAGTGCCTTGATAGTTTCTGGGAAAGGATGCTCTTTGAAACTTTAAGCTGTGCAATTTGTGGTTCCAAATTTTTCTATTAGTATTGAAGATCACCTGAGATTTGATCTCATAAATAACTTGTACTGAGGCTCAGATATATGCCCAAATTTCTATGAATAGCTTCTTTCCTTGGCCAATTGCGATGATCCCAAATAATTAGCTCAAACATTTTGATATCCTCAGAATATTTTCTCTTCAATAAACTAGAGGGATTTTAAACATTCTTGATATCCTTAGAATATTTTCTCTCGTAACTCTAACGTGCTATGCAGGATATGAGCATGGAACAAAAGGCAAGAATCCATTAATGAACTATTACACAGCTATATGAAATAAAGACATAGCTGAACAAGGTCTTTTCACCATAACAAGATATAATACATAGAAATACAATGATTAGAAAGACGAGGATGAGAATACGAACCATGCATTGAATTCAGAAATGAACTGAAGGCGCAATCGAAGGTGAACCATGAACTAATAATCTGATTCCTGCCTGCCTCTTCAAGGAGTTGAATGTCGTGTATGCTGTATGCTTTTCATGGAGTGGTAAGCTTTGAAATCAAGTGTATATACATTTTGTTGATTGAAACTACAGTTCCTGTTCCCCCTTTAGATCTGGTAGGAGCATCTAAACTTTCCATATTGGAGGAAGGGAAGTACTTTTTTCATCATATTGAAAATTGTTCTGCCTTGACTGTGTATAGCCCGTATAACAATCATTTGTGAAGGATTTATAAGGGACAAAGGAATTATAAATTTATCTGCACTCAAGTGATCTTCTTAAATTGGTGTTGTTTGAAATGCTTTTTGAGGGTTTTATAAGCGTAGTTGGAAAGAATGCAAAGTGGCAATAGTTCTAATAACAACCTGTCTCTTTGACTGGCTTGTTTCAGGTTTCTCCCAGGTTTTCTGGCTTTAAATCAGTATCATTTGGGCAGCAAAGATGTGCTATTACATCGCTTCGATCTACACAATTCAATTCTCGTACTTTGAAAGTTTTCTGTGCGGTATGATTCATAAACCCCATCACAAACTTTCTGATGTTCTTCCAGCAAAGGCCCTTAATGATGTTTGCCTCTGGTATTGTTGGTGGCAAAATTTCTTTTGCCAATATCATTCTTTCTTGAAACAAATGTGGTATCAGTAGATACTCATCCTTGATATGCAATTTGTTTCTCTACTAATCATATTTTATGGGGACAGGCCAAGCCAGAAACTGTGAGTAAAGTATGTGATATTGTTAGGAGCCAGTTAGCATTGTCAGAGGACAAGACATTGACTCCTGAGTCCAAATTTTCAGATTTGGGTGCCGACTCTCTTGACACGGTAAACACTGGTGACAATGCATATATAGCTTATGTTCTTATTTTGTACCTGATCACCCAACCCTATTTTTTTAACTTTCAGGTTGAGATTGTAATGGCTCTCGAGGAAGAATTTAAAATCAGTGTCGAGGAAGAAAATGCAGGGAGCATTACAACTGTGCAGGAAGCAGCTGATCTGATAGAGAAGCTTGTTGAGACAGGTGCTCCAGTAAAGTCTTGAAGGACACTCATGAATACCCATAGTAGGCTGCTCTAGGTATAGATCTGAAGGCTATCAATTATGACTGTGACTTATTATCTGAATTGAGGACACTGAGTTGGGTAATGCCCGAAAGAGTTTTTCTTGTTACTTGAACCCTTTGATAATTAGACACCTAGAAGTTGTCTATCAAAGTGAAAGTTTCCAATTTGCTTTGCAATATAGGTTATTCAAATATTGTTACTGTTTTCTGGTTGTTGTTAATTTTTTTGCCAAAAATATTAGAAATTGTTTTTCCCCTTATTTGGTCAGGAACTAGCTATGTCTGGTTTGAAGTGTTTGGTGCATATCTGAAGGAAAATTTGGTTCGATTTCTACACAATAAACTCTTCTATATTTTCTTTATTTCATGTACAGAAGTTACATTTATGAGATAGGTTTGTTCACATCCATACAATATCTTTACAGGAAATTCACACGCATCTCGAATATTTCTAAACTTATCATACACATAAGACTATGTTAATATATTTTCTCACTCATATACGTGAGTACTAATATTACATTTCCAACATTCCCTCCATAGAAAAACAGCATGCTGTTTTGGAGTTTGTATATGGTGTTGACATTCATTGAAAAACGATATGAAAGCATGAACAATGGCACATCATCTTAAGTACACCACAAATTGGAACATAATGGAATCAATCAATGGCCCATCAACTTATTTATGTGAATACATATACCACGAATTGGAGCATTTCAATGGAATCAATTAAGAAGATGTGTAATGACTTTCTTAAACACTTGTTAAGAACATTTTTTTTTTATAAAATTTGTGGTCTACATCTTCACATTATTATCCTACATTTCCTCACTCCTACCTATACCTTCTCAGCCTGCATTTCATGTAATCTAGCTTTCTTAAAGCTACTTCAGCTAATTATCCTTCCTTTCAAGACAATATTGTGCCTTCTCCATCATTTGAACCTCTGCAGAATCAGTCTGAAACTTGATCCTTAGATTCATGTGAGCCTGAGCCTCATGAGGAGCCACGCCTAATCCTGGAAGAAATGTGGACCAGCCAACAATCTAAGTGGCCAATCAATTGAGGCCAAGAGTCATGTGCCAAGCAATTTCTCCACCAAGCTACTAGCCACCCCCTTCCCAATGATGCAACAAAACCAGTTGGGGCAAACTTCATCACTAACCATTAAGTGTCTATTCAAGAATGGAGTGATTTTGAGGACCTGCGATTTGATCAGCTACCCGCAGAAGAGTATAAAGATCCGTGAAGGGAGGCACAGCTAATGACAAAACAAATCAAGTGGCTTTTGAAGGCGGACAATCAAAATGGGCCGTGGCTGGAGGAGAAAGTGTTTTTCAACGCTTATAGTATCTGCGGGTGAAGAATTTTTTTCAAAGTGAAAATGGGTGAAACAATTGAGTGCAATGACCCGCTCATTGGTCCGCATGCCTTGAACTTGTTTCATTTTTGGTGGAAAATCAGACGGGGAAGAGAATGAAGAGGAATGAAATCCGCACACCAAAGTGGAAAATAAGATGTTTGTGCAAGAGCAAGAAAAACCAAGTCTAGCCTTCCTTGCGAACATCAACCACAAGGAGGAAAACATGAAAACATCTCGACCAGCTCTATTCTTGGAACCAAGTATGAAGAAGATGGGAAAATCATGAAAATCAGCCAAATAGTTGAGAAGAATATATGCCCAACCAAATATTTGGCTAGGTTGGTGTCAAATACAGAGTTGTCACAAGTCATGCTCAGATCATAAGGATGAATTTCAAAGTCTTAAAGATTAACTTCAACACCTCCAACCAATTGATTAGTAACCCGAGGAGGTATTCTTTCCCATTTCAACTGATACTTTGAAGTATGAGAAGGGAAATCAATTGTAAGACAATTTTTCACTCTCATTAAAGACCATATTTGTTGCAACACTGATCACATGGTCTAATTTTGAAAGGGAGGGAAACTATTTTTCCCACCAAATGTTTGGCTTTGTTTAGCTTTGTTTGTCCTTAGTTAGAGTAGGAGTATAAATTAGATTTGTTTATTACAAAACAAGTGCTTGGGCACACTATGCATGTTTCTGCTTCGAACATGTATGTTTTTTCATGTTTGTATGAGTTTTTGTTATTGTTGCACAATTTAGTCTCAGGTAGGGTTCGTGGCGGAAATAAGATAAGTGGGGTAGTTTACAAGTTTTATTCAAAGTCTCACAAGATCAACCTCAAGCAGTTCCAGGTCAGTATTAAGTTCATGCGGATTCAGGAGACAAGTTTTAAAGGTTGATATTAGTTTTTTCAAGGGTAGGCTTGACTTCATGTCCAATGGATGCTTCAAAGTTATTGGTCTTTATCATTCGACAAGCAGATGTCCCCTGGAGGTCGGCAAATTGTTGTCTAAAATTACACCCCATGTAATTTTGAACAACTCGCCACAAGGACTTGAGCCATATTGTTGTAAATGAAAAGTCGCGGGATACCTTAGTGTTCCACTGGTTCTCACAAAAACTCATGGAATAAAGGAATAGGTAGTTCGAGACTACGTGGATTTTTATGAAAATATATTGTTGTGCGGCAAAGGATAAAGGTTGGAGGCCACTAATGGAACGCCACAATGGACTTGGAATAAGCCGTCAGCTGCCATTGGGCAAGGAGGAGAAAGTTAGAAATGAATTAGAAAGTGAGAATGTGGAGTTTTGCAGCATGTGAAAATAGAGGTCCATAGGTGGTCTAATGCACAATAAACGTTGCGATGCACAAGAAGCACATTCCGTTCTTTGTGGCAACAAAGGACATGTTTGGAAAGCAACACGATAAAGGAGCAAAGGGTATAAACAACTAAGTTCAAAAGCCGCGGAACACTATCTTAGTGTCTTGCAGGTTTTATTATTTTATAGTGTTTCGCGGATTCTCACAAGACCCGTGGAACAAGGGAAAATGGTCGCCGAGACAAAAAATGCAGAACAAGGCAGTAGTTCGCCGCGAATTTTGAGTGCAAATAAGGGCCGCAGGTGTAGTAAATGCCACACAACCAATGATTAGTCTCTCGCGACATTGTGGAGGAAGCAGAGTAACATGTAGAAATCCGTAGGAATCTCTAACCCTGCCAAGCACTGAACAAATGGTTGGTGATTGAAGCAACGTTCAACCACTCCACTGACCAAAATTTAATGAAGTATGGGCATCGTTTCTTCTCCTACAAAATTTGATGGTGTGTTATAAGAGCCATCTCAGGCGCCCACGTCTTCTTGCAAACATCTATGGTGATTGGTCCTTAGTGGTTGACTCTCTCCTATTGGCGCCTATTTCTCTTTTCCCCTTTCTTCTTCCATTCTCTATAAATTTGGAAACTTATACATTAATAAAGGACCTTCTTAGTTGTAATGACACCATGCCAAAATGGTGGCCGATTTCCCACGAGTTTCAGACCTCAAATATGGTCTATTCTATGTATCGTCACCTTCTGCCATTGTTGTAATTGAATGTGCATATTTTAAGTAATGAAATCGGTTGTTTGTGGCTATTCTCTGCCACGTGCTCGTATTTTATGCGTTCTTGCCTTTCTGTTTTCCTTTAGCATGTTGTGCGTGTTTCATACTAACAGATTTCTCCATTTTCGTGTGTTGTAAATGTGTGGGAAGGGTGAGTCTACACGGTTTTGGCCTATGACACGTTTGTCTGCCCTTTTCTCCTACATTTCTCCCTTTTCCTTCCTCTTGTGGAGAGTGATCACACCTTCTTTCTGGTGCTATCACCACCCCTTTTAGCTTAGGTTTTTCCTTCTGCATCCCCCCCCCCCAGTCCCTTGGAAATGTTAGTGTAGGATTAGTTGTAGAAGTAGTTTAACATTAAAAGTAGGTTGTGTTGTGTAGGTTTTCCCAAATCCATGCAACAAGGAAGTTGATCTTCTCTGGAGACAATCCTATGTTGCCTCAAAATTTTGGATCTTTATGATTCATAACATGGTACAATTTTGAGCTCCACTATTTCCATTACGTTGAATACTTAGTATTTGAAGCAGTATTCAGATGCTCATCACTCATTTTTTAATCCTTTCGATTTTGACCAATTGATGTGTTGATAATTTAAGAAGTTTATTCTTCTATTCTCTTTATGCCTATGCCATGACACATTCTCCTTGTGTAAGGCTTTCTCAATTTCATAACAAACACTAAATATTAAATTGCAATTTGCAAATAACTTCGATGAAACAAATTAATAATAATCTAAAAAACTGCAATTTCTATACTAAACTAAATCCTATCAATGGGAGTAATAATAAAGAGGCATTACCCCTTTGACAAATATCAACTTTCTATTCTTCTTATAAAAGTCTTGGGTTCACTTTACACACAATAAACTTTGCTATTTTATTCATGTACAGAGATTACATTTATAGGCCTAATGCACCCTTGAGATGAGTTAGGCTTGATCACAACCCTACAATATTTGTCACAAACACAATATTTTAAATCTCATGGCAAGTTGTCTTTAACAACTTGTCATATACATAATAATATACCTGTCCATAAGAGCTCACATTTGTGCACATGTTCATCTGCATCCTCTACTCCTATGTACTCAGGAAAGAGGAGTGTCATTTAAAAGAAAATATGAGGTATTTACTTGTCTTAGATTGCCCCCAATCGGGGGAGGAGCGAATCCTGACCCTGACCCTCCACTAGGATTTCCTCCACTTGGGGGAGGACTAGAGCCTCCTGAGCCCCATTTTGCTGGAACTCTCATATGTGCACTGGTGGTAGAACTTGTCTATGCGCCAACACTCTACGTTGGGGTTGTGCCTATGTTACTGCTTCTAGAGAGTAGCGCACCAACAATCTATCCTTGTGTTGCACCTATAGTTCTACTCCCAAATAAAGTTTGCTAACTTGTTAGCAAATCCCACTGAGCAACAGAGACCACTGCCATGTGTGTTGCTTTTATTTGTTGTGCTTGTTTGGACACTAAGACACTTCTTCCTGTGTCACCTTCCCAACGTGGCGATCCTCGATTGCGCTCACGTTCTTCACCCTCACTATGATAATATTCTATATAAACTTTTGAATCCTGAGTACCTGCGTAAGGGATAAGGTTATAGGGTGGTCCTGATGCGCGCCAATGACTCCCAAATATTCGCTAGACTCGCTTCTACTAGATGTTGAGGGGGTCCTTCTGCGCTTTCCAAATATCAGAGGGACAAAGCCTGTGGCCCCTCGCTTTCCTCAAGGTTCTCAACATTACTGCTCGACCCTGCTCCTCCCTGTCTCAATACCTCTTCAACCACCCTTTCCCGTGCATCACTGTATCTACGCAACCTTTTTTTTCTCTCTGCTTCTATCTGACTCAATTCCATCCTTTCCAACCCCTTTTCTTGTCTTTGCGCATTGCAGGTTTTTAGCTAGCCATCGGTAGGCTCTCAAATCCCAACTCAATCATCATGATTTTGATAGCAAGTGGAAGTGCGTGTAAGTGTGATCCTCTAGGATCACGAAGAAACTAGAATTCAACTTCATCTGGACACAAATAAGTCGATATCGCGTATTCAAAAGTGTAATTGTTCAACACACCTTTCCACCAACGACCTACCTCGTGCGTCCACAACTTATCCAAATCAATAAGTGCTTGATACTTATTTTGGTTCCACACTTGTCTCTACCCCAATCGACTCTTGTTGTTCCTTGCATACACAGCGAACCAATCATGTAACTCCCTTAGAAAGAAGCTGAAGAATGTCTCGTACATCAGATCATATAAATTGTCTTCAACCGATTTACACGGGTTGAAATTAACTTCAGTGTTGTGTCTTTGCACAAACTCTTCACCTTCGTGTAGCCAATGTTCAATGTTCTCCAAGGATAGCCGAAACACCATGTATACACCACATCTTGAAAGTCGAAGTGAAAGAAGGCCCCGGTAATGGAACCAAAATGTCATGCCATAGTCCAGGTTTAGCACAATAAAGTTTGGTGCGATGGCCCTTCACGTAGATAGAGGTTTAGATGCTCACTAGATGCGCGCGCAAACCTACCAAGCTCCTTCTTATGTCTGGCTGCCATGATGTAATTCATGCACTCATGGTTATTATAACACACAAATACACCTTATGAAGAACATGAACTTACCGTAACATTCTCAAAGACAATTAATTATAACCAAAAGGGAGTTGCGTTCTCATTATAATCATGATGCTTTACAATAATCAATAGCACAATTCTTCCCTACACAGTCTTAAATGCATACTCCAGAACCTAAAGATCTATCTCAACTATCAACTCTTTCCCCAACTAGTTATATCTATTACATAGATGCGTGTTATATATTTATGGTGGGAACTTGTCCTTCACCGCTACTACAGTCTAAAAATAGACCATCCCTATACATAGATTGCATGTTTTTACAACTATCTCTTTTCTATAAATAGACTCCAACTTGTGGTTCTCCAAAAGCAGCTTCCTTCCTTCTAGAAGATCTATTTATGTCCGTGCACTATAAAAAGCCTTGCTTTAATCCTGTGCCAAGCTATAATTATCTCTACCTCTTCCACGTGCGCTTTATGTCTATTATTATCCATGCATGTGTTTTATCTTGTTTCCACCTAATTTTGTCCGTGCTTTTGTCTATTTTTGGCTTGCCTTGATGCTCACACCGACTTCTACCTTTTTTTAGCTTGCTTAGTAATTCTTACCAACTCTCGATCCTGCTATTCCTGCACGCAAACCTTCACGCGTGCTTCTTCTCACTTCCACGCGTCCCTTCACAAACTGTTCCATTCTCTGCAAATGTTTTTTTCATGGTTCCGTGCGCACCTTGCACACATCCTTCAGCCTTCACGCATGTCTCATACTTAGAAATTTCATTGGTCCAACACTTTCTACCTCAAAACGTTTGGGTTTGTCTAAATATTCCCTTGGTTGGGCCCTGGGGATGAACTTGCAATGTGCATATCCACATCACCTTTGAATTTGTAGAAAAGTCATCAAATGGAGGAATATTCCCAGAATTATACTTTATCGGGGCTCAGAAGTGTCATTGCAATTTGTAACTTTGCAAAAATTGCAAAACTACTCATAAGGCCCACTTTCCCCTAGATTCATCGCATATTCCTTTTTTCGTGCCTCGAGGGTGAAATTACAAGTTGCAAATCTGCAGAAATATAAACTTACAGAACTACAGAGAACTCAATACCAAAAGAAAGGGGCCTTATTTCGAAGGATTGATCATACAACTGAGGCTGTAACAACATCGTCTACACCCCTCAAACCTGCAAACCATCAAATCAATAAGAAACATAGGAAATGTTAAGGCATTAGCTAAAACAGAGATAGTTGACTAAGATCACGACATGATTTAATCAACTTGAATCTTGGGGGAACACTAAACATCTTGTGAGGTCATAGAGCTAACGAAATGGGCAAGACATACTAACATTCAAAGTGAGGGATACAAAATGTGCCTTCATTTCCGACAGGATCAAATCAGGCACCAATAGAACTAACCCGAAATCAAATTACCAGACAAGTGGATGCCAATTCCATCCCTTCCATATTGTTTCTCAATTAGTGGGAAGTTAGGAAGATTGATAAATACATTTTATTTCACTATGGTATATTGGTTTTGGCCATACTATTCCAAATGGGATTTTCAAGGATTAAAGGTCGGTTTTGCCAAATTTTCCTTCAAAGTGGGTTAAAAAATAAGCTCAAATTAATAAATTCTCAAGTAATAATATTTTTCTAACTCATATTCCAACAATTTAAATCCATGGGAAAAACATTCAAGACACTAGGTTGCACAAATTTCGAGCACCACTATTCATTTCACACCCATTCCAAATGGGTTTCGTAAGGTCAAAAAGAGGTGTTTTTAACACTACATGCAAGTGTTTTTAGAGATAATTATCCAACTTGGAGAGGAAAGCCAAATCTAAACAAACACAAGAACTCATAAGAAGTTATGAATATAATCTTGCACACTTCCGCCACGATTACCAAGTGCTTCCAACAATAAACCAAGGCTCTTTACTGTGCTCCAAATGACAAAACTAAACCAAACCAAAACAATTAACACCCAATAATGCTTCTTAGCACCTAACTCATTTGGGCCACATAGTTCAACAAAGGACACGTGTAACACAACAAGTTTACAACATTAAAATATTTTGTAGCCACTAAGGGTGTCTTGAAACAACAAACGAGTCACAGGGCCTAGTTTTCCCCATTACATGATCTAGCCCAAATGGCTACAAAAAGGCCTACCAAAATGATTGCTAAACACCCAAATGGAAAAAATAACACATATAACCTATTATCTATTATACAAAGAATCCAACAAGACTTCCAAAACATGAAACTCGAAACTAGATCTTAAACTAGAAGCATCTTTTTGAAGCCAATTATTAAAAGTTTGTTGTTGCCTTTCAACAATCCTAGCCAAAGTGGCCATGAAATGGGGTTCGAAAACAAGCATCCAAAACTCAAAAAAATATTCACTCAAATCACATCTACTCTCATATATATGTATAATTCAATGTAATTGATGAAACATATTTATGATAATTACGGCTCAAACCGTGACCTCCTTTCCATAGATGATTATCATGATTGGGTTAGTTTGTCTATACTGTAGAATGACCAGAGGTCCAAAAAACATGCTAAAAAAACTAGCTCCCAAATTATTTTCTCAAAAATAATGGTTAATAGTAATTTTCATGGAGAAATTCTAGAGGTTTGTGAATGCATGATTCAGTTTCTCATCACGGGTCCCTAAACTACGTGTCAAACCCAAAAGAAATTTTCTAGTTTCAACAATTGTCCCATACAGAAAATTGACCAACTGGGCTCAAAACTCCTTCAACTAAATGATCAAACGATTCTATAATTTTTTCTCATTATTTGATGTGGCATCCCATATCACTAGAGAGCACAATCAACCTAGATAATCTCCTTTATGGGAGTCTGAGAGGAATTTTGCACGCTATTTTTGAAAGACTTTTTCTAGCTTTTGCAAAGTTGGTGGTTCCATATCTCAATTTTTATCATCTAAGATTATAATTAATCATGAATCACATCCTGCGAATAGGGTTAACACTTTAAAGTGATTGTTTTAGTTGTGCGGCATCCAACACCTCATTACTGCATTCGACCGACATGGGAAGGAAACGATTAAGTTTACCAGAAATATTTTCATTCAATGTGAAATTAAGATAATCCAAACTTATTAATTAGTACTGGCTAAATCATAGTATACCTGGTGTTGAAATTGAGCTCTGATACCAGATGTTGTGCCCATGAATTTCACGACCCAAAATTAACCATCCAACATATAGTAAAAATTGGGACATTTTTTTTTTTGAAATGATAGTTAATAATTGAAGGATATTAAACCATTATTCATATTCTAAATCAATAAACTTACTACGGATTAACCAAACAAACAATAGTATTATTCGTACCACAATTTTATTTTTTGCTCGATTAAGGCTAGCTAGGTTTTATTATGACCTTTGCCACCATGCAGATAAATGAAACACCAATGAGTTATATTGCATAGTTAGGTTAATCTAATTAGTGATGTCTAGAATCAAATCAAGAGTCACTTATGCCAATTAAGGTGATTGGAACTTCGTTTTTAAAAATTCCAAATTGATAAAAATTAATCAAGGGAATAAGAGATCTAAACCATGCTATTGTATGCCATTGACGTCAACTAAGCTTGGTACAAAAGTGATTTCACTAATTAAGGTTCCTAATAAAATTAACATTGTCATGTGTGCTAATAGGGCCCTTAGGTTTAGTGAAAATTTTCAAAGGCATTATAAAGTTATATTTATTTATACTAGGTCAATGAAAAAAAGTAGGGAATGTAAAACAAATTACCATCACCTTATAGAATCACTTAAGTATAACCTCATTTTTCCCACCAAGGGAAGGCTCCCATATAAAATAGGAATTAGATGACTATATACATGGTTAATTAAAGTGCAAGATATTCTAATATAATTAATTATAACATGATATGCAAATAAATCATATAATCATTTTCGCACCTTGCAAAACTAGGTCTACTTCAATTTCCCCCATCATGGAAATTCCATTTAACAAGGTATGAACATTCGTTTAACTATGGTATACTACAAGGCTAATTTAAAGTTATTTGAAATTTAATTATATTAACTTAATCCCCACTATACCAACAAACCGTCAATACCATATACCCTACGGGGAAAGTGACATTCCCTTGGCTTATATTTTAGTCATTGGATCAACACCATCCCCACCATTGATCTTTGTAAAAGACCTAATTCCTTACTTTTACTTCCTTATTATAATTTCATTTCATTTATCCTCTTTCATTTCTTCTCTTTTTTGGTTTTGGATGTAATGGTGGAGGCATCCATGGAGGCCGAAAGATCTATTTGTGTATTTTCTTCATCTTGTTTTCATTAGTTGTAGAACACCCTCACTAGGTTTTACATGGGAAGAGTGTATATATTTTCCATTTGTTTTAGAACACCCTCACTAAGGGTTGTAGGGGCAAAGTGTATATATTCTCCACAAACTTGTGTGTGTGTGTGTGTGTGTGTGTGTGTGTGTGTGTGTGTGTGTGTGTGTTAAGAATCCCAAATGAGTGGCGACATAAATGCAAACTTGTGTGTGACATATGCATAGAGTGCGAGTATGTTTCAATGTGGCGATTAGATGGCAAAGGCCTCATGGCCTGGGTGAGGACTCAGGGTCACAGAAAAGGAAGTTAGGAGGTGTATGGATGCGCCCCAACATATTTTTGGGGTTGTGTGGATTAAATAGAGGCTAGGGTTTGGGGGAGGGATCACACCTAGGCCTCGACACCTCTACCCACCTTGTTATTATTTTTATTATATATGAAAAGGAAAAAGATGAACAAAGGAATGTATGATGTCATTATAACACACACACATATATGTGTAAATATATACATCTGTATGTATATGTATATGTACTCTCAATATGGTGAGATCTAAACAAGATATCATCATTTTTTTCTTTATTTGCATTCTTGTACAAGTCCCTACCTATACATATACAAATTTATGTCAATATTAATTGTAATTTTGAATATATATATTACTATGCTTATATTCATTTCAAAAAATTCCCATAATATTAAACTAAAGATTTATAGAAGGAAATAAACAAGGTTTTCCCAAGTTAACACCTAAGTGTATAGATATATTTATTACAAGTTCAATTACATTTGCATACCCTCATCAATATTTTAGACAATCAAAATCTCCTTGGTCATTCTTCCTAGATTACTAATCACACTCATACTTGTTTTATCCATTAATAAAGCTTCTACACGATCCTATGTATTAAAAGAAACAATATTCTACTATAACTTGTCACAAGTCTGCAAATCAAGTTCATAAGGAGATACCTATAAGTTTTAAAATGAGCCCTTAAACCATACCTTTACAATGAGAATAATCACTTTCTTAGAAGCAAATATTTAACTTGGAAATTTGTTTTAATAAACTCCCTATTCTTACAATTTTCAAAATTCCTTATTACATAGCACACTTCAATGCTTTCCTTCTCCCTTAGGTTGTACCAATGAACAAGAAATATAACCTACAAATATAAAAAGATTTGAGAGAAATAAACTTCTCTTCCACATGCACCCTTAAAGCCATAATCCATAGTTTGAAAAATATCCCAATGAGCTCAAAGGACCATCAATTCACAATGTTTTTTCTTATATAACCAAGGTACGATATTTCTTTCATAATGATAATGAAATAAAATCTTTCTCCCTACAAAATAATATAAATCTCTTCTTCAACACCAACTTACAAGAGGAGGATAGAAATACCTCCATATCATTACACCTTTGAAATACTTGGAACAAGTGGTCATATTCAAACTTTTATTTCTCAAGAAGTTTTGTAAAATGAATAACATTGAGATTTTGCAATATAATACAAAATAATTTACATGTCCCTTTCTCTTACAATTTTACAAGAAAGCTTCAACTAAAATGCAACTGAAAAAGCCTCCCTAAAATAGGAATAACATGTCAAATTTTAGAAGGAATCCTCAATAGTTTCTCCACAAAAAATGCAAGCTCCAAATCCATTAGCAAATATGCTAAAACCATAAGAGGAAGATGCTTGGTTGTCCACCCAAACTATAGGAATCATTACATGTCAATGCCCAATAACAATAAGGAGGGTGTGTTAGCCTCCCTCCAAGCCCATGGGAGAGATAGGAAGAATTCCTCCAAGATCCACAAGGGAATGAAAATGAGAACACCATACATAAACTCAAACAACAAAAATTAAACCTAATTACATACACAAGAATCTCCATGCTTCTCAAGAGGGTAAGAAGGGGTAAAAAGAACCTTTTAATCCAAATTTACCATATAAACAAATGAGTTTAACAAACTTTCCAAGTATCCTCAAGCCACAAATTGCCTCCATATCACTCCATCACCCTTATTTCTCCTTTTCTCCTCCATGCTAAGGTCTTTCAAACCTTGGTGGTTTCCTTATAAAGGATGGGAGATAGTTTCCAAATCACATGAAACCAAATCTTACACTCAAGCCATATAGAGGGAGAAAAGTACGAATCCCAACAAGGTTTTCCCATCAAACATCATGGGAGTAAGAGGGAATTATTCCCTCTTTCCCAACACTTAAAAATACACACCCTAAATGGGGTGGATGGATAAAATAAGAAGGAATCAAACCACTAAAACAAATGCAACCTATTTCACCAAGCACTCAAACATAAGCAGTCACATTTTGAAATTTTAATGTAATAAGAAACAACATTGAGAGATGCAATTCCTGCATCACAAGCAAAGGATGATCAAAACCAAAAAGCAATCCATTCTCGATTAGCTCCATGCTTCTCCAAGCTCCCCTAAAATCTCCAAGTGAAATTCCACCAAGAAGTTCCAACCCCCTCCAAAATGGAGGGTTAAGTAAGGAGGAGCTAAATTATTCTAACCTATGGGATGGTGATGTGTCACCAAATCCCTTCTCAAATCCATTTCCTCCCATGTCTTTATCAAGCATAAGAAAAGATTATTAATGTAGGACAATCTCACAAAAATAAAAATAAAACAAAATAAAATTCTCTCCCAATTCCCAAGTGGCTCACACAAAAAACTCATAAATGAAGATGTGGATAAGAGAGGTTCAAATGGGAGGGAAAAACCCTTTTGAACCTTGAAAAGAGTCCCCCTGCCCATAGGTAGGGTCTAATGGGTCCATTTTAGTATAAGAATGACCCCCAACAAATAAAACACCCCTTGATAATTCCACTTCTAGCCAAAATTCGGGATTCGGGAAAAGTGGCACACTGAGAGAGGTGGTGGGGCCCATGTAGTTCATGATTAGGTGGTCCAAACATCCTTAAACCAAGACAAAACTAATTAACTCATCCCTAATCCAATTAGAGACAATTAGGCAAAATAAAAGACTTAAACGAGTGATAATGGTAATTAATACTAAATTAATTCATATGGGGACTAACTTACTAAAGTGACAATCCAAAAGATTAATAAAAAAGAAAAGATTATGGATTCCATATTTCCATCCTAGCCAACGACATGCAAATCAACACTCAAAAAACAATGTAAGATCATTTGGCCCAAATGGCCTATTGTGCAATATCGGAGGTACAACCCCTAAGTGTCATGTTCTCCTGTGGCATGAACTTGTCGCCTGTACACCCAATTCCAAACATCATACATGCTTGAAATTTTTTACTAAATGAAGCAATCACACACATCTCAAGAAATTACACCATACATATTAAATTAACTAAATAATTATAGATACATCCGTCCCTTATACAAGATGTTAGAAATCATGACAATTCAACCATGACAAGTTTCACAATTTGTTACAAGATGCATGATACTTAACAAATCCATTAAATTCCAAATGCTAAAATTTCATAATTAGATGATACTAAGAATGCCCATGATTTATCCTGATGGGCCAAATACAATAACCTACATCATGACCGGTTAACATATACATGATAAAAATAAAAGAAAATAATGTATATTCAAAGTATATTCCATGCCAATCTCAAATTGACACATCTCTAGCATCATATCTAGTCCAAGTGATATTGATAAAAGTAGTGAATTGGTATGTATGTCTTACACATCATCCTGCTAAGAACACATTAGCAACTAAGTGTTAACATGACAAAAAATCAAGATTATTCAAATCAAATAACTATGATAACATAAATTCCAATGTCCCAAATAATAATAACACATGGAGTCAACATTCAATTATAAGAATTCAACCATGTAAGAAACATCAAGACTAATAAATCGGAGATGCAAAGTTATATAGATCCATTAATCAAGGACACAAAGTTCCTTCTTGGTTGTACAAGATTACAATGCTTGCAAAGTTGGAAAGTAAAAATAATGGAGGAACTTAGACAATGAGATAAAAGAAATATAGCTTTTATTTCTTGTAGTAGTAGTGAAATCCAACAACTTACAATAATCAACAATTTCCAACCATTTAAAATTGAGAATCTAGCCTAGTTTATAGCTTACAAGATGTCTCTTCCTCTCCCCTCATGCGACTTTTCATCTCGCCCCCATGTGACTTTTAAAATTCCCTAGGAATGAAACTAAGTCATTTTCTTATTTTTGAAAAGGGAATTTAGAATGCAACATTAATTCACTTAAGTGAATAAGACAAAAGAGTGAAAAGGTACATTCTCAATTAAGGAATAACATGTTAGAGAGAGAGAGAGAGAGAGAGAGAGAGAGAGAGAGAGAGAGAGAGAGAGAGAGAGAGGTGGAGATCTAGAGACAAGAAAGCTCCAGCTGACAAAGAATTTGATTTTGATGGACCATGAATGAAGTTCCTCTCCCTTGACTACCTGTTGAATTGGAATATTGCAATTACAAACTCTTTCTTCAGTGAGACATAAACACCTTCCAGGGTATTGAATAAGTGTTCAAAAAAACTATTATGAGAACCGAACTGAGATAAGAACATGATGATCATCATTGATCACAAGGAAGGATGTAGGACATGGAGATAGATACATTACTCTTCTCGGCCTTGAAATTCACCTCCGTGAAAAAGATGTTTCCTTGAATGAAATAAACCTCAAGATGCTTAGTCATGTTCTTGCTTCTCTGTTACTCAATGAAAAAGGTCTTCTCCTCTAGATAGAAGGATTTATCTCAAAATGAAACTCTGTGCCTCCTACCTCTTATTGACTAAAACATTGTGGTACAATCTCTTTCTTATGTGAAATATAAGCACACTCCAATTTACTAAATGTTCAAAAACACTGATGTGAAACTTGCACCAAGTGAACCTGTGATGACTTCTTGATGGCCATGGGTACCTTGGCATCCTTTCTCTTTATGACTCTATTAAACTTCACAATTTTCCTTCGTGAAAAATGCCCCAATGATTCAACCATGGCGATCCCCTTCTGTAAAAAATAAAATTAGTTGAATCATCTAGTATCTCGTAGCCAAGTGTGTCATGTATAATTAACCTTACGACTGATGTTTTGGGAGTCTATGAGGGTTTTCTCTCATGTTTGAACCACAAGAAAACTTCCCAGCCTTGAAATTGTGGAAAAACATAACGAGACAAGTGAAATTTAAATTGATACAAATATTCAAGTCTGATTTCAATATTTTTTATTTTTAGTAGTCCCTGACTAGGATGGCCATTTTTAGTAAATTTTCATGATTTTCAATTTTTGATGATTTTTGCTTATTTGGAGTATCATCATAGGTGCTAAAATTTCGCCGTTTTCGGAAACTTACTATATTTCGACACATGACGCCTTGCATAATTAATATTTTTAGACGAAGGTCTTATGAGTATTAGATTGTTGTTAGTGTAGGTTATTATTTATCCTTTTATTTATTTATTAGGATAATTCTTGCACTTATCTTAGCCCTACACTTGTTCGGTTAGCTTGCTTAGGTGTACTAGTTGTGTGGAGTTAGCTTACTAGTTGTGTTGAGTTAGCTTGCTAGTCTTGTGGAATTAACTTAACTACCAGTATCAATTAGTGGGAGTTCTTCACCACTGATTGAGGTAGTAGTTGCACTTCCCTCCTCCTATATGTACATCCTTTTTATTGAGAAATGTAATTCAATTCTAATGTATTAAGAATAATAGATTATGATGGATTTCCATATATGATTTTTTAGCTATTTTGGTTTACAAATATAATGTGGTATGCTATTATCATCTAAATTTTTCATGGCATGGAACAATTTTCTTATAATTTATTTTATGGTATCCGAGCGATAGATGATGTAGACATCCATTTGTAAGTTTTTTGTAAACAAGAGTTTATTTGTTTTCATATATTTTCAAATTTGTTAGCACTTTGTTGCAGTGTCCATTTTTATGCAAAACAAAGGGCTCTGTTGGATTTAGAAGGTGGAAAAACCCCATAAACAACTGTAAACTTGGCTATTGAAGAAGACAATTTATTTTTGAGTCTGTTTTGATTTTGCAAATACAGACATTTATACGTACAGATCCACTTAGAAATCTGTACCAAGGAAATAAATCTTTGCCGCGAAGTAAAATGTCCAAAAAAATGGTTTTTGGGTTTTTTGCGTTCGGTACTAGGTTCTTTCCTTCCGTTCTGCAAGTTCCTATTTGGTGAGGATCTAGAAATTTTAGAAATCCGTGCTGGGGAAGAATTTTTTTCAGGGAAGTAGAGATTCCAGAAAAATGTTTTTTGGGTTTTTCTAGGTTTTCTACATTCGGTAATGGATTTTTTCTTTCACTTTGCAAAGACGTAAAACATCCAGAAAAACACTTTATGGGTTTTTCTGGGTTTTTTACGTTCGCTAATGGGTTTTTTCTTCAGATTTACAGAGTTCCTACGTGTCAAGAATTCAAGGATCTTGTAGATTTGTGCTACTTTTGAGGATCTTGGAAATCCGTGCCGGAGAGGCCAAAAATTTGGAAAAACCATTTCTGGGGTTTTCACATTCGGTTATGGTTTTTTTTTTACTTCTTCCATTTTGCAAATATAAAACTAGAAAGTTTTTTCCAGAAAATAAATCGAACACTACATGGCATTTTATTTATTTTTTAAATAAATATTAAAGCACAAACTTGATAACTTTGTATCTTTTGATTGATAACTCATATTTGAGTGCCGTTTTTTTTTTCAAAAGTGATTTTTTTCGTGCTTGTTCCAATGGAACTATTTATTTTGAGAAATAAACTAAAAATTTAAAATTTCATGTTTGTAACACGCACTCAATTATAAAGTGCCAATATTTATCTCTCTTGTTTGTTGAGATATTTTAGATTTGTATTTTCGACACTTTTTTTGGCATGTTGATAGTCTCTCTTGTGGGGGAGCTATTTTGGTGAAACCCAGTGTCAGTTTGTTAGTGTTTGAGTAGTTGTTTTGACAACTCATACAAATTTATAGCAGTACTCTACCCATTCAGTAGTATGGGAGGGTGTGGTGTTGATTCTAATTCTCCGGGTTTCATGTCCTTGCCTTATTATGTGTTGATACTTCGGGTTTTGTGTCCTTGCATTGTTACCTTTACTTTTCTTACATCGTGACGCTCCTATTTATTTGGATTTTGTATCCTTGCCTTGTTCCTTTGGTTATTGTTCTTGGATCGTGGCGCACCTATTTGTAGCAGTTGATCTTGCTTCTTCGGGTTTTGTGTTCTTGCCTTGTTACCTTGGATTTTCTTGGATCGTGGCACTCCGATCTATTTGGATCTTGTGTCCTTGCCTTATTACCTTGGTTATTATTCTTAGATTGTGGCACACCTATTTGTAGCAATTGATCAATTATTTTTGGTGTTTTTTAACACTTTCGACATCACTCCATTGACAATCTCCTTGCATGCAGCTATTTTGGTGAAGCCCACTATCAGTTGTTTTTGAGTTTTTTATCGAGTCGTGGATTTAGACCAAAATGCACACCAAAATTCTTCAACAATGTGTGAGTTTTTGGAGCCGAGTTTCTTGGGATATCTTGTAGTGGGATTTTTCTCTCTCTACTTTGTTATTACTAGTTTTGGGTACCTTGCGGTGTCCCTTTTTCCCAGTTATTGTAAGTGGGTACCTCATTTTGCCTTGTTTCCAGGACCCACCTTATTGTCTACCCACCTAAGCTATTCTTACGATGGGGTGTTAGTGTAGGTTATTATTTATCCTTTTACTTATTAAGACAATGCTTGCACTTATGTTAGCCCTACACTTGTTTGGCTAGCTTGCTTAGGTGTACTAGTTGTGTGGAATTATCTTACTAGTTGTGTTGAGTTAGCTTGCTAGTCTTGTGGAGTTAAATTAATTACCAATATTAGTTAGTGGTAGTTCTTCACCACTGATTTAGGTAGTATTTGCACTTCACTCCTATATGTACATCCTTCTTATTGAGAAATGTAATTCAATTCTAATGCATTGAGAATAATGGACTATGATGGATTTCCATATATGATTTTTAGCTCTTTTGTTTTGCAAATATAATGTAGTGTGCTATTATCATCTGAGATTTTCACAGCATGGAACAATTTTCTTATCATTCCTTTCAATTGCAATGAAATTGGTATCAAAATTTAAGGTTTTTCTTCAAGACCTTCTCCTCCAATTTTCAAGGAGTTTCATTTTCTAGAACTTTGTAGAATTGAAAAGGCAACTTCCCGAGCCAAAAATTTCAAATGGATATTGAAAATTACAAAGAGCATCAAAAACAATTTTCTTATAATCAACTTGAAGGCATTTTTGAGAGGAGTACAATGGAATTTTTTTGTGGAAATCAGGTGCACCATTTTGGAGATATGATCTTTTTTTAGTTTGCAAGCTTGATGTTCTAGAAAAAATACAATATCATACCTATGCATAAATGGAGGTTTTGGAGGGAAAAACACAACATTTTGAAAGTTTTAAAATGACTAAGTGTTGAGAGGAGAAATTAGTCATTTTCAACTGAAAAATCTTAATCTACCACTTGATCTGATAACTTAACTATGGTTGGTGGATGGTTAACATAGAGTTGCAATGGTGAAAGAGGGAAAACAGGGACATAAGGGACACCTAAGTGCACTTTTCACTAGATGGTGAAAAGTGTCACCTTCTTGTTCAATGTGAATAAGATGCATGGGCTAAAAAATGGCTTCCAGGGGTGTAAATTTGGTTTTTGATGTGACTAGGGATGAGTGGAAGAATGGGGGCATAATTTTGTGTCCCCCTTATCCCCTTTGTGCTTGGTGCAATCCAAGGGGACCAAAGGGATTGAAAATTCACCATGGGGGGTCTTATCATGATGAAGGGGCGTGGACATAAACAATTTGTAAGTTTGAGGTTCCTTAGGTGCAAAAATGGTGAGATGTGAGTTGTGAGAATTTTTCCCACATGGGGGGGGAAATTTAGTGTCCAAATTGCACCTTGGGGATAATCCAAGGGGATAACATGAGCTCAAGAATGGGCCATGGGGTCTAGGTATCATGAAAAGTGGGCCTTATAACTCAACTAATTCATTTTCTCTTCCTAACACATTAAGTTATGTTTTTAAGTGACAAAATTTCAAAATGGATGGGGTAGCACACTTTGGTGTCCACTTTACACCTCAGGGACAATCTAAGGGGACAATCCAAGGACACTGAGGGTGTTTTTTCTTTCCCTAGATCATGGAAGAGTGTTTTTGGGTCAAAAATTATTTGATTTTGAGTCCAACCACCTTCTAGATCATCCTAGCCATTATTAGGAGCCAATTCATCCTATAATTTGAATTATGACACCATTCAACTTTTTAGCATGAAGGGGCATAAAAAATGACTTGATATATCACAAAGAATATTGAAGGAGTAGGAAAAATTTATGTTTCCATCATGTGGAGCATTCCAAGGCCTTTCAATTGAGTATTTTATGAGTTTCCAACTACTTCCAAAACTCTTAGAATCTCCCGAACAAGTTAACATTCAAAGATTTTAAGTTCATATTACAAGTTAAATGAAGAAAGAAACTTCGTGATACGCTGCATGTTGGACCTTGAGAAAATGATTGCAAACATGGGACTCTCCTTTCAGGAAGTTTTCTGATGTTACTATTTTCCAAAATAACTCCCTTGTTATTTTGGTAACGTACAGTTCAATTCTGGCTCTAACATCAGGTTTTTAGGCCACGGGCATTATTGGCTTTCTCCTTGGTGTAATTTTCATGGTTGCAGTTCTTCGTGTGTGCTCCTGCCAACTCTCCTTTCTTCTTACATTTCCTTAGATTTATTCCATGCATTACTTCATGCACTTGCATTCCTCCTTGTATAGTTGCAAGTATTTCTCCTTTTCCTTTTCACACACATTCCTTTACGCATTTACTTCTATCCTCGACGCTGCACCCTTTTGTGTGCACCCTCAGGTTTTCCTTGCATCTTTGAAAGTTCCTGACATGCCTCCTAAGCATGTGTCATTTCCTTCCCGAGTCCCACATAACCCTTGTATGCACTCTTGTCCCCACATGCATCTCATCTTGCATGATTCTCCCTTTTCCTCTATTGGCATGTTTCCTTGTGCACCACCTTTTCCCGAGATTCTGCACTTTCCCTTTGTGTAACTCTAGGTATCTTGTACACATTTACATATCAATGCAAATATGCACTCCTTTCCCTAATCCCTGTGTACCCTCTCACATGTGCCAGTGGAATTCTTATACATCCTTGCATCCTTATGTAAACTTGCTCTTCTACCCCCTTCTCTAGTGCATGCACCTAAGGTTATACCTCCATGCCAATCCTAGTGTGGCACGTGTCGAATTCTAGGGACTTAGTAGATAAGGTGAATTTCACGAGGACAAATAGTAGGGTTACAGATGTGGCTGAATCCTTGTAGTGAATGGAAGTGTGACATATGGTGAGGCTGAGATTGTAGTCAACTTGCAAACTCTGATGACCAATCAGGTGATGCCATGTGTCTAGCATGCTACTCTTGCACTGCGAAACTTCAAATCACCATAAATTCTTCCACAAATATTAGAATCACACGAGTTGGTCTTGTTGGAAAGCTAATTATGTGGGATACACTCTCAGATCTTCAAAACCATATTTCTAGTGGGATTAGGTAGGTGAAAATGAGAAAAATTTATTCAGGCCATTAGTATGTAGTGACAGTCGACTCAATCACTTGGATTTTATGGGATATGGCCTCTTTCCTTCTTCCACGAGTAAACTGACATGGGAAGGGGGATTTGAAAGAGTTATATGCTGATTTGTAGGAATTCAATGCATCTTGTTGGTGTTCGTGACTTGAAATATGAGTTTTCCCTCTCTTTTCCCTCACCTTCTCTCCCATTCTTCTATATATTATGAAATAATGCCAATTTGAAAAGTTTGGATCCTAAGGGCATAATTTAGAGTAGTGTATCTTTGTATTTTGATTTGCAAGCATCAGATTTGGGCCACTGCGTGTTGGTTCTTGCCTCCTACCTTTGTTGTAATCGATTGTGCATTCATTTGAAGTAATTAAAGTTGTGTCTTCTGGTTAGTCTATGCCCTAACCTATGTTTATTACATCTTATTTCCTTTCTTTTGCAATATTGGTATATGATGTGCATGTTTTATGTCTCTTGTAGGGTTTCTTTTCTATTGTGCTATATGAAAATGGGAGCTTAAATGTTGTTCTGGATTGTGAAACGTATGACTACCCTTCATTTTCTCATTTTCCTTAATTTTCACTCATATGAGAGTGTCATTCCCCTTATTTCTAGTGCTATCACCTCCCTTAGTATAGGATTTCAGTTGCATGAATTTCCCCCTCTCCCTGGTCCCTTGGAATGATAGAGTAGAGTTAGATAAATACATTTCCCTTCTTAGGAGTAATTTTAGCAGTAGAAATAAGTAGAGGAAGTCAAACTTCTCCGAAGGTCCATCTCAAGTGCAAGTCCCACATCTTAGAGATATTCCGATGTTGCCTCAAAGCCCTGGATATTATTGATTTAGGTGCGGGTGTAATTTTGATTGCCAACAATTTTGGCATGCCCAGTGGGACATGTTTTATGCATTTTACAACATCTTTCTAAGTTCTAGTGTGTGACTTAGGAAATTTATAGGCATTGGAGTCTTGTTTCAACACATTTGGTGACTCCCAATATTTACATCAACTAGTTTCAATATTCAGTGCATCCTATTTCATGAGAAGAATTCAAAAGCGACTGATGCAGGTGAGGCAGTAAAAGTGCACACAAGATGTACATGACATGCACGCGAAACATGTATGTGTGAAAATAATTTGTAACAAAAGCACCAAAGTAGTTATTAGAGTTCCCTTTTTCATGAGCACAATACAAACAAGATGGTTGTACATGCATGTGAAGTAGATAAAATAAAAGGTGAATTACGTGATCACATAGGAGGATGTAATTTTCAACATTTTAATAATTTGTGGGTGTTAATTTGTAATATCCAACCTTTGGAGGTAATTATAAGAACCTATAGTGTATCAACTGATTAAAACAACCCATTTTATCATTCAACAAATCACCTTTCCATTATTTCAGTTATTTCCCATAAAGTTGTGCAATCATGACTTTGATTCCTCCCTAGAATCCTCATTCTGGGAATAGTATCACTTCCCTCCATTCCTATATTGTCAAATTTCTCTTCTAAATCAGTTTTATGACCCTTATCATGAGGAATATGTAGGGTTCATTTTAAGAGGCCTTTGGGAAATTTGAGGTGGAATATCCCTGACGAATATATGTGGAACCACTTTCACGACACAGGTCAATTTTTCAAGGTTTTTGAGTAACATTTTTGCTTAGAAGAATCTAAAGCGTTGCACATAAATTCAGCTCATGTGATTGCTGTCTGACAACAAATGTTGTCATGTGACAGTAAAAGATGTTGTCACAGGACAAAAAAGTTTACTGTTTCTCGATAGCAAATTTTGCTGATGTACAACAACAAAAGTTGATGTCGCGTGACAACAAAAGTTGATGTCACACGATAACAAGATTTTCTGTTGCACGAAAGAAAGCTTTGTTGTCGTGTGACATCAATTTTTTTTGTCATGGGAAAAAAATATTTATTTTTGCACAACATTGAATTTTGTGGTCACGTGACATTAAATTGTTAACGCACAACATTAAATTTTGTTGTCGCATGGCAACATATTTATTATCGTGTGATAACAAAAAAATAATGTCTTACATCAACAAATTTAATGTCGTGCGTCTCTTAGTCCTTGATGTCATGCGTCTTTGGATTCTTATTGTCATGCATCTCAACCTTTTCTTGGTCACACGTCCCAATACCAAAACCCTAATCCTACCCTATAAATACCCCCTCTGGCCCTCATTTCTCAAAATTCTGACAATTTTTTGCCCCATGCTCACAGGTCTCGTTTTTAACTCAGTGCTTAGCGTACACATTTCCTATTCAACTATCAGTGCTCAACCTACATATTTCCTTTGTAAAATGTTTAAAACAAAATCCAATTCTCGATTCAACTATTTCAGGTCTTGATTCTCACATGTAGTATTCATAACTACGTCATGAAAACTCAAACAATCTAGGCCACCGCCATACCCAAGATCCAATATAGGAACTTAATTAGCCCATAGATTAATGTAGTCTCGTAATTGAATGAAATGTACAAGGAATGGGTACATGATTATGGGTTCAAAGGAATAGTTAACATGCCACAATTTGAGACAGATGTCACCATTCTGAACTTCCTCCTTTCGTCATTCAATCTAGTAGATAGAAAATTCACTGTGACTTTTCCAGATGGATGCACATTTAAATTTAGTGTTGATCATGGGGATATTCATCGATTGACATGCCTTCCTTTCAAAGATTACAACCTTGTTACAACCAAAGCCACTCTGACATAAGATGATAAGATTTTCCTAGAATCCTATTATAATTTCCATGTTGATGGTATCTATTTTATTTTTGCTAAATTTCAGTTTTATTTAACATTTTAATTTTGATATAAATTGTGCTTGATTCTTAATTTAATGAATTTTGCAGCAAATCTCAAAAAATCAAGATGAGGAGTCGATGCATAAGGAATTACACACAATTTTCTTGTTGCCATGATATATATTTTTCAAGCGAGAATTGTTTTATAGGGTAGCTAGATAGATATTCCCCATTGGGCTACTGCCTACATTCTCACAACGATCCAAAAAAAAAAATTTGATTAGTGCACATACTTATCAAATAAGATAAAAGACGATATTGCCAATATTCGAGTTGTTAAAAAATTAGTTTGTTCTACAAACTATATATTTGATCTTTATTTCAAGGCATATCATAATTTATAAGGTGAACCCACTCCTACTTGTATAAACTACCAAATGAAGCAACTGTCCATTTCAATTGAAGAAAAATAGGTTAATAAATTATATTTTGATGTTAGTAACATTGTTCACTTCTGTTACAATCTACATTTGGATTTTAGTAAGACTATTCACTTTTGTTTGCTTCTTTACCTTATGCAGAGTTTTTTTGGTTGCCATTCCACGAAAAAAATAGCATCAAGAAGAAGAGTCAATAACATGACGAGGCATCAGGAGATTCACATTACGACATGGATGCTCACTCATCACCTCAGCCTCAAGTGTTTCAATTAGTAAAACGACCAAGACATAATACCCCTAACATTCAATATTGTTTTTTTTACATTTTACCATTTACCATTTAAAATTTTGTAGGGACTTTGGACTACCCTCCACACTTACCACTACAATCATCACCCACTCAATCAGTTCAGCCACATATATCTATTCAATCGCAGAAAGTGTAACCTCCTTCTCCACCACTCCAATCACCCACACTTCCCATAAAATAATTTCAAATTTAGATGCGACTGCTACAGGTTTCCTTTTAACAAGGTATAAAATTGTTTTTTTTGTAATTTTAAACAATTTTTATATAAGTTAGCAATGATTTTGTTCTTGACAATGTGTTTCGGTTCATCACCATCTATTCAAATGGTGCCACCTCCGCCACCAGTACCACCATTCCAAGTCAAATTTCCAACTATAGGAAGAAAGACCACTGCTAAATCCATGACACTTCTGGCCCCCAACGAGACATTAAACATTGCTTCTGAATTTCCCAATCTTTCTTTCAGTGGCATTCCCAGTACAACAGGTAAATCAATTTTAAATCAAATTAATTTGGATGAATATTATTTGGGCATTGATAGAAATTACCCAAAAGGTTTTTTTGATACACGTGATATGCTTTAGAGCACATAGGTATGTTTTCGTTTCAATGTATTGATATTAACATTGATACATATCAATTTATTGTCAATTTTTAATTATTAAATCACTTCCAATTTTAATATTTAAATTTATTTTAACACATAAATAGGATCATGGCACACAATGTAAACAAGAGGCAACATATATACCTCAAGCCTCAACTCCCATCCTCTCGATCCTCTTCGGATAATGACCAATTGACTAGTTTTTCTTTGCATAGATTGATTGCTAATGACTGTGAAGCCAATGTCTAAGAATTTGTTATGCCTCTAGTATAAGTCAGCTCAAATAGTGGGAGCTAAGGGATAATGTGTTAATTATGGAGATAAATAATCATTTTGATAATCATAGCCAAATGTATAGTTTATATGCTGCAGTTTAAAATCATCCAAAAAAGATAGATGTCTTACTGAACCAAGCACAAGGTGGGATTGAAACATATAGTAATAGTTATAAATACAATGTTTTAGATAAAATTTTGAATCGATTAGAGAATATTAATGTTGAAGCCCATATATACTACAAAAAATGGTCAAAGGACAAAGATCTGGTGGAAATTGCCAATGCTGAAAGAGATAAAGATGTTGTAAGTATTATGAATTACAAGTTACCAAATTCAATTTTAAATCATCTTTTTTATTACTTTCATTTTTTAATAATATGTTTTAATTCAACTCAATTTTTTTTTGCAGTCGAAATATGAAAATTTAAAAATTCAAGAAAAGGTGTTCCAAGTTCACTTGGAAACAACTTGGAAAAGTTTATCCACGGAAATGCAGCATAAGTAGACTATTATTTTGGTCAACAGGAAAAACAATACTCTGAAGTGGATTATCAAAGAGAATGACATGGATGTAGCTATTATCTTCAAGACAAAGGCAACTACAGATCCTTCTTTTTTATCCCCTGGAGATGATTCAAAGGAAGATAAAGAAATTATTAGGAAATTAAATATTGTTGCGGTGGATCTTGTAAATTATAGAATTCTTGAAGCATGGAATAGAGTAGCGACACAAAAGTTGCAAAAGAAATGGAAAAGGAAAGTTGGTGTGGGGAAGCTGTTTGAGCATATACATGTGTAATTATATTTGTTGAAATTATTTTACAAAACTTAAAACTTGAAAAATTTTGAAGCTTGAAACTTGAATATTTGTTTAAATTAAAGAATATTTTCATTGTCTACTTCTACTGTCTATAATAATTTCATATAGTTTTTCAACAAGATATGCTTGCACGTTGCAATGGTTTTAATAGAATATAATTTTTTACACATAGTTTAATTGACTACCACATTTCACATGACCTGAGTACCTTAAATATTTCATGTTTCGATAAATAAAAAATTATTGATATAAAATCTTAATGAAGTAGATTGATGTAATGATTCTATTCCAGCTAATACTGTGAGCATTTAAAAATTACATTTGATATTTTCGTATAAATAATATGCTACCAAATTTAAGGTCTTATACTAAATTCCATAAATTATAAGTAGCTTTAAAGAATGCAATCAAACTTCCAAAACAAAAAAATCTTCTTCTCTCTATTTGTAAAATTCAAACTCTGTATCAAGTTTCTTCACATACCAACTTCTTGGCAAATACCATGCATACTTGTAAAATTCAAACTACATGCATACCAACTTCTTGGTAAATGATAGCTATCTATATTGACAATGAAAAAATTACTGATAGAAAGCTTTAAATGATTTCCATGCAATTAGTGGCTAAGTAATATGATTCTAAAGGACTTGTAGAATACATATGGCCAAAGTACACAAGACCAAAGATGTTATATAACTAGAAGCTTTAAAAACCTTACATCTGCAACACTAATTTCATATAGTTTTCCAACAAGACATGCTTGCATGTTGCAATGGTTTGCAATGGAATTTCATTTTTTAATGTTGAAAGTTTAATTATTTATAATGCAAAATATGTAAGATAGATACCCTAAACTGTGCTTAAGTATGTAAAATGCAAAATATGTAAAATCGATAACTCAAACTATATTTGATTCATTACACTTTATGTTGTACAAGTTTCCTCACTACCTCTAGATGGGATGAAGATGTATACGAGTGCAAAATGAGAGATTCTCCTTTACAACGAGCTAGATGACATGAAAATCAAGATAACTCAACATGAAAAATGAATTAGTAGATAAATGGGTGGGTTTCCTGATAATGTTAGTCCCGAGAAGTGTGAGATTCCTAGGATGGATGTCAACCCACATTTTCAATAAAGATAAGATAAAATATTGATAAATTGGATGTAACAAGATTTGAGATAAGAAAAAAATTGAAATGCAATGAAGATAAAGTAAAATGCATATATGATCTAAGAAAATTAAATCAAACCTGTGTAGGTCGACGATGACTCGAGACAACAACGCCCAGTCGACAATGAATGGAGTAGATCAATTGCCGATACTGGGAGCCACCAGAAACTTTGAATGATGGAGGGCTTAGGACCTCAGATGCAGATGTGGATCTACGGGTGCAAATAAGATAGATGCATGATATAAAGAAGTTGGATCTGTAAAACTGAAATAGATAAGATTAGATCACAATATGCGGGGTTTCCCAGACAGTGTCGGTTCCAAGAGGATTTTAACTCCCTTGGAGGATGTCAACCCCCATGTCAGACAAGATAATAACAGATCATGAACAGTAGTAATGGAATATAAAATGACAAGTAACTAAAATGACGAGGGAACTTAGCTTGTGCTCTGCTATGGAGATGAACTGGGCATCAAGATGGTAAGATAATGAACCATGGAAAAGGTTTCTTCCTTAAACTGGACAGAACTTAATTAAGCTCTTTCTTCTCTTCTCTAGGCCTAGGTCTCTCTAGGTCTTCTTGAAAAATATCAATCAGCATCTAGATTTTCCGTTCAGGGTCCTTGAAAAATCTATCTCTGTCCAATTCCTTGAAATATGGGGGAAAAACCCATATTTATAGCTTGGATGTGAGGTTAAACTACAGGTTAAATGATAACCAAGGTTGAGTAAAGTAACCTGAGTTAAGAAATATGATGTGATCATGTGGGGACCACATCTTGAATTATTAGATGGAGTGGGGAGCATGATTGACATGGTAGGTGAGATGATAGATTCCATTTAGAAAGGGGTGTCAGATGGGTGTATTAATACCCATGGATTTAATAATTTGTGAGAGATGGGGGATAATGCCAAAAGTTGAATTATCAAATGGGTCTACATGGAGCCCATTTAATAATTAATTAAACAAGGTGAGAAAATAGATGATATTTCATTTAATTTAAGAAAAAGAGAAGCGAGAATGGAAATTGCATGAATGTGAGATGACAGAGGGGCACTATACCAAAAATAGGTGTCTACATTTGCCCCTTTTTGTTGAGTGGTTTGCGATAGCAAGCCATGAGACAAAAACAAAAAGGGTTAGATGAGATATGTGTCTAAAGATGGATGAAGACATGACCAAAGGCAAGATGCCTCAGGCAAAAAAGGATCACAATAACAATGAAAAAAAAATGTATGGCGGTGACTTCAATATCACATCGGTAGAGGACAATTGCGGTCTCAACGGAGATAGACAACAACATTCTACAGACCAGTGAGTGGGTGAAGACCACTGTAGTATGGATGTAAACCAAGATGACCAATGGGTCATAGGAAAACATCAAAATATGTGCAACTGAATGCGAAAGATGTGTGCAATCCTTTGTTTGCGAGGAATCGTGTAAAAAAAATCATGCATCCACAAAAGGGACGTGGATGAAGATAATGATGCCCCAACACAGGGCATGAGAAGGACACAAAGTGAGTTCTATGCATTGACAAGTACAAGGATGAAAAGGTGCCCCAACATAAGACATGTTGAAATAAGATGGAATAATCATAAATGTGGGCAGGATGAGCAGATAGGATAGAAAGGTGAGATAAAATTCCCTAAAAGGGTGATAAATATGATGGCAATCATGTTTCATAGGAAATATGCATAAGTGTTAGCAAATTAGAAGGTGAAGAAGACAAAAAAGTCTCGTTTCTTCGATAAGTATGATAAGAAGGATAGTCAAGATACTTTTGCGACAAAACAAAAGCAGAGAAAATATTCATGGAAGAGAACAAGATCAGATAGGTGATGGCCGTTATGGTATCTTCCAAGACAAAAATGTCAAAGGAAGATGGGAAGAGATTTCTTAGAAATGGATATGATGATGTCAGGAGAAATGAAAGGACTACAAGAGAATATAAAAGATGTGACAGGGTTCTCAAAAAGAGAAGAGGTCAATGTTGCAAAGAGAAGAACAAGAACGGTAATGAAAGGGATAGATGGCGATACATAAATGGAGAAACATTGGCATTGACCGTGAATGCCAAATGTGAGGGATGTTGAGAAAGAGAAAAGGGAATATACAGGAGGATTGGTTGATTATTAGAAGAGCAAGAAAGATTGAATATGAAGGTGACAGGGGTATGGAATAGAGGGACAGAGACGGAGGAGGAGAAAAGAAGGAATGAAAGGGGAGGAAGAAGATAACAAAGAAGGATTATAGAGAAAGGGGGAAATGAAGAAGGAAAAACAAAGAGAAGACAAGAAAAGAACAGAGCAGAGGATGAAATTATGAAAAAGAGAGAGAGTTATTCAAGACAAAAGGTGTGAAGGAGGATGAAGCAGAGGAAAACAGAGAGGTAATAGAAAATGAAAGAGATGATAGAGAAAAGAAAATTGAAGGAAACAGATCATAGTGAGGAAATCCAAGGAAAAGAATATGGAACTGACCGCATGGAAATGCATGTGGATGATGAGATGATAAAGGAGATGGGATAACGCTGAAGAGTCAGGTTTTTGATGGGGAAGTAAGGAGGAAGTGTGAGGTAAAATGAGGAGGAGGACGATAAAGAGGAAGTGAAATAAGACAAAGATCAAAAAGGAGGAGAAGACAACAAGAAAATTATGCAGAAGGAAGGGAACCAAGAATGAAGATATTTGATAAAGAGTGAGAAACACAAGGAACGTAAAGAGAAGCTTGAGGGGAGGAATGACATCAATTGGAAAAGAAGTGGAGATGCATGAGATGAGGATATGTTGATGACGAGAAAATAGAGAGAGGGTGTATGATGAAGACAGTGAAGAAATTGGCAAGGAAGAATGGAAGATGGAGAGGTGGCGAGGAAAAATAAAGGAAGGGATAGGAGAGGCAATGCTAGTGAATGGATGTTAGGAGAAATCCACCGATAATGATCAGTAGGAAAAGATGGGACAAAAGATGAGACAAGGTAGAAAGTAAACAAAGAATGGGAGGGGGAATGCCAATGAAGGGACATTAGGAGAAGTCCCCCGATAATGATCAGAGGACACAGAGGAAGGAAGGAATGAAGATAGAATGGAGGAGGTCAAAGAAAAGGATTCAGGCTGTGCAGAATGGGGATGAGTGATTTTTAGGAGAAGTCCACCGATAATTACTAGTGCGGAAACAAAAGAGGATGATGAAAGAATGTTAGGGGAAGATCAATGACAATGACGGGTAAATATGGGGGTAGATATGTGGGAGAACTCTAGAAGATGGAGTGGAAAGAGTAAAGAAAGGAGGGATAATGATGTGTAGGAAGATGAAGACAAGGAGAGGATGCAATGGATGAGAATGAATGAGAGAAAAATGAAGAAACAAGACATGAAATGAATGGAGAAGCAATGGTTAAGTAAGATTACCCAGTGATGGATGATGGAGATGAAAAAGGGACCAGTAGGAAGTGGTGTTTGCGAGAATGGAAGAGGAGGTGAGAGGATGTGATGATGGGGAATGATGAAAAATGTAGATGGAGAGAATGTGGGGTAGTGGGTGAGTGCAGGATGACTGATCATGCTTAAGAGGGACTCTTAAGTAAGATCGCCATGCCACAGGAGGATTTAAGTAAGATCACCAAACCGGAAGTGACGATATGGAAGGAGAAAGACAACATTATATTGGATACAGGTGTGGAAGGGTTGGTTGGAGTGGATGAGTATGATGAGAGGTGGGAGACAGAAGATGAGGAAGATATGATGGGAGGTGGAAGGGTCAGATGAAAAACCATTCTTAAGAGGAACTCTTAAGTAAGATTTCCCTGTGACGGGGATGGTTAAGTAGGATCGCCAAACCGAAAAAGAAGAAGAATGATGAAAATAAGAAGTAATCAAAATGGAACAAGATGAAAGGAGATGATATCAAAGTGATAACAAGGAAACAAAGGAGTGTGACATGAGTGGATGGAGGAACATATGTAGTGTAGATGGAGAGTGTAAGGGAAATCCTTAATTGGGATGCCCACGTGGTGGGAGTGATGATGCAAGAGTGTTAAGTGGAAAAGGAGGAGTGGAAAGATGTTTGTGGTGGTGATTGTCGTCTATTGAAAGAGGAAATGGTGGAGAAGCTTCTACAACAGGAGGATCCAAGGAAGAAGATATACCTTAACTAAGATTCTCTGGCTATATGGATGGTTAAGTAAGATTGTCAAACTGAAAGTGGAAGAGTGAAAGGGAAACTCAAGAGGAAAGACAAGTAAGATATCTGGCATCATGTGCAAGGGGACAGAAAGGTGAGAAGGATGATGTGGAGACAAATGGTGATGAGTGGAAATGAAGAGCAAGGAGCAATGGATCAAAGACATTGTTGAACATGTTGAGAGATAAGGAGCTGTAGGATAACAAACTTTCCTTGAGAAGGATCCTCAAGTAGGATTCACAAACTGCAACGGTGATCAAGTAGAATTCACAAACCAAAAAGTATATTTGCAAATGCATTCATGGAGATGATGGATAGATATAAAATTCATAGTGTGAAATTTGATGTGATTTTTATAAAAGATGATCTAGATGAGATGAATGGAACATAGTTGTAGCAAGGGCATACAGGGAAACTATGTTTCAAACTGGATTGGAGATAAACAAGAAAGGTTACCACTCAAGGCATTGCACTTGCAGCCAATAGCAGGTGTTAATACATAACCAACGATAGTTAGTTATACCAAAAGATCATGAGGGAAATATGGATGAAAGATGCTCATAATCCTAATGTTGACATGACAAAGGGATTGAGATGTAACTTGTACATGGGAAGAGGGATCTCCAAAGGTGGTGTTCCTTAAGTCTATGCCCCAGCTCTGGGAAAGGGAAAGAACAATAGCAATAGCATCAATGCGGGAAGCTTTCTGAAAATGTTGATAAAGGAAGGTTGATCAATGCGGAAAACCTTCCAGATGCCATAATAACAGAGTAGCCATCCTTCGAGGGTATGGTCTACTTTATACATAATATGGATGACAAGAATAATATGATAGCCATCCTTCAAGGGATCGGTCTATTTCTTTTGATTTTGCTTTGATTTTGATTTGTATGTTTTCTTTTTCTTTTTTTTTTTTTTTGCATGAACAACTGTCCTTCGAGGGATCAGTCTATTTTTTTTGATAACTTTGATTTTTCCTTTTGCATACATGAATTTGAGCTTCACATGGGGGAGAGCTGGGAATAGCTAAGTAAACCACTTAAGAGGGGATAAGGAATGTACAAGAGACACCCTGGACCCTTCACATGGCTGCAATAGGAGAATGAGAAGGTGATGGATGTAATGGTTACGGGGTCACATCAAAGTAGTGAAGGCGGACCACATAATTCAGATCATTACAATGACAAATGGAAGGGGCTAAGGATGGAGGAATGATCTAAGGATGTAACTAAGTGATCATTGGTAGATATGCTAACAGTAGACTGGTCACAAGTGCAATGCATTAAGAGGTTCCATCTCTGGTTTACCACCATGAGAGGGAAGACAGTGAAGTTGCAATAAGATGAGATGATAGCCAAGCAGGAAACAAAACTATGTCCTGAAGGAAATGAACATATGACCACAATGGTGGATTTAGATGAAAATAAATGATGCCCATAAGAGAGACATAAACAAATGGTAGAAGAGACAAAATCATGGCCTCAAAGGAGGACTTGATGAAATAAACGGTGTCCCAAAAGAGACACAAATATAGCCACAATGGTGGACTTGGAGAAAAAGGGGTCCCTCAATGGAGAGACAAACATGGCCTCAAAAGAGGACTTCAATGAAAAAGATGATGCCCCAAAAGAGGCATAAATATGGCCACAATGGTGGACTTAAAATGAGTGAGGATTTGGGCAGAAATAGTTTAGATTGGATGAATGTGAAGGAGGTAGACAAAACAATGTCAAAAAGTGAAGTCCCCTAGTAATAAGGGAGTTGTATGGATGAGATGCTCAAGGGCGAGGGAAGGTTTTTCCCCCAATAAGTTAAATGTGAAGGAGTTAAAGGATGTCAAAAGAGTTTAGATGAGATTGTTCAAGGGTGAGGGAAGGTTAGATTTGGACAAGGGTAAATGATCAGATTTGGACCACAAGTGTGCTTAGTAAGATAAGCGGTATTGATGAACAATGGAGGGCATTCCTTAGGAGGAATGTCATGGGCTAGAGGGATATTAAGGGATGATGTGGATGGAGGGATCATGGGAGATCCAACAGATGGGATATGGATTGGATTCAAGGTAGATGGAGAAGGAACTTTCCCCTGAATGAGGAAATCATCTTTCTCAATAAGGTTGTTGATGATTGACCGAAATGCCTTACAATGTTCAATGTCATGGCCCGGGGTACGATGATAAGTGCAACTGTAATTAGGATTGAACCATGATGGCTTGGGACCATAGGGATTAAAGGATTTAATAGGAGGAAGTTTGATGGTAGATGTTTGAGTTAAATGTCAAAGGATATCTGCATAAGACCCCATTGAAGTGTCATGGGGAAGGTAACTCTTGTGGGTTTTGATAGGATATCTTAGCTTGGAGTTAGGAGAAAAAGTGGATGTAGATGGGATGGATGAATTTCATGTTTTGGAGGACAAATTAAATTTGGTTGAAAGATTGTATTGTTTGGATGTGGATTGATTATTGCAAGATGTCGTAGATGGAGAAACTGATCCTGAAATAGATATTGTGGCATTGGATTGTTGAGAAGAGAGAGAATCTGATTATTTCTGAGGAGGCATAGGGGACTGTCAGGGATATTTTCCCCAAGCCTTAGACTTCAACCAAGAAGATTTACCTCTAGCAGGAATGATTATAATTTCAACCAGAGGATCTGATAGTGGTGGTGGGGTTATTAATGGAGAAAATGTCCTAAAACAAGATGAGGATGTTAATGGAGAGATAGGTGTTTGTATGATGCGATTAATGATATCTATGTGAGATGTGGATTGTTTCGGTTTTGGCATGGGAAGAGTTGATTTTGTAGAGGGAGAAGAAAACCATATTTATTTGATTTAGGTGGATGTGTTGGTTCAGTAGATGATCCAAAGGGTATCTTTGATAAAGTTACAGATCGAGAGGATTGGGTTGGTGTGATAGAAGGATTAGGTAAAGAATATTGGGATAAACTGGGTGATGTGGCCATGGGCGAAGATATAGGTAAAGATGTCAAGGTAGGGATAGGTGGATTTGTTGGTATGATAGATATAGGGGTAGCTGGGATAGATAGGGATGTAGGAATATTTGGAATATGTGGAGATGTGAGTGATGTGATAACCGATGGAGTAGACCTTATGGGTAAATGCAACAAATGCAGGAGCATTTTCAGGTGTAGAAGTAGAAGGGACTGGTTGTTTCATAAATGTTTTCGAGGGGTAAGAATGATATGTTTGCTAAAGGGGTTGATGTCGAAGGTGGGGTTGTAAGGGTGCATGTAGTAGAACTGAGTTTAGTTGGGATGGTTGTGAGCAATGTAGGTGTAGTAACATAGTGTATTTGATGAAGATGTGGGTGAATGAATAGGTGTGAGAGACATAGGGTTATGTGTGGATATGAGTGGGGCCAAAATAAGTGCTAAGGATGAATCTAATGTGGTAGATTGGGGTATGTTTGAAGTGGCAGAAGTGGATGGTATAGTTAAATTTGATGTGGATGTGATAAGGATAGGAGAAGGTGTAGGTTCAGGACAAATAGTGAAAGTTGATGTAGGTGTGACATGTTCTGAACATAAGGGATGGGAATAATGTCCACTGTGGGAACATGCAGAGTTGGTGATAAGATGGGATCTTGATTGACAGTGTCAATCATACAAGCATTTGATAGTTGAGATGTAAAGAGGGTGGCTTGATTTGTTGGTGGTTGATTAGTTTGCAGTTGGAGGTATCAATTTGGATATCCCCTTGATTTAAGAGTTGTTGGACACGATCTTTGAAGGAATGACATCTCTCAATGTCATGACCTTTGACTCGATGATATTTACAATAGTGGGCTTCGTGATACCAAATAGGCTTGGCTTGTGAGTTGTCCACGGGTCGTATGGGAGGAAGTTGGATGGAGTTTACGCTCATCAACTTATCAAATACAGAACTGTATGATTCTCCTAAGGGAGTGTAGTTGGATGTTGATTGAGGAGATCGTTGTTGAGACCATGTGCTTGATGTAGATGGGGATGAGGGTTCAATGACCACAGTGTTGGCCACAACCTTAAATTCGTCATTATGTGTGAATGGTTTAGTGGATTCAAATTTTAGATTTAATTGAACTTAGTTTAAGATGACCTTGCTCAATGACATGGGTTTCGAGCTTGTGAGCCATTGTGAAAGCTTCATCAAAGGTTCAGAATGATTGGATCTGCAAAGTGGATGATATATGTTTGGCACATGAATGTGAGAATAATTCAATGAGTTCGGTTTGCAGATAGTGAAGGATAGTTGGTTTATAACATCATGCCATCGTGTGACAAAGTCAGTGATGGGCTCATCTTCAAACTATCGAATGGTATATAGATCAGCGATAGTGGTTTTGCATGTGATATTGATAGAAAAGTGTTCTAAGAACAACTGTGCAAGTTGGGTGAAAGAGAATATGGAATGTCATGGGATACTGTTGTACCAGTCCAACGTGGGACCAGACAAAGACATGGGGAAAGTGTGAAGAAGTAGATCATGATCATGCACAATAAGACAACATGCATGTTTAAATGTGAGGAGATGTTGTTGGGGATCTTCCTTGTTGTTGAACTTAGTAAAATGTAGGGAAGTTTCCAATGAGGAGGATAGGGTTTGATTGGAACTGATGGATGAATTGGTTCATTACAGATTTGTTCATAGGATAAGGTGTTCTTGGGTGCTAAGGTAAGGGTTTCTAAACTGGCCAACTGATTCATTAAGGCGTGAATTGAATCACTCGAGGTGTTGTAAGGTTGAGATTGGATTAGCTGTGTGGTTTGAAAAGTAGTTTGATAAGGCGAATGATGTGTTTGTGGGTGTGTGGGTAGTTGGGGAAGCGTCTGATAAGGTGGTTGATAAGTTTTTGGATAGGATGTTTGCGGAATGGTTTGATAAGACAATTGATTAATTTGTGGATATGTAGGTGTTTGGGGAGCTGTTTGGTAAGGACTAACATGTGTCACAGGTTGGGATTGCTGCATAGGCTGACTGTTCGATAGGGATGATGATAAGGGGGATGATGTGTGTTAAGAGTTGAGTCAATAGGAGTTGTGGTAAAAGATAAGCAAGGATATGTGTGTTAAGAATTTGAGATGGCTGGGCAGGCCTATTAATGGAATTGTCAAAATGGGATGTGGGTGGAATGCGATCCACCAATTTAGGAGATTGGGAGGATTGAGAGATTGTAGGAGATTTTTGGAGTAAGAAGTCATATATGGGGTTAGGAGGAGATTTGAGTGTATCTAGAGGAGTGGGAGATGGTGGTGCGATTGGTTTAGGAAGACTGGCTTGACGAGGGATATGAGGGTTGGTGTCAAGGTGGGGAAATTTTGGATGACATGGTTCTCATGAGGTGAGACCATGGAGACTGGAGGTTGGGTGACTGAAGACATGGTTTTGAGTTTAGAATCTTGTTGGTGAGATCATCAGAAGAAGTAACATTATTGGATAGAGCAGATTGTTTGTTTTGTCTCGATTTGAGAGAGAGCGACAATAGGTGTGAAATAGAGAAACATTTGTTTATGTATGTTGTTGACAAAAAAATCAAGCAGAATATTTTTTATCATCATGATTAATTTAGAGGATGTGAACAGAAAAGAAAAGTAGGTAATGAAGGTGCCTAAAGGAGTCTAAGGTTGGTTTCAGGTAGTTATGGATTGGGAGATGTCTGAGATGGTTTCCTGTTGGGTGTTTAAGTCCCAATCAGTTAACTAGGTGAGAGGAATGTTTTGATGTGTTAATTATGTTTGTGCAGTCTCAGGTAGTGTGTGATAAGTGAAATGCAGAGAGTTAAATCCTTTACTTAAGCTATGTAAGCAAGCAGGATGCAGAAGGTTCATTTTAGACCAAAATGAAATATGATATTCAATGCAGACAGTCACTCAGAAAAGGGAAAGTTCAATGCAGAAAAGAGAAAATAAAGAAAAATGAGGAATACCTGGAGAATAGCTTATCGGTGTAATTTGATTGCACGTGTTTAGAGGTATTAATCACGGACTCTAGAACATCTAGTGACCTTAAAAGTGCACCATTCACGACTGGAAGGGGGATCTGGATAATGTTTTTTTTCTGTTTATTTGATCGCATGTGATGATGGCGTACTTGGAGGTGACAATCAGTGGCCAGGAATGCCCAAGTAACCTAAAATGGCACCGTCTATGTTTGCAGATAAGGTCCGGTAAAAGTATTTTGTGTGGTGTGTTTGGTTTAAACATTGGTCTTTGACAACGTAATTGTTGTTGGTCATGAGGTTATAGACATTATCCTGCAAGAAGATAATAAATGCTATTAGTTAAGGTAGTTTAAAAAAATGAATGACGTTATAAATTTTACAAATGGTGTTGTCGTAAATAAATAAAATAATAAGTAATTAATCTAATTAATTAACAAAATTGTAGTTTAATTTTCCTAGTCAATTAGAGTAATTGCGATGTGAAAATGAAAATTATAATTTTAATCTATGAAATAAACATATAAGATAAATTAATAAATGTTAAGTTATACCAAATCTATCTATATACCAAAAACTATACAATGTGTGTCGAAATGATAAGTTATGAAATGAACTATAAAATGATAAACTATAAAAAAACTATAAGACTAATCTATGAAGTAAATTATTAAATAAAGATGAAATGCATTCAGTGAGTCAAAATTAAAAAAATTATTGATTGGAAATATGGTAGTGCAATGTGTGGTCGAGCCATGTAAAGAGGTCGCATGGAGGGGTCCTCTTGGTCGGGGAAAGTGTGCATGGAGAGAGGTGAAGACCACGTGGGTCATTGTATGCTGGTTGATTGGGTGTAGGATAGGGTCGAGCCGTATGTGGGGTGAGTGGAGAAGAGTCGAGAGGAAGGGAGAAGGGAAGTAGCTGGATAGTTGTGAGTGGAGGGGCGTTGGCGAGTATGGGCTATGTGGAGTTGGGGATAAGAGATTTAGGGAGAGAAATCAGATGGGAGCTCGGGCAGAGGAGAAGTGGGATAGAAGGGATATGGGGAGTAGCGTAGGAGAGAGCTCAGGTGGACAGGGGACAGGAGAGATGGCTATGGTGAAGTGGCACATATTGGTGTGGAGGTTGGTGCTGGTAGAGTTTGAGGGGAGATGGGATATGTGTGAGGATGGGGTGAGGCTGGAGTGGATTGAAGGGAGGGGAAGTCAGATGGGAGCTCGCGTAGAGGAAGGTGGAGATCAGGGTTGGTCGAGTGGAAAAATCTTGGTTGAGGAGAGTTATGTGGAATGGTTGGGAGATGCAGAGGATGGCTCAGGTTGGATGGAGAGTGTAGTGAATAAGGGGGATGAAGCTGGATGTGGGTGTGGAGAGCTCGGATGGATGAATCCGGATGGGAGCTTGGGCATGGCGTAGTGGAGAAATAATGAGCTAAGCGAGTAATAGGGGTAGATGAGGATGGAGATAGCGATTGGAAGGTGAAGGGAAGAAGGATCGGTGAAGCAGATCTTAAGGCAAGGAGGGATTGACAGGATTAGTGGCCGAGGAGAAGAAAAAAGGAGCTGTGAATTCGAGTAGGAGGGGGTCGAATTAGATAGGGAGATAGGGAGCATGGATGGAGTGAGAAGGGTGATATGGAAGCTCGAGAAGATGGGGACATGGTGGAGCGAGGTGGATGTGGGGAGTAGCGAGTTCGAGGTGGGTAGGGAGTGGGACAGGATGTGAGGTGGCTGAGTGGGAGATGTGGAGAGTTGAGTGTGGATGGGAGAGCTTGGGTAAGGGAGAGGTGGCGAGCTAAGTGGGAAGGAGGGACGTGAGGTCGGAAGGGAGATAAGGAGCTTGGTAGGGTGAAATGGGGTGATAGGTAGGGGAGGGGTAATTTAGGATAGTTATTTTTTAATTTATTTTTTTATATATTTCTTTTATTATTATATATTTTAAGTATAAATTACATTTATTTATTTATATATATTATTATTAATTAATTGTTTTATTGCAACAATAATAAAACTATCGTTCGATTATAAACCACCAAATAAAAATACATTCTAAATAGGAAAACCATGTATTTCATGATGGAGAAAGATGTTAAAGTGTAAGTAATATGTGAAACAAACAAAGATAATACTCAATCCTGTGAACATGTGAGTCAGAAAAACAAAAGATACAAAATATAAGATGTGGCGAAAACTAGAAGAACAAGGTTAATTTCTGGATTTATATCCCATGCGGGTAGATGTCAACAGAAAACAAGTAGAGCACGTACCTCTTGGTGATTTCAATGAGTGACCATACTGACATGAAATCAACAAATACTAAGATGTTGCAAATAAGAAAGTTAGGAAAGATGAATAAAATAACAAACAAAATGACCAGATCTAAGATTTGGTCCCACCGGGCGTGCCAAAATGTTGTACAGGAAACTTCATTCTCGAGCGGGGTGAAGGGCAATATTGGGAGCCACCAACAACTTCAAACGATGGAGGGATTAGGACCTCAAATGCATATGTGGATCTACGGGTGCAAATAAGATAGATGTATGATATAAAGAAGCTGGATCTACAAAATTGAAACATATAAGATTAGATCATAATATGCGGGGTTTCCTCAGACAGTGCCGGTTCTAAGAGGATTTTAACTCCCTTGGAGGATGTAAACTCATGTGTCAAACAAGATAATAACAAATCATGAACAATACTAATGGAATATAAAACGACAAGTAACTAAAATGACAAGGGAGCTTAGCTTGTGTTCTGCTATGGAAATGAACCGGGCCTCAAGATGGCAAGATAATGAACCATGGAAAAAGTTTCTTCCTTAAAATGGAAGAACTTAATTAAGATCTTTCTTCTCTTCTCTAGGCCTACGTATCTCCAGGTCTTCTTGAAAAATATCATTCAACATCTAGATTTTCCATTCTACCTGAAATATGGGGGGAAAACCCATATTTATAGCTTAGATGTGAGGTTAAACTGTAGGTTAAATGATACCCAGGGTTGAGTAAAGTAACATGAGTTAAACAATATGATGTGATCATGTGGGGACCACAACTTGAATTATTAGATGGAGTGGGGAGAATGATTGACATGGTAGGTGAGATGATAGATTCCATTTAGAAAGGGGTGTCAGATGGGTGTATCAATACCCATGGATTTAATAATTTGTGAGAGATGGGGGATAATTCCAAAAGTTGAATTATCAAATGGGTCTACATGGAGCTCATTTAATAATTAATTAAACAAGGTGAGAAAATATATGAGATTTCATTTAATTTAAGAAAAAGAGAAGCGAGAATGAAAATTGTGTGAATGTGAGATGACAGAGGGGCGCTATAACAAAAAATAGGTGTCTACAGATAACTAGAGCTAAAACTATCCATTTTTAATAGCATCCTCATAGTCGATATTTGCATCTGTAGAGTTAGAAGATGCACCAAATCTAGTCTCATCATTGAGAATTTTTTTTATTTGCAGTTGTATTATTAACACCTTAATGCAAAATATGTAAGATGGATAACCTAAACTATGTTTAAGTATGTAAAATGTAAAATGTAAAATGTGTAAGATGGATAGTTAAATTTGTGTTTGATTCATTACACTTTATTTATTAATTTATTACGTTTAATTACGATATTTGAAAAATAGTGTTCCAAAAATGCATATCACAAACAATAAATCAAAGCAATTTGAAATACCAAAATAAATAAAACAAGATTATTATAAACAATTGTATTTCAATCTATTATTATGAAATTGAATACATAACAAAATTTAAAATGTCAAGTGAAAGACAATAAATGTAAGGTAATACCTATAGGTCATTTGAAATGATAGCTAGAGATGAAAAAATCCATTTTCAATAGCTTCCTCATAGTCGATATTTACATCTGCAGAGTTAGAGGACACACCAAATCTAGTCTCATCATTGAGAACATTTGTATTTGTAGTTGTATTATTAACACCTCTTCTTTTAACAAGGTAATTCCAACGTGTAATTTCTCTATGAAAAGGAAATGTGTCCAGGGAGTAGCGCAAAACATGCAACCTCATACAAATTTCTAGATTTTTATCCAGCCTATTTCTTATTTTTTATTTTACAAAAATATGAACCAAAGATAGCCCTTTCATCATCCACAGATCCTAAAATCATTATTTGGCACAACTCATATAATCGAAAATATTCACTGACGTCTTCCTGTAAGACACTACTTTGGTAGATTTTTCGCCAGAGCCATGTAATTACACCATTCTCTTGAGGTACATTTAAACAACGATAATGGTCAACCATTTTCATTGAAAAATGAGATGATTGAGACTTTATTAAGTTAATATTCAATATACCTTTGATTTCAATACCATTGACCTCTGATGTATTTGTGAAATGATCCATTATTGTACCCATGGATTTATGAAATATCTTTCTGACAAAATATGCACGATCACCTATAGTATTCCAAAAAAATGGATTCATCACTCCCATAGATTCAAGAATGTTATCTTTATTGAAATGTTCTCTAATTTTGGATGCTAAGGATTGTGTAAATTTTTAAAGATTTATTCGTGTATCAATTATAATAGAATCAAACAGAACATGAGTCACACGAACTTATTTTTTTTTCTGATCCTGGAATATCTTGTCATTTTTGCAAATTGTGTAGTGGTATCTAACTCCCATTAAAATTGATACAAAGGTGGTCATGGATATTAAATCTCAAATAATTATTGGGATTCATAACATCCAATAAAAATTTCCAGTTATCAAAAACGTGTATCAAAACTTTGTTCTAACAAGTACAAGATATCAAGAGATTAACATACCTGTTTTCTCATCCGTATAAAATCAACAATATAGATGGATCTCTCTTGTGCATGCTTCATCAATGTATTGATCTCCTTCAACATTGGTATAAGGCTAAACAATGTAAGCAATGTTTTCAGATCCATTAAACAGAACAACAAAACCTTAGATTTGTCAACTTCATTATGATATTTGTGCATGAAACCAGCCAATGATGGATACTCCTCAAAAATTCTACATGTAGGCTCATACAAATAAATCCACCTTGTATCAACATCCTTTAAAAGATTTTTACCATATGTAATTCCAATTGAAATTTTTTGAAACTCAAGAAATTACTCTGGATTGCTTGATATATAGGAATGTAGTTCTTTGATAAGGTCTTCTACTCTTGCAACATTTTCAAAGTTGCTAACTATTTTATATGCTATATTCATTCTGTGAGCCATACAACAAATTAAAAGCATATAAAGGGCTGATGTTGTTTGCAATCGAACACAAAACCAATTTGATGACCCTGCATAATTGATGCACCATCTTCACCAACACATACCAATTTTGTATCAATTTCATATTCATTCATGCTAACAATATATTTCAAATTGGAAAAACTATTTTATATAGGTTTTTAACATTACAATTTTCAACCATTTTTTGTACAGTCAATAGATGCGGTTTCCTTACATGATTTTCAAAAGTATAAAAATGGATGCATACCCATGAGGTGTCGTCAACTGTTGTTACTTCATCAATTGATAGAGATATAAAATTTGCACTTTTTACACTCTCTTTCAAATCTTCCTTTTCAATCATTGTAAGGCATTTAGCCATTTCCCATGCATTGTTGTCTGACCAACGAGATTGAGGAAAATTGTAGATTCCATTATATTGAAACAAAATTTTGAAATCAATGAAATAAAAATCGGTCTCCCCTTATTAAGGATGTGGAATATGGTAGAGTACTGTATGATTTTAGCATGAAAATTTGATTCAATCACCTTACCAATTTGTGATGTGATTGTTCTGCCATTTTCCATGAGATGTCTACATCTTTTGTGCTCAGCTTCATACATTGTTGTGTATTTAACATGCATACATTATTTTTCTCTTTTTCATTTGAGTTTGCATTTTCTGGCCATCCTCTCGCTGTATAGTCACATATTGTTTTCCACAATGTTTTTAAATTATGTCTAAGTTCATTTGCATTTTTCGCTGCTTTTTATTGAGAATGGAGCTTAATTGCTTCACAAGAAACTTGTTTTTACATGTTTCTAGTTCTGACAGTAATTGGTGTCGGTCATGGTGTAGTTGGCATCGGTCAGGGGTATTCGGCATCGGTCATTCCATGTCAGGAAGTAACTGGTGCCGGTCAGGTAGTAACCAGTGCCGGTCAGGAAGTAACCAACGATGGTTACCTGTGTGACACAATTTTTTGTTTTTGATGAAAATTAGAATAAATCAATTATTTTAAATATGATTTATTTATTTTAAAAGAAAAGTTAAGTTACCCAAAATAGATATATATGCATGTATGCATTGTATGAGGGTAAGTAAGAAGGAGAGAATATATATAACAATTGTTTTGCATGTAAGTTTTCTTGGTGAGAAAAAAAAGAGTAGCTTAGTGAGAGAAAAACATTGAACATCATGTGAGGTGTTGGAAGATAGTAGATCTTCATTGTATTTCCTCTATAAAGAACTGAATAATAAAATTGGCCATTTCTTGGTGGACGTAGCCCACACTGGGTGAACCGCGTTAAATTTGGTGTAATCTTTCTCTTGTTTATTTTATCTTCTAGTTATTTCCGCATTCATTGCTGGTATGATTGCTCTAATTATAGATCTGTACAACATTTTCATTTGGTTTAACCCCAACAACTGGTATCAGAGCTTCATTTGGAGGTTTTGTGTGTTGACAAGATTGACTCACAGAGGGTTTTGCGATTCAGTGGGAGCTACAAAAATGACAGAAGAAAACAAATACAAGGTAGAGAAATTTGACGGTCATAATTATCAATTATGGAAGATGCAGATTGAGGATTATTTGTATAAAATAGATTTATATTTACCATTGGATGATAATTATAGACCTACGAAGATGACTGATGAAGAATGAAAGATTCTTGACATAAAAGCTTTGGGATCTATAAGATTAAGCCTGACAACATCCGTGGCTTCCAATATTACAGAAGAAACTTATACGATAGAGTTAATGAAATCTCTTGCTAATTTATATGAAGAAACTAGTGCTTCAAATAAAGTTTATTTGATGAATAAACTATTTAGTTCTAAGATGCATGAAGGTGGATCTGCATCTAGTCATTTGACTCATTTCCAATCTATTGTAAATCAAATAAAATCAGTTGAAATACCATTTGATGATGAAGTAAAAGCACTCTTATTCTTCTGTTCTTTATCTGATAGCTGGTATAACTTGGTAATGGCTATTAGTAATATAAAATCTGCTAATAATGTTTTGAAGTTTGATGATGTGGTTAGTATAATCTTGAATAAAGAAATTCCCAGGAAGAGTATAGAGGAATCATCATCTGGAAATGCTTTGAATGTAGAAAGCAGGGGGTAGGAAGAAGGAGAGATCAAAGATTAAGAGTAATGGGAAATAAAAGTCAAGGGATATTAGATCTAAATCTAGAAGTAAGGGAATTACTTGTTGGAAATGTGGAAAGAAAGGACATGCAAAAAAATATTATTGGTCAAAGGATAAAAAGAACCAACAACCAGACAAAGTTAAAGAAGCAAATCTTGTTACATCAGAGGTAATGCAATATGCTTTTATTTTTTCTTTAGATAATATAATTGAATCATGTGTTTTAGATTTAAGAGCTTCTTTCCATGCAACCCCTAATAAGGGTTATTTCAGAAATTATGTCCAGGGTAATTTATGGGCATGTTTATTTGGGTGATGATGAAACTTGCAGTATTACTCGTAAATGAGAAGTTCATCTAAAATTATAGAATGGAAATACATGGGTATTGAAATATGTGCGGCATGTGCCAAGCCTCAGGAGAAATCTTATTTCTGCAGGGAAACTAGGTGAATCTGGTTGCATGGTTACTTTTACATGAAACTCTTGGAAAGTCACCAAGGGTGCTTTTGCTATAGAAAGAGGTAAGAAGGTAGGAACGCTATATTTATCTACATGTATTACTAATTCCTTTTCTGTATTATCTACTTCAGATTCAGATGCATGCATGTGGTATAATCGGTTGGGTCATATGAGTCAAAAAGGAATGCAGATCTTAAAGGCTAAGGGTAAGTTATTGAATTTGAAATATTTAGATCTTGATTTCTTTGAGCATTGTATCTTTGGAAAGAAAAAGAGAGTGAGATTTCTAAAAGTTGGGGCAACTAAGAAGGAGAAAAAATTGGAGCTTGTACACTCAGATGTGTGGGGACTAGCTTAGGTAGCTTCTCATGGAGGATCCCAATATTATATTACTTTCATTGATGATACTACAAGAAAGGTATGGGTTTATTGTATTAAACATAAATCTGATGTTTTTGAGACTTTTAAAATATGAAAATCCCTTGTTGAGAATGAATCAAATTCTAAGTTAAAGTGCCTTAGATCTGACAATGGTGGTGAATACTGTAACAAGGATTTCAATGATTATTGTTTAGTGAATGTGATACGTAGAGAAAGAACGGTTCGAAGAACACCACAGGAGAATGGTGTTGTAGAAAGAATGAACAAGACAATCATGGAACGTGCTAGAAGTATGAGAATACATTTTGGACTACCCTTACAGTTTTGGATAGAAACAATTGATACAATGGTTTATTTGATTAACCATGGGCCTTCAAGTTCACTAAATGGAGGAATACCAGAGAAAGCTTGGACCAAAAAAGAGGTAGATATTTCTTTTCTTAATTTTTTTGGTTTAGAAGCTTTTGTGCATGTTGATAAGGAAAATAAGAAAAATTTGGATGTAAAATCCAAGAGATGCACTTTCATTGGTTATGGATCTGGTGATTTTGGTTTCCGTTTTTGGGATTTAGAGAATTCTAAAATTATTAGGAGTCATGATGTTGAATGGAATGAAAAGATAATGTACAAGGATCAAATTTTGGTACCCAAGGATGAATCGGTTGAGAAGTTTGTGAATGAAAATGAACTCTCAGATTTAAAAGTCATACCTATAGGGTTACATAGTAACTGGTGTTGGTTTACCCCTGACCATCATCGGTCAGACGAACCAGTATCGGTTATAGAGGATCCAAACCGACATCGGTTAGTAGAACCGACATCGGTTATAGGTGACTAGCGTCGGTCACTATTAGATTTGGATATGAATGTCCAGGAGGTCCAGATTGAGCCTCTGGTACCCCCAAACTCCTGTGAGAAGGTCACAAAGGGTAAGTAAACCTCTATAAATATTTATACCTTCTCTATTTTATTTGTTATTGAATGATAATGGTGAACCAGAGAGATTTGAAGAAGCAATGCAGGATAATACCCACGTCAAGTGGGAGCATGGCATGGATGAGGAGATGGATTCCTTGGAATAGAACCAAACTTGGGATTTGGTTAAGTTTCAAGTAGGTAAGAGAACATTGCAGAACAAGTGGGTTTACAGGATCAAGGAAGAATAGGGTGGATAGAAAAGATACAAGGTAAGGCTTGTAGTAAAGGGATTTGCACAGAAAGCAGGTATTGAATTTGGTGAAATATTTTCTCCTGTTGTTAAGATGACTTCTATTCATACTGTATTGAGCTTAATTGCAATAGAAGATTTGCATTTAGAGCAACTAGATGTGAAGATGACTTTCCTTCATGGTGATTTGGATGAAGAGATTTATATGCATCAGCCGTTTGGTTATGAAGTCAAGGTTAAGGAGAAACTTGTGTGCAAATTGAAAAAGAGCCTATATGGGCTCAAACAAGCTCCAAGGTAATGGTATTTGAGATTTGATAGTTTTATGCATGAGCATGGTTATATAAGATGTGAATCTGACCATTGTGTTTATTTTTAAAAACTTGAAAATGGAAGCTATGCTATTTTGTTACTGTATATGGATGATATGTTGATTACAGGATCTAGTATGCAAGACATTGGTAAACTTAAAGAAAGGTTAGCTCACACATTTACAATGAAGGATTTGGGAGCTACAAATAAAATCATTGGCATGAAAATTCATCGAGATAGGAAAAACAAGAAGTTATATTTGTCTCAGGAGGCTTATATCAATAAGGTGTTGGAAATGTTTAATATGCAAAGATCAAAACCTATTGGTACACCTATGGCTGGACACTTCAAATTGAGAAAAGATCAGTGTCCTTCATCACATGACGAGGTTGAGTACATGACACATGTTCCCTATGCTTCAATAGTAGGAAGTCTTATGTACGCCATGGTATTTACTAGACTAGACATTGCACAAGTAGTGGGAGTTGTGAGCAGGTTTATGGCTAATCCAAGTAAAGAACATTGGAAAGCAGTGCAATGGATTCTTAGGTATTTGAGAGGGACATCCGACATGGAGTTATGATATGGAGGGTCAGATACTTATTTACGTGGCTATGTTGATTCAAATATGGCTGGAGATTTGGATGGTACGAGGAGCACTACCATATATATTTTCACAGTAGGTGGAACGATAATTAGTTGAATTTCGAGATTGCAGAAGGTTGTGGCTTTGTCTACTATATAGACAGAGTATGTTGTAGCTACAGAAGCTAGCAAAGAGACGATATGGATGGGAAGGTTCATGGAAGAGTTGGATAAGGAGTAAGAGGATTTTAGATTATACAATGATAGTCAGAGCACAATTCATCTAGTAAAGAAATCAAAATTTCATTCAAGAATGAAACATATTCAGTTAAGGTATCACTTCATACGGAAGGTGTTGGAGGATAGAAAACTAAAGTTATAGAAAATCCATATAGATGAGAACCCTATGGACATGCTAATGAAGCCATTGGTAAGGGATAAGTTGGATCTTCACTCCACTTCTGTTGGTTTTCGAGTTTAAAAATTTAAGAGGAAGAAATGGCCCAAGGAAAAAGAATCAAGGATGGTGGTGCACACTACAGTGCAACAATTGATCTCCAAGTGGGAGTTTGTTGAGAATAGAACTTAATTTCTTCACAAGAAAATTACTTTTACATGTTAACTGGTTTTGACAGTAATTGATGTTGGTCATGGTGTAACTAGCATCAGTCAAGGGTAACCGGCGTTGGTCAGTCGAGGTTAGGAAGTAACTGGCACTGGTCAGGCAGTAACCGGTGTCGGTTACCTGTGCGATGTAGTTTTTTAATTTTGACAAAAATTAGAATAAATCAATTATTTTAAATATGATTTATTGATTGTAAAAGCAAAGTTAAGTTAACCAAAATAGATATATATATATATATATATATATATATATATATATATATATATATATATGCATGTATGCATTGTATGAGGGTAAGTAAGAAGGAGAGAATATATATAGCAATTGTTTTGCATGTAAGTTTTCTTGGTGAGAAAGAAAGATTAGCTGAGTGAGGGAAAAGAATTGAACATCCTGTGAGGTGTTGGAAGACAGTAGATCTTCATTGTATTTCCTCTGTAAAACACTGAATAATAAGATTGGTCATTTCTTGGTAGACGTAGCCCAAACTGGGTGAACCATGTTAAATCTGGTGTAATCTTTCTCTTGTTTATTTTATCTTCTGGTTATTTCTCCATTAATTGCTTGTATGATTGCTTTGATTATAGATCTGTACAACACTGTTATTTGGTTTAACCCCAACTCTTTTCCATTTTCTAGGTACATATTGTATATGTACATTTAATTGGGATATCTTCATAATTAGATGGCTCAACAAGTTTGATAAAAGGAAATTTTACAGCCCACTTGAACTTATATGTCCTACCAAGTGTCCAGATATTCTGTTTTTCTTTAAAAGTTTTACTTTTGTGACTAGAATTTTTAGGAATATCTCGATCATCTTGTTTCCTCTTTTTTGAACTAGAATTTTCATTTGAATCTGGTGTTACATATTGCTGACTATTTGAAATATCTTGATCAGGAATATCTTTAAGTTTTGAAATCTCAATAGGAATTATCTTCAAGCTTTGACATGTTATCATCATAGGTATCATTTGGTTGATATTGTGCTAAAGCCATGTTCACTATCAATAATAACTTTCCTCACAAGTTTTACTCTGATTGATTCCAGTGGTAGTTGTATGGGTGCTAGAGGTAGCTGTATCGAGTATCTGCAAAGTTTTCAAAATACTTGAACAATGTTGATTTTCGAGACACCTCCATTTTGGTTACCTTCTAGATCTTTCAAGCACTAACGAAGGTGCATGTTCTATTGAGTACTTGATTTGGGAAATGGAATACACATGAATCTAAACCCTTGTTTGATGTCTGGACTCAACTCTCACGTGTATACACCCTTGTTGAGTGTGTCTGTAAACCTTACTTGCACAGTTATTTAACCTTGTCATGTGTCTACACCCTTGTTGCGTGTCTAGACCCTTAGTTGCAAGTCAGATAACCTTTCTTATCTTATGTCAAAAAGCCTTACTTGTCGTGCATCTGCAAAACCTTACCTATCTACGCATCAACAAGCCTTGCTTGTCGCACGCCAAAAAATCCTTACTTTTCACACATCTAAAATTTGATCTACACCTTGCTTCTACACATTTGCAATTTGATTTACACTTCTTCAGTCATGCTTTCTGATGGTACTTTACAAGCTCAAATGGAACTTGATTATTCATTCAGACGATACTCTTATTAGTAAGTTACTAGTATACTACCTGATGAAGCTACCTATGTTTATATAGGATTATTTTTCTATAGTAAGGCGAAGTCGATCCCTAAACAAAATCTATTCTAGAAAATTTAGGTAAACAGTACCCATGTGACTGACCTACTTCGAAAAATTCTAGATGCTTTTTTAGATTTTATGAAATATGGAATGCATTTGCCAAATTATGAATATTCACCACTAAAATTTTCCTTGCACCTAAGTATAGGCTTCGAAGCTTACCAAACTTGGATTTCTAATGGCTTGAAAATCTACATCTTCGACAAAATCCCATACTTTCCTTTATCTTTATACACAAAACTGAATTATTTTCATGACATTTAGTTAGAACACAATGGTCGAACAAATACACTTTTGACACACTAATCTACTAAAATTCATTTATTATCTACTTTGGATTAGGAAAAATGTGGTTATATACATACACACATTCAAACAAGGGGGAAGATAAATAGATGTCATTATTTGGACCATTTATTGAGCTCATCAGAGTAAAATATCCTATTGAGTTGGCAAAATATTACTTTTCCTAATTTTCGTCAAATGGATGAATCCAAATCCTTCAAGATAGTTAATCCACAAGATAAAGTACAAAGGTGGTTGCCACCAAAGATTGGGATGGTAAAATTTAGTTTTGACGGTTATTCCAATGGGAATCCCAGATTGAACTAGTGTTGGTTGCATTCTTGATGATTATAATGATTGAATGTTATGGATTAGATCCATTTTGTATCCTGCAAGCTACAAATAATGAAGTAGTAAATGTTATAGTGATCTAATAGTTGAGCATGACTCCATGATCAAATTTAATACTATGATATTTAGGGGATGTAAGATTGCTTCCCAATTGGAAGTTAAATTAGATATTACACGGGGACTAGGTTTTGGCATAAAGTTTCCATTCGACAGCCTTGTATAATTATATTTGGTAGACAAATAAGGTTACACATTTTGTATTGTAACTAGTTGTACACTGTTGAATCCTTTGTCTATGGTTCATAAACAATAACCCTTTGGAGTTTGATAGGACTTGGAAATTGAATAGGCTATTGTAGGAGGTTTGGGTGGGGTTATTTAAAATTTTAGAACTTGCATAGGAAGAAATCCTACATACCAGGGTCTTCAATTTTAAGTCATCATGAAAAATTCATTTGAAAGGTTAGGGTAGGTTATGGAAGGTTGGCAAGGGAAAGGATGTCAGTGTTTTATATTTTGGGATCTGAAATTTGTCTTGCAACATGAACTTCAAGCTTTATGGGAGGAAATGTTTTTCTATATTCTGGTTTGGTGCTATTTTTTATGGGAAAAAAATGATGCCATTTGTAAAGTTTTCATTTTCAATTTGCATCAATATGAGCATTATTGAAAAGCATGTAAACCCTCCTTGTTTACTGAACAAAAAATAAGAGCATTATTTCATGAAATTCTTCATGCAACTCTGAGGGACGGAGTAAACATAACTTGAACTAAATAACAATTATTGAAAAAATTAAACCATTTAAAACTTCTTTCACTTGAAATTTGTTTTTGATGTGTGATTCTTTTCCTAAAAACGTAAAATACATGTACAAGGATGAGGAGCAATCATTTTCCTTTTACTAGTAACTAATCCCAAGGCTTGATTCATCAATATGTATTTTTCTGATTTCAAAAAGCTAAATCAAACCACTAGGTGAGACAAAAGCCCCAAACTAATCCCTAAAAATTAATTAATGATCCATGTTATTCCTTTCAAAATGCATCTATTTGTACTACTTTCAAATATATATTTCTTTTACATCTGCGTTTTAAACTAATTCATTGTCTTTGATAGTTACAATATCATCTGTATCATTTTATAGCTAAATAGTTTACTTTCTATATTCCATATCATTTACATGCCAAATTAATTTGTAACCCTAATATAAATATTAAGTTTATTATAATTAAATCATTACATAATGATGATCAATTATTATCTAAGATTTCCTTATAGTCAATAACTGAAAAGATTTTTTTTTCTAAGTATCATCTTTCCAAGGTAAAGACATTCCCAAATTGTATTCTTATTCCATTCCCTTATAATCTAAGTATGGAAAACTTTTGAGTTAGAGAGGCTTGAACCTGATTTCATATTAAGATCCAATGTTAATGATCCAAAAATATTCAAGAAGGGTGTGTAAGATGTCGTTCAGGTTGTCCCAAAATATTGGAGTGGGGTTCTTTAAAAAGACATGAGTTCAAATATCTTAGACAATGTCACTTCTGAAGGGAGGAGAGGTCTTTTTTGGAAGAATGTTTCCTCCAGAGATGGTACTAATGATCAGAACTTATGAGAACCAAATTCATTTCAATATTTAAACAACACCTGTTATGGTTGAACCCATTGTGATCACATTAGTATGAATCTGTCTAAGGGCTTCTGCCACAATATTTTCCAATTCTTTTGCTTAGGGACCTAAAAAGGGGTATATTGCTCTATTGGGTTGTGTAGAGTCACATCCATATAAATCCGCTTCTTCAATGAGGATTTGGAACAACTTAGATACTCCCACATAATGGAATGTGTATAATATGGTATGCCTCTACGATGTTCTTCGAATGAAGGTAGCCTATGAGCACCTCTAACACGTGACAATTATCTTTGACATCATGTACGATCCATCTCTCCCCCGTTGGTGAGATCTGTTTCATAAATAGTGATTTAGACATTGGGTTCATTATCTCTCTATCGGTACTTAGGTTCTAGGTCCATAGATGTTTGACACAAAGGAAGGCCCTTGGTTAATTTCAATGTTCAATTCCATAACTTTCCAATTAGTGCAGTCATTAATAGGCCTTCCCTTGAATCTATTAGAATTTGATGATTCCAATAAATACAGATTTAATCAACTTACATATTATATAATGTTATAATAAATATTTAAATAAGGATTACATCATAACATAAGAAAATAAATAAATAATTACAGAAAATAAATAACATAGGTGACACAATATTTATAGTGGAAAACTCCAATAGGGTAAAAACCACTTTGAGAATAAACTTTCACTTCAGAGAACTTATTTTACATCCAGTAAGATCACCTCCTCATTTGAAACCTTATTTACCAAGGGTAAAACCAAATCACTTGATTTGCACACCTTTGATATATTTCCCGACATATATCAAAGTGAGGACCTAAATTTCTTTTTTGTATAAGGTGATCGGGTATGCCTCCTGACCCACCTTTTCAACCTAAACATGGTTGACACATACACCTAGGTTTATAATATTTAATATTATAAATATAATCATTTCATGATATTAAATATTTAACCTAAAGTATATACCTAGGTTAGCATATTTAATAATAGAAACATAAATATTTCATATTATTAAATATTAACCTATATATTAGTGATGGACCTATATACATTAAGGGTTGGCCAGACCACTTAATCATTATGTTCGAACACTCCCCCTTAATGATTAAGTGGGATAACATAACATATGCTAATTGATTACTTACCCGTGGTACACTATATGGATTTGACAATCCTGTAAACCATAAAGGTTATTAGGTTAGCATATCATTTGAATGAGGATTATAATTCATCCATGTCACTCTAGTTTTCATGGATAACTTTGTCCAATTATGGTGACAATACAACCTATTTGGAATTCCAAAGATCATCCCATGATTAGTGGCTAAGTATGATTTGTGAGTTTTGCATGTTCTCATAGGTTCTCATAAAAGGTGTATTGAACCCAATCATATATGAGCCTTTTACAACCAAATACCTCCCTAATAATATGTTTCTACTAGAATGTTTACCAGTAAACTCAATAGCACTAAAGAGTTTACTGAAGACAGACTTTAAAATCTTTATACACTTATTTCTAAAAACGAAGCTAAGGAGGTATACATGCCCAAAGGTCTTTTTACACTTGCCCGAGGGTATTTTTTACATTTTTCCGAATGTCTTTTACAAATTTCTAAAGGTATTTTTACAAAAAACAAATTCCATTATGAGGCGACATTGTCAGGCACACTCCCCCTCAATGGAAACTCCGACAATCCAAGCCTTTCATGAAAGTGACAAAACTTTGCAGCACTTAGGGACTTTGTGAAGATATCAACAATCATGCTCTTCAGTCAACATGAACTTGAGATTTATCTCATCACTTTGCACCTTCTCACTGGGTGAAACATATATGTATCTCAATATTCTTTCATCCTCTAATGTTGAACTAAATTCTTAATCAAGAGTAATACAACTCTAACCACCAAATAGAAGAGAAATACTTCTTTTAGCTTCCATGTGTATCTCTACCAACAATCGTTGTAGCCACATGACTTTTTTACTTCTTCCATTGTACTTATCTGCCTCAGTAGAAGAAATTGATATTGTTGATTGTATTTGTTGTTCCAAGTAATGGTTCCTACACCAAAAAACTTGAACACATATCCAGTATATTTTATAACACAATATCAATATGATTAGAATCACAAAAGCCATATAAAATAGACATTTTCATTCTTAGTATAATGTAACCCATAATTGATTGTTCATTTCACATATCTAAAAATTCTTTTTACAAGATTCTAATGATCTCTAAAAAAGGTTCCTACATAAACCTTGAAGTAATTCCTATTGTATAGGAAATATCTGATCTAGTTATAGTTAGATAAATCAAACTATCAACTAACAACATATATAAAATATGATCAACTTTTTTTATATGTAGATTTAGGATCAATATTTATTCCAACTTCAATTGAAGTAGAAAATGGTTTACAATCAATCATAAGAATTTTTTTCAATATAGTGGTTACATATTGTGTTTTGAAAAATAACAATATAATAAAATACAGTCATACAAATAACATGATGTGAGAGACCTAACTCATTCATTTCAAAGTATTGACTTCAATTTCTCTTTAATCATATGAATTAAATTTGAATTGTCACAAGACATAAGTAAATCATCAACATATATACATATAATGATAATATGCAGGAGCCTTATTGCTTGACTGAATATATCATTATTAGAAGAACAATTAACAAAACCTAATAGTTTAAAGAAGAAAATAATTTTCGCATACCAAACTCTAAGAGCTTATTTTAAACCATACAAGGATTTCTCAACTTACAAACATAATTTTCTTTACCAGTTTCTTCAAATCCTTTAGGTTGAAAAATGTAAAATTATTATTTTAAATCACAATTCAAAAAAAGTCATTTTTCTTATCCATTCGGTGGATTTCCCACCCAAATTAAGCGGTAATTACAAATAAGGCCATAACATTACTTATTTTAGCTATAGGAAATGTCTCATTATAATCAATACCATAGTTTCTGAGTGAAATATCTAGACAAAAAGTCTAGACTTTATGTTTGTTAATACTACCATCAACATTATATTTTACTTTGTATATCTACTTAGATCCTATAATACTTTGTGGTTTAGGTTCATACAAGGTAATTAATGCATGGTATATATGATGACTTCTAGTCATTTTCCTAAGGTTAATTAGAATTTGAACTTTCTAACATAGATTGAGCCTAATTTAATTTTTTTATCTAAGAAGATAAGAGTTTTAGAAACATCTATAACATCAAAATATTATCATGACCATTTACTAAATTAGAATCAAAACCATCATTTAGAAGCATTTAATGAAGTTACTTCAAGAGAAGAAGACACCACATGTAAAACATTTCACTAGATTATATCTATACATATCATATAAGCTTCGATAATTAACATGTCTTAACATTTCATGTTATAGTTTTAAATTATCCAAACTTCTGAGATATAAAACAGAGATGCAGAAGAGAAATCATCAAAAATATACAGATCAATTTCTTTGAATTCCTTCAGCTATTATACACTCATTACTATCCTTGATATATCAAGTATCCTTCATGCATACATTCTAGTTGTGTCCATACCTCTTTCAAATATTTGATATTACCAATGTGCAGAAGGTACTTGTCATTCACATTGCGTAAAATCATAGAAAGAGCCTCATGTAAATTCGTTGTAAGAATGCATTCATGTTATCTACTGTTTCTTGACAACCATGGTGGGAGCAACATTTCAGATCTAGAAATAATCATCCATAGTTTGCTCGCTATAAATTCTGTTTTGACTCAAATATTGTAGTTGGTTTCATTCAGGATTTGAGTTTTGTCAAGACAGAAAAAACTAGACGTCTATTGTTTTCCTAAACCTGTAAAACATACCCCATTATAATATATAATGTACCACAAAGTTAGATACATATTTATCGATAATAAAAACAACACTTTTGATAGAATCAGATCTAAATTTTATACATCTAAAGAAACTATTTGATCATAACTAATTATGTTATTACAATGCATACTAATTAACTTCTCATGATCAAAATAATAACCTGCAATATAAAGGGCTCTGCATTATACCCCATATTTATATAAAAAAATATTTCTGACCATATAGAAGTGAAGAAGAGACCCCTAAGAATGCATAACAACATCAAATTTTTTAAAAAATTAATATACAAAGAATCTACGTCCATCTTAAATTTGACGTCTAAATGACCGTCGTAATGACTTATTTTTTGGTCTTGTCGTGACGGTCATTTGATTGTCAAGTTTAACACAATAAAAGTTTCCTGGAACCTATGAGCTTAAATTTGATGTCTAAATGACCATCATATTGTCTTATGTTTGGTCTACCATCACGCGAGCGACTAATAAACTAGCCCTATTTTTATAATTCTCCATTTATACTTGAGAGTTCCACATTTATACCTGAGATATTATCTCATTTTATTCTCCACTCCCACTCTTATATAAAAGAAAATCTTTAAATATGTTTATTTATATAGTTTTTATAAACTATTAAGATCTAAATGAATGGGGCCACCCTCTTACATGAATAATATAAATGGTTAGGGACACATGTTAGGTTTTATTTAATAAGTATTAAGATTTAAAAAGTAATCTCTTCATGGCTAAAAAATAATCACACCCCCTTACTAAAAAAAGTAAGCACTTTAGTTTTTTTAAAGCATATATAAACCAAATCTAATAAAATTTATATTGTAAGTGGTTTACAAACAAACATTAATTCCATATAATGTATAAAATGTAAATGAAATTAAGAATCATATCATATTACATCTCCCCCACAAAAATTAGGGATTTAAAATTGAAAAACCCTAAAACTTTTACCGAGAGTTTAATTGCACAAATGTAATGCCAAAATAAATTAGGGAAAAAGAAGAAGGGGACCGGATAATTTTAAATACCCTTTCGGGATGGTTGAACAAAGCCGTACAAATTAAATAAATAAAATACAAAACATTTGATCTTAATTTATTTAATTTATCTCGCTCTGTTACCATGTTAGAATTTGAGGATTCTAATAAATACAAATTTAATCAACTTACATATTACATAATGTTACAATAAATATTTAAATAAAGATCACATCATAACATAAGTAAATAAAGAAATACTTACACGAAATAAATAACACAGGTGACACACTATTTATAGTGGAAAACCCCAATAGGGTAAAAACCACTTTGAAAATAACCTTTTACTTCAGAGAACTTATTTTACATCCAGTAAGATCACCTCCTCCTTTGAAACCCTATTTACCATGGGTAAAACCAAATCACTTGATTTGCATTCCTTTGATATATTTCCCGAATATATCAAATGAGGACCTAAAGTCATTTTTATATAAGGTGATTGGGTATGTTTCCCGACCCACCTTTTCAACCTAAAATGGTTGACAAATACACCTAGGTTTATAATATTTAATATTAGAAATATAATCATTTCATGATATTAAATATTTAACATAAAGTATATACCTAGATTAGCATATTTAATAATAGAAATAGAAATATTTCATATTATTAAATATTAACCTATATATTAGTGATGGACCCATATACATTAAGGGTTGGCAAGACCACTTAATCACTATATTCCAACAGTTACATTAAAATTTCCCGCTCACATGACACATGACTCACTAGGGTAGCTTATTGATTTGAAAATGTGACTGTGATGGTTTTTATGATGATTTCATTGACTTAGGATAAATTCATCCATGTTACTCTAGTTTTCATGGATAACTTTGTCCAAGTATAGTGAAAATACAACCTATATGTTAAAGATGGTGGTCAAATGTCTGAAGATGCGCTGTACATTTTGATAATGATCTTATGAATAGTCATTGATATATACCAAGTGTGACCTAGTGGGTGATAGTGCTAGTTAAAAAATGTATGTGTATGAATCAATCAATTTAGTGCATACTAAACCATGGGATGAGATAATGCCAAGTATCAACTATCAAATTGTGATATGTCTAAATTTAGGTATCTACATTTTCCCCCATTTTAATCTATTAATTAAAAAATTCCTTGATTAAAAAAAAATGAATGAAATGAAAATTTTCCATAAAGATAATGATGACATGAGATTGGTGTTTACACCCTTATTATATTATGTGAATGTATTAATGTTCCTTTTGCAATTTTTGGTTCCTTTTGCAAGTTTTGGAAGTGAATGTATCAATGCAGTTCCATAGGATTTCCAGGTTAGAAAATGAGGTTTTGTTAACTTTCTTATATAAGGTTCCGAAGGTAAATTGTTATGGAAATGCCAACTATAAGAGAGTAAATGACCCACCTAAGAATTTGGAACTAAAAGCAAATATGGAGGATATATCAATTCTAAACCATACATGTCAGCCAGGAGCAAATATCACAAACTAAAAAACCACATTGTTTTGCATATAGATGGAAAATATGATAACTAAGATTTACATCCTATTAGGTTGACTTAGTATATGAATTTTATGTATTTAATTCTCATAAGTTGACAAAATATCATTGCGTAGGGATAAACAAGCAAGACAAGAGACCTCAAGATGTACTAAGCAGGAATATAAAGGTTGTGTTTTTCTTAACAAGAATGCGTTATCAAAACCAGTAGTTTCAAAAAGTAAATTGCCAAAATTTTGTGTCTACATATTCCCCCTTTTAAGTATGAAATGAATATTATATGCTTAAAGGAAACAATACCTAAGTGTATAGACATAATTTATCTTCACTCAAAGTTTATTTTGCATTATCATGTTTTGTTGGTGTTAGCATGCTCCATGATGAAACCTACAACATAGGGTGCTACCAATGTTTGTAGTAAATAATTAAAATTTAACTGAAATATAAAATATAACATGTAAGATTTACATTTGCAGAAAATGAAATAAAGAGGTGTAAAACATGGAAGGAATATACCTATTTGATTTTTGGAGAGATAATTTCTAGTCTTTTCTTATACTTGGAGATTTTCCTTGTTGAGTTTGTTGAAGGATTGGGGGTGATCAGTCCTCAATTGTGCTAAGGAGAACCAAAGTGCTAGATGAATGCAAGATAACATAGAATGGAGAAGAGAGAAGAAGAATGAAGTACCAAAGAACCTTGTAAAGAAAAAATATTTTCTATCAAATTCATTCAACAACGCTGATATCCTCCCCATTGAATGAAAGAGGAAAGGAAGGACTTCTTACAAAGAACTTACCCACTTCAATACGTTTTATAACCCTATGGACCACACCACTACAAATGGATCCAAGACCAATTTTGTAAATAAGGTCACATAGTGGAAAAGAGAATGAGTGCCTCCATGCACTTCCCATACGCCACATAACTAAGTAGAAATAGTAATGTTCTAAAATTTACATGAAGAAAGGAGACCCATGCCTTCAAGATTCCCAAAACTGTAGCAAAAACTGAGTGTCGTGGTGAGGATTTAAGTAGTTCATGCCCCTATAATTGATTTGAAATGAGTTAAGTGGATTTAAAAATACGTCAAAAAATTATACTTGTAGGTGAAAATATGAAGTTGCTGATAAAGTTGATGTAACTTCCCCCAGGAAAAACCATATGAGTAGGTTAGAACCATCCATACATTCCTAACAAGGATGCATGTTTTTGAGCCTGTTCCTAGTTTCTTGGATTTATGTGCTTGAAGATTTTTTTGAGTACTTGTACTTTGTTTACACCTATATAGTATCCCATAATTATTCTTATGTCTAGTGTATGTGTAGAATATACTTGGATGAATTCCCCTTATTTTGAGGCACACATGAAAAATAACGTTAAACATGTTCCTCAAAATAATGGATGTGTTCTCATGCACGATATGTCTAAGAAGTTGTAGAAGAGTGTGTGATGTTGAATAGGTGCCCACCTTGAAGAACATATACCTTGAAAGGGTGTTTTTGTGCATGGTAAATACCATGGCATGCAAAAAGAGAAATAATATCAACAAATATAAACTCTAGAGATAATATAAATAGTAATAATAATGTATGTATGATAAAATAAGTGTAGTAACAATCAAAATAAGTGTAGTAACAATGATTTTAGTATGTAAAAAATTTCACACAAAATATGTAGAGATACAAACATAGGACACCCACGATGTCACAAGGAAATCAACGTGCATATGCCTACAAACAAGAGCACAAAAGATAGGCTTATAGATAATAACATTGGAAACCCATAGTGTTACAAGACAAGTAAGGCACCCAGGCCACAATCAATGATACAAGAAAGTAATAACACACACAACTAACAAGCATGTATAAAAATAAGAGTGTTAGAGCATAATGAAATGATATAACAACTGACATAGGTAAAAACATGAGAAACAAGAGGTGTCAACACTACGCAAGACACAAGTGTTAGTCCAGTTATCTCAAAAGATAACATGCACACAATATATGTAATCAAGTGTAATGAGGTAGTAGAAAGGGAATGAATAGAACAATAACACATGTGTGTAGTGTATTATAGATCCCCTCTGATGTATACAAAGTTTGGGTAAAGAGATGGCCAACACCTATTATCATGTACCTCTCTATGTATTTCATACATCGAGCTCAATATACCACATGAATGGATGTGTCTAAAGAGTAAAAGGTATGTTATCTATTAAACCAAAATGACAAAAACCATGTATAATATAAAGTGATAACAACTCAAACTAAGTGTACATGTCCCAATTTTTGCATTTTTACAAATACATGAATGTTTTTATATTTTAAAACTATGTTAATGTTTTTTGTGTTTTTGAATGTTGAGTTGTGTACAAGGAAGATGAGTAGTATCTGGTTATCCTATGAGAACCTCTTGAAGAGGTGGAGTAATTTTTGAAGGAGGTGGAGAAACTATTAAAGGAGATGGAGGATCATACCTCAATTATGTTAAACAAATGTGGCTCAAATGCAAGTGGTACAATAGTAGTAATGTTTTACAAATAAGGCCTAAGAGATGAAGTAGATGTAGAAGTAGTGTGTGAAGTAAAGGACCTACACGAAGGACTAGAAGAGAAAATATGCATACACATACCATGGGAAATAGAAGACTTGTGAGAAATTATGGAGAGAGAATGTGCACTAGAGGATTGAAATGTAATCCTATGAGAGTGGAAGATATGAGAAAAAATGTGTGACACTGTAGGCCTATAAGGAGACCTAGGAGAGCTAGAGCCATGAGAGGTAGGGTGTGTAACCAAAGGCCTATTGGGATACTATTAGCATATGGATTTTAATGCATGCAAATGCCATGCAATAGTATGGGAATGAAATACATCCTCAATGAAGGTGAGGCTGCCTTTATTGAAAACCAAAACTATATTTACATCTGTACATTCAAAATTTTATATGTGGGTGTTTTGGAACATCAATGGAAAGAAAAATGAATGAGGGAGATGTAATGGAATGAAGGAAATGAATGAATGAAAGGAACATGCAAGAGTTAGGTAGCCTAATATTGCATGGAGAAGAATAATAAATAACTAACACAAATAAAATAGAGTTTGTATCAACTAAACATGAATGAGTAAGAGGAAACACACGTGAGCAAGTAGATAATCCGAGCTTGATCATTGTGAACTAGAACAACATATTAATAGCATTGACAATAAGATCCAAGACAATATTTACATGCAAGATTCAAACACTAACATCTAATGAACATAAGAACATCAAATGATATAAGAAACAATGAATGGAAAACAAAGTTCATATTTCATTAACTCAAAAATGTCTTCTCAAAAGAACAAAAAGTTTCTTTTGTTGAAATAAAGATTGCATACAAAATTATTTTCTTCTCCTCTCTCAAAGTCACCCTTACAAATGAACCCCCTGACTTTCTTTTATAACCCAAAAGTTGGTTACAAAGTAGTTATGGTTTACATGAATATTATATAGGGCATCTTAAGTGACTTTGACCTTTTCAACCAACTTTTAAAAAGTAACTTGAAAAATAGAAACCACTTATGCTATCAATTTTTTTCCAAAAGTGAGTTTAATAACACCACTATATAAGAAAAATCAATGGGTATATGTGGACCCCATTTAAATGACTTGGACACACACATAGACATCCTAGTCTACAACGTGCCACCTAGATCAAGACACATAGGATTAATGCCTTATCCATTGGGCCAAGAGTACGCTTATCCCAATCATATGGGAATGAAATCATTGACCATGCTCCACAATCCTCTAGATGACAAGAGAGTTGAGCTTCAAACTTGAGTAGTTCATCCACCTCTCCGTTTGATCAACATTCCGATGTGAAAATTTTTGTCTTCATTCGTATTCGAATTCACAATTACACATAATTCTCCACATGTTTTGAATACCTTTCCATGGTGAATTCTTCATTTGTCATGAGACTATAGTCATTACACCATCTTGGCTTATCAGAATCCAACTCTTGATCTTTCGCCATTGAAAAAATATTCCAAGAGCCGAGATCACAATTCACTTCCTGGAGTTATGTCTTTTTCACCATCTCGAAGTGTTATCATTTTGATGTACTCACGATCATCCAATTCATGAACACTCCAACTTTAAGAATGGCCGATGAATTATAATGCTCACTGCGAACTGAGAGCTGATAGGGACACACTTGAATGATGCGGCCTTTCTTGATGATCTACACAATTGCGCTTGTCATTGGCTTTGGTTTTTTGATGAATAGATCCATATAAAAATTAAGTGAAGATAATTAATGTAGACAAGTTTATATCATTACTGATCTCTGTGGATAGCAATGGATTTTGAATCATAAGAGACCTAAGACAATAGCTACGACCTATACTACAAAATGAGGAAGTTAGAGGTGACCCATTGGTGCCATTGAGAAGCACTTATGCCGCGGAGATGAGACTGAGAACTCACAAGTTGAGGTTGCTTCAACTTTGGAGCCGTTGGAGTTGAATCGCCACACTGTACATGTGTCGTGGTGCATCCATGCAAGTGATGACTAATTCAAAACAAGTGTCAGGAAAATTGTGACTCACTTTCGGTTGATATACGATCACAGATCGACCTACGTCAACATGTCCCAAGTTGGTATGGGTGATGTTCTCATACTCTGAATGGAGCATCGAGGTGGGTAGAATGCCCTGGAATCCATACCAAAAAATCATTTTGTTTGAGCATGACATGATTGTGACATAAGCATTATTTTAGGATATTACTTCCTTACTTCAAAATTGCACAAATTGCCTCTGAAACTGCCCAGGGAGAAATAACAAATCTTAATCAAAGAAACCCTCACTGGATAGATACAAGTCACGACATGTTCTTTTCAAATATATCATTTTCTTCATTAAATTCATTTTTCATTGTGTTGATATATATCGGTAATACGTTTTGAATTGATATGTGGAAAATAATCTCTACCTTGCATTTAAAATATTTTCTTTAATCTACCTGGTGAATGCATTTTAATTTTTTTATTATCCTTAGACAAATGTATGAACAATGCGTTTGCTATTTCCTCCTTTCAATTGTGTGGTTGTGCTTGGACTGCCCGATGAATGCATGGACCTTGCTTTGGGCATGATGGATTCTTGATTTTTCGGCAATACTTTGAACTCGTAATTTTTCCTTTCATTGGCATTTGAAAGCTTTGGATTTTTGCTTCTCTTTCTCTAAATTTTTATTCTTGCATTGAAATGTCCTTCAATTCTGGTGTATTTCCCGAGGGATGTGATAAAAATATTTTTCAGAAATGATTCTACAGAGGAAATAAGAAGAAGTTAGAAATATTGAAAGATTTAAAGCTTATTTGCATGACTTTTTCCAATGAGTTTGACGGAGAAATGGTTATGAGGATTAAAGAAGCTTCTGTAACCATTTCTTAGTTCCATTGGAATAACCAATTTTCCCTTTCTTATTTCCATTGGAATAACCAATTTTCCCTTTCTTATTTCCATTGGAATAACCAATTTTCCCTTTCTTTGGTAGTGGACATTAATTGCCAGGGAAAGATGGAAAAATACTTGGTCGTTTGCTAGTTGCAATGGAAAAACAGGCTGACAATTCCCATTTACTTTCCCATGTGGGAAATTGGGAGATCTTTGGCCATTTTTCCATCTAGTCAGGTTGGCAGTTAGCAGGAGAAATTCCACAAGTGGGGAAAAAAGAAAACTTTTCCAGGAAAGGGGAAATCCGGGTGCAGAAAGCCAATTTGGCATCCCTGACAATTGGAAGCGGAATTTTATTTTTCCGCGGCAGTAAAAAAGAACTTTTCGATTGATTTTTTAATAAATATTTATTTAATTAAAAACCCCAAAAATCAATAAAATTAATTTTATTATGTAAAAGGGTAATAAATTAATTAAATATTAATTAATTAATTATTAACACAATTTGTGACCTATCGGGAGGAGTTCATACCAGAAATGAATGAAAGGAAGACCAGAACGATAAAAAGAATGAGACGATCACAACAAGGGTGATAAAACACACAAAATAATACTTTTGGAAAATTTCAAAACTTTCATGCTTATTAATTTTCTGAAGTCAAAATTAGTTGATAACATATGACTCTAATTGGAGACAAGACTTCACGGACGCAAAAATGAACCCAAACTCAAACATTTATTGAACATGATACCAAAAATGATGGTACACAAAAACGTAATGGTAAAAGAGAGGAAACATGAAACTGAAACAAACCAAAATCCTAATTACCTATGTACATACAAGGGACAACCCATTTTCAATTTTGACAGTACTTGAGATATTTCCCGTTGTAGGGAAAAGGAAAATGAGTTCCATCAGGATACGTAAAGTAACATGTGTTATCTCTGAATAAATGTGTGATTTTGAAAGGGACCAGCCACAGTGAATCAAACTTCCCGTACTTTCCTTTCGGTTCACGTCTCTTGTTCTAGAGAAGAACTAAGTCATTGATTTGAAATTGTCTCTCCTTAGTTTTTCTGTCGAACAATTTCTTTACTTTTGATTGGTTTTCCTCGATCCTATTTTCCACTTGAATTCTCTGCTCTTAAAGCTTGCTTAGGAACATGTTCCTTTTATCCAATGCATTGGAGAAGTATTCATCATCAACTGTTTGTGCCAATTGTAATGCTGGTAACCCAAAAGTGATGGGATTTTGAACATTGGTTCCATATAAGAGTTGGAATGGAGACATTCCAATTGCTCTTTTGGGAGTTATGAGGTCAGCCAATAATGCATCATAAATTTTTTTGTGTTAAGTTATTTGATTTTCTTCGACTAACTTACGCATGATAGTAATGATGTTTTTTATTGGATTTTGCTTGACCGTTTCCTCGAGGGTAGTAATTTGAAAAATGAGATAAAGATATCTTGTATCCATAAAAAAAACCTATCATCTCTGCAGATGATAAATTAGAGGCATTTTCTGTCACAATATTTTGTGGAATTCCATAACGAATCAATATATTCTCTTTGATGAAGTCATAGATTACCGCAATAGATGTTTGTTTCACCGAAATAATTTCTATCCACTTTGTAAAGTAGTCAGTTGTAGTGAGCATGTGAGTATGACCAGCACTGAAATTTGGATTCAAAACCCTGATGAAATCTAAAACCCGTTGTTGAAAGGGTTCTTCAATGATAACTGGCTTCAAAGGCAAATATGCCAATTTAGGTCTTCCAAAAAAATATTAACAAGCTTCACATTTGGCTACCCATTTTTGGGAGTCAAAAAACATACTGGGTTTGTAATAATGTGCTCACAAAATCTTTTGAGTTATCACTGGATCCAGAGAAATTACCACCGCAAGCATTATTTTGAAAGGCTTTCAAGCAACCTGGGTTGTTGTTATTTATCAACACATTTGAGGAACATGCCATCAATACCTTTATTGAGTAAGGTGTTATCCCAAATGACATACCTGAGAAGCTCTCAATTTTATAACCCTTTTTTCTTTAGTTGTCATATTCTCAGGGACATTCACCATATGTGAGAAAATAATCTGATATCCAGAATAGCATTCATCTGTGGTACTGACAAAAACTACCAGTGGTACAATAAAATTTCTTAAACTGGTTCTTCTTCAGAGTCATCTCGTGGCTCGTTCTCTGTGATGAGTTGGCATATTCCCCTTCCTTGAAACTAACTTGGTAGGCTTGATGTCCAAGTCATATTCCTAGATCTTAGAGACCCGAGTTACCTCTTTTAGATCCTAGTTCCTGTTGTGTCAACATTTATTTAACTGCGGTGTCTAGCACTAAGACTTTGGTGTGAGAATTCAATACATAGTACCTAAAATGTTTCAAGGATATAAGCTACCATGTATGGATGCCTCTCAAGGGGAGTGTGATTCAATTCATGGTTCTTGAATCTAGAACTCAAGAATGCAATAGGAGATTCAATTCCCTCTTGATTGTGTTGAGTCAGGATGGAAAAGATCGTGTGCGGAGAAGCATAACAATAGACTATGAAATCCTTTTTAAAATCAGAGACACACCAATGTAGGAGCTTTTGTAATAGCATCCTTGATTTGTTTCAAATTCTTCTCTACCTTCCTATCGACCATTTGAAGGATTATTTTCGTTTCATCATATCAGAAATTTATTTGGTTAGCTCGAACGAAATCTGGCATGAACCTTCTCAAAAATTTCACCTTCCCAAAGAATGAGTGGACTCCAAGGCTTACTTGTAGGTAAGAAAATATTCTTAATAGCTTGAACTCATTCAGGGTCGATCTTTGTTCCTTCTTTAGAAACAATATGACCTAGGAGTTTCCCTTCCGTAACTCCGAACACGTAACTTCTTTGGATTCAGGGATATCTTATGAAGTCTACACCTTTTCAGTATTTTCTCCAAATCTCTTAGGTTATCTTCTTGCATTCTTGGATAACATGGTCAAGTCATCTAGGTATATCATGATAATTTTGTTTTTATAATCTATGTAAATGTAATATCCATATCCCTTTTAAAAGTTCATGCCAACATTCATCAAACCAAAATACATTCTTCTATATGTGAACGTACCCTAGGGGGTGGTGAACGTGGTCTTATGTTGGTCTTCTCTAGCCACTTCAATATGATTATAACTAGAGAAACCATCTAGCATGGATATCATTTCCGATCTAGTTACTGCCTAGAGAATATGGTCCATGACCGGTAGTGGGTTGTTATCCTTTAAGGAATATTGATTAAGATTGCGGAAATCCATGCAAATCCTGATTTCTCTATTTTTCTTGTGAACTGGGACAATATTAGCTATCCAAGTTAAATGTCAAATAGGAAAAACTATTCATGCGTCTAACATCTTTTGAACTTCATAGAATATCATCCATGTAATCTTGGGATTATATTGTCTTTGCTTTTGTCTAAATGGAGTTACACCAAGTTTCAAGGGTATGGCATGCTCCATTTCCCTAGGTTGGAAAGACTTCAAATCTTCATATGAGTAAGCAAAGACATCATGAATATTTGGTAAGGAGGCTTACAAATTTCTTGTGCTCTTTAGGTGAGAAACACTTACCAATGTTGACTAGGTGAGGTTTGTCTTTGGTACCAATGTCAACTTGCTCATAGTTAGTAGAATTTACAGATCTTGCCTACTCTTTCTCTTTGATAAAATTGTCATGTTTATCAAAAATTTATTCAAGTGAAACTAATCCTTTTGGAATTTTATTTCCTTTGAGTTGAATGATACCATCACCAGGATCTTCATTCTAAAATCCTTCTTGAATTGGTGAGGTCGTCAATTCACGAAATGCAAAATCACTTCCTTCAAAGTGCAACTATTCAAAATTATCCCTCTTTTCCAAGAAGGCAATAATTTGTTGATCATCATTGAATACTTGCCAATTTTTTTCATTGTTCAGGAGCACTTTTCCTAAAAACCATTTCAATGGTGTATTTGTCTTCATCAAACTATGAATGAGGGATCATTAATGAAGCTGAGACTGCTAGAGAATCTAATTTTTCATTTTTTTCATGAGGGACTAGAATTTTATGGAAAAAACATCAAAGACTTCTATCGCGTCCCACACTTTATTTCTGTAGTGTCTCAAATGATCATTCTTTACTTGAAACTGATTTTTAACTTGTTTCACGATCAACTCCGCATCTCTGAAAACTTTCAAATTTTTGATCCCTTTCTCTTCTAACAACTTAGAGGCTAAGGATTAATGCCTCATATTCTACAATGTTGTTAGTATTGAAAATTACAGTTTGTAAGAAAAAGGAAATATTCTACCATTCAGAGATATGAGCACCACTCCTGCACAAGAACCTATTGAGCAACAACTTCCATCAAACTCAAGAGTCCCAGACTTCATTGGGATCTTGGAATGTGACCTCAGGTGCATAAACCTTTGCCGTCATCATATAATTACCCATACTTGAGTTTTGAAGCATAGGACGTGTGCACGAGGGTCATCAGTTTTCGTTACGGTGAACTTTACTTGATTTTTCGGCATTAGCTTCTTCATTTCTCCACTGATAGGGATCATAACATGAGACCAGTCCATTTGAATCTCACCACCCAGATCTCTGACAAAATTTCCTGCTCAACAACATACCATTATGAAGCAGGAATGTTGACAACTAGAATGGTTACCTTGACTCACTTTTGAGGAAATTGAGCTAAAACCATTTGAGCGTCTTTAATCTACCCAATTAGAGGAACTTGTCTTGTCTCCATGGAGTAACAAGATTTGAATGTTCTTGTACAAGTCAACCCAAGAGCATGTGTTACTTTCACAGGTATCACATTATCCGAGGCTCCAAAATCTATAATACAATTACTTAATTTGCACCCGTTGATCAGAAAGGACACAAAGAAAGGTTCAATCTTTTCATTCGAAGGTGTAGTGGCCACCACAATATTTTGAGTCTTCCTGTCTTTGGGAGTTTTCAGAATTCCTTTAGAGGAATGAACAATAGAGTCACCTTTGATAAAATGGACCAATTTCTTGAGTTGGTCCTTATTGGACTTCAAGTACTCTGCCTATGACATGGAAATTTTTGTTTTATTGATGTGATCAATGATATCAAATTTGGGGAAAATGACCATACTTGATATCTCAGATACTAGTTCTTTCAAACTTGATGATGGCACACTTTTGACCTTTGCTTCAGGCTTGGTTGATACTGATGTGGAAGAAGAAACTTTCTTCATAGATTATTTATCAACTGATTGACTTGAAAAAGGCCATCCTTTCTTTAAGATAGTTTTGACCTTGTAAACCTCAATTTCCTTGGACTCTTTAGGAATCTTGGTTGTCTTGGATTCTTTGGAAGTTTCCTTAGTCTTAGATTCTTTAGGAACTTCCTTGGATCTCTTTTTATCTTCCACCTTAGTGGTACTCTGCTCCTTCTGAGAGCATGTGAAGACAGTGAAGGATTGACTATTCATATCTTCTATAATTTCTTCATATTCATCTTCTTCTTCTTAGCGGTACTTGAAGAAATTATTATTAATTTCTCCTTTAGGCTCTTCGACTTCAGGTTCAGATTTCCTAGAGTCTGACTCTTCTTCATCAACCTTGACGACCTCCACTTCATCATCACTTTCTTCAACAACATCACATTTTGAGTTAGTTGTGGGAGTTGCTTCAATAGCAAGCCTCATCAAAGCACTTGCAATTCTGGCTTTGTTGGGAACTTGGCCTTTTCTTGGGATGTCTTTGTAAGGAGTAGGTTTACTACTTTGAACAACTTGCTTTTTCAAAGCTAGCACATCATTATCCAACTTAGTGAGTATGGTCTTAAAATAATTGGGGGTTTTCTTAACTCTTTCCCTTTAGGGAAGTTTTCTTGAATTTTCCCATCATGATTAAGTCATCCTAAATTTCTATTGCTAAGGATTGAGAAAATTCCAAAGTAGCCACTGTAGCTCTTCTCAGCTGATAGCACACTTCTGGTTGTTGTGCATTAATGAAGAAACATTTTTTTTCATCAGGGTTTGGGTGAATTATGGCAGGTACTTTGTTCACCATTTTGTTAAACTTCAGCACGAAATTCCTCATGGGTTCTATTGACTCTTTATTCACCTGAGATAGTTGGGCAAGAAGGGCATGTTCATCTTTTGTCATTTTGAAATGGTCTTCAAACTTAGTTTTCATATAATTCTAGTTTGTAATGCATCCATTTGGAAAATGATGAGACCAATCTACAATAACTTCATGCAATGGTTCAACGAAGAGGCGAACACCAACATCTTCATATTCCAACTGAAAAAATTGTACATGCAACAAAGAAGGTGGGAATGTGGTCATCAGGTGATGTCTTCCCATCTCCATTGAACATAGGAAGAATCTTCCTCAATCTTCGTGGGATAGGTTATGTCGAGCTGGTAAGGCCAATGGGCCTATGGCATTTCCCCATGGTACATTAACTGCCATCTTGGGAAAGGTGGTATGTGAAGGAAAAACAACATGAGCTAGAACAGTTGCTTTACTTCTAGTGATTTCTTCCTTGATTTCTCTTTCACGACTTGATGCAAGGCTTACAGATCTACATGGCGTGTTCCTCCTTGGAGGAGATAATTTAAAACCAAACTTTCCTTGAAATTCAAAAACAGGATATGATTGACCTTTAGATTTTTCTCCTCGTGTAAACCTCTTTCCTGCCAGTTTGAAGTCTTTATTGTGAAAGGATCACTGAGCATGTTCTGATCATCTCTTACCTTTTCTCTTCTGCTCTCTTTCTTGAGTTGTTTTCTCCTTAATGACTCTAGAAACTCTCGCAGCTTGATCTTCTTCGTTATCTAGTACTGATGTGGCGAGATGAAAATGATAGTTTCTTGTGAACTTTTCCCAAATAGCTTGCCTCAAATCATGATGATATGCCTTCTTAAGTATCTGCAAAAAGAAGATTTGGTTGCAAGATAGTGCCTTACCTGTAATATTTATACAAATTATTGCCTTGGTGGAAGAGCACCATGTCGATGAACAATGATCAACACATGTCCAGGAGGTCTTCTGGCCACAAGTGTGGGTGTTCTTCTTCTAAGGTCTTCAATGTAGATTTCTTTGTTAATGGATCTATCAACAGCCACAAATTTTTGTAAGCTCTTGTAGTTTTCCAAAGCTACTATTCAAATATTGGAACTAATGTATCCTTGAAAATATTTGTCAGGCACAAGATTTGGTTGAATAACTGGAGCTTGTGCATAGGGGATAGTCATAAAGATTTAACCAAACATTGGTTAATGATTCTAGATTCTCTAGTAGAGTCACCAAAAATTGTTAGCATATGGATTTGCATGCATGCAAATGACATGCAACAGTATGGGAATGAAGTCCCTCCTCAATGAAGGTGAGGCTTCCTTTATTGAAAACCAAAATTGTATTTACATTTGTACATTCAAAATTGTATGTGGGGGGGGGTGTTTTGGAACATCAATGGAAAGAAAAGTGAATGAGGGAGATGGAATGGAATGAAGGAAAGTAATGGATGGAAGGAACATGCAATAGTTAGGTAAAAATAGAGCCTAATATTGCATGGAGAAGAACAATAAATAACTAACACAAATAAAATTGAGTTTGCATCAGCTAAACGAGAATGAGTAAAAGGGAACACACATGAGCAAGTAGATAATCAGAGCTTGATCACTGTGAACTAGAACAACATATTAGTAGTGTTGAAAATAAGATCCAAGACAATATTTGCATGCAAGATTCAAACACTAACATCTAATGAACATAAGAACATCTAAATGCTATAAGAGACAATGAATGGGACACAAAGTTCATATTTCATTAACTCCAAAATGTCTTCTCAAAAGAACACAAAGTTTCTTTCTTTGAAATAAAGCTTGCACACAAAAGTATTTTCTTCTCCTCTCTCAAAGTCACCCTTACAAATGAGCCCCTAACATCCTTTTATAACCCAAAAGTTGGTTACAAAGTAGTTAGGGTTTACATGCACATTAAATAGGGCATCTTAAGTGACTTTGACTTTTTCAACCAACTTTTAAAAAGTAACTTGAAAAATAGAAACCACTTAAGTTATCAAAAATTTGCCAAAAGTGAGTTTAATAACACCATTTATAACAAAAAGAAATGGGTATGTGTGGACCCCACTTAAATGACTTGGACACACACATAGACATCCTAGTCAGCAATGCGCCACCTAGATCAAAACACCTAGGATCAGTGCCTTATCCATTGGGCCAAGAGTCTGCCTATCCCTGTCATATGGCAATGAACTCATTGACCGTGCTCCACAATCCTCCAGATGACAAGAGAGCCGAGCTTGAAACTTGAATAATTCATCCACCTCTTTGTTTGAACAACATCCTGGTGTGATCAATTTTATCCTTATTCTCCTTCGCATTCACAATTACACATAATTCTCCACATGCTCTAAATACCTTTCCATGGTGAATTATTCATTTGTCGTGAGACTGTAGTCGTTACGCCATCTTAGTTTGTCAAATCCAGCTCTTGATCTTTCGCCATTGAAGAAATCTTCCAAGAGTTGAGATTTTAATTCACTCCCTGGAATTATGTCTTTTTCCATTGTCACCATCCTGAAGTGTTGCCATTATGATCGCACTCACGATCATCTAATTCGAGAACACTCCAACTTTAAGATTGGTCGATGAAGTATCGCGCTCGCTGCTAACTGAGAGCTGACAGGGACACACTTGAATGATGTGGCCTTGCTTGATGATCCACACAATTGCACTTGTCATTATTTTGATTTGTTCGATGAATATATCCATACAATGATTAAGTGAAGACAATTGATGTAGATAAAGTTTCTCCCATTATCGATCTCTCACCGATATCAATGGCTTTTGACTCTGAAGAGACCTCTGCCAATAGCTACGACCTATACCACATAATGAGGAAATCAGAGGTTACTTGGTCCATTCAGAAACTCTGTTGAGACGAGATTGAAATCACAAGTCGAGGTACTTCCACTTTGGAGCCATTGGAGTTGAATCACCACACTATGCAGGTGTCATGGTGCATCCATGCAAGTGATGACCAATTCAGAACAAGCGTCAGGAAAATTGTGACTCGCCTTCGGTTGATATGTGATCGCAGAACCGACCTTACATCGACGTGTCCCAAGTTGGTATCAACGATGTTCTCATACTCTTGAATGGAGATTCAAGGTGAGTAGAATGCCCTGGAACCCATACTGCAACATCGTTTTGTTTAAGATGACATGATTGTGACAGAAGCGTGATTTCAGGCTATTACTTCCTTCTTACAAAATTGCACAAATCACCTCTAAAACTGCCTTAGGAAAAATAACAAATCTTGTTCTAAGAAACTCTCACTGGATGAGGGAGTCTATTAAGGTACCAAAAGTTTGGATCAAATATTTTTTTCCCAAATAAAATTCTTCAGTGAAATATTAAAGGTCAAAGTTGACTCTTCTGAAACTGCTAGGAAAATGCAAGTGTAAAACTACGAAAATCCCGTTTGGTTTTAGCCTGGGAAAAATACCAAACGTCACCTTGGGAATCTACAACTTGGAAAGGGAGCATATGAAGGTGGGGAGAATTCAAAAAAAAAATTTTTCTCTTGAAAATCATCCGAGTTTAAAATATTGACCCTCAAAGTCAGTCTCCTTGACAGGCTGAAAACTGTGCGCGCAACAAAATCAAGCAAACTGCATTTTATTTGGCTCCATGAAAAATATCAAACGAGGTGTGTACATTTGAAATTTGGCAAAGGAGTACATGAATTTGGGAGAATTCAATGAACCAAACCTTTTTTCTTGACGATCATCGGCCCGAAATACAGATTCTCAAAGTAGGCCTTTGACAAGCTGAAACAGTGTGCGCAACGAAAATCAAACAAACAGTGTTTTATTTGGCTTCGTGAAAAATACCAAATGAGGTGTTGTGCATTTAAAATTTGGTATGGAAGCACCTTAACATGATTAAAATTCAATGAACCAAATTGGTTTTTCACGAAAATCATCCAGCTTCAAGATATCGAGCTCCAAAGTTGATTACTTTAATAGATACAACCTGCGGCACGTTCTTTCCGCATCTATCGTTTTCTTCATTAAATTCATTTTTCTTTGTGCTGATATATATTGGTAATGTGTTTTGGACTGATATTGGAAAATAATCTCTACCTTGCATTTAAAATCCTTTCTTTAATCTGCCTTGTGATGCGAAAATCTTCCCATTTGTTTATTTTCTTAGGGAAATGTCTGAACAATGCGTTTGTTATTTCCTCCTTTCAACATAGGATCAATGTGCTTGGACTACCCGATGACTGTGTGGACCTTACTTTGGGCTTGATGGATCCTTGATTTTTCGGCAATACTTTGAACTGTAATTTAATTCCTTTCACTTGGCGTTTGAAGGTGCTTTGGATTTTTGATTCTCTTTCTTAGAATTTTTATTCTTTCTTCTTTTGCGAATGCGTGGAACTCCTTGTGACTGCGTTGATAAACTTCTTGAATTATGCAAGCGTGGATCTATATTTCTTCATGGCTACGTGGTTATTTGCTTCTTTCAGCACGGTGTCTTCTTCTCCAATGTTAGGCTCCTCTTTAACAGCTTTGCGTTGAAAAATTCCTGAGGTAAATGTGTGGGAATGCAGTTGAAACTTTTTTTTTTTTGGCTTTGGATCCTTGCTTTCCAATGTGAATGCCTGTTGGCTAAGATTTTTTACCAAAGAAAACATTGATGCATGCTTCCTCTTTAAAATGTGTGGATTTTAACCTCTAGGCAAGTGAATGGATAACTAGTTGATCTTCCTTTGAAAACCTGTGTTGGAATCTCCTTGTGCAATGCGTGGACCATTGCTTCCTCTTTGTTGCATTGTGTGAATTTTCTTCTTGGCCTGCGTGGATGCTTTTTTATTATTGCATGTGTGAATGGGATTGTCACTTTTTACCTGATACCTAAAGTTCCCATTTCCTTTCTTTCACAGCTAGAGGTCTTGTTGGCCTTTTCGATGCAATTGGGAATGCACAAAATCATTTGTGTGGATAAGCATGCTCCTTATTGCGTTAACAACTATGCATTGCATCTTCTTTTGGTCAATGTCCATGTGGGAGCTGCTTTAACCTTTTACCAAAATGCATGGCTGATTTCTTTCAATGGTAAATGCGTATGGACTATTTTTCTCCTTTCCTGGCTCTAGCTTTGGCTTGCTTTATATCTTCTCCCTGGCACGTGAATGCCTCTATTTAGCTTTAACATGAAATATTATTTTTCTTTGTCATGGGACTTTCCTTCAACGTGAATGGACGGTTTAGCAATAGTGTGGGCAAATGGCTCTGAGTTGAATCCTTCAAAACTCTTGCATTGAAATCTCCTTTACTTATGGTGTATTGCTTGAGGGATGTGATAAAAATATTTCTCTGGAAACGCTTCTACAGAAGAAATAAGAAGAAGTTAGAAATATTGAAAGATTCAAAACTTCTTCACATGACTTTTCCAACATAGTTTGATTGAGAAATGGTTATGAGGATTAAAGAAGCTTCTATAACCATTTCTTATTTCTATTGGAATAACCAATTTTCCCTTTCTTTGGTAGTGGGCATTAATTGCTAGGGAAAGATGGGAAAAAAAAACTTGGTCATTTGCCAGTTGCAATGGCAAAGCATAGGCTAGGCAATTCCCATTTATTTCCCCATGTGGGAAATTGGGAGATATTTTACCAGTTTTCCATCCGGTCAAGTTGGCAGTTAGCAGGAGAAATTCCACAAGAAGGGAAAAAAGAAGAATTTTCCAAGAAAGGGGAAATTCGGGTGCGGAAAGCCAATTTGGCATCCCTACCAATTGGAAGCGGAATTTTATTTTCCCCGGGCAATAAAGAAGAACTTGTCAATTGATTTTTTTAAATAAATATTAAATAAATATTTATTTAATTAAAAACCCTAAAAATTAATCAAATTAATTTTATTAAATAAAAGGGTAATAAATTAATTAAATATTAATTAATTAATTATTAATGCAGTTTGCGACCTAACGGGAGGAATTCTCGCCCAAAATGAGTGAAACGAAGACCAAAACGATCACGAGAACAAGACAATCGCAGTGAGGGTGATAAAACACGCAAAAGAATACTTTTAAAATTTTCAAAATTTTCATGCTTATTAATTTTGCAAAGTCAAAATTAGCTGATAACAGATACTTAGGAGAGCTAGAGTTGTGAGAGGTAGTGTGTAGAACCAAGGTCCTAGGAAAGTACCTATGAGGGCTAGAGCTACTACCAACAATGTGTAAAATAAAATAACTACATGTAGAAGTAACCTAGGAAAACTAGGAAAAGTAACACCTCTAATTGTGACAACCTGCTAATTATGAATAAACTTAACACATTGGTGAATGACTGAGGAAATATCCATAAGAGCATATAGCCATGGGAGACCTAAACGTAATGAATTAGAGCTAAGAGTAACTTTAACCAAGAATGAAAGTAGTGTAGTAATGAAACCAACCGTACTATGTAGAGTAATGCATTAGTAGCGAGGATTAGTATTGAATGTGGGATTATTTATAGAAATGGAAAGAGATTAAAGTAGCATGAGAGAGTAGACAATATACTTATTATGTGGATAAAAAAACCCTTGTACAAGCACTTGATTAATAGATACATGAATTAATAGAGTATCATAGACAAACGTGTCATCTATATTGGAGTCAATGAAAGTGATAAGCAATGTAGAAGATGAATCATGGTGTGTGAGTGATTGTGATAGACTTGAAAAATGGTAGGGGATCCAATGTATTAAATGCACATTGCAGTGAACTGAGGCTACTATTATCAGAGAGAATGTGATCACTAGTGGCACTACTAGAAGATATAACAATATTAAGATGATAAAGCCCAAGTCTAATAGAGACAGAGAGACAATGAAACATAGATTCATTCTCATTGATTGGATTGGAATTGAGTTTACAAAAGTGCTCATCTATAAGCTCAATGGGATTAGTGTCACTATTCATACAATAGTTTGTTGCATTAGATTGTTGAATAACATCATCCAAAGGGTTAGGTAAAACTGTAACACCCTAAACTGTTGTTACTTTCTCCTTTGCATTCAAGTGTTGATATGTGATTTTCCCATATGAGGATATGTTCTTTTGGTTTCGGGAAGTCATGCTTGATTTGGTTATGTCTTTTCTACTCTTAAGATCTTTGATTGAACTAGGAATATGCTTGGATTATTTTTCTTTCATCCCACGCATATGAGTGCAATCTGATTTCTGGGAGATTGTAGACTTATCTATCTCTATGACTCATCCTTGGATCAATTGCATTGATCTAAGTAATGTTTAAATTATATTCAGGATGAACAATTATGTATTGAAATTTCATGAATTATTAAGTCTGACTGAACTTAGAATGTACAAGTTCTTTTAAACCTCCTTCATATAAAAATATTTCCGTAGAGGAAAGTTTTGTTGGATTCCAGAAATTAATCCTAGCAGATCATTACAATCAGAATCTGGTTTCAGTCATTTTAGCATCGGAAAGGACCTGGACCTTAAGCCAGGTAAGATATGTAAGTTTTCCATCTAAAGCTAATTTACTTGATGCAAATCCAGAATCTGATCTGGGAACATTATATTTTGTTTGAATTCTGAATACTGATTTAGCCTATCTAGTGGACCTAAGCTAGAATCTGAGAGGTTATTAGTTTTAAACCTAAACTATAACCTATTGTTGCAAAGGTTAGTTAATCTAACCTAGTCCTAAACTATATACTTGATATTACCTAAGGGTTATCTAAACCTAATACTAAGGTGGGTGACTAATGTTATATCCTAAGGTGTTAAGATTAAATTTACCTATGATCTAACCTAAGTCACTAACCTATCCTAAACTAATGCTATGAAAAGGAACCTAAGGGAGTTGCAAGTTTTGGGTGGTGGTTTCTATGGAATTTAAGGTAAGGATAAGGATGAGAGGACAGGGAGTACTGCCAAGGTTAGCGGAGGTTAATTTGGTAAGTGGGGGCTTACATGGCAGCATCTCTAAAATGGAAACTCTTGTTTATTTTTATGTGGAGCTCGCCAACTTTGGCGGGTAGTGGCAATGGAAAATGGGTGGGAGAAAGAAATTTAATGCAATTAAATTACATGGGTCCTCGAGCTCGGACCACCTTGAGAGACATGCAAAGGGAATTTTGTTTGGTTGTTTTCTTTTGTTATGCCTTCCATTTTTCGCTCTGCATGAGCACTGGTTTTTCAAACCAGTAGTTTACTCTTCGTTGCATGGCAATTTTGAAAGTTTCAAATTTACTTCTGTGTCGTGGGGAATATATAAGGCATGGAGGAAGAAATATTTTGTTGTTTAATCTTTCATGGAAAGGAAGAGAAAGGGTGAGCTCATCCAGAGGTCTTCTTTGACTTTTTAGTGACACTATCAGGCATGATAGGCCCTAACTATTAAAATCTTGCTTTCCTTTAAATGTTTTCATTAAAAAAATTATGTTCTGATGATTTATATGCATTTTTGGCTTGGCTGGTAACAATGATTTATGGGTTTTATGTAAACTTGGGTTCTGGGTTGAACGTGGAAATTTTGGTTCTGAAGAAACTTGTTTTCATTGTACTTTTGTTCCTTTACTATGGATTAAACATGAAGTTCTTTATTCAGTTGGAACTGTTGCATTACCTTTCTTCACTGTGAATTTGTAAATAAGTAAACTATACCAGACTTCATAGGTTTATTTTAGGTGATGAAATTGGTGAATGTGTTCGATTTCTCATGATCCTTATTGTTGTTAACAACCTGGTTGTATTTGTTGATCTGGGTTTTTGTGAGCAGTTGTGTGTTCATACCCATTTGGGTAAACAGCTAGCGATTACTGTAAGCTCTTATCAGACTGATTTACTAGATTAAAAACTTGTTCCATGGAAGGAAACATTTTTAAAGACTACGTGTTTTTAATGCTATGGTAATCTCTTTTGCTTTGGCTGTGAATGGATTATTAGATTGTTGCTTCACCATGAGAAACTCTGACTGTAACAAGTTTATGTTCAAGAAAACTAGTAAATGATTTCGTGGATGAGTTGTTGGTATACTCGGTAAAAAAAAAAACTTGACTGGTACAAGTTGTATGTTTTGGAATTATTGAATGATTGAATCCGTATCACCTCTTGTGCAGGGGTTTGTTTGCTTTTTAATTTCGTAGGTACTACGAGTAATACAATGTATGGTTTAGTTGTTTATTTTAAGGTAACCATGAATGTTGGCAATACGAGTTATACTGAAAGATTAGTCGTTGAAAGGATTTCGTGTTCTTCTTGTGAATTCTTGGTTGATTTTGGAAAAGTTGTAACAAGAAATTGTGTTTATCAATTCTAGGTTTTTAAACATACTTAGAAATTGACGTTAGAATTGAAATGGGTTGAAGCTTATGGAAGACTTGTTTTTAACTTGACTGCTATTATATATTCATTATAATGGTAAGAACATTTCGACCTTAGGTGTTTTCGAAAATAGGATTTGAATACGTTTTTAAATACTGAATATTCAATCTTGTTTAGTGTTTTATAATGAAATGGCACCGGATGATGATTCGGTCCAGTTAGATTAGTATTGGATTACCAAGTAATCAAGGGAAAACATTAAGTTAACCTAACTTGATTTTAATCTCGAATGGTTCGAGCATAAGAAGGAAAGTAGCTTGTTTCCTTTGGATCAGGTTGTATCGAGTTCAATAGGATGTAATGTGATTATGTCAAATGTTGATTTTGGTGTTATTGGATGTATAGTTGTAGATCCCATAGGGATCTATTGGCAAACCAATAAGAGGGTTCTACCTGACCCGAGCTAATGGGTGAACTTAGGTGTTAGAATTACTCATCTTCTCCTTCCTTGATTGAACTAATGAATGCTTATTACTTCATGGAAGTTGATGTCATTCTGAACTCGATTACGATAGTGTTTTGATCTTCTCTATTTTCTCTCTCTGAGCTGAAAAGGAAAATTTTGAAAGGGTTTTTTTTTTAAAAATATATAAGAAAGTTTTAATACTCTTTTTTTTAATGTTAGTGTGCTCTTCTTTAGAATTCTATAAGGAACTCAAACAGTAAGGTTATGAGATGACAGGACTGTTATATTAAGTTGAAAGGAATAGTAGGAGGTGGGATCCTAATCTGGAAGACTCCTTTCATTTTACAGCATGTTAAGATCTTGTTTTAAACTTACTGTTTGTTATTTTTAATTGCAAAGTAATTTAGTATTTATTGCCTTGCATACTTGTTGTGGATTGAAAATAAAGAAATGAGATGAATCATCTGAAATAGATTAAGTTGAAATTACGTCTGTAACTTAAGTTATGATATGAAGTTGTATTATAATTGGTAGGAAGAAATCTCAGAGTGCATTATGATTTTGGATTGTGAAGGTAATTGTTGGATTCAATTATACTTTAAATTTAGGACAAAGTAGAATAGAATATTCTTTCTATCCATTTTGTTTTAACAGTGTGCTAGGACTCTTTATATTGACTTCACTTTAAGTTAGAAAGTATGAAGTAATTGATGTCATTATAACAGGGTTGTTTAATTGAAACAATTAGTGGAATGCAATTGTTTAAAGATTAGTGCTTATCATGCTCAGTTCATTGAACTGACCCGTGCTAGCAATTTTTGCAGATGGTCTTCGTAAGTGGTAAAGGAGGACAAAATCTAACATGATGCATTGACTATTCTAAGTTAGTTCTTATGAAGAATTCTGATATGATTTCTAAACTATATTGTGAGAAGAAAATTATCTCTTTTGTTGAAGGCTATCGTCTTAAAGTATGCCCGAAGTGCATAGGTTGTAATTGTATGGATTTGGAAATGAATGAAATAGTGAGAAATTTACCTATGTAGAATGTGTATCTTATCTTGTTGGGATGATATTCTTATTATCTATATGAATGAGTGTGCATTCTTATTATTTTAAACAATGGAATATAGATGAATTTCTTAAGTAAGCCATAGCTAATTATGTGGCTGAATACATCATTCTTAATTAGTGATTCATTATAGCTTAGGATTGTGATTTAAAACTGTAATAAGATCACTGCATTTATAGGGAACATTGAGAGTGGGTTATGCCCTAAAATGTAACTATAAGAAGAAGAGGACTTTCCCCTCTTGTAATGCATTAATTATAAAAGTAATATATGGTTATAAATCACTAAGACTTAACGGTATTAAGTCTGATATGTCTCAGCCTTTTTGGTTGTTACATTTCCTTTGTTGGATTAGTTAATTTTAAATGACGAAACTTAGATTGTATGTTGTCCTATTTTTTTTTGGATAAAAGGTTGTTAGGTCCCAACCGAAAACTAGGAAGCAATCTAGAGTTAATTAAGACCCTTTTGTAAGTTGAACCCTAAATACATAAAGGTAACTAAAAGAGTGTTGGACTCGGGTTAGGGAAGGCTACCTATATATGTAGTCCTGTAACCCAAATACAACTTAACGTAAGTAAAATTCTTGGAGGTATGTACATCTTTCCGAGGCTGTTCTGTAGGATGTTGACACACGTCAACTACAAGGTTGTACCTTTGAGAAGATTAGGATCTTCTCGAGGATACAACAATGTAGATGACATGTGGCAACACCCTTCTGCATTGATCGTTAAGAATTACACACCTGGAACTTGATCAAGATTTCTCTCCGGGACTGGTTAGGACCATAATCAGGTTATGAGGAAGCCCTTTGAGACTCAGGGTACCTTGGCACATGGGGTTAACTTTGGTTGACCCAGTATGCCAACTTACCCTTAGTCTTTAAGAGCCTCTTCATAACGTGGACTATGATGTTAATCCGATCTAGAGTGGAACCTTGGGACAAGGGGACTGACAGAAGTCAGTATAAGACGTTCTATATAACATTAGAGTGGGGTGAAGGACGTATTCTAGATTGACGAGTATGCCATCAAGGAATAAGTAATACGAACAGTATGTTATAAATCTTTGGCCAAAGTATCACAAGCTGTTGATTGCATTGTCCTATGTCACCTAGTCTAAGGATCGTGATGCCGATGAATATTGGTAACAATTATTCAGATAGGTTCCTTGGGTGGATCACTCAGAACCTGGAATAGGGTAAGAGAACCATGAATATGAAGTATTCAGTAGAAAACTCCAAGCTCAATGTTACACATGAATAGATCGGTAGATCACCGAGTCATGGAATGAATAGATCGGTGGTACACCAAGTCATTACAGTTACATATGGTTATCTATTATAAGAATGATTGTTATGAGATGTGTGTTCTAAATTATGTATTTAGAACAGAGAACATTAATCATGCAAAAAAAAAATCCTTGTTTCTAAAGTATTAAAATGGGAATGTTACATCTTGGTATCAGAGCTGAAGGTTGCAACTCTTGGACCTATTGTGTCCATAATCTGATAAAAACTTGAATTTTCTTGTAACAGAAAATGGTTAGAACAAGGGGAAACATTGCGAATAATGCTCTGCCTGAGGAAGGAGCAGCAACAACCCAAAAACTTGATGAGATCCTTGCTGCCCTGTTGGACACAAGAGATCATTTGGCTGTACTTGAATAGCAAGTGATGGGAAATGAGGAGGAAGAAGAAGATGGTAATAACAATCAGCCACCCCCTGAGGACAACCCTGATATGGGTGTTGGTAATAACAATGGAAATGTACCTGCCCAACTAGAAAACAAAAAGGCCAGGTTGGCAGTGGAACTCACTAATGATATAAAAAGGATAAGTCCACCTAAATTTGATGGCACCACATTAGGAGATGGAGCTGAGAATTGGCTCAGCGAAATGGAGAAGTACTTTGCAATAAGAAACTTCTCGAAGGAAACCAAAGCTATTTGGGGAGCATATCAGCTTTCCCATGAAGCATCTTCATGGTGGGACAGCCGTAAGGCTGAGCTAAATATTGATGAAACTAACATCACTTGGGATCAATTTAAAGGTTATTTTAGGCAATGTTGGCTGCCACAACTTTATTATGATTAGAAAATGATAGAATTTCATAACTTAGCTCAAGGAAAGCTAACTGTAACTGAGTATTGGGAGTGGTTTATGAAACTCCTCAAGTATGTACCACAGTATCAAACTGACGAGAAGTTCAGAATATGAAAAATTCATCATGGGACTGAATCCTGTGATTGGAGGAGAGGTTGATGTTCACAGCCCAACCACTATGGAAGGGGTTGTTGAAAAATCCATAAGGTAGGAACAGAAATTAAAGGCTATTTCTGCTCATAAAGAGGAAGTGCGGAAGAAGATTCCAAACTCTTCTTCAGTTTCTCTTGCACCCAAGAAGGGGCCATGGAAAAAGTTTGGCAACAAAAATAAGTTTTCAGTGGATAATAATAAGAAAACAGCAGCGAGCAAGCCTGCTAGAAATGCAAGGAATAATTTTGCAAAGAATAATAATAATGGGCAGAAGTCCTATGGAGGTCAACATGATAATTTTAGGGTTGGAAATAATTTTGAGCATAAAAAGGGACCTGTAGGAGGCTGCTATAATTGTGGCAAAGATCATTATGCAAATCAATGTCCTTTGAAAAAGGATGATCGTAATCAGCAGCATAAGATACATGCTGCAGTAGCAGACAAGCAAGCTGAAAAGCAAGTTACACCTATTGAAGTTCTTGGTAAGTTATTTGGCATACCTGTAACTATTCTTTTTGATACGGGAGCTACTGAATGTTTTATTTCTAGTAAACTCGCTTCGAAACTTAAAAGAAAAGCTGGAAAAATGGATAAATCATGGACTGTACATTATGGTAATAATTTTGTTCATACAGTTAGTATGTGTCTTTTTGGGGCAGTCCTTGACTTACCTAACTTTTCCACTGAAGTTGATCTTTATGTTGCACCTTTGGGATCTTATGACATTGTTATCGGCGTTAATTGGTTAGCTGAGCATAAAGTGAAAGTGGATTGTTTTGAAAAAAATATTAGTTGTTTGGATGATCTACAGAGGACAACAGAGATTCAAGGTGTAAAACGAGAAATTTCAGTTAGAAAATTGTCGGCTATGCAACTTAAAAAGGCCAAAAATAAAGGTTGTACCTTGTATGTGGTAAAAATATCTGAATCTGTAGAAGAAAACAATGATTACATGGAATGTTACCCACTGTTGCAGAATTTTAGGGACATATTTCCAGAAGAATTACCAGGTTTACCACCCAAAAGGGAATTTGACTTCACCATTGAAATCAAACCAGGAATAGAGCCTATTTCTAAAGCACCTTATCGAATGACTACCATAGAGTTAGTTGAGCTTAAGGCTCAGTTGCAAGAACTTTTTTCTAAAGGTTTGATTAGACCAAGTGTTTCACCTTGGGGAGCACCAGTGATATTCGTGAAAAAGAAAGATGGAACACTTAGATTGTGTATCGATTATCAGATGTTAAACAAAGCAACAGTTAAAAATAGATATCCACTTCCTAGAATTGATGATTTGTTTGATCAGATGCATGGAGCATCGGTATATTCCAAGATAGATCTTCAATCTGAGATATCATCAATTAAGAATTAAAGATGAAGATATTCATAAAACAACTTTCCAGACAAGGTATGGACATTATGAATTCATGGTTTTACCCTTTGGATTAACTAATGCACCTGCAACTTTTATGAACTTAATGAATAATATCTTTCAAGAATACTTGGACAAGTTTGTGCTTGTATTCTTGGACGACATTCTCATATATTCTAAAAGTGTCGAGGAACATAATGAGCATTTGAAAGTAGTCTTGGAAATTATGAGAAAGAGAAGGTTATACGGTAAGTTATCCAAATGTTCTTTCTTTGATACCGAAGTTCATTATTTAGGTCATGTTATAAGTAAAGAAGGAATTGTTGTAGATCCTTCTAAAATAGTGGCTATAACCGAGTGGCCTGCACCAAAGAATGTACATGAAGTAAGAAGCTTCATGGGCCTTGTTGGTTATTATAGAAAATTTGTTAAAGATTTTTCTAAAGTGGCTGCACCGATAACTTCATTGCAGAAAAAGGATAAGAAATTTGTTTGGAATGATAAATGTGAATCTGCTTTTATAAATCTGAAAATTCAGTTGACTTCAGCACCTATTTTGGCTATACCTAACCCTAATGGAGACTTTACTTGTTGTAACAGATGCATCTGGGGAAGGCCTTGGAGGTATTTTGTTACAAAATGATCATGTCATAGCATATGAAAGTAGAAAAATTAAGTTACATGAGTTGAATTATGCTCCACATGATTTAGAGCTTGCTGCCATAGTACATGCACTTCAAGTTTGGAGGCATTATTTACTTGGTAAACCTTTTGAGTTGAAAACTGATCATCTTGGGCTGAAATATATTTTCACTCAGCCTAATCTGAATGCAAGATAGTGAAGGTGGTTAGATTTTTTGTCTCAATATGATTTTGATATAAGTTACATCAAAGGAAAGGAGAATAGAGTAGCAGATGCTCTAAGTCGTAGGAAGCACATTTCTGCTCTTATAACATTAAGAACTCAGTTTAAAGATGAGGTGAAAAGTGCATTGGAATCTGATTTATACTTTCAGCAAGTGAAAACAGCACTTGCTGCAGATCCAAAAGATGAAAGGTATACAGGTTTTCATTTCGACAATGAAGGAATCTTACGTTATGGAAATAGAGTATACGTACCTTTGCTTAATGATTTGAGAAAGAAATTGTTAGCTGAATTTCACAATTCACCCTTTTCTGGACACTCGGGAATTACTAAAATGCTTACTGATCTAAAACAACAATATTTCTGGAAAGGAATGAAAAAGGATGTTGTTAATTTTGTGACTCATTGTCTTGAATGTCAGCGGGTGAAAGTGGAACATATGCACCCAGCTGGTTTATTATATCCCCATAGCGTACCGCAGTACAAATGGCAAGTAATAAGTATGGATTTTGTACAAGGGCTGCCTATGTCAAGAAATAAACATGATGTTATTTTGGTAGTTGTTGATAAACTAACAAAAGTAGCTCATTTTATTGCTGGAAATCTAAAGGATGATTCTCCTGTTTTAGCTAAAATATTTGTACACGAAATTTTCAGATTACATGGAGTACCTGAATTGATAATATCAGATAGGGATCCTAGAATGACGTCAAGATTTTGGCAAACGCTTAATGCAGCTCTTGGAACTAAACTGAACTTCAGTTCTGCGTATCATCTGGAAACGGATGGACAGACTGAAAGAGTAAATCAAGTGTTAGAAGATATGTTACGGATGTATTGCATGGATCAACAGTATAAATGGGAAGAGTATCTCCCATTAGTTGAATTTGCATACAACAATACATATCACTCTTCTCTTAAGATGGCACCTTTCGAGGCACTTTATGGAAGAAAATGTAGAACCCCTGTTAGTTGGGACAGCATTGAGGATAGAGAGGTAATTGGGCCTGAAATCCTTACGGAAATGGAACAAGTTAAAATGATTCGTGAACGCTTGAAAGAAGCAGTAGATAGGCAGAAGAGTTATGCTGATTTAAAGCGGGTTGACCAGAAATTTGAACTTGGTGAAAAGGTTTTTCTTCATGTTAAACCAAGAAAGAGTTCTATAAATTTTGGCAAGGCTGCCAAGTTATCACCTCGTTTTGTGGGACCTTTTGAAATTGTTGAAGTAATCAATCCCGTAGCTTATCGATTAGCATTACCACCTGCTTTGTCATGAATGCATGATGTTTTCCATATTTATTTGCTTAAGAAATACGTTTCAGATTTGTCACATGTGTTAAATTGGAATTCCTTGCAGGTCCAAGACCCAGGAATAATCATGGTTAAACCCACTCGAGTGCTGGAAACTCACCGATTACACTTAAGAAATCATGAAATACGACAATGTAAGGTCCAGTGGGACTAGTTTAATGAAGAAAGTGCAACTTGGGAAAATCTGGAAGATATGAGAACTGCTTTTCCCTTTCTTTTTGAATAGAACTGAATCTGTTGACTAATAAAAAAATTGTTTGATTTATCTTTTACATGACTTTAAGTAAGCCAGTTTTGGGGAAAACATTTATTCAGGTTGAATAAATAGTAACATAATACTGATTTCTAGAACTATTTAAAGTTTGAAATAGTTGATTTGATAAGTGAAAGAATTGACTGACCAGAAGGTAAATAAAAGTTGTAATCATCGGGACGATGATTCTTTTAGGAGGGAAGCATGTAACACCCTGAACTGTTGTTACTTTCTCCTTTGCATTCAAGTGTTGATATGTGATTTTCCCATATGAGGATATGTTCTTTTGGTTTCGGGAAGTCATGCTTGATTTGGTTATGTCTTTTCTGCTCTTAAGATCTTTGATTGAACTGGAATATGCTTGGATTCTTTTTCTTTCATCCCTCGCATATGAGTGCAATCTGATTTCTGGGAGATTGTAGACTTATCTATCTCTATGACTCATCCTTGGATCAATTGCATTGATCTAAGGAATGTTTTAATTATATTCGGGATGAAAAATTATGTATTGAAATTTCATGAATTATTAAGTCTGACTGAACTTAGAATGTACAAGTTCTTTTAAACCTCCTTCATATAAAAATATTTCCGTAGAGGAAAGTTTTGTTGGATTCCGGAAATTAATCCTGAGAGATCATTGCAATCGGAATCTGGTTTCAGTCATTTTAGCATCAGAAAGGACCTGGACCTTAAGCCAGGTAAGATATGTAAGTTTTCCATCTAAAGCTAATTTACTTGATGCAAATCTAGAATCTGATCTGGGAACGTTATATTCTGTTTGAATTCTGAATACTGATTTAGCCTATCTAGTGGACCTAAGCTAGAATCTGATAAGGTTATTAGTTTTAAACCTAAACTATAACCTATTGTTGCAAAGGTTAGTTAATCTAACCTAGTCCTAAACTATATACTTGATATTCCTAAGGGTTATCTAAACCTAATACTAAGGTGGGTGACTAATGTTATATCCTAAGGTGTTAAGATTAAATTTACCTATGATCTAACCTAAGTCACTAACCTATCCTAAACTAATGCTATGAAAAGGAACCTAAGGGAGTCACAAGTTTTGGGCGTGGTTTCTATGGAATTTAAGGTAAGGATAAGGATGAGAGGATAGGGAGTACTACCAAGGTTAGCGGAGGTTAATTTGGTAAGTGGGGGCTTACGTGGCAGCATCTCTAAAATGGAAACTCTTGTTTATTTTAATGTGGAGCTCGCCAACTTTGGCGGCGGTGGCAATGGAAAATGGGCAGGAGAAAGAAATTTAATGCAATTAAATTGCATGGGTCCTTGAGCTCAGATTGCCTTGGGAGACATGCAAAGGGAATTTTGCGTTGGTTGTTTCTTTTGTTATGCATTCCGTTTTTCGCTCTGCATGAGCACTGGTTTTTCAAACCAGCAGTTTACTCTTCGTTGCATGGCAATTTTGAAAGTTTCAAATTTACTTCTGTGTCATGGGGAATATATAAGGCATGGAGGAAGCAATATTTTGTTGTTTAATCTTTCGTGGAAAAGAAGAGAAAGGGTGAGCTCATCCAGAGGTCTTCTTCGACTTTTTAGTGACACTATCAGGCATGATAGGCCCTAACTATTAAAATCTTGCTTTCCTTTAAATGTTTTCATTAGAACAACTCTGTTCTGATGATATATATGCATTTTTGGCTTGGTTGGTAACAATGATTTATGGGTTTTATGTAAACTTGGGTTCTGGGTTGAACGTGGAAATTTTGGTTCTGAAGGAAACTTGTTTTCATTGTACTTTTGTTCCTTTACTGTGGATTAAACATGAAGTTCTTTATTCAGTTGGAACTATCGCATTACCTTTCTTCGCTGTGAATTTGTAAATAAGTAAACTGTACCAGACTCCATAAGGTTTATTTTAGGTGATGAAATTGGTGAATGTGTTCGATTTCTCATGATTCTTATTGTTGTTAACAACCTGGTTGTATTTGTTGATCTGGGTTTTTGTGAACAGTTGTGTGTTCATACCCATTTGGGTAAACATCTAGTGACTGAGTCCATAAGCTCTTATCTGACTGATTTACTAGATTAAAAACTTGTTCCATGAAAGGAAACATTTTTAAAGACTACGTGTTTTTAATGCTATGGTAATCTCTTTTGCTTCGGCTGTGAATGGATTATTAGATTGTTTTCTTCGCCATGAGAAACTCTGACTGTAACAAGTTTATGTTCAAGGAAACTTGTAAATGATTTCATGGATGGGTTGTTGGTATACTCGGTTAAAAAAAATTGGCAGGAAAAGTGACTGGTACAAGTTGTATGTTTTGGAATTATTGAATGATTGAATCCGTATCACCTCTTGTGCAGGGGTTTGTTTGCTTTTTAATTTCACAGGTACTGCGAGTAATACAGTGTATGGTTTAGTTGTTTATTTTAAGGTAACCATGAATGTTGGCAATATCGGTTATACTGAAGGATTAGTCGTTGAATGGATTTCATGTTCTTCTTGCAAATTCTTGGTTGATTTTGGAAAAGTTGTAACAAGAAATTGTGTTTATCAATTCTAGGTTTTTAAACATACTTAGAAATTGATGTTAGAATTGAAATGGGTTGAAGCTTATGGAAGACCTATTTTTAACTTGACTGACTATTATATATTCATTATAATGGTAAGAACATTTCGGCCTTAGGTGTTTTCAAAAATAGGATTTGAATACATTTTTAAATACTGAATATTCAATCTTGTTTAGTGTTTTATAATGAAATGGCATCGGATGATGATTCGGTCCAATTAGATTAGTATTGGATTACCAAGTAATCAAGGGAAAATGTTAAGTTAACCTAACTTGATTTTAATCTCGAATGGTTCGAGCATAAGAAGGAAAGTAGACTGTTTCCTTTGGATCAGGTTTATAGTCTGAGTTTGATAGGATGTAATGTTTTATGTCAAAAGTTGATATTGGTTTTATTGGATGTATAGTTGTAGATCCTGTAGGGATCTATTGGAAAACCAATAAGAGGGCTCTACCTGACCCGAGCTAATGGGTGAACTTAAGTGTTAGAACTACTCATCTTCTCCTTCCTTGATTGAACTAATGAATGGGTATTACTTCTTGGAAGTTGATTTCATTCTGAACTCGATTACAATAGTGTTTTGATCTTCTCTGTTTTCTCTCTTTGAGCTGAAAAGGAAAATTGGAAAGGGTTTTTAAAGAAATAAAGTATAAATATTCTTGAATATAATGCACTTTTTTTCTTGGAATTATTTAAGGAGATCAATTAGAAAGTTTTAATACTCTATTTTTTTTAATGTTAGTGTGCTCTTCTTTAGAATTCTATAAGGAACTCAAACAGTAAGGTTATGAGATGACAGGACTGTTATATTAAGTTGAAAGGAATAGTAGGAGGTGGGATCCTAATCTGGAAGACTCCTTTCATTTTATAGCATGTTAAGATCTTGTTTTAAACTTACTGTTTGTTATTTTTAATTGCAAAGTAATTCAGTATTTATTGCCTTGCATACTTGTGGGATTGAAAATCCTTTCTATTAAAGAAATGAGATGAATCATCATGAAATAGATTAAGTTGAAATTATGTCCTTCTAACTTAAGTTATGATATGAAGTTGTATTATAATTGGTAGGAAGAAATCTCAGAGTGCATTATGATTTTGGATTGTGAAGGTAATTGTTGGATTCAATTATACTTTAAATTTAGGACAAGCAGAATAGAATATTCTTTCTGTCCATTTTGTTTTAACAGTGTGCTAGGACTCTTTATATTGACTTCACTTTAAGTTAGAAAGTATGAAGTAATTGATGTCATTATAACAGGGTTGTTTAATTGAAACAATTAGTGGAATGCAATTGTTTAAAGATTAGTGCTTATCATGCTCAGTTCATTGAACTGACCCGTGCTAGCAATTTTTGCAGATGGTCTTCGTAAGTGGTAAAGGAGGACAAAATCTGACATGATGCATTGACTGTTCTAAGTTAGTTCTTATGAAGAATTCTGATATGATTTCTAAACTATATTGTGAGAAGAAAAGTTATCTCTTTTGTTGAAGGCTATCATCTTAAAGTATGCCCGAAGTGCATAGGTTGTAATTGTATGGATTTGGAAATGAATGAAATAGTGAGAAATTTACCTATGTAGAATGTGTATCTTATCTTGTTGGGATGATCTTCTTATTATCTATATGAATGAGTGTGCATTCTTATTGTTTTAAACAATGGAATATAGATGAATTTCTTAAGTAAGCCATAGCTAATTATGTGGCTGAATACATCATTCTTAATTAGTGATTCATTATAGCTTAGGATTGTGATTTAAAACTGTAATAAGATCATTGCATTTATAGGGAACATTGAGAGTGGGTTATGCCCTAAAATGTAACTATAAGAAGAAGAGGACTTTCCCCTCTTGTAATGCATTAATTATAAAAGTAATATATGGTTATAAATCACTAAGACTTAATGGTATTAAGTCTGATATGTCTCAGCCTATTTGGTTGTTACATTTCCTTTGTTGGATTAGTTAATTTTAAATGACGAAACTTAGATTGTAGTTGTCCTATTTTTTTTGGATAAAAGGTTGTTAGGTCCCAACCGACAACTAGGAAGCAATCTAGAGTTAATTAAGACCCTTTTGTAAAGCTGAACCCTAATTACATAAAGGTAACTAAAAGAGTGTTGGACTCGGGGTTAGGGAAGGCTACCTATATATGTAGTCCTGTAACCCAAATATAACTTAACGTAAGTAAAATTCTTGGAGGTATGTACATCTTTCCGAGGTTGTTCCATAGGATGTTGACACATGTCAACTGCAAGGTTGTACCTTTGAGAAGATTAGGATCTTCTCGAGGATACAACAATGCAGATGACATGTGGCAACACCCTTCTGCATTGATCGTTAAGATTTACACACCTGGAACTTGATCAAGATTTCTCTCCGGGACTGGTTAGGACCATAATCAGGTTATGAGGAAGCCCTTTGAGACTCAGGGTACCTTGGCACACGGGGTTAACTTTGGTTGACCCAGTATGCCAATTTACCCTTAGTCTTTAAGAGCCTCTTCATAACATGAACTATGATGTTAATCTGATCTAGAGTGGAACCTTGGGACAAGGGGACTGACAGAAGTCAGTATAAGACGTTCTATATAACATTAGAGTGGGGTGAAGGATGTATTCCGGATTGACAAGTATGCCATCAAGGAATAAGTAATACGAACATAGTATGTTATAAATCTTTGGCCAAAGTATCACAAGCTGTTGATTGCATTGTCCTATGTCACCTAGTCTAAGGATCATGATGCCGATGAATATTGGTAACAATTATTCAGATAGGTTCCTTGGGTGGATCACTCAAAACCTGGAATAGGGTAAGAGAACCACTGAATATGAAGTATTCAGTAGAAAACTCCAAGCTCAATGTTACACATGAATAGATCGGTAGATCACCGAGTCATGGAATGAATAGATCGGTGGTACACCGAGTCATTACAGCTGCATATGGTTATCTATTATAAGAATGATTGTTATGAGATGTGTGTTCTAAATTATGTATTTAGAACAGAGAAAATCAATCACGTGCAAAAAAAAAAATTCCTTGTTTCTAAAAATTTAAAATGGGAATGTTACACAACAAGGATATTCAAAGTTATAATGCCCAACATAGATCATGTGATGTTATAGAATTCATGCATAGTACTTTTGGTATTTGTAGACACCTAAATTCCACTTTTGCAATCTTATTTCCAAACACACAAAAAATCACTCTCATTCTTACCATTTCCATTATAATTAGGGATTCTCGCTAATTAAATAACGTTTCATACAATTTTGGTCAATCAACAACGCTTTATTGATTACTTATCCTCTTTCACATTTCGGATGCCACTTTACAATGAATTGTAAGGCAAAATCCTCTTGCAAATAGACAGTTAGTGATTATTAGATAATTAGGCCTATTTTACCCTTATTTTGGTCAATATACCCTATTATTGGCTCAAACCCCTCTTCCAACCACTCAGAATCACCCCACTTTCCTCCACAACATCTCAAAAAACTTCAAAAGCTTATCCTAGCCTTCTAATTTACCATAAGTGGTTGATTAAGGCTCCTCACATCTTAATCACTTGATAATTCACTAATCGTGACTAACAAACCTTAATCATGATTAGCAATTCTTTATCTACTTTGTGCCTTTAATCCCACATGTACCAAGATGCTAGTTTTTCTCAAAGGAAACACTATAAAAAGGACTAACCACATACCTTTAAAATTTACACCATGCTTTGAATTGCATACCATATAAGAAATATGATTTAGAGCCAATCTCAATCCTTGCCTCAAGTCTTCAATGGGGTTAGTAGATGGGTATCCAATATGATCTTGTAGTAATTTTTGGAGAGACCATCTCACCTTCCTTGGAGTAACAAAAAACCCCTAATTTGATTGCTCCTAGATCTATTTAGGTCTACACTTTAGCTAGGTTTTTAATTATATTCATGTTAGTTGTTTCGAGAATTCCATTAAGCTTTTATCTTTGATATAACTATTGTTAGATTCAATAAGCTTTTTCCTCGGTTAGACTATGTGGTGTTAGTCTTAGATTTTCTTGGAAACATTTAGTAGTCTTCAATATTATTGATTGTAGTGGAATAAATACCCATTTATGTGAAGCAAGACTGGGGATGGATGTTAAGGATCGAGTCATTATCAATCAAAACCTTCTTGATGAGTATGATTTGAAAGCCATGTAGTGATGAAAAGAGGTGGTCACGTGTCTAGATTAGAGATAAGGGTCACTTATCCAAAGGAAATTTATGAGTTTATATGATTCCAAATTCTCCCTAAACCATTATAGCGTGAAAGAGCGTTTTGAGAGATTTCTATTGATATAAATAAATTGAAAAATAAAGCTCGTATGTGAAAGATATCACCCGTTGAAATTTTCAACCAACTGGAAAAATTCAGGGACTGCACATAGGTCTACTAACTTGGATGCTTGTAAATCTGCCAAGTGGACCAATGAATTTTCTCTAAGTGGCATAATTGGTATGAAGAAAAAATTTGGTATTTTGGACACCAATATTTGAAACTCATATGCGGATGGGTGAGCCCGACTATTTGCTAGCTGGGGGCCCTTAGCCAAGGTCGGCACACTCTTTTTGCAGAGGGGTGCCTTGCCCTTCGATCTTCATATTACCATTGTAATTATTCTCTATATATATACCACATCAACGCTTCTACAAGAGGAATGTGGGATTTTTCATTACAGGATTGAATTACTTGCATTGTGTATGGACCAAGTGAACTCGCCAACTCAGTGAGCTGGTCATTGAGATGTATTCTGTTGGGCACAACTCGACCATGTCTCCACATAGCTCATCATAGTCTCGAGCTAGTTAGCAACTCGGTGGGGTGGTCGATTCCCCACCCTTTGACCTTATCCACCGACAACTCGACCTAAATACCAATGGAACCAACTCAACTGACACCTATAAAACACAATGTAGACCCCTACAAACTCGGCAGGCCGATCAACTTCCCACCGGCCAAACCTTGCACTGCCATCTACATGGCAGATAAATATGTCATAGGCCACCTACATGGAAGATAAACACACAATGCAACCACCTCATGCACAAACCTCCAACGTAGGGATAAACAAATCCACAACCTACGTGACAAGTAAAAGAGGCTAAGGCGTGGCCAAAACCAAAAGAATACTGGGTGGGTTTTCCTAATATAAACAAAAAACCAATACCCTGTGCGTAAAATGTGGGATAAATCCCCACAATAGAAAATAAAATCATAAATGAATGAAGAGGGGGGGAGTTTGACCCCACAACCAGGATATTGCAAAACATACAATCTGCCAACACACCAAAGGGCTCGTTGAGTTATAAAACTCACTCGATGCTATTTAATAAACATTTTTGGAAAGACTGTGGCGAATCCATAACATGAAGTTTGTAGAGATCTTGATTTTTAAGGCACTTAGAGCCATTCTAGGACTTTGGTCAAAACTAGAAAATATTCTACCAGAAGAAATATACAAAACAAGAAGATGAAGTCATCATGTTTCCACAATGTGCTATAGTTTTCTTAGTGTAGGGTTTTTTTTGACTCAGTTGCATGGAGAACACGTTATGAAGATATTGAAAAGCCACAAATGGATTTGAGAACACATTTCTGACAAATTACAAAGTTATACAAATATGAATCAACTCATTTGTAGGTGACAAACTATTGAGATGTGGAGCTCAATTACTTCAGTTTAGCATGTTATAGCAACTTGCTGGAAAACACAGTAACAAGCATTGGTTATGAAGGGAATGACATCGGTCACCTATGACCAACATTAGTCATGCAAGTAGGAACCATCATCGGTTAGGGATAATTGTTTATCGGTTACCTGTGTGTGAGTGTTTTATTTAACTCACAAGAATTAGATCTAATTTTAGTATTAAAGCAGATATATTGATTGTAATTGCATGGCTAAGTGCCCTAAGTTTGTATAAGGTATTTATAAGATAGAAAGATAGGGTTAGAAGAGAGAGTTAGTGATTATTGTGAAAATAATTGTGAGAGAGAATTTCTTGGAGAAGAAGGAGAAGATTGAGAGAAATAAAGTACTGTACATCATGAGAGGTGTGGAAGATTGTAAATATTCATTGTATATCTTCTGAAAGCTTTGGATAATAGATTGACTTGTTTCTTGGTGGATGTAGCCCACACTAGGTGAACCACGTTAAATATGGTGTTGATTTATATCTCTTGTTTTGTATATTTCGTTCTGGTAGAATATCCACTTTTATTGCATGTATGCTTAGATCTTATATATTATATGTACAACCTATGTGCTAATACCAACAAATGGTATCAGAGCTTTGTTTGAGGGTTTTGTGTGTTGACATATTTACTCACAGAGGGTTTTTTGATTGAGTGGGAGATACAACAATGGCAAAATAAAAAAATAACAAGGTAGAGAAGTTTGACGACTAAAATTATCAATTATGGAAGATGCAGATTGAGGATTATCTGTATCAAAGAGATTTGTACTTACCATTGGATGAAAAATCTAGACCTATGAAGATGACTGATGAAGAATGGAAGATTCTTGATAGAAAGGCTTTGGGATCTATAAGATTTAGTCCTGGCAACATCTGTGGCTTCTAATATTATAGAAGTGACATCTACGGTAGAGTTAATGAAATCTCTTGCTAATTTATATGAAAAACCTAGTGCTTCAAATAAAGTTTATTTGATGAAGAAACTATTTAGTTCTAAGATGCATGAAGGTGGATCTGCATCTAGTCATTTGAATGATTTCCGATCTATTGTAAATCAGTTAAAATCGGTTGATATTCCATTTGATGATGAAGTGAAAGCACTCTTATTCTTATGTTCTTTTCCTGATAGTTGGGATAACTTGGTAATGGTTTTTAGTAATAAAACATCTGCTAATAATACTTTTGAAGTTTGATGATGTGGTTAGTATAATCTTGAATGAAGAAATTCATAGGAAAAGCATAGAGGAATCATCATCTGGGAATGCTTTGAATGTAGAAAGTAGAGGTAGGCAGAAGGAGAGATCCAAGAGTAAGAATAATGAGAAATAAAAGTCAATGAATGACATATCTAAATCTAGAGGTAAGGGAATTACCTGTTGGAATTGTGGAAAGAAAGGACATGCAAAGAAATATTGTTGGTCAAAGGATAAAGAGAACCAACACCCAGACAAAGGTAAAGAGGTAAATATTACAGTAGAGGTAATGCAAGATGCTCTTATTATTTCTTTGTATAATAGAATAGAATCTTGGGTTTTAGATTCAGGAGCTTCTTTCCATGCAACCCCTAATAAGGGTTATTTTAGAAATTATGTCCAGGGAAATTTTGGGCATGTTTATTTGGGTGATGATGAATCTTGCAGTATTACTGGTAAAGGGGAAGTTCATCTAAACTTGTAGAATAGAAATACATGGGTATTGAAAGATGTGAGGCATGTGCCAAGCCTCAGGAGGAATCTTATTTCTGTAGGGAAACTAGGTGAAGCTGGTTGCATGGTTACATTCACAACAGACTCTTGGAAAGTCACCAAGGGTGCCTTTTTTGTGGCAAGAGGCAAGAAGGTAGGAACGTTATATTTATACCTATGTTAGTGATTAATTTTCTGTATTATCTACTTCAGATTTAGATGCATGCATGTGGCATAATCAGTTGGGCCATATGAGTCAAAAATAAATGTAGATCTTAAAGGCTAAGGGTAAGTTATTAGATTTGAAAGATTTAGATCTTGATTTCTGTGAGCATTGTGTCTTTGGAAAGTAAAAGAGAGTGAGATTTCTCAAAGTTGGGGCAACTAAGAAGGAGTAAAACTTGGAGCTTATACACTCAGATGTGTGGGGACCAGCCCAGGTAGTTTCTCATGGAGGATCCCATTATTATGTTACTTTCATTGATGATGCTATAAGAAAGGTATGAGTTTATTGTATTAAACATAAATCTGATGTTTTTGATACTTTTAAAAGATGGAAATCCCTTGTTGAGAATGAATCAAATTCAAAGTTAAAGTGCCTTAGATCTGACAATGGTGGTGAATAATGTAGCAAGGATTTCAATGATTATTGTTCAGTGAATGGAATACGTAGAGAAAGGATGGTTCCAAGAACACCACAAGAAAATGGTGTTACATAAAGAATGAACAAAACAATCATGGAACATGCTCGAAGTATGGGAATACATGTTGGATTTCCCTTGTAGTTTTGGGCAGAAGTAGTTGATACAACGGTTTATTTGATTAATAGTGGGCCTTCAAGTTCACTAGATGGAGGAATACCAGAGGAAGCTTGGACTGGAAAAGAGGTAGATATTTCTTTTCTTAAAGTTTTTGGTTCAGATGCTTTTGTGCATATTGATAAGGAAAATAGAAAAAATTTGGATGCAAAATCCAAGATGATGCACTTTCATTGGTTATGGATATGGTGATTTTGGATTTTATTTTTGGGATTTAGAGAATTCTAAAATTATTAGGAGTCGTGACATTGAATGGAATGAAAAGAGAATGTACATGGATTAAATTTTGGTACCCAAGGATGAACCGGTTGTGAAGTTTGTGAATGAAAATGAACTCTCAAATTTAAAACTCATACCTACAGGGTTACACAGTAACCGGTGTCAATTGACCCCTGACCAACATTGGTCTGTTGAATCGGTATCAGTTATAGAAGAGCCAAACTGACATCAGTTAGCTGAACCAACGTCAACTATAGGTGACCTGCATCGAGTCACTGTCAGAATTGGAAACAAATGTCTAGGAGGTCCAGAATGAGCCTCCGATACCCCAAACTCCTGTGAGAAGGTCACAAAGGGTAAGTAAACCTCTAGAAAGATTTACACCTTCTCTATCTTATTTATTATTGAATGATAATGGTGAACCAGATTTTTTTTGAAGAAGTAATGTAGGATGAGACCCACGTTCAGTGGGAGCATGACATGGATGAGGAGATGGACTCCTTGGAACAAAACTAGACTTGGGATTTGGTTAAGTTGCCACCAGGTAAGAGGACATTGCAAAAAAATGGGTTTACAGGATCAAGGAAGAAGAGGGTGGACAGAAAAGGTACAAGGAAAGGCTTGTAGTAAAAATATTTACACAGAAAAGCAGGTATTGACTTTGGTGAAATATTTCTCTCCTGTTGTTAAAATGACTTCCATACGTACTGTATCGAGTTTAGTTATATAGATGATTTGCATTTAGAGAAACTAGATGTGAAGACGGAATTTCCTTCATGGTGATTTGGATGAAGAGATTTATATGCAACAGTCGCTTGGGTATGAAGTCAATGGTAAGAAGAAATTAGTGTGCAGGTTGAAAAAGAGCATATATGGGCTCAAGCAAGCTCCAAGGAAATGGTACATGAGGTTTGATAGTTTCATGCATGAGCATGGTTACTTGATATCTGAATCTGACCATTGTGTTTATTTCAAGAAGCTTGAAAATGGGAGCTATATTATTTTGTTACTGTATGTGGATGATATGCTTATTGCAAGATCTAGTATGCAGGACATTGGTGAGCTTAAGGGAAAGCTAGCTCACACATTTTCTATGAAGGATTTAGGAGTTGCAAAAAGAATCCTTGAGCATGAAAATACATAGAGACAAGAAGAACAAGAAATTGTATTTGTCTTAGGAGGATTATATCTACAAGGTGTTAGAAAGGTTTAAAATGTAGAATTCAAAACCTGTAAGTACACCTATGGATGGACACTTCAAATTGAGAAAAGATCAGTGTCCTTCATCACATGAGGAGGTCAAATACATGACACGAGTACCATATGCTTCAACATTTGGGAGTCTCATGTATGTTATGGTTTGTACCAGACCAGACATTGCACAGGCAGTGGGAGTTGTGAGTAGATTTATGGCCAATCTAGGTAAAGAGCATTGAAAAACAGTCCAATGGATACTCAAGTATTTGAGAGGGACATCTAACATGTAGTTATGCTATGGAGGTTCAGATATTTATTTATGTGGCTACATTGATTCGTATATGGTTGGAGATCTAGATGGAAGGAGTACTACTGGATATATTTTTATAGTAGGTGGGATAGTAGTTAGCTAGATTTCGAGATTACAGAAGGTTTTGGCTTTGTCTACTACAGAGGAAAAGTATGTTATACCTACAGAGGCTAGTAAAGAGATGATATGGATGATCATGTTCATGGAAGAGTTGGGAAAGGAGCAAGATGATTGCAAATTGTTCAGTGACAGTCAGAGTGTAATTCATTTGGCAAAGAACTCAGTGTTTCATTCTAGAATGAAACACCTTCAGTTGAGGTATCACTTCATACGACATGTATTGGAGGATGGGAAATTGAAACTGGAGAAGATTCATACGAGGGAAAACCTTCCATATATGCTAACAAATCCATTAGCAAAAGAGAAGTTGGAGCTACACTTCACTTTTGTTGGTCTTCGAGTTTGAGACTTGAAGAGGAAGAAACAAAGATAAGGGAATGATCCAAGAATGACTTGTACATGTATAGTGCAGTAATTTATCTCCAAGTGGGAGATTGTTGAGTTGTGGAGCTCAATTACTTCAATTTAACATGTTATATCAACTTGTTGGAAAACATAGTAACTGACATCAGTTATGAAGGGAACGACATCAGTTATGAAGGGACTGACATCAATCACCTATGACCGGCATCGGTCAGGCAAGTAGGAACTGACATTAGTTAGGGCTAACCGACATCGGTTACCTACGCGTGGGTGTTTTATTTAACTCACAGGAATTAGATCTAATTTTAGTATTAAAGCAGATCTATTGATTGTAATTGCATGGCTAAGTGCCCTAATTTTGTATATGCATATATAAGCATGAAAGCTAGGGTTTATATGTAAAGGATTGAGAGAGTTATTGATTATTGTGAAAAATATTTTGAAAGTTTCAAACACATCATATTTCTTTATAATGCAATATACCCAAAATTTTCTAGTTGCATCATCAATGAAAGTGACATAATAACATGAACCACCAATAGAATTTACCTTACTTGGCCCCCATACATCTTTATGCACTAACTCCAACTTACCCTCCTTCCTGGTAGGACCAACCTTGAGGAATCTCACCCGCTTCTATTTCCCATAAACAAAGTCCTCACAGAAGTCAAAATCTAACTCCTTTAATCTAGGCAACATATTTTACTAATCTACATGATTTATGACTCATATGACTGAGTCTCAATGCTAAAGTGAATCTAGATCTGTAGCAACAAATTGCAATAAACACCACTGTTATCAATGTGTGGTGTATTTTGTTGTAGTTTGATGCTTATTATAAGAATTTTAAAATTCAACCACGGGAATGAATAATTGATTAAGAAAAGTATTAATTTAAAATCATATTAAGTTATATGTAAATCCATTATCCACAACACAACCTATGTGCAAATTTTAGTTTTGGATGAATTAAATCAGTGTGCATTATAAAATCAGCTTGTGACTAGTTTTTAATGGTTTTGTTAATAAATCCACTTGAATCATAGAAGTTGAAAATTCTTAGAAATTTATCAATTAAGATTATCTAAATGGAAAATAATGGATTTGTAAGCACATATAAGTGAACCCATAACCATATCTTGATCAATTAAAATCAGATTTGAAAGTGTCTAGAATAAAGTAGCCCAGATAAAAAATGTTTTTGAATCAATTATTTGGTATTAGAGTCAGTTTAGCTTAGTAATTTTCTTTTATGTTGAATTTGATTTCCCACGTGTGGTTTTTAAGTTTGTATTGTTGATATTTCCATTTGTAGTGTGCATTGTTTTGGAAAGTATAGGTGTTGTAGAAAGCCATGGGAAATATGCCTAAATAGGTAAAAAATTATGAGATCAATAAATTATTCATTAGATTCATGAAGATATTGCATTCTTGAGATGTCAATTGTTCTCCCTTAAGGAATATATTTCCATATTGAAAAAAGAGCTTGAATCCAAGGATGATCTCTTGATGGTATTGTAATGTGGTGAACCAAAGGAGGTACCTTCCACTATAGATGCATCCACTATTATGGAAGAATTCACTGTAATTATAGCACCACAGATTCCTCTTCCCATTCCAAATTGGATTCAAGTATTGTTTTGAGTGATTTTGAAAATAAAATAAATGCACATCGGATATAAACTATTTTTTAAAATGTGGATTTAATGGCAAATGGCCTTATAAGGATAATGAAGGTATATATAACCCCATTCAGGTCCCAAGGACTCATCCTCATTTTGTAGGTTTCTTTTATGCTGATAGTGGGAAAATGGAAGTTGGAGAAGTAATCCAAAACTATTGAAATAAGACAAGATTTTGACAACAAAGTGTCTTCCCCATTAGCATCTAGTGAATTCTCATCGAATGTTCTATAATATAAATCACCAAGAAGAGGTATTGATATTCCTCCACCTCTTGTTTACCATAAGCATCAAGGAAATGGTAAAAATGATAAAATCTTGATCCACAATTTACCTTTAAGAAATTAATGATATACAAAAGATGTGGTATAGTTATCCATGAACATTTGTTGGGATGTATAACCATTGTGTAGCCAATTGTAGGAAATGTATATATTTGTTGGAAAATATTATGAGAGATCACTCTCCTTAACAAAATAAAGAAAAGACAGTTTAACGTAAGTTTCCTAAAAATGTGGATAAGAGATTTTGTAATCACTGTAACAAAGAAGGTCATGAAACTAAAAATGTTGGCAGTCTTCATCCTAGACAAAAGTAACATACTTTTTAAGAAGGAAAGCACTGAAAACCTAAAATTTGTAAATATTACCCCTGTAGTGGTTTGAAGTAAATGATGAAGAAAATCAACCACCTAAAAATAAAAATTTAATTAAATTGGTGGGTAAATAATTTCTCAGTTATCATGTTTTCATAGCTATAATAGTTGATTAACATGCAAATTTCAAAGAATTTTAGGATTCCTATTAATTTTTGAAAAAAGGAAATATTTCCTAATATTTTTTGCTTTGATTTTTATGAAGTAACTTGAATAGAAAATCACAGGTGACATGTTTATCATACTTGGATAATTTCTTTATTTATGGGTTCTAGAATACTTCACTTTTAGAATCTTGATAACAAGACATGTATAGTTGTTTCTATGGGGCATGGTTAGTTGATCACATGTCTATTTTTTAAAAACATGTATTCAGAGTTTTTTGTTGTATCAGTTGTGCAAATGTATCATGTAGGCATTGTTTGTAAGTGTAATTACTATACAAAAAATTGTAGAATACATGATTTTTGCACATTTTATAAGTTTATTAATTTAGGCTTTAATATTTGTAACTGTCAAACATGGTTGCAAATATTATGTATAATTATTGCACTAATAAACTATGATGCATGGTTATATTTTGCATAGTTGACAATGGTGCATGATAGTGAAAAAAATGAGTATCACATTTTGATTCCCTTAACGTTATATTAGTTGTAGTATTGGCCATGGGTTATGTTAACATTCTTGATGAAATTTTGATATATATAATGAAATTTATTTATTTTGGTCCTTGCTTACCATGTTATACAATTAATTCCATGTGTTTTTGTTATGCAACAGAATCAATTAGAAGTTTAGTTGGGTGAGTTTCCTTTTGGGGACAAAAATGGTCTAATTGGGGAGGAGTGATCCAACAAAATTTTTATAGTACAAATGATCCCTAAATTGTCCCCAAACCATTACAGATTGAAAGATCATTTCAAGAGATTTCCATTTATATAAATAACTGAAAAATAGAGTTCGTATGTGAAATATATTGTCCACTAATATTTTTAGTCAACTTGGTGAAAAATAAGAGGACTATGCATAGGTCTATTCACATGGAAACATGCACATAAAATTCCAAGTGGGACTATCACAGGATGACAAGTGACACAATTGGTATGAAGTAAAAATTTTGGTTTATAATTTCAGTCTTTGACACTTAGTTTTTGATGCGGTGGGCCCCACTATTTGATAGCTAGGGGCCTTAAGCCAAGGTTTACACACTCTTGTTGTGGAGGGTAGCCTTGGCCTCCAATTTTTATATTACCATTGTAATGATATTGTATGTATATATATATATATATATATATATATATATATATATATATATATATATTTCACATTGTTCTCCTGTAAGATGAAAATGTAATTTTACAAGGTTTTTTATAAATTAAATTACATTAGGCCAACTCAGTCATGACTCCATACAACTCCTAATTGAGACCCAAGATCACTTAACAAATCAATGGGGTGCAAACTCCCTACCATCCAATTATCCATCTATAGTGAGCTCGACGTTATATACTTAACATGTCAATCTTAACCATACATAAGTAAAGAAAACTCAATCCACCATGTACCCAAAAAACATGGCCTTACGCATTGGAAACACAACAGATCAACATATTCAACACATTAGCTGATCAAACTGTGTAAACTCTTCACATACATGGCCAAACAAACTTGGCAGGTTGGTTTAACATGCCACAGTCCATTACGTGGCCCTTTTCATATCTTGTCCAAACCTCAATGGCCGATCAAACCAAGGTACAACCTATGTGGAAAAACTAGGGTAAATGCATGACCAAAGCCACAGTAAGAGAGGGTGGTTATACCCATTTTAAACTACAAACGAAACTCCCACTCGAAATGTGAGAAAACTCACCCACAATAGACCAAACGGTCCACGAATGAGGAGGGGGGAATCGACCCAAAAACCCCTGAGTTAATTGCAAAACAAATAGCTCGCTAATGATCAACAAGGGATTGTGATTGTATACATCTCTTATATTTAATAATATTTTTAGAGTGACTTTGTAGTAAGAGAGAAGATAGTAGTTTACAGAGAAAATCAAAATTTGAGGCACTTAGAGCCAGCCCCTCTTTCAGACTTTTGTGTAAACTAGAGAATTATCTAAATTAATGGACGAATATAGTGATGTCATTGTTTTTCCATGAAATATTGTATAGTTTTCCTGGTGTATCAGTTTTTCTGACTCATTTGCATGTAGAACCCACTATGGAGATACCTACAGAGCCATGGACGGATTTGGGAACCATGTTTCTAACAAATTGGAGAGTTCTACAAATCTGAATCAATTCATTCGCGAGTGAAAAATCCTGATGTATGGTTAACTTTAGAAGGTAAAAATTATACATCAAGTGGTTTTCAATTTAGACCATTAGTACATTAATTGAATAAGACGTATCCCATCTAGTTCAACTTTGTTATCAACGTGTGGAGTATTTTTTTCAGTTTTTAGATTATTATCAATTTTAAATTCATTATAAGGGAATAAATAATTGATTAAGCATAGCCTCTCTCTAGCACTAATAACAACAATTTGAACCTATCAACAACAATTATCCCAACATCACAACCCACAATTCTTGCATAATTTTTTTCCCTGAACAAATCTCTTTGATATTTGGACCCAAGTACAGCTTTGAATAGAATTTGAATCCTTCCTTCATTGTAATAGTCCACCCATGAATACGAAAGTCACATGCTAAAGGAAAAGATGGTCCTCCATGATTGATTGTTATGTTATATTGTAAAAGCCTCCACTAACTATAATAATCCAATCCTTTGGAATATTCCCTAAATCGTGGAATATTCTAAAAAAATTAAAACAGTTGAGCCCCAAGACTCTAGGTTGACACCTTATCCACTCATCACACCTATTTGATCTTTGTTGTTGCAAATCAGCAGCACCCCTGGATGCAAATCAGGTTTCTAAATTGATGTTTTAGGCATCCAGTGTGATTACACAACATTGAAACCTCTCTCTAAGTGTGGGACTTGTAAAAATGAGAGAGGAATCTCCAGATTAGAGGTTGTTTCCTCAAACTCCTCTAATTAGATCTATTATTTGCACAACTGCAGAGGTTCAGATCCTAATTTTATCCTAGATTGCAAGGAGGTAGGGATAAGGGATGCAAAAATTGAAACTAAACTAATAAAGGTGATACACCAAAGGAGTGGTGAACATTTTTGCTCATGCAAATAGAAAAAAATCAGAAATTACAACATAAAACATCGTGCACAGGTTGATAAGCTGTAATCAAAGGTTTGAAATGAAACAAACAACACATACAAAGGACTGAAATCATTCACAGAGCCTGTATTGTGATTTCAACATCAAAATCCTTGCATTCCAACACCAAAGAGGTAGAAAATGGTTACAATCCCTGAAAAGGTCTGATCCTTGCAAAAAATCACTTGTTGAAGGTGAAAACAGAAGCTTGCTGTGCAAAAAAGTGTTCCACACTTTGAAATATGAGCCAAATCTAGCTTTTACAGTGTATGGGTCGAGCCCAGGAGAGAGAAAATGTGAAAAAATGTGGGAGCCATTCCCCATTAACCAAAATGCATTAAAAACAACATGGAGGTCCTTACAAACCCATGCCCTGACATTTTTGACCATGTTGGAGAAGAATGCGACCCATTTTACATTAAAATTGGTTGTTGAAACATCAGTTCTGTCTATGGGCACGTACCAGAAGTGTTTTTTGATTTTCTACCTCCAACCTGAACCAAAATTCAAAATTGACCTGGAATCATGTAGATAATTTTACCAGCTTTCCATTGATATAAACAACGTGAAAATTTGAGCTCTGGATCAAAAGTTATGGCCATTTGAAGATTTAGGGGCAAAAAACAGGCCCAAAGCGGATCGACGGGGAAAAAATTTCGAATTTTACCTCTTTTTTGCATTTGGAAATTTTTTTCAAAAATCCCCCGTGCTTCACCACCCATGATACCACATGGCATGATGTGATTGGGTGATGGGCTCATACTTGAAATTTTTCTCTTTGGGTCGCTTGGGTGTTTTTGTGCCACCTGGACACGTGGCAACATATTTGTTCGCAACAAGAGGGGCGGGCTTCACCTTTGGATTTTTGCCTTAAATTTTCCCATTGGTGAAAATTTCCCAAGTCCTCCCACATCCTGCCCTATCAGAGAAACATGAGCATCACTCCCATTTGCCTGATGGGGGGGGTAGGGGCCTAAACTTGCCCTTTTGGACTTTTGGCAAAACACTTTGCCAAATTTTTTTAAAATTTCTTCCTCGAGCTCCTGAACTTCCCTTGCCCCATCCTGACACATGGCTCACTATTTTCATTGGCGCGCAGGCCCTCCATTAACAAATTTTCATTTTAAAAAACTCTACAAAACACTTAGCCAATTTTTGCATCTTCTCCCCTCGTCGCTCTGACTGATGAAGACACGTGGCACAACCCAATTTGTCGCGGGCCATGCAGGCAAAAATTTCACTTTTGAGATTTTTTGGCAAAAACATGGACCAATTTTTAACATGACTTCACCTCCGACGTCCGCGATCCCTCCTCTGGACACGTGGTGAGTTCCTATTAGCTCGGGCAAAATTTCAAAATTTTTCCCGCGGTAAATCACTTATCAAAATTTTCACTCCGCCTGCCCCTTCTGACACGTGTCACGCTCCTGATTGGTTCGGCGGGCCCATAGGTAAAAATTTTCCTTTTGCAAATTTTGACGAAAACTTGAAATTTTTTCTAAGTGTTTTGCTCCTCTCTCCGCCACCTCCTGGGACATGTGGCAGCTTCCTATTGGCTGCAAGCTTCCAAGGGGAAAATTTCCCACAAAAACTCCACCGAGCCATAACTTGAAAAATATGAAGAGTTAGGAGGAAAAATTTACCTTTCTGGAAAGTTGAGAGAGAGCTTTATCCAATGGTGCCATTTCCAGAAAGATTTGAGTGCATGAAAATCAAAAAATGAAGACTAAGGAACAAGAGAGGAAAGAACACAAGGAGTTAGCCACAAAAATGAGCAGGGTCACATTTTGGATAAAAAATTTGGTGACTCAGAGGGGTCATCTGCCTACTAGATGAAAATACCAGTTGCCTGAAGTAGTCCATTGGGCATGGAGTCATCAAATTTTCTGTTTGGAACCCCAACTGACTTAGAATGTTGCAAGGAGGAAGATGGAATATCACCTAATGGAAGTACAGGGACTGCAAAACATCTCCAGGGACAACAAGCTGTGCCAAAGCACTTAGGGAAAGCAAAGCTAACCTATAACAAAAAAAATGTGCACAAGCAGTTGAAGGAATGGAAACCTAAGCTAATATTTACAAGGTGGATAATTTCCCTTTAGAAGTAATGCTTGAGATAGATTCCATTGACTAGAAATCTGTAGTTTTTCACCATCCAATGAAGCCAATTAGAAAGCATTGCTGTTCTTGCACTTCGTGACCATGTATGGGCCACTCCAAATGGCATCAAATTTTGAATGCCTTCCCCGGTTTTGCTCTATCTGCATCCCATTTTAACACTAGATCTCCAACCTGGAAAGATCTACTCTTGGCCTTCCTGTCAAAGGTCTTCTTGATCAAAGCTTGATCCTTCTCCATTGCTTGGGATGGCCTGATCTCTGATCTCTTGAAGCTCCATCAACTCTACATATCTCACCTCCATGGCCTCAAACTCCAACAGCTCTAACTATTTCATGAGTTCCAATGTTGGCAACTCAAGTGACATGGGCAATAATTGCTTCTCTTCCATAGACAAGCCTGAATGGAGAGTTACCCATGGATCTCTTGGGAGTTATCCTATCAGCCCATAAGGCTGATTTCAGTTTGGTATGCCAAGACCTCTGATTCTCATCAAGAGTTCTCCTAATGATCCTCAACAAGTTCTTGTTTGTAGACTCAGCCTGGCCATTACCTTGAGGGTAATAGTTTGATGAAGTACTTAGGTAGATCCCGTTCTTGACAGCCCACTCAGTCACCTTGGATCCAATGAATGCCAATGCATTATCTGAGATTATTGTAGCAGGTATGCCAAATCTGGTTACTATGCCCTCATAGAAGTCTAAGATGCTAGACTCATTTGCTTCTTTGAGTGCTACCTGCTTCAGTCCATTTGGTGAAGTAGTCTGGTGGCTGTCAAAATCCATTTGTGCCCTTGGCTTGAATTGGGATTAATGACTCCAATGAAGTCCAAACCCCATTGCATGAATGGCTAGTCAACTGAGATTGGATGCAATGGAAGGGCAGCAAGTCTCTCTTTTCCTGTGAAGAATGCACAATTCTTACACCTCTTGATCCATGCAAAGCAATCACTAAAAATCTTGGGCCAATAATAACCAGCCTTCATAATTTTTAGAGCTGTCACTCTCGGTGGCAAAATGACCACCAGCTGGTCCACCATGGAACTCTTCCAACACCCTATGAATATGATTTGTGCTAATGCATCTCAGCAGCACTCCATTCACATCTTTCTTGAACAAAACTCCATCAACAATGGCATATGGGACAGCCTGCAATCTGAAGTGTCTTCTTTGGGTCTTGTTCATCTCTAGAGGGCATAGGCCTGTGCTTAGGAAGTGTATTATACCTTGGGTCTAGCAAGGAGTGGGGACAACATTATTTTCTTCTTGAGTGCCACTTGGCTCATGGCTGTCTTGAACTGTCAAAACAGCCTCTTCTTCATTGCATACTTCTTTTTGCTTCCCCAAAATCAGCTGCTCACACAATCCTTTTCCTCTTACCAGCTTGGCGACCTTGATCTCAATGTCATACTCCATGACACATGAGTGATCCAACCTGCCCTTTTCTCATTCAAATCCTTGTTGAGGAGGAAGTCTTTAACCCCAGCATGAGAGACCAGCAACTGGACCTTGTTGTTTGAGACTAAATGCTTGAATTTCTTCAAGCTTCTGATTACTACAAGTACATGCTTCTCAATAAAAGAATACCTCACCTCATAGTCATCTAGGCTCTGGCTGAAGAAAGAAATTGGCTGCTCATCGTTGTCCTTGTTCTGCTATACCAAAATGGCAGAAATAGTATCATTACCTCCAAAGGCATAGAGGATGAAATCCTTGGAGAAGTCCGGGTTGATGAGAGTTGGTGCTTGAGAGATGGCTTCTTTGATTGCTTCAAAACTCTCCTTGCCTTCTGCTATCCACTTGAAAGCCATGCTTTTCTTTAACATTTTGGTGATAGGTTTGACAAGGGCTACAAAATCTGGGACAAACCTCCGAACAAAGTTTATCCTCCCCAAGAAACTCTGAAGGGATTTCTTGTGGCTTGGCAATGGTAGTGCTCTTATGGCTTCAACCCTCTCTGGATCAATTGCTAATCCTTCTTTGGAGACAATATGGCCAAGGAGCTTTCCTTCATGTGCAAGAAAGATACACTTCTTAGGATTCAAAGACACTCCAAATCTCCTGCACCTCGTGAAGACTTGTCTCAAATGAGAGAGGTGGTCTGCTGCATTTTTGGAAAAAATAGTGATATCATCAAGGTATATCAGCACCATGTTGTTAATCAAATCTTTGAACGCCATGTCCATTGCTCTTTGGAAGGTAGCACCAGCGTTGGACAGCCCAAATGGCATTTTCTTGTATGCATAAGTTCCCCATTTGGTTGTGAAGGTTGTCTTGAACTGGTCTTCTTCCTTCACCATAATCTGATTGTAGCCTGAGTAGCCATCAAGTAGTGAAAACCTCTCGGAGCCATAGCCACAACTTGCAAGATTTTCTCCATGGAAGGGAGTGGGTAATGGTCCTTGAGAGATGCTCTATTCAAGTCTCTGAAGTCAACACACAATCTGATCTCTCCACTCTTCTTTCTGACTGGAACCAAGTTGGCAACCCAACTAGAATGCTTGATTGGGAATATGATCCTTGACTCAATCAGCTTGTTCAATTCTTTCCTCATGAGAGGCTCCATGTGTGGATTGACTGGTCTTTGTTTCTTCCTGACAGGCTTAGTATTTGGATCCAATTCAATGGTATGCTCAGCTAAGTTGGGATTGAAACCTTTCAAGTCTTCATAGCTCCAAGCAAACACATCAGGGAACTCTTGACACATAGCTGCATGAACTCATACCTTTCTTGTTCAGTTGTCATCTTTCCAATTTGCAATGGTTTGTTCTCTTCCACCAAGATGGATACTAAATCTTCTCTCTTTGACTTGAATGTTTGCTTTCTCCTTCCTAAACTGATCATTGGGATTAAAAATGGACTCCAAAGTGATAAGTCCCTTGGGCAGCTTGTTAGTTCTCAGCTGTACCACTTGGTCACCATACTGCTGTTCCAATTTTTCTTGATTCTTAGCTGAGAACTCAGCTTCTTCTTGCAAGAAATGGATGATTTGTTGGTCATTTTCAAACACTTGCCAACTGACATTGTTATCCGGCACTGAAGGCCTCACAATCACGTGGATGTTTGGTTGTACCTTGTCTTGTTGAATGCTTTCCACAATGTCAAAGGCTTGCCCCTACTACTGCAAGCCTGTCAGCAGCTTGGTTCTCTTTCCTAGGAATGGATTTGATGCCAAAACCCTCAAAATCTTCCATGAGGTCCCACACCCTGTTCTTGTAGCACTTAAGTAGATCATTCTTGGTAGCATGCTGTCCCTTGACCTGATTTACAATCAATTCACTGTCACCAAAGACTTGCAAGTTCTTTATTCCTCTCTTTATTGCCCAATGCATCCCTTGCACCAAGGCTTCATATTCAGACAGTGTTATTGGAGCATGCAAACTGAAATCTAAAAGCTGAATAGTACTTTACTCCTTGAGGTGAAACAAGCATGGCTCCACCTCCTGCACCTTGTCTACTCCTTGATCCATCAAAAAATAGCTGCCATACCTCATTGTCATCCTTATGGTTTGGCTTGGTGATGCTAAGGAATGGGCTGATCTTCTTCATGTATGCAATAGACCCCTAGCTCAGATTCTTCTACTTCTTGATAAGGATCAAAAGCATGTACCTTGTTTTCCCATTCATCAAGAGTTAGATCCGGGATGCTTCCAACCTTGGTGTCAGCTTCATCAGTGCTTGGGTGATCTTCTTGATCAAATGCTGAACAATTGGCATTGATCTGACTTGGAGTGTAGGGCTCAATGTGGAAGTTTGCAATAGGTTCAGACCTGATTGTAGCTTTGGTTCCATACCTCATTGCTGAACAGCATGTGTGACCAATCAGCAGACAAATATCCTCCAATCTTGGCTGTGAAGTCCCTTGACAAGCATAGGGCAAAGAGTGGTGGAAGGTCTATAACTGATACATCTTGTAAGACAACAACATTTGGACATGCATGCAAGGTAAGACTCAAGTTTCTAATCACTCCAACTATTGTTACTCGCTGTCCCATCCAGCTGCACTACCCCTTTGGATATGGTTTCATACTGGAGCCCTAGCTGATCAGCTATTTGTTTAGGCATCACTGAGCTACTTGCCCCCGGAATCTATCATGCAATTGTGCACTAACTGATTTCCAATGATTAATGAAACATAGAAAGGAGGGGGCTTCAACATTTTACCTTGCTGTCCTCCATGATTCCCCTCAGGTTGGGCAGCATTTGTGAGCACTTTCTCTTGCATCTGAACTTGCTGATTCGAAGTTGGCCAGTCCTTCATGGCAGCTTGTAGCAAATCTCTTTGGCCTGGGATAGATAGGGATTCCCACATTGATATATTTACATTTGTCTTCTTCATCTAATCAATGATACTGAATGGTGATGAAGGATCTCTTTGTTGTCCCTTGGTTGGCACATTCACTCCTTGCATGTGGGCAGCAACAACTGGTATTTGAGTTGGTCTAGGAGCTGTTCTTGGACTGCCCTTGTGCATTTGAAATTGGATTTTTCTTTCCAACCATTTGTGGAGCCATGGAAGGTTGTGGATTGGTTGGAGCTAATGGCTGCTCTTCACCCAAATTCCTTCTTTTTGACCTTTTGTTGGCTGCAACACCTTGAGAGACTGTCTGATTCATGCCACAAAAATCCTCTGCCTGCCAGTTCACAAGTGTGGTGTCATTTGGGGCTGATTGCTGTTGGAATGTTTCTTGTTGTTGGTTGTTTCCTTGACTACCCTCACCCTCCACACCAGTAGTTGTCACCATTAATGCTTGATTCAAAGCACCATTGAAGCACATGGATTGGTTGTGAGGTTCATTGCATGGAAAACACCAATCATACTCCTGAGCAACGTTGTTTTGTGTTGGCACCAATGCCTTAGAGGCAGATATGGCATTAGGATTATAGGGCTGAAATGGTCTATTGGCAGGAGGCCTTATTTGATTTATATTTGCAGCTGGATTAGGAGGTCTTTGTGGTTGGTATGGCTGCCTGTTAGGCTGAGCTTGGGGCTGATAAGAAGGTCTAAAACCTTGGGCTTGTTGCCTCTTGAGAGTAACCAGCTCATTGCCTAGGTTTTGCAATTGCTTCATGACTTCTTGAAGCTCATTTGGGGCACTTGGAGATGAAGTAGAAGCCTCATTTGAACTCTAATTTCTAGGAGTGGGAGAAGGAGCCAAATTAGGTGCTTGATTAGTGTTTGGGCTCTCTAAACTTGGAAACAATGGCATGGGAGGTCTAGGGGCTAGTTTGCCAGCTTGGATCAAACAATTTTCAGCCCTAATGGCAATGCTATAAGCCATAGGGATAGTTATGCCTCCCATGGACTGAATCAACATAGAAATATCAAGAATTTAGAGCTTTGAGGTAGTAGAGAAAAGCACCTTCTGCTGTTGGCCTGACTACCACTGGAATTCTCTCCCAAGTCTTTTGAAATCTGAAGTTGAAATCAGTCAGCTACTCATTGGGAGCTCACTTGATGGTTGTCAGCTGCTCCAAAAGAGACAAGTTGTCTCCCTTCTCTCCAAATTTCTCATGAAGTGCTATACATAGCTGGTTCCAATTCTGAATAGAACCTGAGGCAAGACTTCTAAACCATTGCAATGCTTTCCCCTTGAATGAAGATGCCAGCAATTTGACAACCACTTGCATCTCATTGATTTCATGAATTGCACAAAGGTTGGAAATGTCTTTAACATGATCACCTGGAGTAGTCTGATTCTCTCCAGTGAAGTATGGAATGTTCTTCAAGGCTGCAATTGGAATTGGATGTTGTGCATTGAGGGCAAGTGGGTTGCTACCTGTGAAATTGACATAGGGGTTGTTTTGTGCCATTCTAATTGGTCTTAAAACCCTTGTTGACTGAATGAAAGGCCTACCAGGTGGAGGAGTTGAGAGAGTTCTGTTTGGTGGAGATGGAGACCTTTGAATCCTTCTTCCTCTTTGCCTTCTTCTTGGAGATAACTGCAGGTATTCAAACAACACCTCTTCTTCTCTAGCTCTTGACCTTGTGGTGACTCTTCTCATGAGTTTTCAGGCCTGCACTGCTGAAACCAGTTGATTCTTCCCCTTGGAGTCGCCAGATGTGTAATTTATAGCTCTTTTGAAGCAAGAAAATTGCAGCAGATGCACATCAACTTTGCTGCAATAAAAATGAGACCTCTAAGGTCCCACCGGGCGTGCCAAAACTAGTTGTTGCAAATCAGCAGCACCCCTGGATGCAAATCAGGTTTCTAAATTGATGTTTTAGGCATCCAGTGTGATTGCACAACATTGAAACCTCTCTCCAAGTGTGGGACTTGTAAAAATGAGAGAGGAATCTCCATATTAGAGGTTGGTTCCTCAAAATCCTCTGATTAGATCTATTATTTGCACAACTACAGAGGTTTAGATCCTAATTTTATCCTAGATTTGCAAGGAGACAGGGATAAGAAATGTAAAAATTGAAACTAAACTGATAAGGGTGATACACCAAAGGAGTGGTGAGCACTTCTTTGCTCATGCAAATTGACACAAATCAGAAATTGCAACATAAAACATCATGCACAGGTTGATAAGCTGTAATCAAAGGTTTGAAATGAAGCAAACAACACATACAAAGGACTGAAAAGCATTCACAGAGCCTGCATTGTGATTTTCAACATCAAAATCCTTGCATTCCAACACCAAAGAGGTAGAAAAACCTATTACAATCCCTGGAAAGGTCTGATCCTTCCAAAAATCACTTGTTGAAGGTGAAAACAGAAGCTTGTTGTGCAAAAAGGTGTTCCCCCTTTGAAAAATGAGCCAAATCTGGCTTTTACAGTGCATGGGTCGAGCCCAGGAGAGAGAAAATGTGAAAAAACGTGGGAGCCATTCCTCATTGACCAAAATGCATTAAAAACAGCATGTAGGTGACCTTACAAACCCATCCCCTGACATTTTTGACCATGCTGGAGAAGAATGTGACCCATTTTGCATTAAAATTGGTTGTTGAAACGTCAGTTCTGTCCATGGGCGCATACCAGAAGAATTTTTTGATTTTCTCCCTCCAAACTAAACCAAAATTCAAAATTAACCATGGAATCATGTAGATAATTTTACCAGCTTTCCATTGATATAAAGAACATGAAAATCTGAGCTCTGGATCGAAAGTTATGGCCGTTTGAAGATTTAGGGCAAAAACAGGCCCAAAACGGATCGGCGGGAAAAAATTTCGAATTTTACCTCTTTTTTGCATTTGGAATTTTTTTCAAAAAATCCCCGTGCACTCCACCACCCAGGTGCCATGTGGCATGATTTGATTGGGTACGGGCTCATCCTGAAATTTTTCTCTTTCTCTTTGTTTTTGCCACTTGGACACAGTGGTAAATTTCATTTTTCGCAAAAGACTCCGCCGGGCCCCCTTTGAGCTTTTTAACATGTGGTGAACATTTCATTTGTGCCCCACCAGTTTGGGACACATGTCAGCATTGCTAACAGAGGGCGTCGAGCTCATCCTTTGCCTTTGAAATTTTTTGGACTGAAAACTTTTCCAAACTTTTAAAATATCTTCCTCGAGCTTGAACTCCCCCTTGGACCATAGGACACATGTCCTATTTTCATTCACGCGAGGGCTCCCTTCACAAATTTTCCCTTTGAAAAATTTCGGCAAAACACTTGGCAACTTTTGCATCTTTCCCCCGCCGCTGCTGATGGTGAAGACACGTGGGGCAATCCTACTCGACGTGAGGGCCATGTGGGGGAAAACTTTCCATTTGATATTTTTGGAAAAAATTAACCAAAAAACCTGACTTCACCCCCGACACCCGCCATCCCTCTCACATGGTGGACACATTGGCCCGGACCAAATTTCAAAAATTTTCCTGCGTAAAACACTTAGCAAAATTTTCACTCCTGCCTCCCCCTTCTGACACGTGTCACGCTCTGATTCGCCCAACGTGCCCGCGGGTAAAAATTTTCCTTTTGCAAATTTTGACCAAAACTTGAAAAAATTTCTAAGTTTTTCTCTCTTCTCTCCGCCACCTCCTAGGACACGTGGTAGCTTCCTATTGGCTGCGGGCTTCCAAGGGGAAAATTTCCCACAAAAACTCCGCCGAGCCATAACTTGAAAAATATGAGGAGTTAGGAGGAAAAATTTACCTTTCTGGAAAGCTGAGAGAGAGCTCTATCCAATGGTGCCATTTCCAGAAAGATTTGAGTGCCTAAAAATAAAAAATGGAGACTGAGGCACAAGAGAGGCAAGAACACAAGGAGTTAGCCACAAAAATGAGCAGGGGCACATTTGGGATAACAGTTCCTTACGGGTATCAATGAGAGAATAAAAATAAAATGGTTGGGTATTATTATCCAAGAAAAAAGAGCACAAAGCATTGTTGAATATGTCCTTATAAACAAGTGTTTTTTGAAGGATCTCTAAAATATATATGTTAACAAACATTTTATTAAGTTGTTCCAATAGATCATATTGTTTCACCAAATAATTTGTGTGATAAAATAGGTAAGGTAAAAGGTCAAGGAGGAATACATGTGATATGTAGGTGGACGGTTGAATGCATGTGCTACTGACTTTATCTAAGCTGATCATAGAGAACTAGTTCTTGTCTGAGAAGGACTACTTGTAGATACAAAACAAGACAACCAAATGATATTAACTAGCAAATGATAGTGGACTGCCTAGCGATTGCTAGTTCCGGGAAGTGTGATACTTCATAGATGGTTGTCGATCCATAGTTTTTTATCAAATCAATGAAAGTAAATATGAGAAATAAAATTCCTATTGCTAACACTTTGATTTAGGTATCTCAAAACGTTATCAACAAACTAGATTAAGCAAAGTATTAAAATATAAACTAATCTAGCATCAAGAAAGGTATGTTTCTGGTTAGGACAGGTCATAGGGGTGCTAGGTAAGGTCACAAAGGTATCTGATAAGGTCTGGGTAGAGTTTAGGTAATGTTAGAGGAAGTTTGGATAAGGTTAACAAAAAACCATAGTGACCTATATCGGTCTAGTGACCGATGTTGGTAGAGAGGGGAGACCGACATTGGTTAAGGTGACCGGTGTTGGTAGGGGTAATTTGATAGTAAAATATTAAACAGAGGTTTTTAGGTTCTCTGTGATTACACAGAGAGTGAGGGTTGTATGGTTTGGGTCGTAATATGGTTGAGAAGACTCAAGGATACTAAGGAGGAGGTTTAGAATGGTGGAAATAATTGGGATGGTTGAATAGTGAGTTAGTGGGAGGGAGGTGATGTACAGGAAACATAGGAAATAAACTACTGAAATGAGCAAGAGATCTACAAAAGGAACAAACAAAATGATTAGAACCACAATACTTGATGTCTTGAAATTTTTTGGGGTTGAGATGGTTGATGGTTGATTGGAGAAGAAGTGTTTGAGTCCAGTGCCACGGAAATATGGCCTATGTGTTATTGTGAGTATTCCAATGCTTTGGAAGGGAAAAATGTTGCTTGCCTTGTACTATGGTTGTGTGTGTTCATTGTTTGTATGTAGGAGGGCTTAAAGATTTGCTCTTGAATGTAATCAGGATCCAATAAATGAATGACCAACCTATGTAAAGAGTTGTGAAAGTTTATATAAGGTAACCGATGGCAGTTAGGTGACCGATGTCAGTTGAGGGATAACCAATGTTAGTTAAGGTGGAAAAGTATAGGTTTACCAAAAATAGGTAGATATTTACAATTTTTGGCATGATTTTGATTGAGTCCACTTAGAGAAGTGGAGTTCACGTGAGAGAAGGAAGGAAGGTCATAGAATAAGTCCAAATAGGTTTAGGAAGAAGTCTTAGTTAGTTAGATTAAGTGACGACTCAAAACTAGGAGTGATGACTCAGTGATGAGAGTGATGACTCGGTCATTGTGAGTTAAATGCCCCTAGAATGGGTCCACAATGAGGTTTAATAATGAGGTGGAGGTGTGAGGGTGAAATTAAATTATTTAAAATAATTAAATTAATTAATAATGAGAGGATAAAAGGGGTCATGATTAATTAAATATATTATGTTAATTGATTGAAGGGGACCAAGGGGAGTGTGACCAAAATTTGGTGTCTACATTTGCCCCTTTTGTCGTGTAGCTTGTATTGGGAAGTGATGCTGACAAAAAAAGGGAGTTGATGTCCCAGGTATAAGTGGATGTTAGGTTGCCCCAACTAGGGCTAAAGGTGATCTCCATCAAACTATGAACCGATGAGGTTGGAAAATTAGTTGACAATGGTTTGATGAATAGGTTATTGATGAAAGTGAGGGTTAGTAGGTAAGGTTATGGGCATTTTGGGTAATGGCTAATGGTCATATTGGGTAATGGATAATGGAAATCAAATTTACACACACGTATATATTACAATACGTTACCAGGCGGAAGATCTTGCAAACTCTACATTGTCAAAATGGCGATAGGTTTATCCAAACGACGTTGAATTGCTTCAGGTATCCAAGGTATAGGATATGGTCACAAAGCACGGGCAAGGTATGGTGTAGGAATGGGTAATAGGTTTTGTTCCATGGTACCAAAGGTATGGTCGGGATAAGAATCATGTAATTAGGCAAGGTAAGGTCATTAGGCTAAACAACATGCGTAACAATATCACAAGGTATAATGAGTAAAAAATTCAAATGTCACAAAAGGCGATTCAGTTTAGGATATGTAGGCCAGGGCACACGTGAGGACAAGGTATAGGTAAATAACATGTCCCTAAACATAGTTAAGGAAATGTATAGGTAATGTAGGCTTGCAGGTAAGGTATAATAGGTGTTGGTAAGGTTAAACAGTGTTGGATTAATAATGTTTTTAGGAAAAATGGGCATGGAGTGGGTCAAATTATTATGTCAGGTGACCGATGTTGGTTATATTGTAAGTGACATCGGTTATGTCGATTTAGTGATAAAAAAGGAAAAATTCACTTTTTACGGATTTATTTGAACCTTTCTACTTTTAGAAAATGACAGAGGAGAAGTGTAAGAGTGGAAAATGAAAGTACGAGGTGTTGAGCTGAGTTGGCGAGCCACGTAGTAGGTGATTGGCATTTTACTGGCGAGTCTACAAGATCAAGTTGATTGATTCGATTGGTTTGGAGGTGAGGGGTTGATTTTGGCATGGCAAAGGCAAGAGAGGGATTGTGTGGACCACCAACACAACGACCAAACGTGAAACCATAGAGATGGATCCGAGTAGAGGTAAGAGACAATCCAAATCCTTCAGCTTAGTTGAAAATATTGAAATTGTTTTGTTTATTTGCATGTGAAATTTGGGTAGAAATTTAATTTTGAAAATGTGGTTAAAATGAATGAAACGGTGGGTGGGAAGGTCAAATGTATCTTAAATAGGGTTGGTAAGGAAGGCATGATAGGTTTGGGTGGGTTGGGGTAGGTGTTTAGGCTATTTTTAGGGAATTTTTGTTAATGGGGGATGTGGGTTTTGGTTTTTGGTTGAAATAGTAACCGATGTCAGTTAGGGGTTGGCTGACGTCGGTTGGCTTTGGCCGGCATCAGTTGGGTGAAGTGTGACCGACACAGGTCAAATTGACCAGCATCGGTTGAGGTGACCGATGTTAGTCACTGTAAAAACTGACTAGGATAACACAAAGGTAGTTGGGAAAGTTAAACAGGCGAGGCAGGGGAATGGTGAAGGCTAGTGTAGGTGGAAGAGTGTAAGGCACCATGTTGTAGGTGTGTTTTAGGTATGTAGGTTAAATAGTCTAGGGAATTGGGTATGTTTTAAAATGGAGACATTAGGTTTGTAGGTGAATTAGGTAAAGGGATAAGTATGAGAAACTATGTGAGGGGTAGTTATGAGTGATGGTTTTAGACATGATGTGGGAAAAAAATGTCTAAGTATGAGTTTAGTTAGGGTTTTAAGGAATAGGTAATTTGAGAGGGTCGCAACTTGACAGTGTTGGTTGGATGATGCAGGTGAGAGATCAGTTGAGGATGAGAGACAGAGTACCACCCCTATTGATACAGATGTGGCCTATCATTACAACTGATGAGTGGTAACACATATCAAACGTGGGACTCAGTTTGATCAGGCGCTATAGACATATAGCCCGAGATCATAGCTTGATGGTCGCTCTCATTGATAGATGGGATTCAATGACCAATACCTTTCATTTACCGATGGATGAGATGACTGTCACATTGGAGGGTATGCATAGGATCATGTGGCTACTTATTGTTGGGGAGCCAGTGTATTCCATTTCATTTGAGGCATTGTTGGAGTCGATAGTGGTGGTATTTAGTGAAGCAATGGGCTTGTTGAGCTATCACAATGTGAGTTTGAGGCATGGAGACATGTATGTTGCCTATCCACATGAGGACCATGCTATCTGTGATGATGATGGTGGCAGTGGGATGTTTTGTGCTTCCGAATTTTGAGGGTGGGAGATTTCCACGTGCACTGATGGGGGTGCTACATTAAATGTTTGAGGAGTGGATACACTTTACTTGGGCACCATCTTTCCTAGTTTAGTTATATAGGGAGCTATGTGCCTATGGGATATTGAAGAGATTTGGTATATTTTGTACCTATTTATTACACTTCTGGGCATATGGGCACATCATGTGTGTGTACCCAGTTGGTTTACCATGAAAAGATTTGTTCGGGGGTGGCTTGTTCAGAGTTAGTTTCAGATGATGGGTACCAGTCGGTGGACAGGTGAGGGTGGTGAGGACCAAAAATGACGTGTCATACTACAAGCAGTTATTGGAGGGCCTTTTGGTAGTTTATATCATGTGGAGGCCATATGTTGACTATTCATCATATAGAGGCATGGAATAGGAGTTAGAGGAGCTTTAACTACTAAGATGGATATGGGGGCGACATGCCGGGGAGCATGAGATGATTACTGTGGACAGGGTTAGATGATAGTTTGGACTACGACAGGATGTACCCCCACCTTTCCCACAGTATCGTAGAGATAATGTGGAGAGATCCATGTCTCCACCATGTCTAAGTGTTCCTACTAGATAGGAGGAGAAGGTACGAGATAGATGAATTGAGTATGCGGGTATCACCGATGGATATAGGCAGTGGTGGGTGGCATAATTATGAGCGACACCATTGAGGCCAGGGAAACTGGATTTACCTATAGTCATAGTGTAGAGGGATACATTACTGGGTTACGTGGACTCCCTACGTGCACATATTATAGGGTTATAGGGATAAATGATGGGGTTAGAGGCACATGTGACCACCTTGTAGGCATAGGTGATGACCCTAGCACAAGTTTCTGTATAGGGTGGAGATGGGGATGGAGGGAAGGTAACCTCTGTACATGCATAGGTTGCTAGATTATAGGTCCAGTTGGCCATAGAATAGGCATAGGTTATGCCCCTATAGGCCCATGTAGTGGTACATGTATGAACATAGGCACATGGATAGGGTCCCACAATACATGCACTTGCATCAGGACAAGGTACACTTTTGATCGGGAAGAGTTCATAGGGGGCAGTGAGGTCGATGACACCACCCCAGACCATATCTATGGTGAGGTGCAAGGATTCCTATGAACAAGGCTCGCTATTATCAAGATCACCTAGCCACCATAGGGATTGATGTGCCCTCATATGCCTAGTACCGAGCCCAATAGGCAGCCAGTGAGCAGACAAGATCTAAGACTCATAGTTCTAGTAGCATAGGGTGGCATTGACCCCAAAGATAGGGAAATAGTGAGGTTACTAGTTCTCGGAGATTGGGCCTGATAGAGGGCCAGGAGGAGGAGACATGAAAGACTGGAGAGGAGGGCATGAGGTGGGGGTGATTGGTCACTTTATGCGATAGTGTACCATTATTTTGATTTTTTTATATATATACTGGCCTTCGTGTCGAAGACGTGAGATTGTACATGAGAGTTTTGAGATACTAATATTTATTTATATCTTTGTATATATGTATTGATACACACACACACACTCCTATTATATAGTTGATGATGTTTACTGGATGGATGATGTACTCATTTTTAATTTCCATTGTTATTGTGTATTATAGAAACTAGTTGAATTAGGCATAATGGAGTCGAGGTAATGTAGGCAAGGTTGAGTCAGGTATAAGAATGGTGGAGTTTAGGTGAGTTAGGCATGATGGAGTGTAGGTCATATAGTCATGGGGGAGTCAGGTATATGCATGATGGAGTGTAGGTTATATAGGCATGGTGGAGTCAGGTATAAGCATGATGGAGTTTTGGTCATATAGGCATGGTGGAGTAATGTATGGGCATGACAGAGTTTAGGTCATATAGGCATGATAGAGTCAATGTCATTTAGGCATGATGGAGTCTAAGTGATTTAGGTAGTCGAGGTCACACAACCATAATGAAGTCAGGTATATGCATGGTTTGGTTATGTGTTTGTGTTTGATTTAATTTCCACGTTATTGGTATTATGGAAAATGAATGATGATGTATATGTATGTTGTGGTGTAAATTTCCAAATATTAGATATCATGAAAATGTGAAATGATTGATGTATGATATGGTGTTGTTATAAAATGGTAGGTATGTATGTTTTCATGATTGTTTAATTGCCCAGTTTTATGTAAAATGAAAAATCACTAGGGTAGAATGTGAATGTAAATGGGGGAAATTGGTTAGGGGAAAAAGTGGTTGAGCTAACCTCTAAGGGCCCCATGCCCTCAGAGTGTTGCCTACATAGCCCTAGCAAAAAGGGGCCTCATGTTGATGTAGTTATCCCATAATCTAGGGAATAATATGATGAGGTAGAGGAATGGGTTGGTAGGTTTAAGGCATGATTGAGTCTAGGTCATTTAGGCATGGTTTGAAATTAGGTCATTTATAGGCATGGTTGAATTTAGGTCGAATAGGCACGGTTGTTGGCTATGATGAATAGATATGGGTGATTTTGGTGAAAGATGAATTCCCAAAATGTAGGTGCCAAAGGTCTGGTCCTATATAGGAGAATCAAATAAGTAAGAAAAAAGGTGAATGGTAAGAGGAGACAAAATATCCACCTAATTGAAAAGAACCATTACGAGTCTATCATATCAAATATTGGCGTATGAACATAAATCCCTAAAGGTGTTGCATGATTAACTGCTCTAAGGTGGAAGAAGGTCATATGATCACGAAATATCACATTTTTGGCATGTCCCTTGAGTAGGCAGAAGATTGGAGAGGAAAGGAGCTGAGGTGAAAGAAGTTGGTTTAGCATAACCTGGTGTGAGACAACATGCCTGTTTGGCAAGAGACCAAGATCAAAATAGGCAAGTCCATGAAAAAAATCATCTTTTTCTTTTTTCTTTTGTTTTTATAGACTGATTGATGTGGGAAGTCTATGTGGGATGGTAGAGTATATCCTTGAGGTCTTCGTGAAGCTGATCGATGCGAGACGCTTCAAAATATTTTTATTTTATTTTGGCCGGAATAGTCTTCTTTTTGTTGTAGACTATGTATAGTATGATTAGCTTTGTATAGCTATCCTTCAAGGGAGTAGTCAATTTATAGTAGCAAGATAGGAAGATAGATGCCCTTTTTGAGGGAGTCATCTTTTTTCTAGAATGTTTGACTCAATGAGTTTGAATATGAAAAATCCCATATATTATTTTTGAATTGTTTTTTGGACTTTTAGGTCATGGACAAGACTATAGAGAAGTATAGGCTTCTTTTATGAAGAAAAAACCATAGAATACATAGGTTAGCTATGAAAAAGAGGTTTGAAGTGACAAACGGCTATGGGATTCCATCTTGAAAAGGAAGAAAAGTATCTATGAGAATCATGCCATGAGTCGAGCTATGGTACTCATATTGAAGATAAGACTGAAAGGTGATGGGTAATCACATGATTCTTGTTTAGTCATTGATCCTTAAAATAGGTAAGTATAAGGTGAATGGTGCTCAAGGGATGAGAATTTAATAGATAGAAAGTGATATAAGAATTGATTAAACAATAGAATGGTCAAAGATGCAAGGCATTCAATGGCTCAGGTTTGGGTTTACCTTCGAGTGAAGATAAACGATAAGCACCCGATCCATAGGCATGAGTAATGATATAGGGTCCAAGCCAATTAGGAGAAAAATTGTCACATTTACTTTTCTCTGCTTTGGTTACATGTTGATTTTCCTTTAGGAAAATGTCACCAACCTTGAAGGTTTGTTCATGGACACGTTTTTCATAGGCACGTTTGATACATTTTTTGTAGATTTGAAGGTGTTCTAGAGCAGTTAAACGACGTTCATCTAAAAGCTCAAGTTAGGCCAAAAGGTCTTGGCAAAAGTCATCATCATTGAGCATGTATTTGAGTGAGATATGAAGAGATGGAATTTGAACTTCGAGAGGCAAGACAAACTCTGTACCATAGACCAAAGAGAAAAGTGTAGCAGCGGTTGAGGTGTGAATACTAGTGTGATAAGTCCATGAAGTGAAAGGAATGTGCGTGTGCCAATCCTTACCAGTATCGTCAACCACTTTCATAATAATTTTTTTAGTTGATTCGGATTGGCCATTTTTTTTAGGATAATAAGGTGAAGGAAAACTAAGTTGAATGGAAAAGGCATTGCAGAGTTTTCATAGGGTTTTTTTAATGCGAGATTTTCCATTATCAATGATGAGGAAGTGATGAAAACTAAAGTGAAAAATGATGTGATGGTTGATGAATTCACATATTTTCCCATATTTTTTAGAAATAAGAGGTACAGCTTCCACCCATTTAGTGTAATACTTGGTAGCGGTTATAATCCATTTTTTGGCATTTAGGATGAATGCCAGTTGATCTCTCTAACAAGATCTGAATCCCATTGAGAGAAAGGCCAAATGTCTCATGTGACTATGTAAGGTGTGAGTGGGAATGTGATGAAGATTGGCATGTTACTAACATTTGACACAATGCCTGACATAGTCACAATAATCACTGTTTAAGGTTGGATAATAATAGCCCAGGTGACATGATGCGCTTAGAACAACTAAGCCACTGAAGTAACCTTGCAAAATCCGTCATGAACCTGTAATTGATGGTGTAGGGAATTTCAAAACTTAAGTAAGACATCGTAAGAGGATATTGTCAAAACCAAATTTATAAAGAAGACCACCCATGATGACATAGTTTTGAGAGACACTTTTGAGAAATACTCGTTGTCCATTGCGAGTAAGATCTGGAGGCATAATGGAAAGGGAAATGTTGTCAACAAATGCTACTTATACCAAAGGTCACATGGGTCAGTTTTAATGGTTGCTACAAGGTTGAATCTTGAAATAGATAAGAGGGTGATTGCAAATTTTGTATTGTGACAAATATTTTTGAGTCGGAAGGCAAAGCAAGGGATTTGAGAAGCAAGAGAGGTCATGGTATCCGAAAATTTGTTAGTGGAACACGGGGTGGTTTGAAGTTCATAACGCTCAAAGGTAGTTAAAATTATGTCAACATGATGCTTATACTTTTGCAGTATCTCATTATGACACTGAGTATACATCATTAACTTGGTTCATAACCAGTTGAGAGTCACCAGGTCCCCATATTAATTTATTTAACTTCTAAGGGTATGGTGGTTTGAAGACCTAACACAAGTGCTTCATATTCAGTGATATTGTTAGTATAATCAAAATACTGTGTTTGAAAGATAATGGCATAGGCTCATTGTCAAGAGGAATGAGAATAATTCTGATACCACCCCCATGCTGTCATTTGGAACCATTGAAGAATAAGGTCATATTGTAAACAATATCATCCAAAGAGATGGTAGCAATGGATTCATTAGGGAAATCCAAGTTAGAGGATTGCTTTCTGGAGAGAGATGCATCTGCGAGTTGGTCGACAATGCCTTTTGTCCTTTGACAAATTTTTGATGGGTGAATTTGAGATTTAACCCCCTCTGCATGAAGCATGAGCCAACATGCAACATGTTGATGTTGGTAAGGCTTAGTGTACATGTATTCTAAGGGGTTAGTATTGGTGACAATAAAGGTTTTGGGGTTAAGTAGGTAATGATGAAGTTTAGTTTGCGAAAAAAACTAAGGCTAAGTATATTTTTTCGGTGTGAGTATATCTAGTTTCATAGTCTAAAAGTGTACGTATTATATAATAACTGCTTGCTCCTATGTTTCTTGTCATGATGAGTGAGCATGCCACCCAAGGAATGATCAATATCATAAATGTAAAGGTAAATTGATTCAAATCATCCTTAGGTGGAATGGGCCACCGGTGGTTAGAGGAGGTATTGTTTTAAGGCTTCAAAGGATTTGTGGCATTCATCATCCCATTTGAAGGAGACAACCTTTTTGAGAAGATGATGAAATGGATGGCAGCGGTCAAAAAGCCCATGAGAAATAAAGAGATGAATAGATAACAACTTTCCTTGCAAACTACAAAGTTGAAGAAGGTTAGTAGGTGGAGGTCGATGGAAAAATCAAGAATAGCCTTGATTTTAGTGGTATAAACTTCAATGCCACACAAAGAAACAATAAAACCAAGGATTTTTCCAGAGAGAACCATGAATACACATTTCTTAGGTTGAATGTGAAAATGCAATATTTGATGAGACGGTGGAAGATGACCTTAAGGAATGGCACCAAGATGTTTGGCCCGATATTTGGATTTTGCAAGAAGATCATCAATGTAATATTTCGATATGTGATGCATAATGTCATGAAAGATATAAGTCATAGGTTTCTGCTTGATATGTAGCACAAACTTTTTTAAGGCTGAAGGGCATGACACAATAGTAAAAGATCCCCTAAGGAGTGATGAAGGTGGTTTTGTGTTGATATTTCGGGGCAAGTAATATTTGGTGTATAACCCGAGAAACCATCCATGAGGGATAACATCTCATGGCTGGTAGATGAGATGCAACTAGTTGGTCAATACTAGGTAGAGGAAAGTTATGTTTGGGGAAAGCTAAGTTAAGGTTGCAGGCCCAAATCCAGGAAAATGTAGAGTCCCCCTATCACTTTTGTGAAAGTGAACGATGTTAGAGATTTCATTGTGGATAATTAATGGGTAGGATGAAGGAAACTAGAATTCCTTCACTTTAAGAAGGAATTGGAGTTCTTCTAAAAAGTTGATAACAGTAGCAGGGAGGAATGTGGGGAATTGTATCCCTTTTTGGACAAATTATAATTTTTGGCTATTGAAATCAATCTGCGAATTACAATGGGTGTTGGCATCATGAATGGTTAACATATTAAGTGGACCATAATGGTAGCGCTGGGTCAATATGAGGAATATGCAGCGTAGGACTAAGAACATAATTGTAAGGCTAACATGATCTTGAGAGGAAAGAAGTGAAGATCTTCATGTTCAAGACATGTTGGTTGGTGAAAATCTGTCGCGCTGGACAGATCTATGGATAGACGAGCCAACAGTGTTGCAGGGCTTAGCCCCTCTTTGAGACAGCAAAGCGAAACTGGTTTATTGCTATTTCTACTAGCAGGAACCTATGCAAGTCTCACAGATTCTGCCTTCGGGGGTTGGGATCTCATCCCAGTAGAGTGTTCCAGGCTGCGAAAAGAAAGGAATGAAAGAGGGAGAAGAGAAAGAACAGATCCGAAGGAAGAAAAGAAATGAATTCCAAAGCAGAAAGGTCAGAAGATTTATGTTTTTAGTTTGGTAGTAAACAGAGCCAAACCTACTTGCATAAATAAACAAAGCAATACTGATAAACAAATGATGGAAAAGTAGATATGAATCCAACAGATTAAACACATACAGATCTAACGTAAGAAAGATCTAATGTATAACACAGCTATTGAGCACAAAGTCTGAATAATTGTATTACTTGTTCTTTTCTGTTACAAGAAAGCTCAAAGTCTTTCTCTCCTCACTTCTATTTCTATCTAAAAAATGTTCACCTTTGAATACAACAAGTATTCTCATATTTATAGAAGATGAGGGAGAGAGAAGGCAAAATGGAGCCAACCACTTATTTACAAAGATATTTACAAAATATCTAAAAGTCATGTTGACTTTGACAACTTGGTGGATGACATCATCCCATGATGCAACATGGATGATGTCATCATTTGTGCCAACACATTTTAGACATTTCGAAAAGAAAGTCGGAGAATAGAGAGAAGAAGAAGAAGAAGAAAGAAGCTACTCATCATCATCATCCTGCGGCCGAAAAGGGGTTGCCTGTTTCTGATGCTGCTCAGGTGATGATATGTGGAACTGAGCGCGGTATTCCAAAAACTTGCTGATCATTGGCCCAAATTGATCCTGTGATGGATCCTTGTGCCGTTCACTGATTGCTTCGCAAGTCTCCCGCTCGTCTATGAGCTTTTCCGGGAGTTTGGAATAATCTTTCTCCGCCTCGATAAGGAACCCGATGAAGTCCCTACAGGCCAGTAGGTTGTTGATAGATTCAGTGTCGAACGTGACCTCTGGCCCTGTCCCTTGAGAAGCTATCTCCTTGAAAATCCGGATAGTGTCATCAGCTGATCTCAAGGTAAGGGAAGGAGTGAGCAACCCTGGAGTCATGGCGAGGACAATTTTCTCCATTTGATGCATCGCATCCAGGGCCTCTTCCTTTACCTTGTCTATCTTTTCCAGAACAAATTCCAGCTGATCTATCCGATAGTCCAGAGTGGACATAGTTTTGTTGAGGGCCCTTGGATGACCGAAGACTCCGAACTTGACCAGATCTTCGACTGAACAGTCGAACATTTGTTGGAAGGTCTCGTGCTGGAGTCTAGCATGTTCTAACTCTTCTGATATCGGACCTGCTAATGCTTGGAGTTCCTTATTCGCCTTCTCGATGTTTAGATATAAACTTGATATACTCGGCGATCACTCTTTCACTATCCTTGAGGATCTGGCTCCTCCAAGCAGAAACAGCCATACCCTGCTCGCCGATCTTTGAATACTCATTGATCTTCTCCTGACTGAGCAGCTCAGGAGTCTCGGCGGCAGTTGTGGGAGGTGCACTTCCCATCTTCTGTAAGGCTTGAAGCAGGTACTTGTTCTGCTCCTTCAGTAGCCTTTTCTCCTCTTTCGTTTCCTGAAGCTTTTTGCAGAGTGCATCAACTGCGGAAAGAGCTTCCCCCTGGAGACTTTCAGAAGATGTCCCCATTGTGACTTGAGTCACGGTAAAATCTGCCGGAGACAGATCTTCTTTCTCTTTGAGTGGGATCGGGGTAAGCTATTTCCATAACTCCTCTCACCTGCAGCACTCTTGAGAGAAGCGTGTAACCGGCTTGTGCTTCTTTGCCCCTTTGGCCGGAATTACTGAAAAGTCCATCGGAGCGATGGGAACTTTCCTCTTTGGCTGGCTCAGCTGCTGAGAGATCCAAGCTGGTCCTATAGAAGAAGGACCAGAGACAGAGGGGGAGGCAGCAACGGTAGAAGAGGGGAAAAACGTGGAGACACGCGGCAGCGGCATTGAAAGAATAGCCGAAGAAGTGTCCACGGGAGGAAGGGAAACCGCAGCTGCAGAAGACATAGGAAGGGAAGGGAGCTCGGAGATGAGGGAAGAAATAGAGGAAGACAAATCAGCGAGGGAGGAGAAGATAGATGAAGAGGTAGGGGAAAGAGTAGAAGAAGGGGCAGAGGACACGACCAAAGGGGTGGTCGTTTGAGTCACTCGAGGAGGGGAAGGAAGAGAAGAAGAAGGGATAGAAGGGACCTCTGAAGTTGTAGCGATGCCGACATCCTGGGTGGATGGGCGTATAGGACTATCCTCTGTCAATTCTTTTTCTGGTCCAATCCAGAGTTATAACCTGTTCTGGCTCTGAGGAAGGAGGACTTTCAGGGGCTTCTTCTTGAATGGTGCTAGGCTCACCTTCTGCACCTTTGCCTTTTAGCTGCTTCTTGGACCTTGGAGGTGCATTACCCAAAGGGGAAGTTGTGAAATCTACCCCGAGGTAGATCAGCCCGTTCATGCGGCACCAATGCTCTGTTCTCCGCATAGTCTCCTTGACCCTCTCCTCAATTGTTTGAGGAGCCTTGCTTCTGTCAATGGCCGGGAAGGGCCAATCATCCCCTTCTGTGTCATTATACACCTTGTCTACTTCATCTTCCGTAGTTTGGAAGCCTTCGGGGACAATGGCCACTCCGTATTGGATGATTTCCGTGCCAATGCCAAGCGAGAGTGATCCTTTCTTCTGAGTTCCACCTCATGGAGAACGTCAATGTAAATATCCTCAATTTGAGGGACATGGATCGGATCAAGCTTAGCCCTTGGCAGGCAGCCCCTTGGGTCGAAGGTAGGCCTGGCTGGGAAGTCATGTTTCAAATTGAGTAGCTCCAGCTCTGCAAACATTTCCTTTGCCTTGTGATAGGAGGAGCATGTGTACCGGCCCACTGTGAGGGGGAAAGGAGTTCCGCCCTTCTTTCTTTTGAGGCACTTTTCATGGTATGTGACCAGCTGTCTTGATAGTTCTAATAGAATCAGCTTTGGTCCAGCATACCTCGGTAGCCTGGTTGGTTCTCCCAAAAAGTTGGCAGCCCTTAGATAGGTGAACGTGGGAAATTGGGTGAACAGGGCCCCCCATTTCTCTGTGACTGCCACTATGTTTTTGGTTGTCCGGCTATGAGTCATGTTTGGCCTCAACAGGCAGATGATGTGATAGAAGAAAGCATCATTAATTTTTGTGAAATGTTGGATGCTATTCTCCAGCCTCAGCTCTAGATAGTATTCATATATTTTGGCCTGAGGCCATACTCCACTTCGGTTCAGCCCTGGATAATCCCTTTCCGACGCTGCAGCGTAGACTAGATAGGAGTTCATATGGAACACTCCTGTTGTGGCGAACTGTTGTAGCTGCTCAGAGATGGTGCTGCTTATTATTTCACCCCAGCAAAAGCGCTGATCGGGCAAATTCTTATTCATTGTTTCCAAGTACCTCAGCATCCATTTATGGAAGTAGTGGGCGTCTGAAAGCCCGAAGACTCTGCTCAGGAAGGTGATAGTATCGCTGAGTTCTTCTGAGAAATCACTGCGGTGGATAGATTTGGGGCCACCGGGTTACCACCTTCTTGTTCTTTCAGGTAGACCTCATTCATCAGCTGCATGCATTGGTCTTCGTTGTCTTCCCAGGCCTTGATGCATTCTTCGTTGGCTAACAGCCACAAAGTGCCGGTGGTGAGGGATGCCGAGCATTATTTCAAAATGACGGGCAGTGAGGTTTATGACTACCTCGCCCTTGCTATTTTCGACACATCTTGTGTCTTTGTTGTAAGGATTGTGCAATCACCATCATGAATTCGTTATTGACAGCGCTGATGGGGATTCCTCCGGTGAAGTGCAGGGCACTGCCTATTAACTTGTCCATCCATGGACTTCTTGTAACCTTCTGAGTTCTTACCCAGAATTCTTCCATGTCAATGTGACCCAATTCTGAGTCTCTGACATCCATATTGCATTCAGCCTGTGATTTGGGCATCCTGACCCTTTGATATTTGTACTTCATCTCTTCTTCTGTAAGCTTAGCCTTTCCTCTTGGTTTGGTGGGTCTCTTGCTTGACGTAGACATAATGTTCTTTTGAAGGCTTAGTTGCTGATCTGCATGAAGAAGAAGCGAGACCCAATCCAAAAAGGTTGAATTAGTCATTTGATCTTCCATTGGAATGCTAGCATGAAGAAAGAGTTAGAGATTTAAAGGTCTCAGGGCGCAGGGCGCATGAAAAATGTAACTTGTAGGCCAAATAGATAAGGTGCGTAGGGCCCAAATGGATGTTGCAGAGGCATATATATATTTTTCCTTTGGCGCCAAAGTTAGCGCATGGCGCATGGATGAAGTAGGTTGCATTTTATATGCAGGGCGCATAGGAAATGCGTGTTACATTAAGGAGCACTTTCTGTTTGCCCACCATGGCTTCATCAAAAAAGCGTGTAACATGGACTTAATCGTGTTTTTTTGAACATGTATATAATTTCACCATGGTTGGGATGGTATAGAGTTTTACACAACATGATGATAAGTGAAACAATCATTTTGCGCCTGCGCCTTAAACGTAGACATCATACATTCACAAGAGAAAAGTGTCTTAAAGACCTACTATTAGTAAAAAATTATAAAATGATATTTATCCTCTCCTATGGGCGCACTTTAAAATCAGGGATTTCTAACAAAGATAATAGTCTCCCCTACGCAATGGTACCATTTTTATGGCGCATAGTTTCAGTACTTTTCAGCACGGTTCGGAGTCCACGGAAGACTAAATTTGATGTTTTGTTGTTTTTAATGTAAAATTCATGATTTGCATGTCCACTTAATTGTCCCCCAACTTGGTGCACTTACCCTTCTGTCAGCTTAGCCTTTCCTCTTGGTTTGGTGGGTTTCTTGCTTGACGTAGACATGTGTTCTTTTGAACTCATTTGCTGATCTGCACGAAGAAGAAGAGAGACCCAATCCTCAAATCTTTTATTCTTTTCTTCCACTTCAAAAGTTACTTGGTCACATAAGGTTTTTTAAACAAAAGGGTTTGCAGACCAAGCCCTTTCAAAAACAGCTCCCCTTTCCAGCAGATCTGGAAGAGGGAGGGAGAGGAGGAGAAAAAGAAGAAAACGTGATGGAATAGCACAGGGGGGGAAAAACTATCTTAATCATTTCCTTTAAACTGGCCAGCAAACCAAAACCCCGACCAAGACCAGACCAAGCACTATGTTCTAACATAACAAATGGGGGTGGCGCCCCGCTTTCTATTCTAACTTTATACTCACGCGAATAAGGCTTGTGTTGCATGAAGCTGGGTGCTCCCTTTGGTGCTTGAAACATTATGGCAGCATGGATAAAGGTGCGTCCAAGGCTTTTAAGGAGGCTCGTGGAAAATTTAGACTTGTAGCATGCAAAAGGGCGCGCCATTGAGGGTGCACATGAGTTCTAGGTGCAGGCCATGAGAAGAGGGTGCGCCATTGGCGCGGGTTTTTGGTCTGTAACATGTGGGTAAGTGTGCCGAGGGGCGCAACTGTTTTTGTTTGCAACAAAACGTGCCAAGTGCGCCACAGAACTACACTAACTGCTCAAATCTTTTATTCTTTTCTTCCACTTCAAAGTTACTTGGTCACATAAGGTTTTTTTTACAAAAGGTTTTGCAGACCAAGCCCTTTCAAAACAGCTCCCCTTCCAGCAGATCTGGAAAGAGGGAGGGAGAGGAGGAGAAAAAGAAGAAAACGTGATGGAATAGCACAGGGGGGGAAAAACTAGCTTAATCATATTCCATTTAAAACTGGCCAGCAAACCAAAACCCCGACCAAGAACACAGACCAAGCACACAATGAAAAAGAAAGGGAGAACCTCTTACCTCGAATATATATCAAAAATTGGAGGAGCGGGTCCACAGGGCGATGATAACGACAGAGCTGAGCTGACAAGTCCAGAGCGATCACGTGCTTTGACAAAAAGGAATGAAAATGACATGGGCGCGCACGGATATTTATAGAAAAACTTGTCATTAATGCGCCAACCACTTTTGAAATGGCGCATGAAAACTGCTGTCGACAGGTGAAAGTGTGCGCCCTTTGGCGCATGGAAGTTTTTGACAACAGAAGAATGAGTGTGCCTTTGGCACACCGTATGCATTGTCGACATGAAGTCATGTGCGCCCTTTGGCGCACCAAAACTTGGTGTTACACATAGATTATGTGCACCCTTTGGTGCACCGAAAGACGTGTTAACATGGAAAACCATGCGCTAAAGGCTTTTAAGGGGGTGCACCAAAGCTTTGGTGTTACAAGGCAAATCCATGCGCCCAGCCAAAAAAAAAAAGGCTCAAAAAGACTAAGTTCGAAAACTAGATTTCCCAGGAAGGGACTTTACGATGTTTCGAACGCGGGGGATCCCTAACAAGGGATCGAAACAAAATTTTCCGTATGGTTATCGGTAAAATTGCCCTTGTCAATTTTACGGGATAACAGCTGGCTCCTTCTGGGGACTACTCCTGAGCGAACTCGGGGGTAGAGAATCCCAGTTCACATGTGCCTATCCATTGGGTAACAGAGTCAAAAACAAGGGGGACCGGAGGGAGAACGAAAGAAACACACGACAAAAGCAAACACACACGACGAAAATAAACACAACGAAAAGTACAAAGAAGAGAGCAAGCTCTACTTCCTGAAGATCTTGAGATGTTGCCCGCTATAGGGAAGCGGGAGTTCAGCTCCATCCAGATACGAGAGATAGAAACTATTCTCTCCATTGAGTTGCTTGATTTTGAAGGGCCCTCTCCATAGGGAATCAAATTTTCCGTGCATGCCCTTTGGCTCTCTTCGCTTGTCCCATAAGAGGACAAGATCTCCCACTTGAAAATTTCTCTGCTTGGCCTTCTTGTCAAAAAGCCTCTTTACTTGATTCTGATGTTCAGTGATCCTGTCGACCACTCTTACTCTCTTTTCTTCAAGTTCCGCCAGATACATAATTCTCTTTTCTAGAGAATTCTGAAAAGTTTCATCTTCGATTACTCGTGCCAAGCGTAGAGCAGGAAGTTCAGCAGAAATGGGAAGTTCGGCATCAGTGCCATATAACACTTGAAAAGGTGACATGCCGAGAGATCTCTTGGGGGTAATGCGGTCCGCCCACAAAGCGTCGTACAAAGACTTGTGCCACATCCGCTGATTCTCATCTACTAATTTCCGTATGATGGTCACCAAGTTCTTATTACTGGATTCCGCCTGACCATTTCCCTGAGGGTAATAATCCGAGGCATGTGCTAAAGTTATTCCATATTCATAGCAAAAACTAATAACTTCTCGGGAGGAGAAGTTAGAAGCATTATCAGCAACGATTTTGTTTGGAACGCCGAACCTGACAATGATATTTTCTTTGATAAAACTGCAAACCACCTCAGAAGTGGCATGCTTGACAGGTATGGCTTCCACCCACTTGGTGAAGTAATCCGTTGCTGTAAGGACATAGCTATGTCCAGCACTCGATTGAGGATTGAGTGCGCCAATAAAATCAATTCCCCATTGCCTGAATGGTTCATTGATGATGACCGGCCTTAGGGGAAGGGCAGCCAACTTGGGCTTGCCGACGAATTGCTGACAGGGTTCACACTTTGCCACCCAGGTAGCCGCATCTTGAAAGAGCGTCGGCCAATAGTACCTGGCTCGAATGATCTTGTGTGCTGTCACGGAAGAAGAAAAATGGCCTCCACAGGCTGAATTGTGAAAACTTTCCAGCAGTTTTACTTGCTGGGGCTTGTCAACACATCGCAGGAAGACACCGTCTATCCCGCGCTTATATAAACCGTCATCCCAGATGACATATTTAGCTGCTCTGAGCTTTATAGTGCGCTTCTCCTTTGCAGTTAGGTGCATTGGGCATTCGCCGTAGGTAAGGAAGAAAGCAATGTCGGAGTACCACTCGTCACTAGTTGCAACAAACAGAACTAGAGGCAGAGAATCAGGCTCCTCTAGAGGGCTTTGCTCTTCGTTTGCACAATCCTCTTTTCCTTTAGGACCTTCTAAATTTTCATTTTCAGCCATTAGCTGACACAGGCCTTTACCCCTTACCAGCTTGGTTGGTTTAATATCCAGGTCATATTCCTGGACCTTTGCGATCCAATTCCCTCTCAAACTTCCTAACTCCTGCTGAGTTAGAATTGATTTCACCGCCGTGTCAGGGACCAGCACTACCGTATGCGAGTTCAGAATGTAATACCTGAAATTCTTCACTGCTTTGACAACGGCAAAGGCATGCTTTTCCAGCTGAGTCATTTTCAGTTCGTGAGGCTTGAGAGGAGAACTCATGAATGCGATTGGAGATTCAATATCCTCCGAGTTCTTTTGCATTAGGATTGCAGACACAGTATGTTCGGAGGCGTAACTATACATAATGAAGTTCTTGGAGAAATCCGGACATACCAGGACCGGTGCATGGGCAACAGAAGTTTTTATTTCTTCAAATGACCTTTTCCCTTCTTCACTCCATCTGAAAGTGGGTGATCCTTTCATCATGTTCAGTATGTGGCGGGTCTTTTCAGCAAAATCAGGAACAAAACGCCTGAGAAAGTTCACCTTTCCGAAGAAAGAATGAACACCAGTCTTGCTTGTAGGCAGAGTAAGGCTCTGAATAGCTTTAACCCTTTCAATATCTATCTTCGTTCCTTCTTTGCTAACCACATGGCCTAGCAATTTCCCTTCCGTAACCCCAAAAACAGACTTTTTGGGATTTAGGGAAATTCCATGTTCTCGGCACCTGGCCAGTACTTGCTCTAAGTGATCACAATGATCACTTCGTTGTTTAGAGAACACGGTTAAGTCATCTAGATAAACTACAATGACTTTTCCCATCATACCTTTAAATGCGAAGTCCATGGCCCGTTGAAAAGTAGCACCAGCATTAGTCAGGCCAAAAGGCATCCTGCTGTAGGCAAATGTACCCCAGGGAGTAGTGAATGCTGTTTTGAATTGATCTTCAGGCGAGACTTCAATCTGATTGTAGCCTGAAAAACCATCAAGCATAGACAGCATTTCTGATCCAGTTACTGCTTGCAGAACTTGATCCATTATCGGAAGAGGGTAGTTGTCTTTCAGCGAAGCTTGATTCAAGTTTCGGAAGTCTACGCATATGCGTATCTCGCCGTTTTTCTTGCGCACTGGCACAATATTGGCTACCCAAGTGCTGTGATGGATAGGGAAGATGATTCTTGCGTCTAGCATCTTCTGAATTTCGGCCTGGATGGTGCCCGAAATCTTCGGATTATAGTGCCTTTGCTTCTGACGGAAGGCTTTGACATCGTCTTTCAAGGGAATATCGTGCTGAACGTCCTTTGGCTTGAAGGACTTTAAATCGGCATAGGACCATGCCAATACATCCATATATTTCTTCAGCAACTTGACAAATTTCCGCTTCTCTTCAGGTGTGCAACATTTGCCAATGTTTACAAATCGCGGGTGTGCCTCCGAACCTATATTGACTGGTTCTGTCTCTGGAGATGAGTCAGGATCATCTCGCCTCTTCTTTTTCACAAAACGGTCATGCCTGTCAAACAGGCGCTCCAGAGAAACCAGGCCTTTTGGAATTTTATTCCCTTTGAGCTGACATATGCCGTCGTTCTCCTTTGTTTCGTGGTTTTGACTGTTGATTGATTCACGGCATGTAGAGGTGGATCCTTCGAAATACAACTCGTCAAAATTTTCTGATTTTTCCAGAAAGGCAATGAGTTGATTATCGTCGTTGAATACTTGCCAATGCTGAGAGTTGTCTGGTACGCTCGGGCGGAAAACCACCTCAATGGTGTATTTGTCCGTTTTCAAACCCGGGTGTGGGAGCATGAGAGATGCTGAAACGGCCAATGAATCGGCCATGTCATTTTGAGCTCTTGGAATTGCTCCTATTGAAAAAGCATCAAATTCTTCGATGTTGTCCCATACTGCGTTGCGGTAGTGCCTGAGCCTTTCATTTTTCACTTGGTAAATCCTTTTGACCTGATTTACAACTAGCTCGGCATCACCTTGTACTTTTAGATTTTTTATTCCTCTTTCCTTTGCGGCTTGCATACCAAGTAAGAGAGACTCATACTCAGCAGTATTGTTAGTGTTGAAAAACTGCAATTTGAAAGAGAGAGGAATCACCTCCTCTTCGGGAGATATCAGCACAACTCCAGCGCCACATCCACTAGTCGCGCAACTGCCATCAAATTGCAAGGTCCAGATCTCATTAAGGTCCTTTTCTTGAACAAAAACGCCCTTTGTACCTGTCTCGGTAGATAAGAAGTAGTTCCCCAACCCTGATGATTCAAAAAGGATTTGAGCTTTGGGATCTTCAGAGCTAGTGACCAAGTACTTCTTTTGGGATTCCGGCTCTAAAGTTTGCATTACGCCTTTGACTGGAATTCTAGCTTTAGACCAGTCCATGTGAATTTCTCCGCCAACTTCGCTGCAAAAACTCCTTCCCAGCAAAATTCCATAGGCTGCTGGAATGTCAGCGACGAGAACGGTCATCTTTACCCTCTTTTCAGGGAATGCTGCGAACGCAAATTGCGCGTCTTTGATTTGGCCAATCAATGGCACTTGCTTGGTTTCCAATGAATAACATCTGCCGAAAGGTTTGGTAAGAGTGAGGCCCAAAGCATGGGCGACTTTCGCCGGCATAACGTTGTCAGAAGCTCCGGAATCAATTATACAGTTGCTCAACTTATGGCCGTTGATTAGGAGAGAGAGATAGAAAGGTTCTATCTTGCCTGATGCAGATGTTGAAGCAACATTTATGTGGGATTCAGGAGGAGTGGAAAGGATTCCTTTTGGGGAAACCTGTTTAGATGTAACAGCTTGACTCTGAATATATTTAGTTAATCTTACAAGCTGTTCGGGATTTGACTGAAGATACTCAGCTTCAGACATTTGGATCTTGGTCTTTTTTGCATGATCTATTATATCGAACGCGGCCAAGGGTTGCGTTGGTGAGGGAATGAGTCCTTCACTTCGCGATGGTGGAACAGGGTTACTGATCTTGATAGGAATATGAGGGGGCTGATTCGGAGGAGAGATGGGCGGAAAAGACTTCTTTGCAAAAGACTTAACAGGGAATTGAGTAGGAAGAGGATTACCTCTTCTAACAATGGTTGGAGGCACGTTTGACACGACCTTCTCCTTCTGCACATGGGCAGCAACTTCCGCTTCCTTTCCTTGCGAGCGGGTAAAAACAGCATAGGATTGTCCGCTTGCATAGCCCTGAGTACTCTCTTCTTCATCAGATTCATCCTCATCAAATTCCATGTATCCAATAGTGGAGTCGCCAGTCGGCTCACCGACATCTTGATCATCTTCGTCTTGAGGCGAAGATTCTTCATAATACTGCTCTTCCTCTTCAATTTTGGCCAAAGCATTGACCGGAGGAGCTTCAAGCGCCAACCGTGGAGCAGTTGTAGGTAGACGCGGTCTTTGTGAAACATTGTTGGGAACAAAACTCCTTCGTGGAACGTCTCGGTATGAGGAACTAGGAGCCTGGGCCAACTGCTTTTTCAATGCGAGCAGATCATTCGCCATCTTTTGGAATGCCGGATCAGACGAAGTAGCAGGCGAGGGATCTGAAGATTTGGACTTTGATGATTCCTTTCTCAACTCGCCAGATATTATCAAATTGTCTTCTATCCGGATGGCAGCAGCCTGAGCGAGAGGTAGAGTAGCTACTCGCTCTTGAAGGAGCAAGAAGCTGACTTTTGAGCTCATGGCGTTCACGAAGAAACACTTTTGATTCTCCGGTGTTGGAAGCATGGCAGTAGGGACACGGTTGATTAATGCATTGAACCGGGCGATAAAATCGCGCATGGTCTCATTTGCCTCCTTCTTCAGGTGAGTGATTCGTGATAACAATGCAAATGCATCCTCTGAAGGCTTGTATCTGTCTTCGAAAGCATCCCGCAAGGTGGCCCAACTGGTGATAGATCCGGCTGGCAAATGCTGAAACCATTCGGCTGCGGGCCCTTGTAGAGTTTCCAGAAAAAGGCGAACCGACACATCTTCGTGAGTCACGTCCAAAATACTGCATGACATAATGAAAGCAGATATGTGGGAATCCGTGCTTTGATTTCCGCTCCCGTCGAATTTGGGAAAATTCTTTCTGTTTCCGTGAGGGAGCGCGTGAACTGGATGTGGTAATGCGAGAGGACCCATAGCATTTCCCCATGGTACCGCCATTTGAAAGGCTGGAAAAAGCACACGAGCTGGGAGGGTGGTTCCACTGAGCAGCAAGGCACTACAAAGGGATGTAGATGTTCCTTGCAAAAGACTTTTTCTTCGTGGAGGTGAGACACTCCTGGATGACCGGCTAGCCGAGCTTAGCGCTGAAAAACGTGCCGGTGTTATGCTGAAATTGTGCCTTTGAAGCAGATCGAAAGTAGGATCAACTTCCCCACGGGCTCTCCTGCTGCGCGTAAAAGGTTCACTTGCCAGCGTACCTTTCAGATCTGCGATATTATGGCGCAGATTTAAACTTTATTTTTGGGTGTACTTGCTGATTTTCTGGTTTTTCTGACAAAAACCAGCAGCAAATACTTTTCTGAATATTTAAATACTATCCTCTTCGAAAAACCGATTGCGGTTAATGACAAATAACAGCGAGGATAAGATGGCAGGGAAGAATAGCAGGCTGATTTTCAGATCTGATTTTTAATTTTTCAGAGGGTTTTGAACTTTTTGGAAAATAGTCAAAAATTCAGATCTACGAAAAAATGTTAATTTTGATAAAAACTCAGCGAACTAAAGATCTGTAACTATGCCCGATCTACGGATCTCAGAAGAAAATTTTCAGTTTTAGGCACTTTTGCAAATTTTTTGGATTTTCAACAAAAAGTGCAGATTTGCAAACAGGCAGTGATTTTCTTATATTTTTCTGATTTTATATTATACCACCACCATAGATCTGACAGATCTATCCGTTCCCCAGCGGAGTCGCCAAAAACTGTTGGTCTGAAAATCTGTCGCGCGGACAGATCTATGGATAGACGAGCCAACAGTGTTGCAGGGCTTAGCCCCTCTTTGAGACAGCAAAGCGAAACTGGTTTATTGCTATTTCTACTAGCAGGAACCTATGCAAGTCTCACAGATTCTGCCTTCGGGGGTTGGGATCTCATCCCAGTAGAGTGTTCCAGGCTGCGAAAAGAAAGGAATGAAAGAGGGAGAAGAGAAAGAACAGATCCGAAGGGAGAAAAGAAATGAATTCCAAAGCAGAAAGGTCAGAAGATTTATGTTTTTAGTTTGGTAGTAAACAGAGCCAAACCTACTTGCATAAATAAACAAAGCAATACTGATAAACAAATGACGGAAAAGTAGATATGAATCCAACAGATTAAACACATACAGATCTAACGTAAGAAAGATCTAATGTATAACACAGCTATTGAGCACAAAGTCTGAATAATTGTATTACTTGTTCTTTTCTGTTACAAGAAAGCTCAAAGTCTTTCTCTCCTCACTTCTATTTCTATCTAAAAAATGTTCACCTTTGAATACAACAAGTATTCTCATATTTATAGAAAATGAGGGAGAGAGAAGGCAAAATGGAGCCAACCACTTATTTACAAAGATATTTACAAAATATCTAAAAGTCATGTTGACTTTGACAACTTGGTGGATGACATCATCCCATGATGCAACATGGATGATGTCATCATTTGTGCCAACACATTTTAGACATTTCGAAAAGAAAGTCGGAGAATAGAGAGAAGAAGAAGAAGAAGAAGAAGCTACTCATCATCATCATCCTGCGGCCGAAAAGGGGTTGCCTGTTTCTGATGCTGCTCAGGTGATGATATGTGGAACTGAGCGCGGTATTCCAAAAACTTGCTGATCATTGGCCCAAATTGATCCTGTGATGGATCCTTGTGCCGTTCACTGATTGCTTCGCAAGTCTCCCGCTCGTCTATGAGCTTTTCCGGGAGTTTGGAATAATCTTTCTCCGCCTCGATAAGGAACCCGATGAAGTCCCTACAGGCCAGTAGGTTGTTGATAGATTCAGTGTCGAACGTGACCTCTGGCCCTGTCCCTTGAGAGGCTATCTCCTTGAAAATCCGGATAGTGTCATCAGCTGATCTCAAGGTAAGGGAAGGAGTGAGCAACCCTGGAGTCATGGCGAGGACAATTTTCTCCATTTGATGCATTGCATCCAGGGCCTCTTCCTTTACCTTGTCTATCTTTTCTAAAACAAATTCCAGCTGATCTATCTGATAGTCCAGAGTGGACATAGTTTTGTTGAGGGCCCTTGGATGACCGAAGACTCCGAACTTGACCAGATCTTCGACTGAACAGTCGAACATTTGTTGGAAGGTTTCGTGCTGGAGTCTAGCATGTTCTAACTCTTCTGATATCGGACCTGCTAATGCTTGGAGTTCCTTATTCGCCTTCTCGATGTTTAAGTATAAACTGATATACTCGGCGATTACTCTTTCACTATCCTTGAGGATCTGGCTCCTCCAAGCAGAAACAGCCATACCCTGCTCGCCGATCTTTGAATACTCATTGATCTTCTCCTGACTGAGCAGCTCAGGAGTCTCGGCGGCAGTTGTGGGAGGTGCACTCCCCATCTTCTGTAAGGCTTGAAGCAGGTACTTGTTCTGCTCCTTCAGTAGCCTTTTCTCCTCTTTCGTTTCCTGAAGCTTTTTGCAGAGTGCATCAACTGCGGAAAGAGCTTCTCCCTGGAGACTTTCTGAGGATGTCCCCATTGTGACTTGGGTCACGGTGAAATCTGTCGGAGACAGATCTTCTTTCTCTTTGAGGGGGTTGGGGTACGCTATTTCCATGACTCTCTCACCTGCAGCGCTCTTTGAGAAGCGTGTAACCGGCTTGTGCTTCTTTGCTCCTTTAGCCGGAATGACCGAAAAGTCCATCGGAGCGATGGGGACTTTCCTCTTTTGTTGGCTCAGCTGCTGAGAAATCCAAGCTGGTCCTATAGAAGAAGGACCAGAGACAGAGGGGGAGGCAGCAACGGTAGAAGAGGGGAAAAACGTGGAGACACGCGGCGGCGGCATGGAAAGAATAGCCGAAGAAATGTCCACGGGAGGAAGGGGAACCGCAACTGCAGAAGACATAGGAAGGGAAGGGAGCTCGGAGATGAGGGAAGAAATAGAGGAAGACAAATCAGCGAGGGAGGAGAAGATAGATGAAGAAGCAGGGGAAAGGGTAGAAGAAGGGGCAGAGGACACGACCAAAGGGATGGTCGTTTGAGTCACTCGAGGAGGGGAAGGAAGAGAAGAAGAAGGGATAGAAGGGACCTCTGAAGTTGTAGCGACGCCGACATCCTGGGTGGATGGGCGTATAGGACTATCCTCTGTCAATTCCTCATCAAGAGTTATGACTTGTTCTGGCTCTGAGGGAAGAGGACTTTCAGGGGCTTCCTCCTGAATGGTGCTAGGTTCACCTTCTGCACCTTTGCCTTTCAGCTGCTTCTTTGACCTTGGAGGTGCGTTGCCCAAAGGGGAAGTTGTGAAATCTACCCCGAGGTAGATTAGTCCGTTCATGCGGCACCAATGCTCTGTTCTTCGCATAGTCTCCTTGACCCTCTCCTCAATTGTTTGAGGAGCCTTGTTCCTGTCAATGGCCGGGAAGGGCCAATTGTCCCCATCTGTGTCATTATACACCTTATCTACTTCATCTTCCGTAGTCTGGAAGCCTTCGGGGACAATGGCCACTCCGTATTGGATGATTTCCTCCAATGCTAAGCGCGAATGATCCTTTCTTCTGAGTTCCACCTCATGGAGAACGTCAATGTAAATATCCTCAATTTGAGGGACATGGATCGGATCGAGCTTCGCTTTTGGCAGGCAGCTTCTTGGGTCGAAGGTAGGCCTGGCTGGGAAGTCATGCTTCAAGTTGAGTAGCTCCAGCTCTGCGAACATTTCCTTCGCCTTATGGTGGGTGGAGCATGTGTATCGGCCCACTTTGAGGGGGAAAGGAGTTCCACCCTTCTTTCTTTTGAGGCACTTCTCATGGTATGTGACCAGCTGTCTTGACAGTTCTAGTAGAATCAGCTTAGGCCCAGCATACCTTGGTAGCCTGGTTGGCTCTCCCAAAAAGTTGGCAGCCCTTAGATAGGTGAACGTGGGAAATTGGGTGAACAGGGCCCCCCATTTCTCTGTGACTGCCACTATGTTCTTGGTCGTCCGGCTATGAGTCATGTTTGGCCTCAGTAGGCAGATGACATGATAGAAGAATGCATCGTTAACTTTTGCGAAATGTTGGATGCTATTCTCCAGCCTCAGCTCTGGATAGTAATCAAATATCTTGGCCTGAGGCCATACTCCACTTCGGTTCAGCCCTGGATAATCCCTTGCTGACGCTGCAGCATAGACTACATAGGAGTTCATATGGAACACTCCTGTTGTGGCGAACTGTTGTAGCTGCTCAGAGATGGTGCTGCTGATTATTTCACCCCAGCAAAAGCGCTGATCGGGCAAATTCTTATTCATTGTCTCCAGGTACCGCAGCATCCACTTATGGAAATAGTGGGCATCTGAAAGCCCGAAGACTCTGCTCAGGAAAGTGATAGTATCACTGAGTTCCTCTGAGAAATCACTTCGGTGGATAGTCTGAGGCCACCGGGTCACCACCTTCTTATTCTTTAGGTAGACCTCATTCATCAACTGCATGCACTGGTCTTCGTTGTCTTCCCAGGCCTTGATGCATTCTCGTTGGCTAACAGCCACGTAGTTCCGGTGATGAGGGATGCCAAGTATCAACTCAAAGTGACGGGCAGTGAGGTTTATGACTGCCTCGCCCTTACTGTTCTCGACACATCTTGTGTCCTTGTTGTAACATTGCGCAATCACCATCATGAATTCGTTGTTTACAGCGCTGACGGGGATTCCTCCGGCGAAGTGCAGGGCACTGCCTATTAACTTGTCCATCCATGGACTTCTTGTAACTTTTTGAGTCCTAACCCAGAACTCATCCATGTCAATGTGACCCAATTCAGAGTCTCTGACATCCATACTGCACTCAGCCTGTGATTCGGGCATCCTGACCCTCTGATATTTGTATTTCATCTCTTCTTCTGTCAGCTTAGCTTTTCCTCTTGGTTTGGTGGGCTTCTTGCTTGACGTAGACATGTGTTCTTTCGAACTCAGTTGCTGATCTGCACGAAGAAGAAGTGAGACCCAATCCAAAAAGGTTGAATTAGTCATTTGATCTTCCATTGGAAAGCTAGCAGAAGAAAGAGTTAGAGATTTTAAGGCTCAGGGCGCAGGAAAAATGCAACTGGCAGGCCAAATAGATAAGGCGCACAGAAAAGGAATGTTGCAGAGGTTATACTGGCGCCAAAGGCGCATGGCGCATGGATGAAGCAGGTTGCATTTTATAGCAGGGCGCACAGGAAATGCGTGTTACATTGGGGTTCGGTGCGCCTTTTGGCGCATGGGAAGATTGTGTAACATTAACAAATGGTGCGCCAAAGGCTTTGGCGCGGCGCATGAAGGTTTTACACAACATTATGTTACTGCAATGGAGGGTGCGCCCGCGCCTTTCTAACTTTATACTCGCGCGAATAAGGCTTGTGTTGCATGAAAGCTGGGTGCGCCCTTTGGCGCATGGAAACATTATGCAGCATGGATAAAGGGTGCGTCAAAGGCTTTTAAGGAGGCGCGGGATTTAGACTTGTAGCATGCAAAAAGGGCGCGCCATTGAGGGCGCATGAGTTCTAGGTGCAGCATGACAAGAGGGTGCGCCATTGGCGCGGGTTTTGGTCATGTAACATGGCGGGTAAGTGCGCCGAGGGGCGCAACTGTTTTTGTTGCAACAAAACGCGCCAGTGCGCCACAGAACTACACTAACTGCTCAAATCTTTTATTCTTTTCTTCCACTTCAAAAGTTACTTGGTCACATAAGGTTTTTTACAAAAAGGTTTTGCAGACCAAGCCCTTTCAAAACAGCTCCCCTTCCAGCAGATCTGGAAAGAGGGAGGGAGAGGAGGAGGAAAAGAAGAAAACGTGATGGAATAGCACAGGGGGGGAAAAACTAGCTTAATCATATTCCATTTAAAACTGGCCAGCAAACCAAAACCCCGACCAAGAACACAGACCAAGCACACAATGAAAAAGAAAGGGAGAACCTCTTACCTCGAATATATATCAAAAATTGGAGAGCGGGTCCACAGGGCGATGACAACGACAGAGCAGAGCTGACAAATCCAGAGCAATCACGTGCCTTGACAAAAAGGAATGAAAATGACATTGGGCGCGCACTGATATTTATAGAAAAACTTGTCATCAATGCGCCAACCACTTTTGAAATGGCGCATGAAAACTGCTGTCGACAGGGGAAAGTGTGCGCCCTTTGGCGCACGGAAGTATTCGACAACAGAAGAATGAGCGCGCCTTTGGCGCACCGTATGCATTGTCGACATGAAGTTATGTGCGCCCTTTGGCGCACCAAAACTTGGTGTAACACATAGATTATATGCGCCCTTTGGCGCACCGAAAGACGTGTTAACATGGAAAACCATGCGCCAAAGGCTTTTAAGGGGGCGCACCAAAACTTGGTGTTACAAGGCAAATCCATGCGCCCAGCCAAAAAAGGCTCAAAAAGACTAAGTTCAAAAACTAGATTTCCCGGGAAGGGACTTTACGACGTTTCGAACGCGGGGGATCCCTAACAAGGGATCGAAACAAAATTTTCCGTATGGTTATCGGTAAAATTTCCCTTGTCAATTTTACGGGATAACAGCTGGCTCCTTCTGGGGACTACTCCTGAGCGAACTCGGGGGTAGAGAATCCCAGTTCACATGTGCCTATCCATTGGGTAACAGAGTCAAAAACAAGGGGGACCGGAGGGAGAACGAAAGAAACACACGACAAACACACGACGAAAGCAAACACACGATGAAAGCAAACAAACAACGAAAGCAAACACACACGAAAGCAAACACACAACGAAAATAAACTGTACAAAGAAGAGAGCAAGCTCTACTTCCTGAAGATCTTGAGATGTTGCCCGCTATAGGGAAGCGGGAGTTCAGCTCCATCCAGATACGAGAGATAGAAACTATTCTCTCCATTGAGTTGCTTGATTTTGAAGGGCCCTCTCCATAGGGAATCAAATTTTCCGTGCATGCCCTTTGGCTCTCTTCGCTTGTCCCATAAGAGGACAAGATCTCCCACTTGAAAATTTCTCTGCTTGGCCTTCTTGTCAAAAAGCCTCTTTACTTGATTCTGATGTTCAGTGATCCTGTCGACCACTCTTACTCTCTTTTCTTCAAGTTCCGCAAGATACATGATTCTCTTTTCTAGAGAACTCTGAAAAGTTTCATCTTCGATTGCTCGTGCCAAGCGCAGAGCAGGAAGTTCAGCAGAAATAGGAAGCTCGGCATCAGTGCCATATAACACTTGAAAAGGTGACATGCCGAGAGATCTCTTGGGGGTAATGCGGTCCGCCCACAAAGCGTCGTACAAAGACTTGTGCCACATCCGCTGATTCTCATCTACTAATTTCCGTATGATGGTCACCAAGTTCTTATTACTGGATTCCGCCTGACCATTTCCCTGAGGGTAATAATCCGAGGCATGTGCTAAAGTTATTCCATATTCATAGCAAAAACTAATAACTTCTCGGGAGGAGAAGTTAGAAGCATTATCAGCAACGATTTTGTTTGGAACACCGAACCTGACAATGATATTTTCTTTGATAAAACTGCAAACCACCTCAGAAGTGGCATGCTTGACAGGTATGGCTTCCACCCACTTGGTGAAGTAATCCGTTGCTGTAAGGACATAGCTATGTCCAGCACTCGATTGAGGATTGAGTGCGCCAATAAAATCAATTCCCCATTGCCTGAATGGTTCATTGATGATGACCGGCCTTAGGGGAAGGGCAGCCAACTTGGGCCTGCCGACAAATTGCTGACAGGGTTCACACTTTGCCACCCAGGTAGCCGCATCTTGAAAGAGCGTTGGCCAATAGTACCTGGCTCGAATGATCTTGTGTGCTGTCACGGAAGAAGAAAAATGGCCTCCACAGGCTGAATTGTGAAAACTTTCCAGCAGTTTTACTTGCTGGGGCTTGTCAACACATCGCAGGAAGACACCGTCTATCCCGCGCTTATATAAACCGTCATCCCAGATGACATATTTAGCTGCTCTGAGCTTTATAGTGCGCTTCTCCTTTGCAGTTAGGTGCATTGGGCATTCGCCGTAGGTAAGGAAGAAAGCAATGTCGGAGTACCACTCGTCACTAGTTGCAACAAACAGAACTAGAGGCAGAGAATCAGGCTCCTCTAGAGGGCTTTGCTCTTCGTTTGCACAATCCTCTTTTCCTTTAGGACCTTCTAAATTTTCATTTTCAGCCATTAGCTGACACAGGCCTTTACCCCTTACCAGCTTGGTTGGTTTAATATCCAGGTCATATTCCTGGACCTTTGCGATCCAATTCCCTCTCAAACTTCCTAACTCCTGCTGAGTTAGAATTGATTTCACCGCCATGTCAGGGACCAGCACTACCGTATGCGAGTTCAGAATGTAATACCTGAAATTCTTCACTACTTTGACAACGGCAAAGGCATGCTTTTCCAGCTGAGTCATTTTCAGTTCGTGAGGCTTGAGAGGAGAACTCATGAATGCGATTGGAGATTCAATATCCTCCGAGTTCTTTTGCATTAGGATTGCAGACACAGTATGTTCGGAGGCGTAACTATACATAATGAAGTTCTTGGAGAAGTCCGGACATACCAGGACCGGTGCATGGGCAACAGAAGTTTTTATTTCTTCAAATGACCTTTTCCCTTCTTCACTCCATCTGAAAGTGGGTGATCCTTTCATCATGTTCAGTATGTGGCGGGTCTTTTCAGCAAAATCAGGAACAAAACGCCTGAGAAAGTTCACCTTTCCGAAGAAAGAATGAACACCAGTCTTGCTTGTAGGCAGAGTAAGGCTCTGAATAGCTTTAACCCTTTCAATATCTATCTTCGTTCCTTCTTTGCTAACCACATGGCCTAGCAATTTCCCTTCCGTAACCCCAAAAATAGACTTTTTGGGATTTAGGGAAATTCCATGTTCTCGGCACCTGGCCAGTACTTGCTCTAAGTGATCACAATGATCACTTCGTTGTTTAGAGAACACGGTTAAGTCATCTAGATAAACTACAATGACTTTTCCCATCATACCTTTAAATGCGAAGTCCATGGCCCGTTGAAAAGTAGCACCTGCATTAGTCAGGCCAAAAGGCATCCTGCTGTAGGCAAATGTACCCCAGGGAGTAGTGAATGCTGTTTTGAATTGATCTTCAGGCGAGACTTCAATCTGATTGTAGCCTGAAAAACCATCAAGCATAGACAGCATTTCTGATCCAGTTACTGCTTGCAGAACTTGATCCATTATCGGAAGAGGGTAGTTGTCTTTCAGCGAAGCTTGATTCAAGTTTGAGAAGTCTACGCATATGCGTATCTCACCGTTCTTCTTGCGCACTGGCACAATATTGGCTACCCAAGTGCTGTGATGGATAGGGAAGATGATTCTTGCATCTAGCATCTTCTGAATTTCGGCCTGGATGGTGCCCGAAATCTTCGGATTATAGTGCCTTTGCTTCTGACGGAAGGCTTTGACATCGTCTTTCAAGGGAATATCGTGCTGAACGTCCTTTGGCTTGAAGGACTTTAAATCGGCATAGGACCATGCCAATACATCCATATATTTCTTCAGCAACTTGACAAATTTCTGCTTCTCTTCAGGTGTGCAACATTTGCCAATGTTTACAAATCGCGGGTGTGCCTCCGAACCTATATTGACTGGTTCTGTCTCTGGAGATGAGTCAGGATCATCTCGCCTCTTCTTTTTCACAAAACGGTCATGCCTGTCAAACAGGCGCTCCAGAGAAACCAGGCCTTTTGGAATTTTATTCCCTTTGAGCTGACATATGCCGTCATTCTCCTTTGTTTCGTGGTTTTGACTGTTGATTGATTCACGGCATGTAGAGGTGGATCCTTCGAAATACAACTCGTCAAAATTTTCTGATTTTTCCAGAAAGGCAATGAGTTGATTATCGTCGTTGAATACTTGCCAATGCTGAGAGTTGTCTGGTACGCTCGGGCGGAAAACCACCTCAATGGTGTATTTGTCCGTTTTCAAACCCGGGTGTGGGAGCATGAGAGATGCTGAAACGGCCAATGAATCGGCCATGTCATTTTGAGCTCTTGGAATTGCTCCTATTGAAAAAGCATCAAATTCTTCGATGCTGTCCCATACTGCGTTGCGGTAGTGCCTGAGCCTTTCATTTTTCACTTGGTAAATCCTTTTGACCTGATTTACAACTAGCTCGGCATCACCTTGTACTTTTAGATTTTTTATTCCTCTTTCCTTTGCGGCTTGCATACCAAGTAAGAGAGACTCATACTCAGCAGTATTGTTAGTGTTGAAAAACTGCAATTTGAAAGAGAGAGGAATCACCTCCTCTTCGGGAGATATCAGCACAACTCCAGCGCCACATCCACTAGTCGCGCAACTGCCATCAAATTGCAAGGTCCAGATCTCATTAAGGTCCTTTTCTTGAACAAAAATGCCCTTTGTACCTGTCTCGGTAGATAAGAAGTAGTTCCCCAATCCTGATGATTCAAAAAGGATTTGAGCTTTGGGATCTTCAGAGCTAGTGACCAAGTACTTCTTTTGGGATTCCGGCTCTAAAGTTTGCATTACGCCTTTGACTGGAATTCTAGCTTTAGACCAGTCCATGTGAATTTCTCCACCAACTTCGCTGCAAAAACTCCTTCCCAGCAAAATTCCATAGGCTGCTGGAATGTCAACGACGAGAACGGTCATCTTTACCCTCTTTTCAGGGAATGCTGCGAACGCAAATTACACGTCTTTGATTTGGCCAATCAATGGCACTTGCTTGGTTTCCAATGAATAACATCTACCGAAAGGTTTGGTAAGAGTGAGGCCCAAAGCATGGGCGACTTTCGCCAGCATAACGTTGTCAGAAGCTCCGGAATCAATTATACAGTTGCTCAACTTATGGCCGTTGATTAGGAGAGAGAGATAGAAAGGTTCTATCTTGCCTGATGCAGATGTTGAAGAAACATTTATGTGGGATTCAGGAGGAGTGGAAAGGATTCCTTTTGGGGAAACCTGTTTAGATGTAACAGCTTGACTCTGAATATATTTAGTTAATCTTACAAGCTGTTCGGGATTTGACTGAAGATACTCAGCTTCAGACATTTGGATCTTGGTCTTTTTTGCATGATCTATTATATCGAACGCGGCCAAGGGTTGCGTTGGTGAGGGAATGAGTCCTTCACTTCGCGATGGTGGAACAGGGTTACTGATCTTGATAGGAATATGAGGGGGCTGATTCGGAGGAGAGATGGGCGGAAAAGACTTCTTTGCAAAAGACTTAACAGGGAATTGAGTAGGAAGAGGATTACCTCTTCTAACAATGGTTGGAGGCACATTTGACACGACCTTCTCCTTCTGCACATGGGCAGCGACTTCCGCTTCCTTTCCTTGCGAGCGAGTAAAAACAGCATAGGATTGTCCGCTTGCATAGCCCTGAGTACTCTCTTCTTCATCAGATTCATCCTCATCAAATTCCATGTATCCAATAGTGGAGTTTCCAGTCGGCTCACCGACATCTTGATCATCTTCATCTTGAGGCAAAGATTCTTCATAATACTGGTCTTCCTCTTCAATTTTGGCCAAAGCATTGACCGGAGGAGCTTCAAGCGCCAACCGTGGAGCAGTTGCAGGTAGACGTGGTCTTTGTGAAACATTGTTGGGAACAAAACTCCTTCGTGGAACGTCTCGGTATGAGGAACTAGGAGCCTGGGCCAACTGATTTTTCAATGCGAGCAGATCATTCGCCATCTTTTGGAATGCCGGATCAGACGAAGTAGCGGGCGAGGGATCTGAAGATTTGGACTTTGATGATTCCTTTCTCAACTCACCAGATATTATCAAATTGTCTTCTATCCGGATGGCAGCAGCCTGAGAGAGAGTTAGAGTAGCTACTCGCTCTTGAAGGAGCAAGAAGCTGACTTTTGAGCTCATGGCATTCACGAAGAAACACTTTTGATTCTCCGGTGTTGGAAGCATGGCAGTAGGGACACGGTTGATTAATGCATTGAACCGAGCGATAAAATCGCGCATGGTCTCATTTGCCTCCTTCTTCAGGTGAGTGATTCGTGATAACAATGCAAATGCATCCTCTGAAGGCTTGTATCTGTCTTCGAAAGCATCCCGCAAGGTGGCCCAACTGGTGATAGATCCGGCTGGCAAATGCTGAAACCATTCGGCTGCGGGCCCTTGTAGAGTTTCCAGAAAAAGGTGAACCGACACATCTTCGTGAGTCACGTCCAAAATACTGCATGACATAATGAAAGCAGATATGTGGGAATCCGTGCTTTGATTTCCGCTCCCGTCGAATTTGGGAAAATTCTTTCTGTTTCCGTGAGGGAGCGCGTGAACTGGATGTGGTAATGCGAGAGGACCCATAGCATTTCCCCATGGTACCGCCATTTGAAAGGCTGGAAAAAGCACACGAGCTGGGAGGGTGGTTCCACTGAGCAGCAAGGCACTATAAAGGGATGTAGATGTTCCTTGCAAAAGACTTTTTCTTCGTGGAGGTGAGACACTCCTGGATGACCGGCTAGCCGAGCTTAGCGCTGAAAAACGTGCCAGTGTTATGCTGAAATTGTGCCTTTGAAGCAGATCGAAAGTAGGATCAACTTCCCCACGGGCTCTCCTGCTGCGCGTAAAAGTTTCACTTGCCAGCGTACCTTTCAGATCTGCGATATTATGGCGCAGATTTAAACTTTATTTTTGGGTGTACTTGCTGATTTTCTGGTTTTTCTGACAAAAACCAGCAGCAAATACTTTTCTGAATATTTAAATACTATACTCTTCAAAAAACTGATTGCGGTTAATGACAAATAACAGCGAGGATAAGATGGCAGGGAAGAATAGCAGGCTGATTTTCAGATCTGATTTTTTAATTTTTCAGAGGGTTTTGAACTTTTTGGAAAATAGTCAAAAATTCAGATCTACGAAAAAATGTTAATTTTGATAAAAACTCAGCGAACTAAAGATCTGTAACTATGCCCGATCTACGGATCTCAGAAGAAAATTTTCAGTTTTAGGCACTTTTGCAAATTTTTTGGATTTTCAACAAAAAGTGCAGATTTGCAAACAGGCAGTGATTTTCTTATATTTTTCTGATTTTATATTATACCACCACCATAGATCTGACAGATCTATCCGTTCCCCTGCGGAGTCGCCAAAAACTGTTGGTCCGAAAATCTGTCGCGCGGACAGATCTATGGATAGACGAGCCAACAGTGTTGCAGGGCTTAGCCCCTCTTTGAGATAGCAAAGCGAAACTGGTTTATTGCTATTTCTACTAGCAGGAACCTATGCAAGTCTCATAGATTCTGCCTTCGGGGGTTGGGATCTCATCCCAGTAGAGTGTTCCAGGCTGCGAAAAGAAAGGAATGAAAGAGGGAGAAGAGAAAGAACAGATCCGAAGGGAGAAAAGAAATGAATTCCAAAGCAGAAAGGTCAGAAGATTTATGTTTTTAGTTTGGTAGTAAACAGAGCCAAACCTACTTGCATAAATAAACAAAGCAATACTGATAAACAAATGACGGAAAAGTAGATATGAATCCAACAGATTAAACACATACAGATCTAACGTAAGAAAGATCTAATGTATAACACAGCTATTGAGCACAAAGTCTGAATAATTGTATTACTTGTTCTTTTCTGTTACAAGAAAGCTCAAAGTCTTTCTCTCCTCACTTCTATTTCTATCTAAAAAATGTTCACCTTTGAATACAACAAGTATTCTCATATTTATAGAAAATGAGGGAGAGAGAAGGCAAAATGGAGCCAACCACTTATTTACAAGATATTTACAAAATATCTAAAAGTCATGTTGACTTTGACAACTTGGTGGATGACATCATCCCATGATGCAACATGGATGATGTCATCATTTGTGCCAACACATTTTAGACATTTCGAAAAGAAAGTCGGAGAATAGAGAGAAGAAGAAGAAGAAGAAGCTACTCATCATCATCATCCTGCGGCCGAAAAGGGGTTGCCTGTTTCTGATGCTGCTCAGGTGATGATATGTGGAACTGAGCGCGGTATTCCAAAAATTTTCTGATCATTGGCCCAAATTGATCTTGTGATGGATCCTTGTGCCGTTCACTGATTGCTTCGCAAGTCTCCCAATCGTCTATGAGCTTTTCCGGGAGTTTGGAATAATCTTTCTCCGCCTCGATAAGGAACCCGATGAAGTCTCTACAGGCCAGTAGGTTGTTGATAGATTCAGTGTCGAACGTGACCTCTGGCCCTGTCCCTTGAGAGGCTATCTCCTTGAAAATCCGGATAGTGTCATCAGCTGATCTCAAGGTAAGGGAAGGAGTTAGCAACCCTGGAGTCATGGCGAGGACAATTTTCTCCATTTGATGCATTGCATCCAGGGCCTCTTCCTTTACCTTGTCTATCTTTTCTAAAACAAATTCCAGCTGATCTATCTGATAGTCCAGAGTGGACATAGTTTTGTTGAGGGCCCTTGGATGACCGAAGACTCCGAACTTGACCAGATCTTCGACTGAACAGTCGAACATTTGTTGGAAGGTTTCGTGCTGGAGTCTAGCATGTTCTAACTCTTCTGATATCGGACCTGCTAATGCTTGGAGTTCCTTATTCGCCTTCTCGATGTTTAAGTATAAACTGATATACTCGGCGATTACTCTTTCACTATCCTTGAGGATCTGGCTCCTCCAAGCAGAAATAGCCATACCCTGCTCGCCGATCTTTGAATACTCATTGATCTTCTCCTGACTGAGCAGCTTAGGAGTCTCAGCGGCAGTTGTGGGAGGTGCACTCCCCATCTTCTGTAAGGCTTGAAGCAGGTACTTGTTCTGCTCCTTCAGTAGCCTTTTCTCCTCTTTCGTTTCCTGAAGCTTTTTGCAGAGTGCATCAACTGCGGAAAGAGTTTCCCCCTGGAGACTTTCTGAGGATGTCCCCATTGTGACTTGGGTCACGGTGAAATCTGTCGGAGACAGATCTTCTTTCTCTTTGAGGGGGTTGGGGTACGCTATTTCCATGACTCTCTCACCTGCAGCGCTCTTTGAGAAGTGTGTAACCGGCTTGTGCTTCTTTGCTCCTTTAGCCGGAATGACCGAAAAGTCCATCGGAGTGATGGGGACTTTCCTCTTTTGTTGGCTCAGTTGCTGAGAAATCCAAGCTGGTCCTATACAAGAAGGACCAGAGACAAAGGGGGAGGCAGCAACGGTAGAAGAGGGGAAAAATGTGGAGACACACGGCGGCAGCATGGAAAGAATAGCCGAAGAAATGTCCACGGGAGGAAGGGGAACTGCAACTGCAGAAGACATAGGAAGGGAAGGGAGCTCGGAGATGAGGGAAGAAATAGAGGAAGACAAATCAGCGAGGGAGGAGAAGATAGATGAAGAAGCAGGGGAAAGGGTAGAAGAAGGGGCAGAGGACACGACCAAAGGGATGGTCATTTGAGTCACTCGAGGAGGGGAAGGAAGAGAAGAAGAAGGGATAGAAGGGACCTCTGAAGTTGTAGCGACGCCGACATCCTGGGTGGATGGGCGTATGGGACTATCCTCTGTCAATTCCTCATCAAGAGTTATGACTTGTTCTGGCTCTGAGGGAAGAGGACTTTCAGGGGCTTCCTCCTGAATGGTGCTAGGTTCACCTTCTGCACCTTTGCCTTTCAGCTGCTTCTTTGACCTTGGAGGTGCGTTGCCCAAAGGGGAAGTTGTGAAATCTACCCCGAGGTAGATTAGTCCGTTCATGCGGCACCAATGCTCTGTTCTTCGCATAGTCTCCTTGACCCTCTCCTCAATTGTTTGAGGAGACTTATTCCTGTCACTGGCCGGGAAGGGCCAATTGTCCCCATCTGTGTCATTATACACCTTATCTACTTCATCTTCTGTAGTCTGGAAGCCTTCGGCGACAATGGCCACTCCGTATTGGATGATTTCCTCCAATGCTAAGCGCGAATGATCCTTTCTTCTGAGTTCCACCTCATGGAGAACGTCAATGTAAATATCCTCAATTTGAGGGACATGGATCGGATCGAGCTTTGCTTTTGGCAAGCAGCTTCTTGGGTCGAAGGTAGGCCTGGCTGGGAAGTCATGCTTCAAGTTGAGTAGCTCCAGCTCTGCAAACATTTCCTTTGCCTTATGGTGGGTGGAGCATGTGTATCGGCCCACTTTGAGGGGGAAAGGAGTTCCACCCTTCTTTCTTTTGAGGCACTTCTCATGGTATGTGACCAGCTGCCTTAACAGTTCTAGTAGATCAGCTTAGGCCCAGCATACCTTGGTAGCCTGGTTGGCTCTCCCAAAAAGTTGGCAGCCCTTAGATAGGTGAACGTGGGAAATTGGGTGAACAGGGCCCCCCATTTCTCTGTGACTGCCACTATGTTCTTGGTTTTCCGGCTATGAGTCATGTTTGGCCTCAGTAGGTAGATGACATGATAGAAGAATACATCGTTAACTTTTGTGAAATGTTGGATGCTATTCTCCAGCCTCAGCTCTGGATAGTAATCAAATATCTTGGCCTGACGCCATACTTCACTTCGGTTCAGCCCTGGATAATCCCTTGCTGACGTTGCAGCATAGAATACATAGGAGTTCATATGGAACACTCCTGTTGTGGCGAACTGTTGTAGCTGCTCAGAGATGGTGCTGCTGATTATTTCACCCCAGCAAAAGTGCTGATCGGGCAATTTCTTATTCATTGTCTCCAGGTACCACAGCATCCACTTATGGAAATAGTGGGCATCTGAAAGCCCAAAGACTCTGCTCAGGAAAGTGATAGTATCACTGAGTTCCTCTAAGAAATCACTTCGGTGGATAGTCTGAGGCCACCGGGTCACCACCTTCTTATTCTTTAGGTAGACCTCATTCATCAACTGCATGCACTGGTCTTCGTTGTCTTCCCAGGCCTTGATGCATTCTCGTTGGCTAACAGCCACGTAGTTCCGGTGATGAGGGATGCCAAGTATCAACTCAAAGTGACGGGCAGTGAGGTTTATGACTGCCTCGCCCTTACTGTTCTCGACACATCTTGTGTCCTTGTTGTAACATTGCGCAATCACCATCATGAATTCGTTGTTTACAGTGCTGACGGGGATTCCTCCGGCGAAGTGCAGGGCACTACCTATTAACTTGTCCATCCATGGACTTCTTGTAACTTTTTGAGTCCTAACCCAGAACTCATCCATGTCAATGTGACCCAATTCAGAGTCTCTAACATCCATACTGCACTCAGCCTGTGATTCGGGCATCCTGACCCTCTGATATTTGTATTTCATCTCTTCTTCTGTCAGCTTAGCTTTTCCTCTTGGTTTGGTGGGCTTCTTGCTTGACGTAGACATGTGTTCTTTCGAACTCAGTTGCTGATCTGCATGAAGAAGAAGTGAGACCCAATCCAAAAAGGTTGAATTAGTCATTTGATCTTCCATTGGAAAGCTAGCAGAAGAAAGAGGTAGAGATTTTAAGGTTCAGGGCGCAGGTAAAATGCAACTGGCAGGCCAAATAGATAAGGCGCATAGAAAAGGAATGTTGCAGAGGTTATACTGGCGCCAAAGGCGCATGGTGCATGGATGAAGCAGGTTGCATTTTATAGCAGGGCGCACAGGAAATGCATGTTACATTGGGGTTCGGTGCACCTTTTGGCGCATGGGAAGATTGTGTAACATTAACAAATGGTGCGCCAAAGTATTTGGCGCGGCGCATGAAGGTTTTACACAACATTATGTTACTACAATGGAGGGTGCGCCCGCGCCTTTCTAACTTTATACTCACGCGAATAAGGCTTGTGTTGCATGAAAGCTGGGTGCGCCCTTTGGTGCATGGAAACATTATGCAGCATGGATAAAGGGTGCGTCAAAGGCTTTTAAGGAGGCGCGGGATTTAGACTTGTAGCATGCAAAAAGGGCGCGCCATTGAGGGTGCATGAGTTCTAGGTGCAGCATGAGAAGAGGGTGCGCCATTGGCGCGGGTTTTGGTCATGTAACATGGTGGGTAAGTGTGCCGAGGGGTGCAACTGTTTTTGTTGCAACAAAACGCGCCAGTGCGCCACAGAACTACACTAACTGCTCAAATCTTTTATTCTTTTCTTCCACTTCAAAAGTTACTTGGTCACATAAGGTTTTTTTACAAAAAGGTTTTGCAGACCAAGCCCTTTCAAAACAGCTCCCCTTCCAGCAGATCTAGAAAGAGGGAGGGAGAGGAGGAGAAAAAGAAGAAAACGTGATGGAATAGCACAGGGGGGGGAAAACTAGCTTAATCATATTCCATTTAAAACTGGCCAGCAAACCAAAACCCCGACCAAGAACACAGACCAAGCACACAATGAAAAAGAAAGGGAGAACCTCTTACCTCGAATATATATCAAAAATTGGAGAGCGGGTCCACAGGGCGATGATAACGACAGAGTTGAGCTGACAAGTCCAGAGCGATCACGTGCTTTGACAAAAAGGAATGAAAATGACATTGGGCGCGCACTGATATTTATAGAAAAACTTGTCATCAATGCACCAACCACTTTTGAAATGGCGCATGAAAACTGCTGTCGACAGGGGAAAGTGTGCGCCCTTTGGCGCATGGAAGTTTTTGACAACAGAAGAATGAGTGCGCCTTTGGCGCACCATATGCATTGTCGACATGAAGTTATGTGCGCCCTTTGGCGCATGAAAACTTGGTGTAACACATAGATTATATGCGCCCTTTGGCGCACCGAAAGACGTGTTAACATGGAAAACCATGCGCCAAAGGCTTTTAAGGGGGCGCATCAAAACTATGTGTTACAAGGCAAATCCATGCGCCCAGCCAAAAAAGGCTCAAAAAGACTAAGTTCAAAAACTAGATTTCCCGGGAAGGGACTTTACGACGTTTCGAACGCGGGGGATCCCTAATAAGGGATCGAAACAAAATTTTCCGTATGGTTATCGGTAAAATTGCCCTTGTCAATTTTACGGGATAACACAACAACATCTAAAGATTGGCCTATTTTTAGAATGTGCGGGTCGTCCTGAGTGTGAATATTAATTTTGATGGTCGATTCATTCAACATGGTTTGTGTCTTAGAAGGTAATGACTGATAATATAATAATCTTCCGCACCAAGGTAGGTGAGAATAGACTCATTGTCTTGACATTGAATGATGTTAATAGAAGGTGTATCATCATTGATCATGTCAGGATACTGGAAGGGAAGAGAAGAGGGAGCCTTAACATCGCGCTGATAAGTCAGAGGTCCCAAGGAAATGGTGTTTATGAATTTTTTTTAAAGAGGAATGGATTCTGGATCTATAGAATTTGTAGGTGAAGGTGGTGAAGTTGGTGAATGGGGTGGGGAATGTTTATCGTCCTCCATGAGTTACACTCGGGCCTTCTTAGGAGATGGTTTGGAAAATCCAATACTACTACGGTCTTTATGCTTACGAGTGGTGTATAAGATGATAGTATGGAGGCCTTGTTCATAGAAACCAAAGCCAAAGCCCTTCCAAGCATAACAATGGAGGAAAGTGTGGGAGAAGCAACGGTTGGTGAGATATTGAAGGTCAGATGAAAATGGTTGAGTTTGGGAAGGTGGATCAGGCGAGTAGGTAGTGGCATCAAGTCCCCCGTACGTTAAATTGGTGCAAAGGTGGGGAGGACCATAAGGGAAAACCTTTCCTATGCGGTAATCATAGCGGGGATGTTGGTGAAGTTTACCATACTCTTGAGGAGTAAGGAATGTGTCAATGTTATAAAGGTAGTACTCCCCCAGAATAAGGCGTTGAAAAACACCTTCTAAGGGATCAGTAGTTGATATATGGGTAGTGGGAATGGATGAATTACTGGATAGTTGGGAAGAATAATCATTAGTTGGTTGAGAAATAGATGGGTTGGATGATGGGTCAGCTACAAAATATGCAGTAGTAGTGGCAATAGAGGAGTTAGTTGTGGAAGAGGTAGCAAAAACATTAGTGGATGCAACAGTGGCTGAAGAAGAAGTGGTAGCAGTGGTAGATGCCTTAACTAGTATAATGACATCATTGGGTTGATATAACATGTTACAGGTCTTGAATGGTGAAGGGTCGACTAGAATGGTATAGTTGTGTCCTTCATGTTTGAATTTTAAACATCGATGTAAGGTTGAAGGAACACAACCCATGACGCGGATCCAAGGTCGGCCAAGAAACATGTTGTACTAGAATTCCCCCTCTAAGACATAATAATTCAAGAATGGTACGGGGACCTACATGAATGTGGAGAATGATGGTGCCAAGAATGGAAGTCATAGCATCATTGAATGAACGTAACATAACTAGATTATCATGCATGCAATTGGAAAGGATGTGTATTTGGTTGTACACATGGGAGGAAATGATGTTGATACTAGCACTGCCATCGATCATGATGTGTCAAACATGTATATTATCAATATAGACATAAATAAATAGGGCGGAAGTAGGATCATTTGATTGGAGAGGTACAATCTCATCATTAGAGAAACTGAGAGCAGCTACTTGATGAGTGGTAGCGGGTGCAGAGTAAGGGGATGAAGTGGTGAGAGAGGCCATATGGTGAAGAGTGATAATGGTTGCCACAGGAGTAGGGTCATTAGGTAAAACCTTAATGAGGGTTTGTCAATAAGACTCAGAGATTTGGACAAGGTCGTACAAATACATTTTAAGAGGATATTGGTGCAATTATTTAATCATTTTATGATGGGAAACCCCGTTAGAAATAGGGTATATGGGTCCATGGATGGTGATTTTTGGTGCAAGTGTAGATGGGATATTGGGTAAAAGAGTGGCAGATGGGCTGGTTGTTTTCTCATTTCTTTTTTCTTTCTGGGATCGATTAGTAATGTTAACCATATTAATTTGTGGTAAAGGAGAAAGTAAATCATGATAGGTGTAGCGACAGGGCTGAAAAAATATGGTGAGGGCATATACTAGTTTTGTGAAACGAATGCAACGCATTGGTATTTTGGAAGAGGTTTGGCTAGCTCTCTTATGTGGACCATATTGATCTCAAATGTTGGAGGAGGATAAAAGGGTTATGGAGGGGGAGATGAAGGTCACTGAATAGGTAAGGGAGGAGGAGGTGTGGTGATAGATGAGGTGGAATAGGGTCCTCATCTAAAAGATCATTATCATAAAAGTTTTCTTTGGGAGGAAGTAGTTGGAGAAGAACAATATTAAGTTCCTTATAGTTTTCCACATCATGCCCTGGCACACGATGGTAAGCAAAAAATTTTGAATCGTCAAACCCTTTTGGTTTAGGTTTGAGTGGGTCGTAAGGTCTAAGTGGTGGTAATTTGATGACAGAGGTTTCCAAAATGTTAGCTAAGATGTTGGCATAATACCCTGCAAATGGATCAAAATGTGAAGTAAGTATGGGTCTAGATGGAAGTGTGGGTGAATTTGGTAGGAGAGGTGCCATGGGAGGTGGAATCAGAGGTTGAGTTATTTTGACCATTTGTTTGGTCGGTAGTACGGTTTTAGGTTTAGATTGCACCTTCTTGGGTAAAAATGTAGCAGGTGAACTAGTGGTTGAAGGTGGTGTAGGTTTAACTATCTCTTTAGAGGGTAGTTGGTTGTTGGAATTTGGTTTCACCTTCTTGGGTAAAGGTCAAGAAGTGTGTGATGTAGAAGGGAAGGAAGATGGAAAAAGGGGACACGTTAGCCAAGGTGATAATGAAGGTGTGGTGAAAGTTATGGGAAGAGGCAAGGTGGAAGGTACTAGTTGAAGAGAAGGGAATATCATAGGTAATGATAAGGATACTGGAATTGGTGTAGGTATAGGAGGTAGAAATGATGTAAGTGACGGGGAAGGCATAAGTTGTGTAGGTAATTTGGGTGTAACAGAGGATCACGATGAGGAGGTGGGTTGTTATCTTTTTGGTTTACCTTGGGTAATTGGCTGCGTGGTGAAGGTTAATGGGTGGGGCCCTATGATAAATGGAAGTAGTGAAGTTGACAGAGGGATAGTGGGAGGAGCCAGTGTATGCAACCTAAGAGGTTGGGTCTTCCTCTTAGGTGGGGGAATAGTATTTGCGCTGGCTCGTGAGGATGTGGCTAAATCCAGTTTGACAGGGGGATTGACTAGGCTTGATGTCGACATGACTCCCAATGTGGCAATGGGTTTGGACGTGGAGGAAAATATAGATGTAGGTAAGGCTTTAGGAATTGGAAAAATTTTAGTCAATGATAAAGGTTTAAGTGTGAGTGTGGGTGATGAAGAAGAGGTTGCTACAACTGGCATGGGCATGGCTAGTTTGGTTTTCTAAAACACCTTTGGATAGATCATGGAAGTATCAACATACAAAATTTTCATATGAGTTTAGAAAGGTAGCCAAAGGCATCCCCAAATCATGGAAATGTTGACATAATACAAGTGATCAGCCAAACGTGAAAATGATGCCATTGTTGGGGGGATGATGTTGGCTTGGTAGTAATCCCTGTAAACAATGTCTGCGAGACAGGGAAATGGTTGGCTTCAGACTCTGTGGGTAAAAGAGGTGAGAGAAAATCAACATGATCCTTGAAAGCCAATGGAGAATTGTCACCAATAGGAAGGGGCGTTGCTAATGGATCCCCTATGGGTAAGGGAGATGAAAATTTGGTAGGGTAATTTTTTGGCAAAGAGGAAGGTAAGCATGACTCTCCCGTGGGTAGGAGAGTAAATACTGCGGGTTGTTTTTCAGGTTGAGAGGTGAATGGGGAAATTACTTCACTGGATATTGCAAACTCCTCTGTGGGTGAAGGAGGAGATGAGGGAGACTCCTCTGTGGGTAAAGGAGTAGATGAAACATGATCTTCCATGGGTAAATGGGTTCGTGCAAGAATCTCCTCAATAGATGGAGTAGGAATAAATTGAGGAAGGGATGACATGATGTTGAAAACAACATGAACCTCCTGAATGTTACTATCATTGGTCGAGTTTTCGCTAGTTTGGTTAGACGATGGAGTGTGGTTTTGGAACAGTTTCTTGAAGATGTGAAGGTTCTGATTGGCCAGTGTGTTAGGGTTATCCAAGATGATATCTCCACTATTAACATTTCTTGGATGATATTTTTGAAAGTTATAAAATTACTATCGCTATGACCTTTAACATGATGATAGTTGCAGTAATCATTTTCTTTGTACCATGCAGACATGTGACAAGAGGGATCAAAACCAGTATGTGGTTTGACGGGTGAAAGAGTGATTTCTTCGGCTTTTAGAATTTTTTCTAAAACTGAAGAGTAGGGTTCTTCTATGGGAGTATATTTTCGTTGCTCCTACTTGGACTATAAATCCTAAACAAGAGAAAGGTTGGAAGAAGGATTTGATTGGTTGGATGGATGAGATGGGCTAGCTTTCAAAAATACCACATGGGAAGATCCTTTTTCTTTGGAGTAATTATTTTGTAGTTTGGAAATAGAAGAGGTATCATTTGATTAAAATGCAACATTTGTGTTATGCAATTCCATATTCTTCTCTTCAATGACACAAATCTCAAGTTTTTGGGCCATGGTGAACACCTCATCGAGTGTGCGAAAGGTTTGAACTTGGATATTTGGCGAGATGTACCTTGCACAAACCTTGGTGAACAACTCTATTAACTCAGTTTGAGGCAATTGGAAAGTGAGTTGGTTGATTAGGCTTCACCAATGAGCAAAAAAATATGTGATAGATTCGTCTTTGTATTGGCATATCGAGTATAAGTTGGTAATGGTGACTTTCTTGCTGATATTGATAGAAAAGTTGGTCTAGGAAAGATTGAGCTACTTGGTTTAATGAGAAAATGGAGTGCCTAGGTAGAGCATTATATGAATCCAATGCAGGTCCTATCAAGGACATTAGGAATATTCATAAGAGAAAAGTCATCATCATGAGCGATCAGATAACACCCATGTTTAAAAGATCTGTAAATGTTGTTGTACAGGATCTTCTTTACTATGCTAAATCAGTTGAATTTAGGCATTTCCCAATGCATAGGGTATGGGACGAATAAAAATAGATGAGTGAATGGGATCATTGCAAATATCATCGTATTTCAGATAATTACGTGAGCCCAGAGACTGATGTTTTCGAATGTCTAGTATCTTGTCCATCATCATTTTTATAATATCATTAGTAGGTTGTAATGACTAGACACCCCTTGTAGTATAAGGGTGATAGATAATGAAGGTATGATGTAGGCGAGGCATCTCAAATATATGGTGGTGCTAAGTATGAAAATGTGTGATGGAGGAATAGATGAAGGTGGTAAGCATCCTGAATAAGTGATAAATGAGATAGGGGGTTATTAGTGATAAGTGTAGGTAGGTGGAGTGGATGTAACAACTCTCATAGTAATTGGAGGAAGTGACTATGCAGGATGGAGAGGATAATGTTTTGGAAGGGAGTATGGGTTGTTGAACACCATGGGTGATTGAGATGCAATAGGTATATAAGAGGTGGCGAGTGTAGAAATAGACCTGCACTCAAGGAATTTGATAAAGGAATGGTTGACATCACATGATAAACTGACATCAAAGGTGCGACATAGATGTCGTAGGTGTACAGCTGATATCAATGATGTAGGGTCAAGTTGGGACACCACATGTGGTAAGGTGGAAGAGGGTAAGGCTGAGCTAGTAGTAGCTGATGTAGAAGTGGGTGCAAGGGTAAAAGGAATGGACACATTGCATGTCATCGTACAAAAGCTTACCTTGATGAATCCTGATGTGGATGAATGTGCTAAATAATATTGTAAAGCCACATGGGGTTTTGATCAAGGAGTCTTGTGAACTCCTAATCATTGATACTGATGGTAATAGGCTGATTAGGATCCATAGGTGATAAAATGGAAGGAAGTGATGGGATATGCGGGAGTGGCTGAAAGCTAGTGTGGAACACGAGGGCATTGGATTGGCTACGATTCAAAACTATGTGACTTATAGTAGACCTAGTAATTTGAGCTCTGTAAATGACATAAGTAGTATAGAAAGGACTAGAGAAAATGGTTCCATAAGGTGACAACTAAGTGTTGTTTCAATTGAAAATTTAAAACATGACCAATTGACAGTGGTTGGGTAACCAGTGTCAATGACAGTGGGTAACCGATGTCAGTCATAGAGGGTAACTGATGCCAATCAAAGGACTGTTACTAGTTGCTGTGGAAAATAAAAGGATATGTAAATGTGGTAATAAATGATAAAAATGAAGCAAATTTGGACTTTGACAGTGATTTTGAAGACAAAGAGATATGGTGAGGTAACTGAGGAAACCCCAGAAAGAACAAAAATGTGATGAATATTGACTTTGGTTAAAATGACCAAAACATCAAGAAACTGACAACAGTCAGTAAACCGATGATGGTTAGATGAGTAAACTGATGATGGTCAATGGACCAACACTAGTCACTGTGAAATTTGTGAAAATATGGAAAAAAAGTAAATTTGGTGATTTAGATCAAATAAAAGACCAACCTAGAAAATTGATTATGGAAATGATTGACCCTAACACACTCAGACAAGAGTCATGGAATACACCAACTATGATTATAGAGCTGTGAAAGGAGTGAAGAATGAAGAAAACAAACTCAAACCTCAAAACATAGATCAAGAAAAAACTAGCAAACATGAAATCCTATGTGGTTGATTTTATGTTCTTCGCTTATGCCATTTAGGACTAACTTGTGAATAGAGAAGATTTTTTGGTTTGATAAAATCTTCCCTATTAAAAGCTCAAAAACTAAGGATAGTTTTAGGTAAGTTTTAGTGAGGGAGATCCTTTCTATGAGATAATGACTAGAACAGAGAAACCCAGTTTGGAGCCCACTGTCAATCCTTTGATCGTGTGATCATTGAAAAATTCTTTTGAGGTAAGATGTTGTTTAAGAAAATGAGTAATTTATTTTTAGTGGTTTGGTTTAGAGAAGAAAGTGTGCACTATGATTCAATTTGCCAACCATCAGCTAGGCATGACTTCCAACATATAGATTGCCCGCAATTTTTAAATGAGCTATAAATGCAACACTCATAAATGATATGAAAATATTTTAGACCTAAATCCACAATGAAATTTGATGAGAGAAATGATGAATAGGAAAGAGTATGTATTTCACTAATGCAATACAAAAATAAAAAGAATGGTTCTTTTTAATCCAAAATACGAGTGTCAATGAGACAAGTAGAAGAGAAAGAATGTTCCAAAGGAGAAAATTTAATGTGAATTCTTTCAAAAGGAAATAAACACACAATCTTTCACCTATGAATGAACAATGTAAAAAAACCCAAATAGGTCCCACTGGGCGTGCCAAAATATTTCACCGAATAAGTTGTGTGATAAAACAGATAAGGTAAAAGGTCAAGGAGGAATAACTATGATATGTAGGTCAAAGGTTGAAAGCTTGCACATTACTGACTTTATCCAAGCTGATCATAGAGAAATATTTTTTTTCTAGGTAAGAAATACTCGTAGATACAAAGCAAGACCACTAAAATGATATTAAATATCAAATGATAGTGGACTGCCTAGCGATTGTCTAGTTGTCAAGAAGTGTGATACTTCCTAAATGGCTATCAATCCACTATTTTTTTTATCAAATCAATGAAATTAAATATGAGAAATAAAATTCCTATTTCTAACACTTTGATTTAGGTATCTCAAAACGTTATCAACAAACTAGATTAAGCAAAGTATTAAAATCTAAACTAATATAGCATCAGGAAAGGTATGTTTCTAGTTGGGACATGTCACAGGGGTGTTAGGTAAGGTCATAAAGCTATATGGTAAGGTCTAGGTGGAGTTTAGGTGATGTTAGAGGTAGTTTAATGAAGGATAATAGAAAACATAGTGACCGATATCAATTCTAGTGATTGATTTTGGTAGAGAGGGGAGACCGATGACGGTTAACGTGACCGACGTTGGTAGGGGAAATTTGATAGTAAATTATTAAACAGAGGTTTTTAGGCTCTCTGTGATTACACAAAGAGAGAGGGTAGTATATTTTGGTTCATAATATGGCTGAGAAGACTCAAGGATGCTAAGGAGGAGGTTTAGAATGGTGAAAATGCTCGGGATTATTCAATAGTGGGTTGGTGGGAGGAAGGTGATGTACAGGAAACAAAAGGAAATCAATTACTGAAAGGAGCAAGAGATCTAAAAAAAGAATAAACAAAATGATTAGAATCACAATATTTACTTGATGTCTTGCTAGCTCTTGTAAGTTGGGATGATTGATGGTTGATTGGAGAAGAAGTGTTTGAGTCAAGAGTCTGTGGCAATACAACCTCTGTGATTTCATGAGTTTTCCAATGCTCTAGAAGGGATTAACCGAATGCTTGTCTTGCACTATGGTTGTGTGTGTTTTCTTTCTAGATGCAGGAGGGCTTGAAGATTCATGCTTGAATGTAATCAAGTTCCAATAAATGAATGACCAACCCATGTAAAGAGTTTTTAAAGTTTATATAAGGTAACCGATCGCGGTTAGGTAACCAACGTTGGTTAAGGCGGGAAAGTCTAGGTTTACCAAAAATAGGCAGATCTGTACTATTTTTGGCATGATTTTTATTGTGTCTACTTAGGGAAGTGGTTTTCATGTGACAGAAGGCAATAAGGTCATAGAATAAGTCAAATTATGTTTAGGAAGAAGTCTTAGTTAGTTAGGTTAAGCGGTGACCCAGCACTAAGAGTGATGACTCGATCATTGTGAGTTAAATGCCCCTGGAATGGGTCCAGGGTGAGGTTTAACGATGAGGTGGAGGTGTGAGGGTGAAATTAACTTAATTAAAATAATTAAATTAATTAATAATGTGAGGATGAATATTTGTATAAAATGAAGGGGTCATGATTAATTAAATATATTACGTTAATTGATTGAAGGGTACCAAGGGGAGTGTTACCCAAATTTGGTGTCTACACATACCATTTAGAGGGTGCATTATATCAGACTACAAAATCTATAGGTTAGGGAGGAAAAGGTGGAGTGCCTCGAGTTTTTTTATTACATCTTATGGTAACAAAATAAACTGTGGGAACTATTGGGCAATGTGAAAATATGGTGGAAACTTAATAGTGATAGGAGTGAGCTCAAATTGTATGTCCAGATATGAAGGAGTTGTATTAGCCATGTCACAAGTAAGATTAATAAGGATCATCACCCATATGTGAAGCGTAGGCATGGACTTTGTTAGAGGGATAATAGTCTATACTAGAAAAAGGGTTTGAGTCCTTAGGATTAAGTTGAATGTCATAGAAAATCGTAGGTAAAGACATGATGAGGTAAAGTAAAAAGATAAATTCAACACCAAAAGTGAAGAGGAAGAGCATAGACAAGCCCCAAGATTGATGTAATGACTAAGTGACAAGTTGGGTTCACCAAAATGTTTACACCCTTATTAGATTATATGAGTCTATATTAGTGAATTAAGTACACTAAAGGATGTAAAGGGGGGCTTCAATAGGTTATTCTAATTAATTAACTTCCAACATTAATTGTATAATATTAAAGAAAAACATTAATACTTGCAACTAATATATGAAACAAGATATGAACTTGAAATCACAAGAGGATATGTGCACTTACCTCTTTACAGATGAATTTACGAAGTTCATGGTGTGTAGAGTACTAAAACTGGGAGATCTGAGATTGATGATGCTTCATTTTTGGAACCATGGCTGGAAAGTGACTTGGAGCAAGATCGTACAACTCAGTCAGGACCATCCATACAGTCTTGAACTTATCATACGGTTTTTATACCTACTCATAATCCATCTCTGTAAATTTTTGGGATTGTTGTCTTCCTGTATATGTTTTTCATTGTTAAAACCTAGTTTTTTTTCCATGCTATGAAGCTCTCTGAACATCTTAAATGAGGTATAAAATCCTACCATGGGTGGGAGACCCTATAAAAAAAGATTAGTTGGGTTACGGGAGCACCCATGCACCATCGACGTTGGCACTAATTTGAAGATGTCTCAAATTACACATCGTTCTCCACCTAGTATTTTCTATCTAAATAAATGTAGCTAGAATTAGAACTTAAGAACTTTTTGAAAATTCTTGACTTGGATTGGGCTCTTATTGATTATTGGGATGAAGATGTGAGAGTGCTTGTAAATGAGATAAATTGATGCCTTGTCCTGGTAAGAAGCCTCATAATTGTTGTGGTTGTTTCCCTAATGAATGTGGATAAGATTTTATGATATTTAGGGAACCTATGGTGCCTTTCACAAGTGTTGGAAGTGATTGTATAAATGTAGTGCCATGGGATTTATAGATTAGCAAATGAGGTAGTTTTAACTTGCTTATATAGGGTTCCGAAGGTAAATTGTTATGAAAAGGCTGACCCAGAGAGATTAAATGACCCAACGAAGATAATGGAACTAAAATAAAAGGAGGATGTGTTAGTTATAAACTGTACATGTGCGTAAGGAGTAGATATCACAAACCAAACAAACCATATGGTTTTTCACAAGGTTTGAAAATACAATAATGGAGATTGGCATCCTGTTAGGTTGACTTAGTATATGGATTTTATGTATTTAATTTCAAATTTTGACGACATGTTAGTGTAGGGATAAAAAAAGATAGACAAGAGGCCTCATGATGTACTAGGAAGGAATAGAAAGGTTGTGTTTGTCTTAGCAAGAGCACATTTTCAAAACAAGTAGCATTAAAGAGTAAATTTTCAAATTTGATTGTCTACAATTGGAATTTTTCGTGTTCACTTTTCCTTTGTGTTTATGTTCACGTGAACCTGTTTTCCACATGCTAAAACATGTATTAAAGTGAAATCAAGATGCTAATAGAAAATCATTACATAATATAAGTTGAAAAGTAAACACATGAAATGTGTACACCTATTTTTCCTATGTGTTGAATGTGATATGAGATTAATTGAAAAGTGAAAACTGCGTGAAACATATGCCCCTTTTTTCCCTCAACATTGTATGTGATGGAAGACTGAATGCAAAATAAATAAGATAATAGTGATTGGGCCTGCTATGCGAAGCCTATAAACTACCCACAATGTAAATATCATGATGTAATTGTTTTTTAGATGATGTGATGTAATAACTATGTGCATATTGTCATATGGTGTCATCTGAAGCATTGCATCTAAAATTTACATGAATGTGTTAAAAATCATAATATGCCCCATTTTGAGATAAGGGATGTTGTAAAAGATAACTTATATAAAAAAGAAAGTGTTAGTTGTGTGAAAAGTGTAGTAGCAACGTGATCGATGATATAAAAAAAATATAGTGTGTCAAATAACATGGTAAAGTGTCTATACACTGTAAGATAAATAAGAATTTATTAACATGAGTAATGTGTAGCAATTGTGAGATAAAGAAATTGGATATCCAACAAAGTGTATGATCATAGGAGTAAACACATCATAATAAAATTTGTGATAGATTTAACCAACTAAACACAATAAAATGTGTATAAATCATAAGATAATAGTAGTGTAAGCTCAATAATGTGTATGCATCATTAAAAAATGAAACATATCATGAGAGTGTTTCATCAAGATTAAAAAAATCTAACACCATAGTGATAGGATAAGCAACATGATAACAACATACAAATGAATTCATAATGGATCCATAGTGACCTAAGACATGATATAACAGGACCATCATAAAGAGACATGAATGATAACGTATGACATACTTGACTAGTGTTAGTTAATTTGTGCATGCAAGAACAAGCATGCAATAAACAACGATATAAAGCAAGTGCGTAATAAGAAAGTGATAAACACCATGTAGAAATAAATTATAAACATCATATAGTAAGAAATGATAAGCATCATGTACTAAGAAAGTAAAGAAAAAACTAATATGAGAGGAGAAATGTGTAAAAGAAGTGCCATAATTATGCAATATAAAAACCAATGTGCATGGAGGAATGCATAATAAGAAATTTAATAAAAAATAATCTTCATAGTTTTTTTGATTGAAAAGCATAACCATATATTAAATAATGAAGTACAATGCTAATCATACAAAAACGGGTGGAAAAGATCACACCCTGTATGCAGGATCAAAGTAGCCATAAAGGCTATGAGTAGCAAAGTGTCATGTCAAAAGATGCATTTTCAATCAAAAAATCTTAAAACAGATAAGCCGAGAACTAGAAAAACTCCAAACATGGAGCTAAGCAGCAGCAGCAAACATGGAGGAAGGTGGCGGAGGCGGTGGGCTCTTTGGACGGTCACCCCAACCACCAAGAGTAGTATCGGGGGCTTCATCAGGCTGCTCCCAGCCATCAGTCTGCTGTTGTTCCTCCTCATTTCCCCACCAAGAAGGTGAAATAGCAAGAGAAAGCTGCAGAAACTTTGATTGATCAGGCGCCTGCCTCCCGGAGCCACCACTACCAGAGCCCAGCCGACCAAACACCCCGGGTAGCAGTGGAGTCCAAGATGGAGGTGGAGAGACCCACCGGTGGGGGGAGGTGCTACGCTGCCCACGAGCCAGACCCCAGTCAAAGTTGTGCCGCCCATGGGACGAGTAGCGGCCTTGTGAGTGGGAGCGGTGGCGAGGGGAATCAGGTGGGATGCGGCTAACCGCACAAGGGGCACTCCCCCAATGGTCCAACAGTGTTTGCAGGTGTTCAACTTCAATGCAGACTTTCTCCGCCTGAACCTGGATCTGAAGCGAAACATTGGAGATGACAGCAAGCTTGTTAGAAATAGCAAAAAATCTATCCACTGTCTCTTTATTAAAAATAGCAGCATTTCTAGATTTCCAAATGTGATATAAAATAGCCGCTCTGAAACAATGCCAAATGTTGTAAAATTTTGCAGGAATAAAAGTCTGGATCCCCCAGAAGAACCATTTTCCACGTGAAGAAGGTGGGAAAAAAAGGTTGAAAAAGGGTATGAATCCAACGCCAGGAAGACTGAGCATGAGGGCAAAACCAAAAGAGATGAAGAAGAGTCTCAAGATGGTTGCAGAATGGGTAACACGGTGGGGGAGCTCCCAGAAGAACAAGGCACTTGCCCACAGGAAGCCCTTGATGAAGAATGCTCCAGAGAAAATGTGTAACTTTGGGCTCTATAGGAATGGCCCAAACGACTTTGAAGTGCTGCTTCCACCCAAAACGAGTGGAATGCAGGCTCCATCGAGCATTTAACTTTTGGAGAGGAAGCTGCTTCTGGGTGAGAAGCTTGTAACCCAACCGAGGTTTATAGTTTCTGAAGGGGGTGGCGGAGGGCAGTGCCAATCAAACCACCATGGGCGCTGCGTAGTAACACCAATTTTATGCAAACAATCGCCAGGTATGAGATCTTGAATGATAGAAATGGCTTGTTTGTCATTGTCATGTAGAGAAAAATTAGCTTTTAGGCTATCCCATGGAAGCCAATCCCTGGTGATGGGACAAAAAAGGTCCTGAATATATTGAATCCCTTTTTTGAAAAGACGCAAACCCTTGAGCTGCAAGGAAAGAGCAAGGGGTTTGTCATGAAATTGAAGCACCAGATTCCACCACAAATTAAGAGAATTAAGAGAGAGCCCGTTCCGGAAACCACCACCTTGCCAGAGCAGATGGGGTTTGAGAAGTTCCCAAGCTTTCCATATGCTTTTTTCCACAAAAGAGCCACCTATTTTAACAGTAGTAGGGCATAGAAGTAAGGAGTAGTAGTTCAAACCCTGCCATGCCTTTCGATTAAGCGGAGACCCTTGAGATATACAATTTCTGAGAAGAATTTTCCAAGATTCCTCACCTTCAAGGCTGCGAATAATCCATTTGGCAGTGAGAGAAAACCCCTGCATATGAATGTTGATTAGGCCAAGACCACCAATGTCCTTGGGCATACAACATATGTCCCAAGAAACTCTGTGAAAACCATGGTTCCCTTCGGAGTTGGCCCACAGGAAATCACGCAGAATTTTCTCCAGCCTGTGATAAGTGGCTTTAGAGGGTGCCCAACATGATGAGTAATAGACATGAGTGGCGGCCAGAACCTTGGAGCAGACTTGGAATTTTCCAGCAAGAGACAGATGCTTGGTAACCCAAAAAGAGATTTTTTTCTCAACTCGCTGAATCACATAATTCCAAAGATCAGCAGGGGATGCCATAAAGGCAAAGGGAATGCCTAAAAATTTGAATTGAACACCAGGTTCAATCCAAAGCCATTGGAATCCCTCTAGCCAAGGAGGTTTGGGACCCATCGCCTGTCTGTAACATTGGGTTTTCTTCCATTGGATAGCAGAACCAGAAGCAAGACAAAAAAATATCAAGGCATTTCATGGCATTAGTGACAGAGGCCTCCATTTCAGCCAAAGTGAGAAAAGAATCATCTGCAAAGTGACCATTAATCAACTGCTTAGGAGAGGAAGGTAGTTGAATACCTTTAACAAGACCAGCATTGGCAGCATTAGCAAGTAAGTAGCTCAGACCTTCAGCAGCAATGACATAAAGAGAAGGAGCAAGAGGGCAACCTTGCCGGATAGAACGATGAAGAGAGAATCTCTCAGACTGCTGACCATTGATAGTAATACAAGCACCTACATTTTGAAAGAGCATATTGACAGAGTGGATGAATCTGGGTCCAAAACCAATAGCCTGCAGCATGGCCAGAATGAAAGGCCACTCAACTCTGTCATAGGCTTTTTCAAAATCAATTTTAACAAACAGAGTTGGTTGAGAAGTCTGACGGGCATATTCCATGCCCTCCCAAACTGCAATAATGTTGTCCAAAATATATCTGTTCTTGATAAAGCCAGTTTGCTCACTTCTGATGATCAGGGGCAGTAGATTAGTGAGCCTGATAGCAAGGGCTTTGGAAATAATTTTGTATGAGACATTGAGCAGAGTTATTGGCCACCAACTGGTGATAAGCTCGGGATCCCCAGACTTGGGAATGAATTTGATGTTGCCTTGGTTGATCAGATCACCCAGGGTGTTGGAGGACATCACTTCCAGATAGACTTGATGCAGATCCAGACCAACAGTTGTCCATAGAGACTGGTAGAACTCACAAGGAAAACCATCAACACCGGGGGCTTTATCAGAGGCCATATGCATAACAGCTTCCTTCAAGTCATCAAGAGTGAGAGGTCTATCACAGGTGATGCACTGACTTTCAGAGAGCTTGCAAGGAACAACGTCAATGCATTGGAGGAGAGCAGCCTCATGAGCCGGGGTAGTAGGTTGAGCAGCAAAAACAACATGATAGTGATGCACAAAAGCTTGCAGAATGTCAGGTAAGAGAGTAAGCCTTTGATTGCCATCCTTGATTGCTTTAATTTTGGTGAGATTTTGATTAGTTTTAAGGGAAGCAAAAAACTCCTTAGTAACTCTGTCACCAATGCGGAGCCAGTGTAGATGGGCTTGAAACTTGGGCTCCTCTAGCCTTATAGTGCTCCTCAATTTGAAGCTTATGCTTCCAGTGAGCAACTTGCACTTGCAGGTGGGCGTTGAAAGGAGACAGATTAAGCTCTTGAATAGCCCTCGAATATTCAACATGGGAGGCTTCATGAGCATTCTTGCGAAAAAGAGCAGCTTGTTTCCCATAAAGCCGAAGGAAAGAAGTGGTACGAGCGATGGCATGAGACCACCAGTCAATCTAGCCAATCCCATCAACAAGTCTCGGATCAAGATTCCAAATACGTCTTATATAATCCAATGTCTTGGGATGAGAAAGGTGGGACGTATTTAAATAGAACTGGGTGGACTTGGGCTTGGGGCACTGAAAGCTCCATTGAATCCCAAAGAAAATAGGCTTATGGTCAGAAACCAAAGCATTGTCCACCACCGAGACCGGGAGGCTGTATGAAGAGTCAAAGGAAAACCATTGCTGCTCTAAAAGCAGAGCTCTGTCAAGACACTTATAAACTCTGTCATCACCAGCTCTAAAATTAGACCAAGTGAACCAAGGAGTGGCAACAGAAGAGTGCTTGTAGTGGTTGGGATAAAAAAGACAAAGCTTATTGCGTAAATAAAACTAGGCTTCACGTTCGCCAGTACACCACCGCATTGGAAGCCGGCCCAATTTGTCTTCGGGGGATTCAACCATGTTGAAATCTCCACAAAAAAGCCAGGTAGCAGAGGGCAGATGATCAGCCAACCACCACCAAAAAGAAGAACGTTCAGAGGCATCATTGGAAGCATAAATATTGGCCAACCCAAGAATGTGGCTGTCAAAATAAAAAAGGGTCCACACCACCCGATGAGTGGGGTCAGAACCCCAAGATATGATATTGGAGCTGAGGTCGGGGCTTAAAAGAGTGACAACACCCCCTCGACCGTTATCGTGAGCTGACATCTGGCAGAGAGAACCAGGCCAGATGGTACGCATAGCAACAGAAAGATGGAAGCCAGAGATTTTGACTTCCTGCAAACACAACACCTAAAATTTTGCAAAATGCTTGCAACTGTCTCTGACAAGATATCTGCGAGTCAGATCAGTAAGCCCCTGACATTCCATGAGTAAACTAACATGGAGAACTATCAAGGTGCATGGTTTCCTCCTCGAGGTCGGCTAACGCTCCAAAGTGGTTAGAGAAAGTGACTTGCCACGCATTCCCATGAATAAAATCACCGAGTTCGAACTGCCGGCGGGGTCTCTGTGAGAAATATTCCTCGGAAGGAGGGGAAGGACTTCAGGAATGGCGTAAGGCAGCCTTTCTATCTATCTGAGGAGTCGAACCACCGGCCGTGAGATCCAGAAAGCTTGAGGTCTCGGGAAATGAGGGGTGTGAAAGAGCTAAGGGGTGAGGGCTGATGACAACTGCAGCTTGCGGAGACTGAGAAATGGTGGGCGTGGGCTTGGGAGGGGTCGCAGCAGATGGCTTCAAAGGAGCAGAAGCAGGGGTGACCACCGGTTTGTAAGTAGCCTGTTGGTGCTTATTTCAGGTCGAGGCAGAAGGTTTTCTGCCATTGACAGTAGTCCATCCATCAGAGGAGGGAGTGCTGGATTTAGGGTCGATCGGGGCTTTCTCGAAACTGGCGGTGGGCTTGGGTTCATAAGAGGACAATCCTTGATCATATGGTCAACAGATTGGCACCGGAAACAAGTGTTGGGCAGATTGATGTATAGAACTTTCTAGTGAAAAGCGTGTCTCCAACCTGGATATCAAGGGTATCTTTGAGGTCTTTTGAGAGATCAATTTCTACATAGACCCGTTTTTGGGGTCGAGCGAGTAGAACTTATTTTGCTCGTGGCAGATGAGGCGACCCAAGGGTTTGATAAGTTGATCAATGAAACCCCACAGAGGCAAAGGGAGGCCTGGAAATTCGACCCAAACAGGAATTTTGAGTTTGGCTTGCTCAGAGACTTGAAAATCTCGAGTCCAGTGGGAGAAAACCACAAGGGTATTACGAATAAACCATGGACCGTGGTTAACAATGGCTTTGCAATGTTCAGCATTGGTAAAGTGAAACAAAAAAAAACCCTTGGTCATGTTTTGGACTCCCTCTACCTTGACTCCATGAGGTTGCCAATGATTATGAATCCATTGGCGGAGGATACCTTCAGGGGGAACTCGGCCCACAAAATAAGCAACAAGAGAAAAAGATTCAAACCAGTTGCAAGCTTTGTCAAAAGCTGGTAAATCAAGAACAATATCCGGGGAAGGAGTATCAGTATCCTTACCTCGTCGAATACCTTCGGGATGAATTTCCTCACTCGTTTCGGTGCCATTGTCCAGAGCTCCTATGCGGTAAGACCAACATCAATAGATGCATGGCCCGAGGAGGTGGTCATTTTATAAGCCACCGCCCAAAGGGCGGACTGGCGATCAATACAAAATTAATGCAGATAATCCCACCTGGATTTGCAGATCGGCGGTGTGACGTGATGGCGGCGTACGGCAAGGCCGAGCATTCATTGCAAAAATAACTCGCTGAGCCTAAACCCTAACAGAGCCCCTTATCTCTTTTTAGGAAAGATGACAATTGAAAAAACATTCAAACACTTCAACTTGAAGAATCCAAGTTTCCTAGAGAAACAATAATTACATTGAACATTTGATGTGAGTAATCATTGAGAAGGGAAGGGTTATACATTGCATAATACTAATTTTCTTGGTTGATGATTACTGTAATAATTCACCGAAAGGCGTCTAACTTTAACAATTCATCTGCTAAGAAGTGTCAAATTCCAGCAGGCTCTTCCTGAATTATCCCTTCCGGATAACTACAGGGTAATCTTTCCGGCCCCATCTCAACCATCCGACAGCTCTACCTGAATTATCTTAATAATTTTACTATTATCTGTATGCCCAACTCTTTTTCCTTACATTTTCTAGATAGTGTGAACTAAAAAACATGTGAGATACCTAGTCCAACGACCAAACATTTAGGAATGGGCTTTAAGAAACTGCGCAATCTCTTCAATGAGTAACTGGCTACTCTCGCCATCTGGTTTAACCGCATAGAAAGCGTGGTCTTCCTCCTCAATAACCACCATTCTAACCTCGTTTGCCCTGCGATACAAGAGCTCGGCTGTATTCTCTCTGCCTGTCTCTCCTTATATCCAGACCACCAACAACCAGCAACGTGGGAGGCAATAATTGCGGCGCCGCCGGATTACAGAAGGGATGGTCTCTGTCGACGCCGATTGGCAACGACATCTTCCGAAACATGTCACTAAACTTCAAAGCCTCGGGAGATTCCGCCTCCGAAGCTGTACGCACTTCGCCTCCAAAAGACGGTTGCACCATCACCAATCCTCGAATTTCCCCACAAGATCTGGACAGTGCGACATGATGAACAATGTTTCCTCCTGCACTGTCGCCTATCAGAAAAACTTTCGACAGGTCGGCGTGGGTGCTGTAACCATGCTTCTCCCCCTCCGCCGCCAGATGATCGGAACCATGATATGGCGGGCGGAGCAGTCGTCGTAGGGCGGCGGGGGAGGCGGTGCTCGGGAGCCAGCCTGTAATTGACGGACACCACCACCGCCATTGCAGCGGCTTGCAATGCTTATACAGAGCGTGTGAAACTCCTTCCAGGATGCAGAGCCGATGCAGAAACCGCCGCCGTGGAAATAGAAGCAGACGGGCAGGCGTTGTGATCGTTGTGGGTCGGCATTGATGGCATTTAAAGGAAGATACATGCGCACCCACAGTCCTGAATCGCTATCCACAATTACATCTTTGGAAGCTATGCCTCTATCTTCTGATGGCGGAACCGACAGATTTGGGGGCTCGTATCGATGAAATGATCCATCTCTGAACAATTTGAGTCCCGGTAGTTCAAATTCAATAACATTACCACCGGATTCTTCCATACTCTCAAACGCGTACGCAGAAGTCGGAGTTGAGAGATGAGAAGAAATGAGAGGTTTAAAACATTGAAGCGCTGGTCACACGCCATTGACTCACTGGTAGAAAGCTTCAAATAAGATGGGCCGCATGATTTATGGATTATGCTTTTTTTTATTGTGAATTACAAGCAGACCATTTAAATATAATCGAGTCTTGCTAAATGAAATGCCTTACCTAACATTCCTGTTTGTATTTCTTTTGGAGACAACTTTTTGGTATTTGATTTGTTGTTTTTTAATGTTTTTTTAGGAGATGTTTTTGGCATTTCTTTTAAATTTGGTTAAGATTTCAATATTTAGTCTTGTTGTAGGTTCATGTTCAATCAATGGTCGCTTTCAAAATTAAATAAGCATTGTAACTCTAATGAGCTAGCTGAAATTTGGGAGAGAGTTTGCAAAATTCATACTTAACCTAAAATTAAATTCTTTACATGGTTGTTGTATGTTAGTTTATTTATAGGTGAGTGATTTGATTACTTGGGGGTTGTTTCTCCTCCCTACCTAATTTGCAATAGTTTCAATTTTTTTATTATCATATTTTTTGGTATGTGAGGTGATAAAAAAATGGTGGCAATGGGCTTTGGCGATGCTTGGGTTACAAACAGGTTTAGATCTCACCAAGGAGCTTATTATCTTTGGAGAAGCTATTCAGCTCTCCAAGATCAATATTGTTTTGCAGAGCTTACGGGTACAATGTCTTTTTGAAATTTGGAAGCTTTGTTTGGATGTCATTTACAAGAATTTTGAAAATGTTGATTTTTTCTTTGGCCTATCTCTCAAGATTTTTTCTTCAGTTATGATCTAGTTTAGTCTTGAGGTTGAGAAGCTAAGTTTAGATGTCTCTTAGTACATGCAAATGCTTAGTTACTGGAATCTAAAAGTTTATTGTATAGGTGCTTCCAATCTTCTCTGTTTGCCCTTTTGGGTTCTTTGGTGTTGTGTTTCATGGTCGGTTGTTGACGAAGCTTGGCTCTTCTCTTTGTATTAAATGAATTTTTTCGTATTTTGAGGGAAACCTCAACACCCTCCTCCAATATATGATTTGGATCGACATAAATTATTATAACGATTAAAAAACAATATTACTAACAAACCCACCCAAATGGTGTTATGGAGACGATGAAAGAGATGTGTCTAAGAATTAAAACTCGAGGGGGAAAAACATTACAAGCAGTAAAAGGGTGAAGAAGAAGGCGTTTTGTACCTGTGGTTGTTGACAAAGGACATGATCAAGACCGTGGTGGTGAAGGAGACTCTCTAATGTGACTAGTCAAACCACCTCTCCACGCAAGGCACCAATGGGTGTCACTCTAAGAATAATTATCATTATCTTTTATTTGTCAACTATCCTGATGGGGTAATCGTTATAAGAGACTTGTGCCAAGTCACGTGTTCAAGTGTTGATGATACCATTACTAGTAGTGGTGAAGGAGAATCTCTAATGTGACTAGTCGGCCCACCTCTCCACACAAGGTACCAATGGGTATCACTCTAAGACTAATTATCATTATCTTAAATTATTTGTCAACTAGCCCAATGGGGTAATCGTTATAAGAGCAGTTCCAACTCACATGTTAAAATGTTGATGATAACATTACTAGTAGTGGTGAATTTGACGAAACGTGTTGATCATGAAAACCTTTACTGATATAGATACACTTGGATTTTCTTCAAATTTAATGAGTGTTAAGAACTTGGAATGATGAGATGGTGATGTCGACTAAAAATCCATAAAGAAAACTCATGTGGTTGATATCTGTTGGTGCTTGGGAAAGCATGGAGAATGACCTATGATAATAGTATGTAAAGACGACGCAAAACCACCTTGTCATCCATAATTAGCCATTATCAAATTTGGTTACATCAAATTGACATGGGATGTCGAGCCTACTCCACATGTCTTTATCTCTGAAATTTCTCAGTAGATGCCCAAGTGAACTCAACATAAATAAATGTGTGCTCTATCTACCCACAAATCACAAAGGTTTTCATTGCAAACAACAGTTATTTACATTGACAATATAAATTACATTGTATCAATGTCTTTGCACCGCATCTCCTTTCTCCTTCAAATGATTAACAAAAACGACATGTGAAATTGAGAGGATCCTCATCATCATTAAAAAATTACAAATCCGTGTTCAAGTTTTCTCTTCAAAATATGAGGTATGAGAATTCAAGCACACCCAAACCACACACTTTGATTATCTCAAAGGAGCTTGAAGTGATGTCGGTGAAGTGCTACATATAATGTGGGTGGGTGATTCATGTGCGCAGTGGAGGGCACAACTATGAGGGTATTTCCCCTACCTATCAAACCCCTATTTTCTCAAGCATTGATCTCATAAAATTAGATGCGTTCACGGTTGATATAAATTGCAAGACCCCACGGGTAGAGTTTTGTGCAACTATTGGCTAGTTGTACTTTGCAATTGTAGACAAGATTACATCCTTCAATTTCCCTAATAGAATCTGTGTGACTATAGGTGTAGGAAACCATTTGAGTGGAGGGGTGGATTAGGTTTTCTATTTATGAAATATAATCTATCTAGATAATAAATGGGTGACAGAGATAAGGATGCCAAACTTTCGACTCTATTACAAGTTTTACATATAATTTCCTCCATCAAGACCATCTTTGCAATACTCTTCCTTATAAAGTCATAGCTCTCCAAGTATATATGAATGATGAAAAGTCTGAGGAAGAGAAAGGCAATCCAATTTTACAAGAAGTACAATGAAAAAGGACAAAACTAAAAATTCAAACTATATAGAGGTATGATGCAAGGGGGTAAAATGTCATTCCTATCGCCCTCTTCAATTTCATTGTTTGGAACACCATGACTAGGTTTAGGGTAGATATTACTATTAAAAACACTAGGAAATGTAACCAAAACCATCCCCTCCTTAAAAATATGTGTGGGGATCTGTGCAGAATATAAACAACTGTGTTACTATTCTATCCCATAAAAGGAACATTGTTGTATATTAGAACATAACCATTGCCATGTTGCACACCTCATCCATCGCGATCTTGACCGATATCGACTACTAGAAAAATTTAAGGCATGTTTTAGATAGATTTGACACTATAAAGTTTTGAACCATTGATGGAAGGAGGACATCGATAGATGCGGTGGTTGAAATTAATAACAACATGGATGGTTACAATGTAGTTGTGCATCAATGACCAAATGCATTGCAGTTGCTAACGTATCTCACAGTCATCAAAACTACCTATTTTAACTCTAATTTGGAAAGAATCCTTCAACGTTATAGTATTGATTCCAAAGGTGAAGATGAAAATTTAACATGCGCACCCTTGAAGAGGAATTGCACTATCATAGAACATGGTCTTGAGCCTCCTCCATACTTTAATCATATAGTTGACATAATGGGTGAAAAGTAAATTATTGGGCCTAATGACTACAAAATTGACGGTTTTGTGGTGAGCCTGAATGGACTCCACACATTTAAAATATGACATCCTCCACACTTTGATTTTATTTTTACACGAACTCAAATACATCATACTTTATCCATATTCATATCTAGGGAAGCAATGGCATCCATGTCCTTCATTCATTGATCTGAAAATCAAATTTAACTAGCAATTGTGCACACACACTACTTTTCTTTGTATTGATTTTCGAAGTAAAAATTGAGCATTGTATCCTTTTGCATTTTTAATAAAATAATTAAAACTACAAGTACTGTGTAAAAATATAGAGAAATGAAGAGAATTCACCAGCAATTTGACACAAAGCGTGATAATGGAGTTCGACACTTGAGGCCTACGTCTCCGGGTTCGGTTGAATGGGACCGATCTATTAAAATCTTGAAAATAATTCTTTACAAAGAATTATACAAAATTATGACCTTCTCATAGTCTTCCTCTATCAAAAATAATAGGGGTTGCTTTTTACTTCTCCTCAAAATTCCACTCCTAGCTCAAGTTATGAGCATTTCAATAATTTACACAATTCCGAATGCCACTTCAAATACAATAAAGCTCCTTCTATAATGTTTACCAAGAAGTGGCATGGCGGTCAAAGCTCTTATATTTTACCATGGAGATCAAGGTTCAAATCCCCCCCATATCTCCACTTCCTTCTCCTTATGCGTATTTTAAGAGGTTTATCCCACATTGTGGGTGCGCGAATGAAGGAAGGCATTTAATAATGCAAAGGGGGGCGGTTTTGTATTGGCTTTAGAGCCACTTTATCTTGTGTAGATTGGTTTGCATTGCAAATGTTTGGCACATGGAGGATATTTGGCCTTGTTTTATGGCACTTTGGCGGAATATGGCAACTTGGGATTTTAGAATATGGTGTAGGTTTAGCAAATAAAAGCGTGGAATTTGGCATGTAATGCGTGGGATTAGTATCTATTATTTAATTGCATAGTTTAAATGGCATATCAATTAGTCCCACATGCATAGTAAAAATGCAATTAGAGGCATATATATACACAAGTTGGTATAATTGATAATATGAGAAGGAGGCCAAGACACCCCTCCATAATCAAGTGTGTCCACAAACGAGTGTCTAAGACCGGCGTTCCAAAAACCACTTTTAGTCCGTCACACAAATTGTTCACGTGTCGCAATATGATTGAAACACTTGGCGAGTGTGCACACATCCAACCTGCACAAAACTTCCAAATTTTGCCAGTTGCCCAAAAATTTTAGCGGGCTATAAATTTTGCAAACGAGCTCCATTTCCTACAAACGAGATATCGACGGAATCGTATAATTTTTCTCCATGCTTTAAAAATGACTGCAACTTATTATGAGAATATCTTAGATCAGTGTTTCTCTGTGAGGATCCTCTGGATCATTCCTCCCCACTGAGAAACTTTTGGACCCCAAAAGTCAACTTAATTGGTGAATAGGTGAGGGTATTTCTCCCTCACCTTTCCGCTTTCCATCCATTTAGCCTTGTTTGGATGATTTCCTTTGAACCCAACATGAAGATACTCAATATCACCCCTTCACGCAAAGTTCTAACCTTCCTGTCCAAAATGATGTCTTCCTGCAACTCATCAAGATACTCAGGAGTAAAATCATCAATGGAAGGCATTATGTTAGCATCATCATGATCAAAAATCATAGGCGATTCATACAATCTTAAATTCTCAACATTTACAACTGAGTAGATTTGCATATATGGAGGTAAATCCAACTGGAAAGTGTTGTTACCAATTTTTCCAATATTTGGAACGGACCATACCGTATAGGTTTCAATTTTTTACCTTCACCTGTCAATCTTTCCCTAGTGATGTGAAGCCAAACTGAATCACCAACTTTGAACTTGTGATCAGTTCTATGTTTATCATGCCTAGCTTTGTACTTAGCTTGACTTTTCTCCAATTGTTCACAGACATACTGATGAACCTGTTGTATTCTCTGCACAAATATTTTAGCCTTGTCAGAATCACTTGAACCATTAACAACAGTTTCATGTCCATAATATACATCTAATGGAGAATTAGGCAGATATCCATAATAAGTCTCAAATGGAAACTTCAAAGTATAAGAATGTAAGGCACGATTATAAGCATGTTGCACATAATATAGATGTTCATCCCATAACTTAGGATGTTTGCCACAATAGCCCCTAAGCAAATGTACTACTGTGCGGTTTACAACCTTAGTTTGACCATCAGTTTGTGGATGAAAAGCAGTGCTCTTTTTTAGTTTTGTGTCCATTAACCCCCACAATGTTGACCAAAATTCCCCAAGAAATCTAGAATCCCGATCAGATATAATTGAAGTAGGTAAACCAAAATGAACCCAAACAAACTGAAAAAAAAAATGTGCAGTTCCCTCACCAGTTATTTGTTTAGTACATGGAACCAACACACACATTTTGCTAAATCTATCCACTACCACATATAAGTAATCATGTTTCTTTTGTGTCATGGGAAAGCCTCCTACAAAGTCCATGGAAACACTTTCCCAAGGCCTTGTTGGAATAGGAAGAGGAGTGTAAAGTCCTAATTTCCTGTTACTTGGCTTGCTTGTGGCACAAAGAACACATCCCTTGATATACTTGTTTACATGTTCATGCATTCTAGGCCAATAACAATATTTATGTAAATGTGCAACTGTCTTACTAACACCAAAATGCCCTGAAATAAGAGAAGTATGTGCTTCCCTAATCATATGCACACGTTCATTTTCTGGAATACAAAGTTTACCAAAATGAAATAACAATCCTTCATGCAAATGATAATCTTTTTCTCCTACTTGTTTCCCACTTACTAGATCCTCATACACTTCTCTAAAATCAACATCATTTACATATTGTTCCTTGTAACTAACATGAGCCAAAGAAATATGTTGCAAAAGAATAGATGCTACTACCACTGGTGGTCTAGATAACATGTCGGAAACCTTGTTTTGAATACCTTTTTTATACCTGATTACAAGATGAAATTGTTGCATAAATACCATCCACCTGAAATGTTTAGACTACTGCCATTTGGTTTGTGTTTGTAAGTACTGAAGCAGTTGATGGTCATTATGTATAATTATTTCTTTTCCCATTAAATAATGGTTCCACTTTTTAACACTTTGAACCAAAGCATGCAATTATTTATCATAAGTTGGATAGTTTCTTACCGCACTTGTAAAGGTTTCTGAATGGTAACACACTGGTCATTTATTTTGCATCAAAACTACCCCCATTGCATAGTCACTAGCACCTGTCTCAATCTCAAATGAATGTTTTAAATCAGGAAGTGCCAAGATAGGAGCGATACTTATCTTCTCTTTTAGTGTATCAAAGGCTTTCTGTTGTTTTCCTCCCCACTGAAAGCCCTGTTTAATATTTGTCAAAGAATGCAAAGGAGATGCAATATATGAGAAGTTAGCAATAAATTTTCTCCAGTACTGAACTGCACCTAGAAAACTCCTAACTTCCGTCACATTAGTGGGTCTAGGCCATTTCACAATAACCTCTATTTTTGCAGGATCAATTCTCAATTCTCCATTTCCTACAATATAACCCAAGTAAATTAAACATTTTTTTCCAAATTCACATTTTGACATCTTCAAATACAATTTCTCTTTCCTTAGTGCATCTAAGACTTTCTGGATGTGTTTAACATGTTCATCCCATGACTTACTGAAAATAAGAATATCATCTAAGTAGACAATAACAAAATTATCAATGAATGGTCTAAATATTTCATTCATAACTCTCATGAATGTTTCTAGTGCATTGCAAAAACCAAAAGGCATCACTAACCATTCAAACAATCCATGTTTCATTTTAAAAGCAGTTTTCCAAACATCACCTTCTGCAATTCTTACTTGGTGATAACCACTTCTTAAGTCTAACTTAGTGAAATAAATTGCATTCTTTAATTGATCCAGTAAATCATCTATTCTAGGAAGAGGGTAACGATTCTTTATAGTAATCTTGTTTAAATCATGGAAATCAACACACATTCGCCAAGTGCCATCTTTCTTAGGAACCAATATAATTGGTGAACCGCATGGGGATGTACTTGGAAAAATTATACCTTGAGCCAAAAGTTCCATTACCTGTCTCTTGATTTCCTCATTCTCTACTACTGACAACATGTAAATTCTGATATTGGGAAGAGGTGCATCCTGTAGCAACTATATCTCATGTTGAACCCATCTTTTGGGAGGTAGACCTTGTGGATCCTGAAAAACATCATCAAAATGAGAAATAATTTTTACCAATTCATCCGTATGTTTCAGATCACAAGTCTCAAAAGCCATCTCATGTTCTTTCTCTTTGGCTTTGACTACCATGAGCACAATTTTTTTTCTTGAGTTTACAAGCCTTTTCATTTGATCTGCAGTTTCCAAGGATAGATTATTCTTTTCACGGTGAGCTCTAACAATAAACTCAATTCCATCCTTTACAAGCAAATATTTATTTTCTTCCCTATAGAAGATTGCTTTACGATCATACAAGTAAGGACTTCCCAAAACCACCCCACAAATATCCAAAAGAACTACATCCAGTTCAACCTCATCTATAAACTTGTCTGTAATGGCAAATTTGAAAGTACAAGTTTTAGTTACCTATAGTTTTACATCATCACAAACCCAGCCCAAAGGATAAGGCTTAGGATTTGGTTTAGTGTTGAGTCCTGGTTTCTTAAAAACCTCCTCAGAAATTAGATTAGCTTGGGATCCACTATCAAAAAGAGTATCAATTTTCGTATGCTTTGAAATTACTCTAATGTGGAAAAGCACACTCCTTTTCTTATCATCATGTATAGTTTGTTTACTAGAATAATATGCAACATTTGTAGTACTATTGTTGGAAATTGAAAGAGTTGCTTTACCTTGAAAACTCATAGTTGTGATTTTGGTTTCATCACTTGAATCAGAACCAAGATCATGCACTACAATGTTTGTTTTCTTTTCTTTTCCTTTCTTAACCATCCATTTAGGATTATTTTCAGGATGTAATTTCCAACATTTAGACTCATCATGGTTTTTTTTACAATGATTGCAAAATGGTTTTTCATCTTCCTTCTTAACAGTAGAGTTTGTTTTATGCTTACCCTTTCCTTTTCCTTGTTCTTTCGAACCTTTTCCTTCAGATTGCTTGTTCTTTTGATTAAAAGAAGAGAAAGAGGACTCCTTTGTCATTTTCCCTTGTGCTTCCAAATGGGTTGCTTGAACACATACTGCATCAAGCTTAGTAGGACCTAAAACAAGTATCATATGCCTTAGATAACTATGCAATCCACCAATATATTTGAGCAGTGTTTCTTCTGTGTTTAGGGAAATTCCCATAATTAGAGCCCTTTTCCTAAATTCCTGTGTGTATTCTTGAACACTTTGTCCCTTAGTTTGTCTTAATGTTTTCCAATCCATCATAGCTTGTTGCTTATAACCAAGAGGATAAAAATGTTGCCTAAGATTTGAAACAAATTCAGACCAAGAAGTGATTTCTATACCTTTGGTTTCTTCCACTTCCTGAAGCTTACTCTCCCACCAAATGAGTGTTGTGCCACCCATCCGAAGAGTTGCCAGATGAATCTTTGCTTCATCATCAACAATTCTCTGAACCCTGCAATATACTTTTATCTGATTGACCTAGTTATCCAACTTCTCTGCATTTCGCTCTCGAGTATACATTGGCAATTCAAAATTTATATCTAACTTTAATGAAGGAAAATCATATTTTAAAGGGTCTCTTTTAGGAATATCAAAACTAGAGATTTCTTATTTCTTACCTTCTCTAGTTCCCTTTTCCCTTTGTCTATCTTGGTACATTTCTTCCACCATTTCCTTCATTTGTAGGAATGATTGGCAAAAATTTTCTTCCTCTTGATCCAACATTGTAGGACTTCGAGATCGTCTGGTATCAATTTTGGGATCTCCTTCAACTAAATATCCTTCACCCTTCTTATATCGAGACCTTGTTAACATCCAACACACAACTTGCAATCCGAAAATAGTTAATCTGAACCAAAAATCAGTCAAAACCAGCTCTGATACCAATGATCTGAAAATCAAATTTAACTAGCAATTGTGCACACATACTACTTTGCTTTATATTGATTTTCGATGTAAAAATTGAGCATTATATCCTTTTGTATTTTTAATAAAATAATTAAAAATGGAAGTACTATGTAGAAATATAGAGAAATGAAGAGAATTCACTAGCAATTTGACACAAAGCGTGATAATGGAGTTTGACACTTGAGGCCTATGTCTCCGGGTTCGATTGAATGGGACCGATCTATTAAAATCTTGAAAATAATTCTTTAAAAATAATTCTACAAAATTCTGACCTTCTCACAGTCTTCCTTTGTCAAAAATAACAGGGGTTGCTTTTTGCTTCTCCTCAAAATTCCACTCCTAGCTCAAGTTATGAGCATTTCAATAATTTACAGAATCTCAAATGCCACTTCAAATACAGTAAAGCTCCTTATATAATGTTTCCCAAGAAGTGGCGCGGCAGTCAAAGCTCTTTTCTTTTACCATGGATATCAAGGTTCAAATCCCCCCCATATCTCCACTTCCTTATCCTTATGCAGATTTTAAGAGGTTTATCCCACATTGTGGGTGTGCGAATGAAGGAAGACATTTAATAATGCAAAGGGGGGCGGTTTTGTATTGGCTTTAGAGCCACTTTTGCTTTGTAGATTAGTTTGCATTGCCAATGTTTGGCACATGGAGGATATTTGGCCTTGTTTTGTGGAGTTTAGCGCCTCAATTAGTAATATTTAATTACTACTTGACTTAGTAAAAGCGTATAACTTGGGATTTTAGAATATGGCGTAGGTTTAGCAAATAAAAGCATGGAATTTGGATGTAATGCATGGGATTAGTATCTATTATTTAATTGGATAGTTTAAATGGCACATCAATTAGTCCCACATGCATATTAAAAATGCAATTAGAGGCATATATATATACACAAGTTGGTATAATTGATAATATGAGAAGGAGGCCAAGACACCCCTCCATAATCAAGTGTGTCCACGAACGAGTGTCCAAGACTGGTGTTCCAAAAATCAATTTTAGTCTGTCACACAAATTTTCCACGTGTCGCAATATGATCGAAACACTTGGTGAGCGTGCACATGTCCAACCTGCACAAAACTCCAATTTTTTGCCAGTTGCCCGAAAATTTTAGCGGGCTATAACTTTTGTAAACGAGCTTCGTTTCCTGTAAACGAGATATCGACAAAATCGTATAATTTTTCTCCACGCTTTAAAAATGACTGCAACTTATTCTAAGAATATCTTAGATCGGTGTTTCTCTGTGAGGATCCTCTGGATCATTCATATGGGTTATTTATACATTAATTGTCAATAAGAACAACCATCGTCAACATGTGGTAAGGGTTGTTTGACGACAATAGTGTGGTGATTGTCATAGAATGGGCTATGCTATTTTTTATTTTATGTTTTATGGCATCAATATTTTTGATTGAATGGTGTTTTTAATTTTGTTATATAAGATGGAGACATGAATGGGTATGAAATAAAAAGGTTGTAATTAAATACCTAAATACCCCACTCCTATTCCGCAGCTTAAATTTTTTCTACCCAAATAATATTTTCTATTTATGTTCCACTTTCTTATCTCAATCTCACTTGTATCAATCATGTGCATGTAATTTATGCTTAAAAGGGATAATATAGAAAATTAGGAAAATCTAATAGGTTTTAGGTTTGAAACCCCACTTTAATTCTTGCTTCTTGTAGCATTATGTAGAACCATTTTCATTTTTAAACTTGGAGTAATTACAAGAAATAGGGGATGTGTGAACAATGATCGATAATTGAGCCCCTTAGGTAGTTGGTCATATGATTGAAAGGTAGATTTTATCTGTCGATGGAAATTTTAAGACTGAGACTCCATGTAATTTCTTATGTTGTTGAGTGAAAATTTCTCTTTGATTTACAATGAGGTATTTCTTCTAAGAAAACCATCAAAATGTAATGTGTAATTTATATGTCTGAAATAGATTCCTTGTCTTCTTAATTTAAGATTTGATGTGGCTACTCTAAGTGAAAATAAATTTTTTGGGCCCAACAGCTATAGAACTGATGACATTTTGGTGAGCTTGGATGGACTCCACACATTTAAAATCTAACATACTCCATAGTTTGATTGTCTTGTCCCATGAAATCAAATACATTTAAAAACTTATCCCTCATTCATGGCCATGGAATAAACAATATCCATGTCCTTTATTTCATGGGGTTTGTCTATACTTTGATTTCTAGGGAGGACAACCATCCTCAACATGTGGTAGGAGTTTTCCAAAGGCAATAGCGTGGAAACTTTCATAAAACAGGCTATGTTATTTTTTATTTTATTGTTTACTATATCAAACTTTTCGATTGAACATGGTTTAATTTATTACATAAGAAGAAGACGACATAAATGAAAAATTGGGAATATAATGGTGGGAATCAAATACCTTCATATCCCACACCTATCCATGACTTAGATAGTTTGGACCCAAATAACATCCAATATACATTTATTCGTATGGGGTTCACACATCAACAAAAGTGGCCCTTCATGCTCCTACTAACATAAAGCTCTGATGACATTCATAGTAGTGGCACCAAGTGTAGGGTGGTGAAAACATGATGGATAAATTAATGTAGTGATCCACCATTATGTAACTAAACATTGACGAGGAAAGTGGTTAGGTGAATATGTGAAAAACTATAATTTCTTTAGTTTAAAATGAATTCAAACATGTAAACTCACTCACAATAACCCAATAAAAAAAAATATGTTGATTCAAGGTGTAGAATTGGTGAGCTTCGCTCCACTATAATTTTGGAAATACCTAAAATTTTTGAAGCATGAGTTATTTTATTTTTTAAATATATTTTAATTTATTTGTGGGTTTGTAGATATTTTAAAAAAATGTTCCCACTTATTTACTAATTTTAAAATTGTATAATTATTACATTTTTTTAATTGTTATTCATGGTTGGTCTATATTATTAATATGTGTTTATATTTATATTTTTGGTAGTTGATAAGGATTAGTGAATATTTAATAAATTAGACATGGGAAGATCTAATAATAGGGGAATATCACCGATAAATTAGACACTGGAGGTAAAATAGGGATCAAACTCATGACTTACTAATCACAAATCTAATGGATTACTATTGTGGCACAATCGTAATAATATTATTGTAATAATATTTTTATATTTATTGATGGTTGCTTTAAATAATATATTATTGGCATGTTTTGTTGACTTCTATTTGTTTTGAACTTGTCCCAATTTTATTCCATTTTAAGCATAACATAGATATCCCATACTCAATAAGTGAATATATTAGTAGTATTTCCACCTCCATTATAGCATCACACCTATTGGAATAGGGATCATGATAAATTGGGACCTTAATATGATGTTGTAAACAAAACACACCAACTAATGTTGGTACTAACATTTTGAATACATGAAGAGCTTTCATAGTTGTAGAAGTAATTCCATAATGAACATAAGGTGTATATCTAAGTTTGGGTAGTAAGAAATATATTTAGAGGAAATTAGATGAGTTTCTTTGGATTATGAAGCCACAAAAGATGAGAGGGGAAGGGCAAGTAAGAAAACATGCACATGTAAAATTGTGAATAAATCTCATTCAATTGATTTTTACAACACAACTATTAAAAAGTGTGATGCACTCTGATAACAACATAAAAGTTAAGATTTACAACATATTTTTCATAGACACATAGTCTAAGAAAACCACATGAAAATATCAACGGTATTTCTTAGTATCCACTTTAAAATCATAAATAAGAATCATAGGAGACATAAGTCCTAGGGATATAGGAAAATATGCCACCTCAGGTGCAAATGGATTATGAAGCAACTAATTATAATACATGACATTAAAAGGTTTGGACACACCTTTCTCTAATTATAATACATGGGTCTATAAATAATGAACAAGGTGTTTAAGAGATAATGTATTAGAAGAAGAGTGTGAAGCTTCATGAGTGTGCATAAAAAATGTAGGAATAATAGTAGAAAAAGGGATATATACATTGTAACATTTTGAAAGGGGTATTAGATTCCCCCATAGATATAGGCAAAATATATTTAACAATAGTTGATGTATTATTAAGAACCCGAAAAAGAGACTCCCCATTTTTTTTTTTTGGAAATTGATAATCATGCAAAACCTTATAGTAAATGAGAAAATAAATAATCTTATCAAGGCTATGTAGATGTTGGTGACGGTCCTGAAAAATGTGGATGATAATTTTACTTGATCGTGATAAACATAAGTAAGCTTATAATAATTGATTTCAATTGTTCCAATAGGAGGTTTAAGAACATATTGATTTGTAAGAGTATCTATGTTAGAATTCAAAGCTTTCTCATATTTATGGATATTCTCATAAAGAGGTCCACTATGAATAGGAAGAAAATTGGAATCCATATGATGCTTATGATTTTGAAGTGTGTTATGGAGTTGGATATGATCACTAGATATATGATTGATTTGGTTAATGTGTCATAAGGGTATAAAAGAAGAGAATATACAAAAATAAAACTAAACCCTAGTGTGTTGTAATAAACGTCTTGATTTAGAATAGAGCGACCTACACCAAATAGGTTAAGGATCTAATCAATAAGATGGTTCACTAATGTTTACAGCCAATAAATAAATAAATGTGTGTGAGGGGAAGATGTTATTTCTTTCTTATTTATTTTCTAGATTAGGGTTATAAACAAGATGTATACTCAGATAATTAGTTACACATTTAGATAAAGACATAAATATATAGCGATTCCCAAGATAGATAAATCAAAACATGTGATAAATTAGAAAAGGCATGGAAAGATAAGTGTACTTATCTATTTCATAGGTTTAGAATCCGATATGGGAGTGGTAGAGTGATGAAAAGACTAGAAATTCCTTATATATGTTTCATCTCTAATTATGAAAGTGTATTGCATACTGGAAAAATATGTTATTTACAAATAAAACCATTTGGTACTTTTTGTTCTTATTTAGCAATTATGTATAGGAACATGGAGGAGTTTTACAACTTTTTGTGACCTTTTCACTAACTTTAATGTGCTTTTTTATAGTATATTATGTCTCGAAAATGTGTGAAACCCTTTATAATCAACCCAAATTATTCAAAATCCTATTCAGGGGAAAAACCCTATAAAAATGTTAGTGTTTGGGTTGAAGTGCAATGTTTACACCACCTACATTGGAACTACTCAAAAGAGGCCTAAAAATACATGTAGTTATTCACATGGAGATGTAATATCTATATAGATGCAACTATATTTGTTAACTTTGTCACTTGATAATGATTTGTAACAGATTGCTTGTTTATGCTTGAATTGGATTTTGATGGTATTTAGCTTAGGAAGCTTGAATCTAGAATTTGGTTAGGAGTGCTTCAGACCTATGTGTGGGGTACTCCTAATGTCTATTGTTTCATTAGGAATATTTTAGAATATGTTTGTATTCCTTTATGATGATATTTTCTTGAGGAGCTCTTAAAAGTGTCAAGTAATTACCAAGTGAGTAAATGATTGTATTTGTTTTTCTTATATAGGGTTCCATAGGTTTAGTTTTTTCATTAAGTCTAACCCATGGGGAAATTATCAAACTATAAATACTATAAAATTAAAAAATTAAATGTTCGGTGTCCTTGGATGAAGCCTCTAATTTTGACGTGTGGAATCCCTTATACATCAAAATAAATCAAATGCACACCACTTGTTGTTATAAGATACATATCAAACTTCCTATGTATTTTAATATTTTAAGTTATATACATTGTAATTTACATACTAATAATATATATAGTAATGTAGGTTTTCTTCTCCATCTAAATCTTGAAGAGAATTAATCCCAAGTATTTCTATAGAAAGAGCTTAGGAATTTTTTGGGTAAGAAAATGTTTAAATTGAACACGTAAAATTAATGGTAACATGTCATGTAGGATTCTCAGATGCATACACAATGAAATTTTAAATAAAATCATAAAAAAAAAAGTTTATTTTATATGAACTATAAATCTATAAAGTATGCATTAATAAATGGATAAGAGAAATCAATATGCAAGTTGGTTATGACACATATACCTAAATCTAATCTTATAGTAGAATTCAAAAAGATTATTTACTAGTATGCAAGACATATACACTGATCCTGATGGTTAGATGGGAAATTCATGATATGTATGGATAACTTCCTACTTGGGACCATTGTTTCAATTGTGGGATTTGTAAAAAATTACAAACTATAACTATTAAACAAGGTATAATCCCCGTATTTTAATTCAATTCAATTTTCTATTTTTTAAATGTTACATTCAAATATGCACCTAATAACATAGAAGGTAGAATAAATATTATTAGGAAGTACCAATTTTACATTAACAATGATAGATCAAGTTTTATATATTTCTTCCAACATTGTTTTTATATGTCTTTATGGAAATTTGAATACAAGAGATATCATGTTCAATCAACATTGAATTTCATTATACAATTGTACAAGAAAGTTTAAGAATTATAACAATTTTTTTGGTTTACAAGGATGCATGTTAAGAGTGGGGATCAACATTTATAGAGTTTATTTGAGGTTGGGCATGGAAAAGGGGATCATTATGGTGTTAAAGCATATCTAAAAGGGTGATAAAAATAGAGTTGAAGTATAAGGATGGTGCTAAATTAATTGATGTTGCAACTATTGTAGCTTGGTATAATGAGAAATTGTCTCATGAGTCAACTAAATATTTTAATGTGAAAAATATTCATCTAGTTTGTTGAGGATGAAAACAAGTAAATGTATAAATATTATAACACAATAACTAGATAGAATGATTTCCACTCATTTCGAAGCTCCGATTCTAGTTCACAAAATATTTATATTAAGATCATGACATGCTTTTGTTTAGATTGTATTGATTTTTATTAGAATGAATTCCAATCAAAATAATGGGTGATTAATGGTATCATAGGCTCCTAAGGACTATATGAGTAGGATTGTCATCACAACCACTAAGAGATACTAAAATAACATCATCAATTAATTTTGACCACATATCATATCTATTGGAAACATGTATAATTTATTTATAATATAAATTTAGATTTGAACATTAGTGTTATTTTACTTTTTCAAATATGAACTCAAAAATGTGGTTACACTTTGGATACATGACACATTTTTGTAGCTATTGTGATTTTGTAGTGATATTTTACCTTTTTTCATAATTGGCAGGCCTAGTTTATTCTAATGGGACCGTGGTAGTTAAAAGAACCTGAATTCAAAGATTACGTCATAAAAATGTACATAAATGGTATTTTAAAGGTTACTTGGTAGAAAACATAGTGACCAATACATTGATTTTCAAATTTTATTCATTGATATATCTTAATCTAAGTTATTAGCTTATGGTTCAACTTTACGTGTCATAGTATCTTTGAAACATTTTGTGACATGTATCTTGCAAACCAACAATGATAACCCACTCTCATATCAGATTATGTATTGTATTAAAGTTACCTTTTTACATGTATCTTGCAAACCAACAATAAGAATCCACTCTTGTTTCACTTTTTGTATTTTAAGAAAGTCTTTTTAGACTTAAAATGACAAAATTTAGCAACAAGATTTCTCTTGCAACCAAAAGGTGTTTTAGGGAGCACAATGTAGACAAAAAATCACACACTTCGGGTAATTATCTAGTCCTGATTGCATAATACTATTCATATGATTCCTAAGTAAGAAAATTACTAATTAACCCATGTCTTTGGCCATCTTTTCTTTCTTTCTACTGCCACTGTTGGTCTTACACACATTTTTTTCTCAGTATGATCTCTGACCCTTCAGTTTCTCTTAGTTTGGAGGTCAGTGCCAGGTGCCCCCCCATCTCCTCTGGGTGCCCCTGACCTCTTTGTACTTTACTCAAATATTTTAGGTCCTTTCTAGCCATTTGAGCATCTTATATTTTGGTAGTTGGCCTTTTCAGGGTTAATTATGAAATTCAAGAAAGGGAATCATATAAATATAAAGTTATGTGATCATAATAAGGGACCAAGCACTAAGCATTAGCTATCTCCACCTAAGGTTGCATCTAGGCTATTTAAGAGCATTCAAACATCCATTCTAGCATCCATTTACGGGAAATGTACTGTATTATTCTGCATATACTTCATAGGAGGGGAGTATATTCTATTCAATGTACACATATATTACATTTCTCTACATGTAGCTATTTTTATTGCTATCAAGTATGACACGCATAAGAGCCATCTAGGGCAGGATTCCACACACACATAAAACTACATTAGGTATGAGATGTAGTATAACACTCAGTCGTAAGATCACCATTGTGACAGCTGAGGACAGTTTGACCCCTCATTTTACATCTTTATTTTTTAGGATTTGATGTCTCTTTGAGGGATTTGCAGGTCATTATTTCATTACAGGTTTATAGTGAACTCAACTATCATTATGTGACCTCATAATGACAAAAGGAGAAGGAAAAAGAACAACGTGTGACCTGGAAAAGATGAGTTTCTAACCTTTTTCGCAGTCACATGAACCTATTTCTAGTTCATGGCACCCGTAGGTGCCCCTGTCCAACATGCTCCTCAAGACCTAAATTTTCTGAGCTTCAGTGCGATAGTACGTGCTTCAAATTTTCCATTCTTCCAACTATTTGCACCTTTGGGATCTTTGCGAAACAAATAAGTTATTTTATCCTTATTTGTAACTAAGGTTTTACATTTTATAGCTTAGTTTGCATGGGTTATTTTCTATACTTATTTGCATATTTATTTACTGCTACAATAACAATCAGATTAAGAATTTTTCAGTGGATAAATCCAAATTTTTCTTAATCATTTTAGTGAACCCATCACTTGAATCCACCTTCTTTCTTAGGGTTTTTTCTTCTTATGCCCGTCACCCGTATTGGTCGTTTTGGATCTTTTGAGCATCTTGAGCTTCCTTTATCTTCCTGAAGGGTTTCTAAATCAATGGATGACACTAACAACCCCTTTTCCAACTCTCACAATGTTCCTATTAACAAGCTCAAAACATCTGATATTAAATAATCATATGACGAGGATACCAATGTTGATAAAAAACAATTAGACAAACTCACAAATTTTGACAAGCTTTGTGTGACAATCCTACACATCTTCCGCATATTCTCCATGATTTGATTGCTACTAAAAATACTCTTGATGATGCTTCAGTGCCTCTTGTAGGTACTTCCTCAGCTGCCATGACCTCTACTCCACCCCTTCATATTCCATCTTTTATTCCTACTACTATCACCCCCATTCATCACCCTAATTCTCCCAATACACATTCTGTATCTTCTTCGAATACTATAGATTTAACCTCTTTATATCAGGATATGTAGACAAAAATTCATCAACTTCAATTGGCTACTTTTTGAGCATCACCATCTTTGGATTCCAGTATAATCCTTCACACCCCTTTCACACCCGCTATCTCCACTTATCAATTTCCTCTTAAATTCATCAAACCTAACCTTCCCACTTTTATAGGCCATAACAAACCTCAAGAAAATATTCAATCTTTTCATGTAGCATGCCTATACTATGAGGGTGATCATAATTTACTTGCAAATATTTTTCCTTACAGTCTCCAAGATTATGTGATGCATTGGTTTTATGATTTACCTGCCCACTTGTTAACATCTTTCACGCATCTAGTCGATGCTTTTATCACTCATTTCTCTATCAATATTAGCTCTAAGATATCATATGCTTAACTCACAAAACTTAAACAGGGGTTTAACAAACATCTAGTAGATTATGTATTACGATACAAAACCAACTTAGTGAAGATGTCTAATGTGCTTGTGGAATCTGAGCTTCATGACTTATTAATTCAAAGTATATTACCACCTCTGCAAAAGAGTGTTCTCTTTGAGACATCCCCATAATTTCATCAAATCTATCATACTCTTAAGATTCATGAAACTAAACTGTTATCTATAGGAAAGCTTAAGTATCAGGAACAAGCTTCATCTTCCACACATTTTCAAAATAAAACAACTTTCAAGCCATCGACGAAACCTACTGAAGCTAAAATCATCGTCAACGTTGTATCTAATACTAAGGGACTTCAATGACAACCTCATAAGCGTACATATACACAATTGACCATCGTTCCACATATTCTACTACTGTATTTTTACGAAATCAATCTTATCACACTTCCTCTGCTGCTTAATTTAGACCCATCTCGTCCTAAAGGTCGTAATTATGATGAAAAACTCAGATGTGACTATCATCAGTGTGTTGGAAATTCTATAGATCGTTGTTTCAAGATTCGTAATCTCATTCAATATCTGATTGATAATAATGTAATTGAGCTTCCAGAGCCTATGGATTCTACACCTATCAACACTTATTTCACTAAATTGGGACTTATACCAGTCCCAAAAAATAAAAAAATAGCCAATATTAGAATCCAATGTTACTATTTTTGGATTCCAAAATGTCAAATATTGGAATTATCTGCACTCAAAATCACACATATTGGATTCTAAAATTGCACATATTGGATTCCAAAATACACATATTGCGCACATATATTGGAATCCAAAATCACCTATATTGGAATTATATGTACTCCAAAGTCCCATATATTGGAATCCATAGAAAATCAAATATTGGAATCCATTATATGGGATAACATCTGCTAGGCATTATTTATGATTTGTTATGTACAGGAACATACTTCTATTTTATAAGGGCTAGTGGACACCAACCATTATTTATGTTATGTTATAAGGGCTATGGCCGCCAACCATTATTTATGTTATGTTATATGGTCTAGCTGACATTAGGCATTATTTATGACATGTTATGTATAGAACATGTTTTTAATTTATACGGGATAGTGAACATATTCTCTTGTCCTTCAATGGTTGCAATAAAGGCCACAACATGGTGTTAAATTTGATGTTCATTTCGATGTCTTTTATCATTTTTATACAGGCTAGCGGCCACTAGGATAATGAATTTCAAGAGATGTGAGACACTTCCAGGTTCATTTAATATGATGGGATTGAACCTCATTATAACTAGAGAATGACTGAAGATATTATGAAGAAACTAGCAGAGGGCGTCGATCCAAACTATGAGAATATAATTAAATGTAATCCATCTTCTGATGTGCATGGTAGTGGTGTGAACCACCATCTTCTTTAAAAGATCCATAAAATGATGATATTCTTTGGTGGCAAGAAAAATTCGGCGGTGGGAGATCTTCATTATCCTCCTATTCAAGCTCCCTCGCATCTCACTCTGTCAGACACCATCACTATCATTCCTAACTCAAGAAATGGGAAAATTAAGGAAATCCTCACACGTCTGGAGTAAAGCTTAAGGGTTTGTAGACACTCAAATCATTGGTACAAATAAAAATAAAAAAAATGTCACCATGATAAAAAAAATCAAAATCAATTTAAAAAATCAAGATTTAATAGCTTTGTTGTCAAGGTTTTCAAATAAATATTATTTAAATAAGGAAAGTCAAAAGAAAAGGAGAATCAGTTGCATTCAAGAGAAACACAACTTATTATCAACACTAAAAACCCTACAAAACCTTAACCAGGAAATTTAGTAAAATTCCCATAGAAACATCTTTGACATATTTTCTTTAGATCCAAGTGATGATATTCAGGCAATGGGAGAAGAAATTTTAGATATTCATTACCCTCCTAACACTCACACTTTGTTTGATTAAACTGGATACCTAGCTCAAGAAAATGGTAAAAGTAGTGAAATCCTCACAATCCGAGAGCTAATTTATCCTTGGTTTGCAGACACTCAAATGATTGGTTATGACAGTAAAACCCTACAAATAAAAATAAGCATACTTATGCTCACATAAAATTCTTGTTAAGGTTTTATGAGTTAATATTTTTTAGGGTTTGAGGGGTCTAAGGGATTCATATTCTCTCTACCACAAATATAAAGAAAATTTAGGGCATTATGTATCTGTTGACTCTTCATATTTTATTTACGATTTAAGTGAATTTAAATAGTAAATTACTTTTATTACAATCCCAATTTGTTGGGGAAACCTCCATAGCCTCATATTTAACATCATTGAGATCCCAAGGCTCAATAAAACCAAATCTTCCCCCATATTCCTATTAACAATCAGGATATCATGAAGAAAAACTCTGTTCAATGCTACACAAACCTGATACAGAAAAAATACCAATACACCAAGTATTACAAGAACATTAACATCCCCTTAATAGTTATAAACCCTGATGACATCACATTTGACAAGAAAATTAACATCCCCTTAATAGTAAACCCAAATTTGGTTAAAATTCCCTAATACCCTAGATCACATTAAATAAGATTATAATAACATTATTAAACTAAATGTGAGATTAAAATCCCTATGTCACCTTCCACCATCCTTGTGTACCTCAAAAGAAGGGACATGAAATCACTGCAGACATTTTCCTCACACACTTGACACTTTAAATGAAAATTAAAATTCTCCTACTCCCCTTAGAGGAGGATATCTTTTCATAATTAAATATAGATATGAAATAAATTAAAAATCCTTTTCTAAAGGTAGAATTATGGTAAATCATTTTAAGAAGAATTTGAATTTCATTGTAATACTATTCAATCATGCTGGAATCCCAAATTCACATAATAATTCATTGTAAATTAAAACTATTTTCACGATATCTATGAACACACTGATTGTTGAAGTGCCTGACAATTTTTAAATTCTTTATATACCTTAAACCGATGTGAACCACTTTTTTTCAGCAGATAGTTTGAAGTCGAGAGGATAATATGGCCTTAAAAAATCAAAGTAAGAGATTTAATACTTAACACTCACTAGGTAATGCCAGTGTAGCTTATCGTGGTAAATTAACATTAATCAAATAAGAATTCACTAGAAATAAAAATGTTATGTACACTTTTTTATATATTAAGATATCTATTATCATTTAAATCCTTTATTGTATGTATAAATTTCCTAAAGATAATCACACATATTATACATATAAACATTATTAATACTCCCCACAAGAACATTATACAAAAACTTGTTGTCAAATAAATTTAGGGAAAAATTACATAATGCCATTTTTTAGATAGTTAAATGCTTTTGACTAAGAGCTATTGGAAGGTTGATGGGTCCCCACCCTACAAATCCCAATTTTGATCGATAAAAGACATAAAAAAACAATCCCATGAGTACGAAAGATAATGAGGCCAACATGTAACATGAATAATCCCAGGCTCAGCAAAAAATATTGAGCCGTGAATACAAAAAAATAGAGTGGGAATGATAAAGAAACCATAGGGTTCCACCTAACCAAGCATTGTAATCATCTTGAGAAAGGAAAAATGACATGCCAGCAAAAGACTTTAAGTACACCACGTATCAGGAAGATGGGGTTAGTTTTGTGAGTGCGACTAGGTCCAATTTGGCATGTTGGAGATATATGCCCCATCTGATCGAAAAATGCTTTGAACAGTGTCAGAAAATTGAAGTAGGACCTGAATTTTCAATTCTAGGGCATTACAAATCCTGTTGTAAACCCAAAAAGGTGACAAAAAGGACATCTTTGCAAAGATACAAATAAGGCATACTTCTTCCAGAGCTTACCAAACCCACACGATGATCTGACATAAATGAAAATTAACCGCCATGACCACATCTTTATCTACACACAACACTAGGAAATTGAACATGTGTGGCAATCTCATTTACACGAGCTCTCCCAGTGCTCTGGAGATAATCTGCCACCTTACGTTCCTTCAAGGAATAACATGATGGAGTCTATGCAAAGACATTGCGAAGATCCCACACTTGACACATTAGAGATGAAATTCAAATTTCCCACTTATTGTTGCTACAAGAGGATAATGGAACATAACTAGAATATCCTTATGAAATAAAATTAAAACTTTTTCTAAAGGAGAAATAGGTGAAAGCACAATTTTAATTAAGATACTCCCATGAATTTCATGTGAGGAAGGTCGATGCAATGGAATCCCAAAATATGGCATCATCAAAATAAAATTGTTTTGGCTACGATTATTTATGAAAAGGATCTTATATTATATGCCTAAATTCAACATGATACACTTTTTTATACTCAAAAACCAATGTGATTGGGTTTGAGAAAAGCTCCCAATAGTTTGAAGCATGACTTCCAATCCTAGAACAACAAATAATTAAATAAGGGAGTTAATAGGAACACTCGCTAGGTAATTCATTATGTATTATAAGGTTCCTAAAACATTAATCAAATAAGAATTACCAGAAATAATGTAAAAATTATTATGAAACACTTTTTTATATATTAAGATATTGATTATTGTTTAAATAAATTTACTGTATTATAAATTTCCTAAAGATAATCACACCTTTTATACATATAAACATTATTAATATAGTCAGGCACATTGATCAAAAACTTAATATCAAATGTTTAGGTACAAATTACATAATGTTATTCCCATTAGATAGTTGTAAATGCTTTACTGGAGCTATGAACCAGAGGGTTGAAACCCTACAAGTATCCAACATTTTAATCAATGAAAGATACATACAGTTTGGAATGTGCAATGAGTATGAAAGATAACGAGGTCAACATGTAACATGAATTAATCAGGCCTGCAAAAAATAAGATCCATGAATACCAAAAATAGAGTGGGAATGATAGAGAAACCCTGCTAGGGTTCCATCCAACTAAGCATTGCAATACTTGAGAAAGGAAAAGGACATGTCTGGTCATGCTACTAGAAACAAGTACCATTGAAGTATGGTTTTTTGCCACACCAGGTTATTATGGAAATTGGATGACATCCCATCTAATTTACAGTTACTTTGAATCTATGTGAAAACAGGTCTAGAGATGGCATAGGAGATAAACGCCCCATCACAATCAACATATTCTTTGAACATCAGAAAATTGAAGTAGGATCCTGAATTTTCAAGGGCATCAAAAAGTTTTCAACCGAAAAATGTGATGGAAAAGGATACAACTTTGTAAAGAGATAAGGAAGGCATACTTCTTAATCCATAGCTTCGAACCAAACCCACACAATGAAACTTAGGGTAAATGAAATGGGGGGTAGGATGACCACCATGGATACTAATTTATCTAGACACAACACCAGGAATTGAACATTAAAGACACCTGATAATATCTTCGGAGTTTAGCATGAGCTCTCGTAGGAAATCATTGTTTCTTAGAAATAATCCACACCCAACATTCATTCATAATCATTTCATAACATATGCAGAGTCTATGTTGGAATATGGTTAAGTTGCGAAGATGACTATCAGAAACAATAGAGATGAAATTTTTTCCCAATTATTTTTGAACAAGAGGATGAAAGGAACATAGGTAGATGTCATGAGAGAGAAGGGGAAAATCAACAAGATAGGAAACATGACAAAATGAGTGAGGATAGGTGAAATAACCACCTAATCAACTAAATAGTCCCTCGAATCATGTGAGGAAAGTCGACTCAATAAAAAATGGATGGTGTCATCAACATTTTCCCATGCATTGGATGGATTATTTAATGAAAATGATATTATACTATATTAAATGCAACATGATACAATATTCTCTCAAAAAATAAGTAGGCCAGTATGAGAGAAATCCTAAAGCCACATGGACACTAGGCCAAGCCTAGTAAAACAAAAAAGCAACAACTATAAGGGGTCTGAGGAACACAAAAAACAAAGGCTAGATTATGAATAAAGGATACCCTTGATTGATAAACACACATTATACAAAATTGCATTACTAGAGATAGTCACACACATTATACAGAAAGGTGTTATCAATTAAATCTACCACACCACCCTTGGAGCCATCCAGGATGGACAACACATCTCCACCAGATTTTGAATCATCGACCTTGGATCCCAGTGGGTGGGGGCACTACAACAGGATTTATTCTAAGGAGATGCCTATAAATTTTGTTGAGGGTTCTTGGTTAGCAAGAACACTCAGCTTATGCCACTCAGGGCACTAGAGATTGCACTTGTTAAGGTGCACTTTGGCCACTTTGTGGATGTGCATCATAGTGGTGTCAACCACCTTCTGACCATGCTCATTGAACTTGTATTCCATGATCTTATTCACACATTTTCATCTAGCCCAATGATATTTCGGCGGTGGTTGATGAAAATATAGGTCTTCATTATCCTCCTCTTTAAGCTCCCCCCATCACACTCTGTTGGAGGCCATCAATGTTTCTATTTTATACTTGTAGTGGCCACTAGGACTCTATTTGTTGCCTTGGAATAACATTTATAATAGTTTTAAAATGTCATTAACATTATGTTTTAAAATGTTATAACCCATTTCCTATAAAGAGTGCAATATGTAACACTTGTCTCATTCTCCTTAATCACTCAAATTGTTGGTTATCACAGTAAAACCCTACAAATAAAATATAAGAATACTTATGCTCACGTAAACTTCTTGTCAAGGTTTTTGAGTTATATTTTTTTAGGATTTGAGGGGTCTGAGGGCTCTGTATTCTCTCTGTCACAAATCTTGAACAATTTAGGGTTACGGTCCCATCGAATCTTCATATTTTATTTAGATTTAAGTGAATTTAACTAGTAAATTACTATTACAAATAAATGTTAAAAAATGTGTTCGTTAAAGTGGATACCTGTTGAACATAATCAACATAGGATAACCTTTGTTTGAGAGTGAATGATGTATGACATTATAAATTTTTTAGTCGATCTCTAATGCATGATTGTGAAGACACTCTCTTAGGAGAACATGTTTCTTAGAAGAACAAATGAAACCAACTCAAATCCTTTATATCATCATTTACATTAAAGTTGGTGGAAGACATCAAACAGTACAAACTTCAACATCTTTAACATTGTCTTAAGGGGTAAAAAAAGTAGTGAATACAAATCATCTAGAAAAATACCAAATGAGTGGCCCATTCATCTTTAAATATTATTATCATAACCATAACCATTGAGATTATTGATATTCTTTGTGCATCCTCCCTGTTGAATGAAATTAACAAAACCAAACCCCTTGCTAACCCCCATCTTCTGATCCATGGCCATGTAGACACATGATGTGTCCAAATGGCTTGAAAATCCATGCAGATCAACATCCATCATGTCCTTGAATAATTTGGTAACTCAATCATAATTTTCATCATTTTTGATGGCGCATGGTGTCACCAGAGTGGTCCAAGACACCCCTGAGACTAGGAGGGATGTAGGTTGATCACTCAGTAGTGGAATAAGTTGGGTAGTACCACCAGCACTGCATTCGCCTCCAATTTTTGAAGACCTGTGGTGAGGCCCTGAGATTATCCATTGTTAAGGTGTTTGTGGCACCATATATTTCACAGATCCTTGTAATCCATTTTGATGTCTAGTGATCACCCTTCTTACCATAGATACTTGTAACCATGAGCACTGCACCACCCTTGGAGCCATACTAGGATGGAAATCCATCTCTTATTTTGAATCATTTCGGGATCCCAGGTGGGTGGGGGCACTCCAATAGGATTTCTCTAAGGAGATTCCTGTAAAGTTTGCTGAGGGTTCTTGGTTGGTAATGTCCAACTTACACCATTCGTGACATAGAGATCACACTTGTTAAGGCAACTGCTTTGGCCACTTTGCAGATGCACATCATAGTGGTGTGAACCACCTTCTCATGCTTGTTGAACTTGTATTCATGATCTTCTTCATGCCATTTTCAATCTGGCCCAATGATATTCAAATGGTGGCTGATGAAAATCCAGGTCTTTGTTATCCTCCTCTTTAAGCTCCCCCATCACACTCTGTTTCACCATCAATGTTTCTATTTTATACTGGCTAGTGGCTATAGGCTCTATTTGTTTCCTTGGAATAACATTTTTAAAAGTTTTAAAATGTCATTAACATTATGTTTTAAAATGTATAACCCATTTCCTATAAAGAGTGCAATATGTAACACTTGTCTCATTCTCCTTAATCACTCAAATCACTGGTTATCATAGTAAAACCCTACAAATAAAAATAAGAAATCACTTATGCTCACGTGTAAAATTCTTGTCAAGGTTTTTGAGTTAATATTTTTTAGGGTTTGAGGGGTCTGAGGGCTCCGTATTCTCTCTGCCACAAATCTTGAACAATTTAGGGTTACGGTCCCGTTGAATCTTCATATTTTATTTAGATTTAAGTGAATTTAACTAGTAAATTACTATTACAAATAAAATTAAACAAATGTGTTGTTAAAGTGGATACCTGTTGAACGTAATCAAAGAGGATAATCTTGTTTGAGAGCAATGATGTATGACATTACAGGGGCATATCGATCTCTACGAGATGTCAGCAAGACACTCTCTTAGGAGAACATGTTTCTTAGAAGAACAAAGAAACCAACTCAAATCCTTTGTATCATCATTTACATTAAAGTCAGTGGAAGACATCAAATAGTACAAACTTCAACATCTTGCATTGTCTTAAGGGGTAAAAAAAGGTAGAATACAAATCATCTAGAAAAATACCACAGGAGTGGCCCATTCATCTCTGAGAATAAGATTATCATAACCATAACCATTGAGCTTATTGATAGCTCTTTGTGCATCCTCCCTGTTGATGAAATTAACAAAACCAAACCCCCTGCTAACCCCCATATTCTGATCCATGGCCACAAGACACATGATGTGTCCAAAATATTGAAAATCTCATGTAGATCAACATCCATCGTGTCCTCAAATAGATTGGTAACTTGATCATAATTTTCATCATTTTTGTGGTGCATGGTGTCATTTGGAAGCAATCCATGACACCCCTGAGACTAGGAGGGATGTAGGTTGATCTCCCAATAATAGGAATAAGTGGTAATTACCACTATTCTTTCTTCCACCTGTGGTGAGTATCGACATTTTATCCATTGTTAAGGTGTCTGTGGCACTTTCATGGGGGTGAGATCCTTGTAAGTCCATTTTGATGTCCAGTGATTTCCCTTCTTACCATAGATATGGAAAACCATGAGCACCACACCACCCTTAGAGCCAGCCAGATAACAATGCATCTCCACTAGATTTTGAATCATCGGCCTTGGATCCTGGTAGGTGGGGTGCTGCAACAATATTTCTTCTAAGGAGATGCCTGTAAATTTCCCTGAGGGTTCTTGGTTGGTAGCAATGCCAAACTTGTCTTCACTGGTGCTAGAGATCATTTACTTGTTAAGGCACGCTTTGGCCACTTTACAGATGCACGTCATAGTGGTGTGAACCACCTTCTAGTTGTGCTCATTGAACTTGTATTCCATGATCTTCTTCATGTTATTTTCATCTGGCCCAATGATATTCGATGGTGGCTGATGAAAATCCAGGTCTTCGATCCTCCTCTTTAAGCTCCCCCCATCACACTCTTGCATCAAAACCATCATTGTTTCTATTTTATACTGGCTAGCGGCCACTAGGCTTTATTTGTTGCTTTGGAATAACATTTTTAAATTTTAAAATGTCATTAACATTATGTTTTAAAATGTATAACCCATTCCTGTAAAGAGTGGAATATGTAACACTTGTCTCATTCTCCTTAATCATAATCCAACATGTGTGTGGGGCATGTGTAGTATCATTATCCTCCTATTCAAGCTCCCCACATCTCACTCTGTCAGATGCAATCACTGTATCATCCCTAGCTCAAGAAAAGGGAAAAGCAGTGAAATCCTCACCATCTGGAGAAAATTTATCACTTGGTTTGCAGACACTCAAATCACTTGGTTATCACAGTAAAACCCTACAAATAAAAATAAGAATACTTATGCTCGTCATAAGTAACTAGTATTTTATTTAGATTCTTGTCTAGGGAAGGACAATGCATCTCCACCAAATTTAAGCTTAAGGTTTTTTTTCAATAAAAAATAAATGTTTTTTAATTTGGTTTAATCCCCATAGATCTGCCAAATCATCAAGTACCGAAACAACATAGAATAACACTTGATAACACAAGACACTCTCTTAGGAGAACATGTTTCTTAGAAGAACAAAGAAACCAACTCAAATCCTTTGTATCATCATTTACATTAAAGTCAGTGGAAGACATCAAACAAGTACAGAACTTCAACATCTTGCATTGTCTTAAGGGGTAAAAAAATAAAATACAAATCATCTAGAAAAATACCACAGGAGTGGCCCATTCGACTCTGAGAATAAGATTATCATAACCATAACCATTGAGCTTATTGATAGCTCTCTGTGCATCCTCCCTGTTGACAAAATTAACAAAACCAAACCCCCTGCTAACCCCCATCTTCTAATCCATGGCCACGTAGACACATGTGATGTGTCCAAATGGCTTGAAAATCTCATGCAGATCAACATCCATCATGTCCTCAAACAGATTGGTAACTCCATCAGAATTTTCATCATTTTTGTGGCACATGGTGTCACCAGAGTGGTCCACAACACCCCTGAGACTGGGAGGGATGTAGGTTGATCACCCAACAATAGAATAAGTGGTAGTACCACCAGCATGCTTCTTCCACCTATGGTGAGGCCCTCAGTGGCCTTATCCATTGTTAAGGTGTTTGTGGCACCGATGGGGGTGAGATCCTTGTAAGTCCATTTTGATGTCCAGTGATCACCCTTCTTACCGTAGATATGGAAAACCATGAGCACCGCACCACCCTTGGAGCCAGCCAGGATGGACACACATCTCCACCAGATTTTGAATCATCGGCCTTGGATCCTGATGAGTGGGGGTGCTACAAGTAGGATTTCTTCTAAGGAGATGCCTGTAAATTTCACTGAGGGTTCTTGGTTGGCAAGTAACACCAAACTTGCACCACTCATGGTGCTAGAGATCATGCTTGTTAAGGCGTGCTTTGGCCACTTTGTGGATGCACATCGGTAGTGGTGTGAACCACCTTCTGGCTTGCTCATTGAACTTGTATTCCATGATCTTCTTCATGCCATTTTTTCATCTGGCCCAATGATATTCGGTGGTGGCTGATGAAAATCCAGGTCTTCGTTATCCTCCTCTTTAAGCTCCCCCCATCACACTCTATCCAGATGCCATCACTGTTTCTATTTTATACTGGCTAGCGGCCACTAGGATTTATTTGTTGCTTTGGAATAACATTTTTAATAGTTTTAAAATGTCATTCCAAACCTTGCTAAGATTTTTGAGAAATCTATTTTCATTCCTGGATCATCAATAAATGGTTCATTTGGTCATGATGAAATCTTCCTGTATGATCACGATGCAATCTTCCACACAACAATAAACAAAAAATATTTAAAATAATGATATGCAAAACAATAAATAGAAAATGTTTCAGTTCTATACATGCTAGCGGCCGCTAGGCTTTATTTTTTCTTTGGAACAAGGTTTTATCATTTTCAAACTGTCATTAAGATTAACATATGAAGATCTGGTAAAAAATCATTTTATGATTTCAGGGAAGCCTCCATGGATCTATAAATCAATAAGCATAAGAGGGGCTAGTAGTGGTACACCCTAAGTTAAGGGGTCCACACAATTAATTGTTTATCACATGAGATTGTGATTTTTTCACTAATATGTAGTTCATATTTGTGTTAGCTTATATTTTTTCTTTGGAATGTTCAATTGGAGGGAAAGCCATATTTTGAATTGATTTAAAATAATAAATTTGAGTTACACTACAACCAAGGTGGAAACCAATACTTGAATATGGGTGAAAATGCTTGAACATTGAATTTTTTATACTTGTACATGGGTAAAAGGTCTTACATGTCATGATGTGATTGACTACTCTACATAATTATTATGTCAAAAATAAATAACTACTAGATAGTACTATGAAAACTATTGGGTATTGTGTGATCAATAGTCATGTCAACTATTGGACCATGTTCACCTATTGGCCCCTCTCCCCTAACATTTTTCTATTTTATATAGTCTAGCGGCCACTAGGATTATTTATTGCTTGCGAATAAGGTTCCTATCAATTTCAAAATGTCTTTAAGATTAAACCATGCATAACTGGGGAAAAAATATTTTTTTATTTCAGAGAAGCCAACATCGATGTGTGAAACAAAATTTTAAACTATGTAGATCTGGGAAAACTCATTCTTTTATTGGTCCATGATCCACGATTGTCTCTTCACCCAAGTTAGAGAAAAATGTTTTTCTTGCCCAAAAAAGAATCGGAAAAAATGATTGTGCACTGTGAATCTTTAAGAACCTTAAGGTAGTTACTTTATTCCATAAAAATGCACAATACATTGTTGGATTTGGAAGAAAAGTATATAATTCAAATGCCAATTGTGCGTTTGAACATTTTCAATGATCTACACATGTTTTTGTGCTCTCCTGCATGTTTCAACCATGTACATAATTCAGTATAGATTTTCAAATCAGTCTTATAGTTTCCATCAAATCTCCAGTATGTTGGGGTTTTGAGAGTAATTTCTTCTTTGACCTCATGTGACAAGAATCTCACGTCATCGATCAAAAGTATATTGTTTTCACCATAGACATTACCATAAATGTCTACTATCTGTTGGCTTGTATTTGTTTTGAACTTACATTCTTGGCATCCCCAAATGAACCTGAAGTGGGTTTCTCGCAGCCATCTAAATTTTTTTGATGAACATGTATTTCACCATTGTTGAATCCATAAATGAAGACCATAAGGCAGTGTCAAAATATTTTGATGCAGTACTTATCAAGTCAGCACTAAACTCTCATTCAAAGTATTCAGTATTCCCAGATCTAAAATATGGAACCATATTACGAGGTATTTTGTCACCAATACCAGAAATTCCAAACAACAAACCTTCAACTCCCAAAACTAGTAATTTCTGAGGCTTCCCAATAGGATCTATAAAAACAACTCAGAATCAATGTAAGCTTCCAAAAGTGATTAAAAACAAGGCATCAAAGTATTTAATCACAACTCAAAAACAACTTATAAAACTATAATATCATCTCAATCACAGTGAAGATATAAATACTACCTACTTTTAAATTTGTAATCTCAACATATAAAATAAAGAGTGACCATATGACTGTACGAATGAATATCATTGTAAAAAACATTTTGAAATAATTAATAGTTATATATTTTCTGTTTGCTGCAATTTTTGGATGCCCTCCACAACACTCAAACCCTGACACAATATCTGTGTTATGTTTATGTACAAATTGGTCATCAACCACTTATCTTTGAAACAATTTTCTTCATTGGATTTCTTCCCCACCATAAAATTTTCTAGAGGGTTTCCCTTTGGGCCCATTGTAATACACAATGTGTTTCTAAGGCCGAAAACAATACCATCTCTACTCCAAATCTTTTGGAGATCTTTTTCTGCAATTTCATCTTCTACACAACAATGTTCTTTACCCAAAATAATAAATGGTTTGAATTCAAATGCTATTTTTTTTCAAAGCCTTAATCAACTTTTCAACTTCGGCGCAAGAGAGATAGCTAGACCAAAATCCCACTTCACATTTTGCTGCCAGTATCTTTAAAAATTCCTTGAGCCCACCTCGCAAGTTGAGAGTCTCCTTACCGAACTTGATTGTCAACTCTTTGTAGGATTGGTTTTTCTCATAGAGAAAACCCTCCAAATCTAAAATAATTAAATAATCCTCTTGGCCAACTGCACAGAAGTAATTTTTTCTCAATTGTCCGCAATTTGATATTAACCAATTCAAATAATCAAAATTTCAGTATGTTAACACTTACTGATTGAGACTCCATCTTGGATTCCCTCGCACTCCCCCTCTGCAGGTTCTTGTGATGCTCATTCTATATAAAAAAATAACAATCAATTCAAAATAAATTTTAAGTCGATGTAAAAAAATACGTGAAACAACTCACTTTTATACAATATTGCATAGATGTAGTTGTATATTAGCGACCAGTAGGCGTAAGCCATTAATGCTTGGACTATGTTTGGGTTGACAGTCTATGATGGGCTTAGCGACCACTAATAGCCAACTATACAGAAGTAATTTTTTTCAATTGTCCACAAATAAATATTAACCAATAAACCAAAAATTTACTCAATTCAAAATAAATCTAATTAAAAGATGCATGTTAGCGACCACTAGGGTAATACATATTACAAATAAACTACTTCGCTATAGGTTCCTTCAATTATGAGGGTCTTATAAATGGTTTTCTTTATAATTGTATATGACTATCATACCATTTTCCATCTGTGAGTTCATGCATGACGTGCCAACAACCTCCCCATTTGGCATCAAATCTGAAAAAAATTGAAGTTATTATTAAAAATATGTAAACAATGACAATCGAAAACATCTTGTAGAGATAAATTTATAAAACAAGTATTTCCCACTCACCTTTTATAGATTCATTGGATGGATGGTCAGCGACATATGGGGCAACAAGTTGAATTGGTTGCGACATACTAAGATCGACATCATCTCCTCTATTTGTATGTGGAGAGGAAGAGACGGTGTCTTCCTCTATTGTTTGGTTGTCTGCATAAATATTGTATGTATCAGTTCAAATGCATTAAACTAATAGAATTGTTTAAAGTGATCTTAATCAATGTACCTTTTTTCAAATGACAATAGTAATGTTGTAAAAACATTTCTTGATCATGCGATTCAACAATAAAAACCACAGATAGACCTGAGTCAACCAAAGCATGCACTGCAACACTACCGCCGTACAACACTATAACCAAGAATTATCAGAAGTGAGTCGAGTGAACATATGAGACCAAAACCCATAAGATCTCTCATAAAGAAAAGGATGTGTCTTTCCTCATAGGAAATTTCACTTGCAGTCACCATTTGCTGTGAAAGTTGATCCATCCAATCCATGGCGATTTCTGCTATATCCCCATCGTCAACATCACAATTGTGCACATCAGTTATTGTGTACATAAGACACAAGCTCTTAAATTTTCCACTGCTGTCATAAAATCTGTAACAACCTTCCACAACTGATTCCCCCTTGTCTTTGACTTTTTGCATGTATTTTTTAATGTCTCTCTTAACATTTTTGAAGAAGCAATAGGTAAGAGCACAATAATTACACAATTTAGTAGACTAGATCTGAAAACTGTAAGCAGGTCCATTATTGCATCAGAAGTGAGTACACTAGACAAATTGTAGAAATCTGTGATCACACATTCTGCATTGAATGGATTAGTTGACAGAATAGAAGATATTGTTGACTAGAGCTGGAAGGGATATGCACATTGACAGGTAAAGTCTTCAGTGTCTTCCATCCTTGCTGGAATATTTTCTTCCATTGCAATCACGTAGTTGTCTATAATTTCTTGAGTTGCCACTGGGAGAACCTCTGCCACTTCAGCATCAAATTTTCTTTTTTCTGATTTTTCACTTCCTCCAGAATCAACTTTTCTTTTTCCTTTAGTTTCTTCTCCCAAGAGTACACACAACTGGCGGTAGTGAGATTCATGCACACCATATTTTTCAACAATATTTTTTTCAGTGCATTCTACCAATACATGATTACATGGATATTTACTTTTCATATATTTTAGAAATTTTTCTCTCATCCTTCTGTCATCTTTTACTCTTTGGCAGTAAGTATCTAAAGTCTCCATTATGACACCTGCTTCAATAGAGTGAGTTAGCCATACTTTCCCTACTTGCACTTTATCTAGTAGAATTGATATCTCCTCATCGGTCATTCCTCTTACAGGCCTGAAGTAATTCATCGTGAACCTTGCCAATGAATTTGGTTGAAAGTTAGGTTGGTTATCCTTAAAAGGAGAACAAGCCAGCCCACCAGATTTAAATAACTCAATGGTTGTTGTCAATTTTGTCCATATGTCCTCAGGTAAATATAGAAATGTCATTTTTTCATGAAGGGTCTCTGTCTTAGACACTTTGAAAATAGCAAGACATTGCATCTCGAAACACTACATTGAAAGATGAAATAGTATATTTATTTTCTGCATATTACAAAATTAAATTTTAAGAACAAATGCGCTAAAATTAAGTTTCGTTACCTTCAAATCATCTGACTTTGAGTTTCCCACTCCGGGCCTCTGAGGACATCCTAGGGATCTCCAAATCATTCGAGCCTTGCAGAGTACATCAATAAAATTGGTATCAATCCAATTTTTGTTTACATCATTTTGTTGCTGGAAAATTTTAACAATGACTTCGCAAGGAGCATGTGAAGACATAATGCGAGCCTTTCTAAACTGCATCTTAGTATGTAATGACTTGTATTTTCTTTCAGCCAAAAAAATTTTTGGGCACAAATGGTATGTTGGCCATCAAGAATGTAGAACTGCACTTCATCCCTTTTCAGGTCATCTGGATCCTCGAGTTGCACAAGTTCCTTTGTAGAAGGTAAAAAGGGAAGAAGAAGTGCATCCCTCAGTGTAGGAATAACATTAATCAACATTGAATAGAAAAGAAGGTCAACATTCTCATCATGCACAACACGTAATTGATATTCTGGAGGTGTCAAATGACACCTAGAAACTTCAATTGGAAAAGCATCACCATTGAACAAAAAAAAATTTTAATTGTTCAGCATTTGAAGTTTCTGTTTGCTCAAATATACTGGTCACTTTCTTCAACAACAAAGCTGATTTGTTATTCTTTTTAAGCCCTTGCAACTTTGACTTAGATGGATCTATCTCTAATTTAGACAAATAATATCTCCTCAGCGTTGTAAATAGCTTTGCATGTTTCGGTGGAGAAAGAAAATTTTTTCTATTCAAATAATGACAAATAGAAGAGGTATCCTCACTTCTATACAATTTTTTGAATACCAAATTCATGTTATTATGAAATTCAAGGGCATTTCCACAGCCTATTTTTGTCTGACTGCATGAAATTCCCCAAATTCCAACCATATTTAAGACAAGAGCACGCCTTATTTTCTCTAGAAGCCTTCATTTCCAGTTTCTTGAACAATGAAACTTCCAACTCCATGTCAAGAATAAGGAACTTATTCAGTACGACATCAATGTGTTCAACCTGAATACACAATGTTTTCTCATCAATAACTTTTGAATTTAGTACCATACCGACTTCTTTGACAACATCCTCATCAACAAAAAATAACCACAGATCACCGTGGTAATTTTCCGGGGAATGCATTTCTACAAACCAGTCATCATCTCTCTTTTTCCAATCCTCTGCTCCTTCAATCAAAGGAATTTGCATGAATGGAGTGCAGCCAATGGAAGACATATTACCTAAAAAAAGGAATTAAACAAATTAATATTTCGTAAGTAATTGGAAAGGACAAATATTGTTTCTCAACAGTGCAATAGCAACGAGATGTTGTATCTTAATGTCATTATTTTCATAGAGTAAAATTCAATAGGAATAAATATTTATAGCATAGTGGTCGCCAGGCATACTTCAACCCTCCTTTAGTTATAAAAAACAAGAAAGCATTAATAAAAAAATTTTGTTATGCGTTGCACTAAGCAATTTAAACAATTAGTCACTATTAAATTTGGTTTGTTTCAAGTAGTGAATTTTTTTCTAGAAGTGAAGACTAGTGGCCACTAGCATCTATATATTCCCATCACTGTAAAAAACATATTTGAGTTACACTACATCATTGTGAAAACCTGGAATCCAACATGGGTGATAAGGGTTGAGAATTGATTATTTAATAATAACAAATCTTACATGTCGTGATGTGTTTGGTTGTTGTAATTAGGTGCCTTTTATAGTTCTCATAAGATATATCATGTATATCACATAATTGAAATCGAACTAGTATAAAGGAAAATGTCTAGCAACCGCTAGGTTCAATTAGTAATTGAAAGTTATGGTTTCCCGGTATCAAGCCTTAATAGTTTCTTATTTTAAAATTAGTGATCGAATAACAAAAAAATCATGGAAAACCCTGACATCTACTAGGATCCTTGCAGCATGGCTAATCTACCTAACGGGCGCTAGGCTTAAGATTACATGTTTGACTATGTGTATTGTATTCTCTTGAATCTACATTTTGAATCACGTATATTCAGAAAAAGTCATAAAAAAATTTCTTGTCTTGGAGTATTTGTTGTCTTCTCTTGTCTTGGAACATCAAATAAATGTAGTAAGCATCCTCCCTGGTGGTCGCTAGTCTTGTAAAATTTAAATACAATAATGGAGCATAGTTAGTTTTCAGTGAATTCATTACTACTTGTCCCGTATAAAAGACAACAAATATCCTAGCAGCCACCAACATCAAGATAGTATGTTAGGCTAGGAATAACATGTAATAGACTTCAAATATTCTTGTGTTAATTACGTGTATTTAGAAAAGTGGTAAATATTTTTAATTACGTGTATTCAGGAAAGTGGTAAATATATTTCTTGTCTTTGAATATTAGTTGTCTTCTCTTGTCTTGGAACATCAAAGAAATGAAAATTCTTGGCGACCGCTAAGGTATCAATGAAAAAGTTTAGCGACCACTAAGTATTTAATCAATGAAAAATTCATTGTCTACATTATCAAAAAATATAAGTGTTGGAGCATAATAATAGAAGTACATATTTTAAACCTGAAGATGTATCATGTTCATCTTGGCCCTGCATATTTTAAGAAATTACCCGTTAAACAAAATAGTCCATAACAATTTACTAAACATCGAGGGTGAAGATGTACATGAACCTTGCTCAGGAATAAAGGATCAGAGGCCGTGAAGAGCAATGCTTGTTTTATGTTTACCAATTATTCGTTGATGAGAAGGCTAGTGGCCGCTAGCCTCTACAATATCGGGGAATCCATTTTAACGATGCAAAAAACAATCTCAACAACTTTTTTGTCATTGTTTGTAATTATTTTATATTAGCTGGACTATCCCTGGTAGAGCCAAGTCCTTGAATACATACCTTCGAGAAGGCTGACGCCTTATGTAGTTCTCATTTGATATTTTGTGCATAAAATGTAATCCATATATTTTCATATAAACAAAAATGCTTACAACGGTAAGCGTCATTAGTTAATGAAAGGTAAGCACCATTAGTTAAGGCTGGTAATAAAGATAGACACATAGTTAGGAAATTTTAGATCATAGTAGAGGAAATGAGCCAGTTATCATGAATCCTAATGTAAGAGGTTGCTAGAGCCACTTAACAATCATAAAAAAAAATTAAAAAAAATACCCTTTAATAGATCATGATTTTTTTAATATGCATATTTTCTTTTACACATTTAAATTATGTGGAGAACATATTTTTAAGGGATTTAAAATAAGTACTTTTGAATACAAAGGAATTTAAGGAAACCCATTACTTGAGAATAAAATCACCTTTTATGGGTTGTCTATGTGTCACCATTTCATTGGATAATTTATTGATGAGACTTGATGTGACTTACTTTATTGGCTAGTTTTTATTTAATTTTTAACTTGAATTCAAGCAACTAATGGTAGTTTATTTCACATACCCACTCATGGTCATTGACCCATGCATGGTCATTGGCCCATGCACAGTCATTGGCTCCTTTCCCCTAGCACAAGTAGATCATAGTAGAAGAAGTATCCTCGAAGCTTGTATGGTGGTAGCCACAAAAAAATAATGGGTGACTAATGACTAGAAATTTATTAAAATATTAAATGTATAAATCAGTAAGTTTAAGCGTTGGAATGTTATTTGTCCCTGGCTAATGACTCGAATAGTAATGAATTAATTATTGGAGGTGACTCCCATATTAAAATGTCATCATTAAAATGCAGACCTTGTCAGGGAAAATCAATCTTGTGTGATTAAAATTCCCTTTGCATGCTCTCATTAACTCCAGATTGGACCTTAAATCTTATCTATTAAGATAGCTACTAAATAGGAAGATTTTGTGATAAGATTTGCAATAAATATCTTGATTGGTCTGGACTCATCACCTTTTCCAATAAACATTGATATTAAAGTTGTTGGCAAGCTTGTATTAATTTCAAGCATGCGATGGCATATTCACTCCATATATTTATCTTATCACTCCCCCTTATTTTCACACCTTTTGGGTTTCTTTCATGAGATTTCATTTATTCTGTCATGGCCGGACCAATGTTTCCTTTCATGCAATTTTCCGTGGCTGTGAGTGAAATGGGATTTTATACCAAAATTTCATGTCACCATTTGAAATCCATTTTTTGGAATTGAAACAAGAGAAAGACCTAGTTGCTATTGAGGGAGTTCTTGGAGATGATTATCTTTCTCTAGAGGGACATCTGAGGGTAAATGTGGAAGTTTCTTCAACATTTTTTTTCATCTTCTTATCATACACCCGGTGAAGGATTGGGCTTTGGAGATGGGCCATCACTGGATCAAGCCAATGTATAGGGTTGGCATGGAAGTGGAAATGGACAAAACCTTGAGTGTGTCATGGCCCTTGCTTTCTGATGTTCACTATAAATAGGAAGGTTTGGTGCACACAGATGTTTTTAGAGAGTTGTTCAAATGGTTTAATGTCCTAAATCATTTCTTGTTTGAAGTGGAAAAATGGGGCGAGACACCAACGACAGGTGGTAGGTCACTCCACTTGCCTGACCTAGATGTTATGTCTTCTCCACTGCAACAGGAACTGACACATTGGGATCTTCTTCACCATAAAGGTCATGAGGCATACAATTGGTTAAAGAGTTCAGGCTATGCTGCTGGAAAAGAGCATCTTTTTCTGGAACCACCAGCGGAAACCATTTTCAGGCCCGTTCAGGTAGAGGTTAGGAATGGTCATGTGTTTTGGATAAATTAGTGCTTCTAAAATCCATCAGGTTGTATCTTTTTTTGGTTGTTGTATAGCGTTTCCATTTCCATTGTTATCAATCATACTCTGGCTTACTGGTCTGGGGTTTTTTGTATTCCCAACCACTTCTTTTCTTGGCATTGGCCCTTGCATTTTTTCACCAAAGTATTGTTGTATCGTTCAGGTTTTTAGACTGATCCTCTCATTGTATCTATAATGTAAAGGGAAAGGGACCCTTCAACCCTCCTTTAATTATAAAATACAAGAAATCATTAGTAGAAGTTTATGTTATGTGTTGCACTAAGCAATTTAAACAATTACTCACTATTAAATTTGGTTTGTTTCAAGTTGTCAATTTTTTGGTAGAAGTGAAGACTAGCGGCCACTAGCATCTATATATTCTAGGATATCTTTCCATTCAATGTAAAAAAACAAATCTTTATAGCTTTAGGTTAGAGGGGCCTTAGTGCAAGACAAGAATTATCCTAGCAGCCGCTAATCTCAAGATTGTGTTATGTTACACCAACGCCATGAAATAATCTATGACCTTAGTGCCTGCTATCCTTCAAATATCATGTGTTGACTTCAAATAACATATTGAACTCAGTGGATGCTAGGCTGAAAATTTATTTTTGGAATATGTGTAATCATGAAATTCGTTAAAATTTGTTATGTTACACAAAGGGAGTATAATAAGCTTCGATCTTAGGGGCTACATAAGGGGCTACATGTAATATAGAAAATCATTAATATCTATCCTATGTCTTTGAAATTTTTTTAGATGATTTAATTATTTTGACAAGATCTTAGAACCTAGGGGGATTGACAAGATCCCACCCAATTACAAATGTGAAAGATAATCAATAAACCACACAACCCAGCAAAACAAAACCACAAAAACTAACTTGGGCTGCAAGCTGAAGAAAACCCAACATCGACAACAAAAAAATACCCAACCATAGAAAACCAGGGATAGGAACAAAAATTACACCTAAGAAGGTCAAGTTTCTTGGCCACAGAGACATCCTCCCACCCACTGAGACACCAATGTGAGTAGTGTGCAATAAGAATTTGTATGTAAATCCTAATTTTCTTCACAAATCAGACACACCAGCAAGTTCAAGGGACAATAGGAGCCAAAATCCCAGGAAAATATAACTTCTCCAGCTGGAAACCTTCACCAAGCCCCTCAGAACAAGCAACATGAACGTCTGAAGAAAACCACATCAAAACCATGTTCCTAGAAGAGAGCTCGGCTATCACCCTCCTCACTTCCTCCATGGCCAACCCCTCGCAAACAATGTCAGGAAGCAGTTGACCCTCCCAAAATCCTCCAATGCTTCAACCAAGTTGACCCAGTGTTAGGGCTTAATGAAGTGGAGGGAAATATCTCTCACCTTGTCAATATTCTTCCTAACCAAAAGAAGTCGAGACATGAACCAAGAGGTGACTTCTGAATTAACTCAAGCTCTGGAGCTAACTCACCCAAATATTCCTCCCCCAGAATCCTCATAATTTCCTCACAGACAGAACTGACGTTTCCCTAAAGATAATCCTAATACGAGCCTGAGAAATACTCACAAAAAATCCATCTCACATGCTTCACGCCTTACAGGAAAAGGAAAGGTAGTGGAGGGAACTCCATACTCGTCTATCATAACTCCACACCACCCAACCACCACAAGAAATCAGAAGAATGAAAAGGAATCCAGGACACCAAAAATTAATAACACCTCACTCCCCCTTCCCAAGATATGATATCTAGGAATATGCTAGCTCACCCTGATTTCATTGGGCCATCTCTCTTAATGATGCCTTGGTTAGCCAAGAAATCAGTGGCACAATTTTCTTCTCTATAATTATGGTTTAAAACCCACTTAGGGATTTTTCTCAACCAATGCAAAATGTTGGTGATATAATAATCCAACTTCCAGGACAAATATTTTCCCTTTCAAACATCATTTATTACCACCTGGGAATCACCTTCAATTTCCAAAGCTTCACAGCCAATGTTGACCACCAGTTTGAGACCTACCAGCAAAGCTTGAGCCTCTGCCTCATTACACATGTCATCCTTTAAAGGAAAGGACCCAAACTATTACTAAAATTCCATCTGCATCTCTAATTAAACACCTGTGCTCCTGATAGGCCCGGGTTTCCTTTCAGGCTCCATCAAAGTTAAGTTCTCGAAAAGTGGGAGGGGTGGAAAATTTTGGATGGTAAACACTTTTATTATACCAGAGCTATGAACTGGAGTGGTGGAGGAGAAATTTCTCTAAGTGGGACATGGGGGTGGGCTTGGGTCCTTAATGTCATCTGAGATCCACATTCGAAGTGCCCCACTATGTTCCACTTGGTCCATATGGAGAAGTTTTGACCCCTACCTCAAGGTGTCCCCATGGCCACTTATTGAAAGCATCTAATGAACTCAATGGGAATGGAACTTGGGTTGATGATTACAAACTACTTGTAAATTTTGGATGGTAAATGCTTTTATTATACCAGAGCTATGAACTAGAGTGGTGGAGGAGCACTTTCTCTAAGTGGGACATGGAGGTGGGCTTGGGTCCTTAATGTCCACCGAGTGATCCACATTTGAAGTGCCCCACTATGTTCCACTTGGTCCATATGGAGAAGTTTTACCCCTACCTCAAGGTGTCCCCATGGCCACTTATTGAAAGCATCCAATGAACTCAATGGGAATGGAACTTGGGTTGATGATTACAAACTACTTGTAACTCACCAATAGCTAAAGAACTTGAGTTCATCCTATCTTCAAATATTTTTTTGTCTAGTCTTGTATTTAAATATCTATCAAGTCATTACTAATTATCTTGTATGCAAATTGACAACAACTTTCCTAGTGATTGGATAACCTCAAGCCTCTGTGATGTTGCAACAACCCTAATTCAAATAACATATTGAACCCAGTGGCCACTAGGCTTAAAATTGAACACAACGGCCACTAGGCTTAAATTTTCATTTGGAATTCATGTGATAGAATTTGAATATACTATTGAGCTCAGTGGCTGCTAGGCTTAAATTTTCATTTGGAATCACGAGTATTCATGAAATAAATGTAGTGAGAAACCACCCTAGCGTCGTCAGTCATTAAAAATAGTCTTTTAAAATTGAAATATAATTGTGGGGAGCATTCAAAGCACTCCCACTATGTTTTGCTTGGTCCATATGGAGAAGTTTAACCCCTACCTCAAGGTGTCCCCATGGCCACTTTTTGAAAGCATCCAATGAACTCAATGGGAATGGAACTTGGGTTGATGATTACAAACTACTTGTAAATTTTTAATGGTAAACATTTTATTATACCATAGAGCTATGAACTAGAGTGGTGGAGGAGCACTTTCTCTAAGCAGGACATGGAGGTGGGCTTGGGTCCTTAATGTCCACTGAGTGATCTGCATTCAAAGTGCCCCACCATGTTCCACTTGGTCCATATGGAGAAGTTTGACCCCTACCTCAAGGTGTCCCCATGGCCACTTATTGAAAGCATCCAATGAACTCAATGGGAATGGAACTTGGGTTGATGATTACAAACTACTTGTAAATTTTGGATGGTAAACACTTTTATTATACCAGATCTATGAACTGGAGTGGTGGAGGAGCACTTTCTCTAAGTGATACATGGAGGTGGGCTTGGGTCCTTAATGTCCACTGAGTGATCCACATTCGAAGTGCCCCCTATGTTCCATTTGGTCCATATGGAGAAGTTTGACCCCTACCTCAAGGTGTCCCCATGGCCACTTATTGAAAGCATCCAATGAACTCAATGGGAATGGAACTTGGGTTGATGATTACAAACTACTTGTAACTCACCAATAGCCCAAGAACTTTGAGTTCATCTTGTCTTCAAATATTTTTTGTCTAGTCATGTATTTTGAATATCCATCAAGTCATTACTAATTGTCCTGTATGCAAGACAACAACTATCCTAGTGGCCACTAACCTCAAGCCTCTGTGATGTTGCAACAATGTTGATTCAAATAACATATTGAACCCAGTGGCCACTAGGATTAAAATTGAACACACACTAGGCTTAAATTTTTTTTTGGAATTCATGTGATAGACTTTCGAATATACTATTGAGCTCAACGAAACTAGGCTTAAATTTTTTTTGGAATCATGAGTATTCAGGAAATAAATGTAGTGAGAAACCACCCTAGTGGTCACCAGTCATTAAAAATAGTCTTTTAAAATTGAAATATAATTGTGGGGAGCATTCAAAGTGCCCCACTATGTTCCACTTGGTCCATATGGAGAATTTGACCCCTACCTCAAGGTGTCCCCATGGCCACTTATTGAAAGCATCCAATGAACTCAATGGGAATGGAACTTGGGTTGATGATTACAAACTACTTTTTTTTGGATGGTAAATGCTTTTATTATACCAGAGCTATGAACTAAGTGGTGGAGGAACATTTCTCTAAGTGGGACATGGAGGTGGGCTTGGGTCCTTAATTCTACCGAGGATCTACATTCGAAGTTCCCCACTATGTTCCACTTGGTCCATATGGAGAAGTTTGACCCCTACCTCAAGGTGTCCCCATGGCCACTTATTGAAAGCATCCAATGAACTCAATGGGAATGGAACTTGGGTTGATGATTACAAACTACTTGTAAATTTTTGATGCTGGTAAATGCTTTTATTATACCAGATCTATGAACTGGAGTGGTGGAGGAACACTTTATTTTCTCTAAGTAGACATGGAGGTGGGCTTGGGTCCTTAATGTCCATCGAGTGATCCACATTCTAAGTGCCCCGCTATGTTCCACTTGGTCCATATGGAGAAGTTTGACCCCTACCTCAAGGTGTCCCCATGGCCACTTATTGAAAGCATCTAATGAACTCAATGGGAATGGAACTTGGGTTGATGATTACAAACTACTTGTAACTCACCAATAGCCCAAGAACTTGAGTTCATCCTATCTTTGAATATTTGTTGTCTAGTCATGTATTTGAATATCCATCAAGTCATTACTAATTGTCTTGTATGCAAGACAACAACTATCCTAGTGGCTGCTAACCTCAAGCCTCTATGATGTTGCAACAATGCTGATTCAAATAACATATTGAACCCAACACCTACTAGGCTTAAAATTGAACACAACCACTAGGATTAAATTTTTTTTTGGAATTCATGTGATAGACTTTGAATATACTATTGAGCTCAGTGGCCACTAGGCTTAAATTTTCATTTGGAATCATGAGTATTTAGGAAATAAATGTAGTGAGAAACCACCCTAGTGGTCACCTTCATTAAAAATAGTCTTTTAAAATTGAAATATAATTGTGGGGAGCATTCAAAGTGCCTCACTATGTTCCACTTGGTCCATATGGAGAAGTTTGACCCCTACCTCAAGGTGTCCCCATGGCCACTTATTGAAAGCATCCAATGAACTCAATGGGAATGGAACTTGGGTTGATGATTACAAACTACTTGTAAATTTTTTATGGTAAACATTTTATTATACCAGAGCTATGAACTGGAGTGGTGGAGGAGCACTTTCTCTAAGTGGGACATGGAGGTGGGCTTGGGTCCTTAATGTCCATGAGTGATCCACATTCAAAGCCCCACTATGTTCCACTTGGTCCATATGGAGAAGTTTTAACCCCTACCTCAAGGTGTCCCCATGGCCACTTATTGAAAGCATCCAATGAACTCAATGGGAATGGAACTTGGGTTGATGATTACAAACTACTTGTAAATTTTGATGGTAAATGAAATTATACCAGAGCTATGAACTAGAGTGGTGGAGGAGAACTTTCTCTAAGCAGGACATGGAGGTGGGATTGGGTCCTTAATGTCCACCGAGTGATCCGCATTCAAAGCACCCCATTATGTTCCGATTGGTCCATATGGAGAAGTTTGACCCCTACCTCAAGGTGTCCCCATGGCCACTTATTGAAAGCATCTAATGAACTCAATGGGAATGGAACTTGGGTTGATGATTACAAAAACTTGTAACTCACCAATAGCCCAAGAACTTGAGGTCATCCTATCTTTGAATATTTGTTGTCTAGTCATGTATTTGAATATCCATCAAGTCATTACTAATTGTCATGTATGAAAGACAACAACTATCCTAGTGGCCGCTAACCTCAAGCCTCTGTGATGTTGCAACAATGTAATTTAAATAACATATTGAACCCAATGACCACTAGGCTTAAAATTGAACACAATGGCTGCTAGGATTAAATTTTCATTTGGAATTCATGTGATAGACTTCAAATATACTATTGAGCTCAGTGGCCACTAGGCTTAAATTTTCATTTGGAATCATGAGTATTCAGGAAATAAATGTAGTGAGTAACCACCCTAGTGGTCACCAGTCATTAAAAATAGTCTTTTAAAATTGAAATATAATTATGGGGAGTCATTCAAAGTGCCCCGCACTATGTTCTGTTTGGTCCATATGGAGAAGTTTTACCCCTACCTCAAGGTGTCCCCATGGCCACTTATTGAAAGCATCCAATGAACTCAATGGGAATGGAACTTGGGTTGATGATTACAAACTACTTGTAAATTTTGTATGGTAAATGCTTTTATTATACCAGAGCTATGAACTAGAGTGGTGGAGGAGCACTTTCTCTAAGTGGGACATGGAGGTGGGCTTGGGTCCTTAATGTCCTGTGAGTGATCCACATTCGAAGTGCCCCACTATGTTCCACTTGGTCCATATGGAGAATTTTGACCCCTACCTCAAGGTGTCCCCATGGCCACTTATTGAAAGCATCCAATGAACTCAATGGGAATGGAACTTGGGTTGATGATTACAAACTACTTGTAAATTTTGGATGGTAAATGCTTTTATTATACCAAGATTAGAATGGAGTGGTGGAACACTTTTTTAAGTTGGAGGTGGGCAATCCACCGAGTGATCCACATTCAAAGTGCCCACTATGTTCTGCTTGGTCCATATGGAGAAGTTCTACCTCAAGGTGTCCCCATGGCCACTTATTTCTAATGAATAATGGGAATGGAACTTGGGTTGATGATTAAAAACTACTTGTAACTCACCAATAGCCCAAGAACTTGATTCATCTGTCTTCAATATTTTTTGTCTAGTCTGTTTGAATATCCAAAGTCATTACTAATTGTCCTGTATGCAAGAAAACTATCCTAGCAACCGCTAACCTCAAGATCTCTATGATGTTGCAACAATGCTAATTCAAATAACATATTGAACCCAGTGGCCGCTAGGCTTAAAATTTTCTTAAATTTTCAGGAATTCATGTGATAGACTTTGAAAATATACTATTGAGCTCAGTGACTGCTAGGCTTAAATTTTCATTTGGAATCATGAGTATTTAGGAAAGAAATGTAGTGAGAAACCACCCTAGCATTCGTCAGTCATTAAAAATAGTCTTTTAAAATTTAAATATAATTACGGGGAGCATAGTTAGATTTTCAATCAAGTGGTTTATAAATTGTCTTGAATCCATATGAACAGGATTTTTTACCCCTACCTAAGTGTCCCTATAATATCAAGGTGTTTATTGAAATCATCCAATGAACTCAATGGGAATGGAAATTGGGTTGATGATTACAAACTATTTGTAATTTAAAAATGTTGGATGTTTAGTTCAATTTTATTTTTACAGAGTTATTAATCATGGATCTTGGAATGATAGACAAGAATTATCCTAGCAGTTTAGCTCATTTTAAGTTTTTAGGGAATTATGTCCTTTAAATATTTCAAATGTATCTTGGATTTTCATTATAATCATGAGTATTATCCACCTTTCTTCAAATATCAAGTGATTAGAAAATCCCCAATAACATATTGAAAGCATCCAATGACTTAATGGAATGGAAAATTTCATTTTGGAATTGTGTATTCAAAATGGAAAAACATTTAAATTAATCTTGTCTTTGAATATTTTTTGTCTTGGAACATCAAAGAAAGAAAGTAAACATCCACCCTAGCGGTCATTAGTCTTAGAAGGTAGTAATGTAACATCCAAATATAATAAAGGAGCTAGTTAATTTTTCAGTTGGGTCATTACTAATTGTCATATATGCAAGGAAACAAATATCCTAGTGGCTGCTAATCTCAAGTCTTTGTTATGTTGCACCAATGTTATTTACTAATCTTCGACATTAGTGGTCTACTAGGCTTCAAATATCATGGTAGGATTCTGATAAATTAATACGGAAATCTAAATATAATAATGGTGCTTAGCTCAGTTTTCAGGCAAGCCATCCTAGTTATATCATATGCGAGTCAACCAGAATCTTAGCGGCCGCTAGTCTCCATTCTTGTTTGAAAAATGTATTCAGGAAACTCTTTAATATTTGTCTTGTCTTGGAATATTTGTTGCCTTGTGTTGTCTTGTAATAGCTAGGTAATGTCATAAACATCGAGCTTAGTGGCCTCTAGTCTTGGAATATGTTATTTTAGAATTTAAAAATTGTTACTTTATATTGGCTCATTTATCAAGTAAGTCATTACTAACTGTAAATGAAATATATGTTTGTAAATAGAATGATTAACATTTATATTTAATAATATTTACAAGAACATATAATGTGCTTACCTTTTTTCTAAACATAAAAAAATTGTAAAGACAATGCATTTAATTATTTCTACGTGGAAAAAAAATATAAAAACTATGTATATCAATGTGGAAATCAAGTGAGAATCGAATATTGAAGAATTAGTCATGACTATTTCTTTCATATTAAAAAAATCATTAAAGGAAGTCAAAATGATTACCTAAACTATACAAAAGCAAACCATTACGATTTATAAAAAAAGAATATGTGACTCATGTTTTGCTGCTAGAGATAGATGTCAACGCTTACGAGAAAAAATAAATGGACGAAGAAGAATGAAAAATCAACAAAAAAAACTAGAGAGACAGATAGAAGGGCTGAAAAGGGAACCCATTTAACAGACACGAATACTTGAGCTACGACTGAACATAAAAAATGGGTTTTCGAAGGAATAAATATTTTAAAAGGGATTACAAAATATTTGGTCATGGGCAGACAAAAATGTGGTTTCAGATAGAGCAACGTGTTTTGACAAGAAGATGGAATGGAACTGCAAAGGCGCCAAAGGGAAAGGCAAGGACGGATTGCGTGCAAAACACAAGAACTAGGTGAATACAGAGTTGCTGCAAGTGCCCGCCATCAACTATGGTACACATACAATAACATAGATGCTTTTGATAAATACCTATTTTAGTTGTATCTGATATTTTGACATAATTGATAATGTCTGTTAAAGCTCCATATTCTCTCTAAAACACAGTATCAACGAGATTCTATCTGCAACCTGTTTTTCTTGTCTCTTTTGATTTTGTCCTTTGTGGGCCTCCTGATCTGCACTCGCACCCGTGATCTATCCACTATCACTATTTTCTGTCTTGTTTGTGTGCCCCCAAACATGATTATGATCGCTGCCTCAGCTTACCATTCAAAAAAACCTCCAGGAATCGAGCACTCGGACCAGTAAATTAGTGCATGCACGTGTTGTATTCTGATTTCAAGAGCTCCTTTTCTACACTTACAAAATAAAAAAGAAACCCTAATATATATTTCTCTGAGTTTATTTAGTTTTTTCCAAATGCATTCAACGAAAGAAATTCTGAAAACTGAAAAAAAGTGGGAATAGGAAATTTCAAAATTTGAATTTCCCCTTCTTAAAGCAAAAGTGCAGGATTTTGATATTTCAAATATTGGCATTTAATGTGGGGGATTTCACATATCGTACTTTGAATTAACCCATCATTAATATTTGCATTTAATTCGGGGCATATGGTGGGATACGAGGGAAATCAAATTGATTAATTTTACCTACTTTAGAAACAAGTGGGACAACGACAAAATTTTCTTTGTGATCACTCGAGAAAACCACAAATATTAATTTAAGCATAATAAAAAACCATTTAGAAAATAGAAGTGAACATTAGGAAACAAAAAATTAAATTTTAATAGAGCGATATACGCCTCGTTAATTATTAATTTTTATCGAGTGCGATTTGATATTTTTAAAATATAATGCACGTTAATTCAGGGGATAGCGTGGGATTTGGGGAAATCAAATTTATTAATACTACCTACTTTAGAAACAAGTGGGACATCGACAAAAGTTTCTTTGTGGACTCGCGGACAAAACAACAATTGTTAATTTCAGCATAATAAAAAACCATTTAGAAAATAGAAGTGAACATTAGGAAACAAAAAAATTAAATTTTAAGAGAGCGATATACACCTCATTAATTATTAATTTTTATCTAGTGTGAATTCAATATTTTATAAATATAATGCGCATAATAATTCGGGGATAGCATTTGGGAAATCAAAAATTTTAATACTACCTACTTTAGAAACAAGTGGGACATCGACAAAATTTCTTTGTGGACTCGCGGAAAAATTTGTTAATTTCAGCATAATAAAAAACCATTTAGAAAATAGAAGTGAACATTAGGAAACAAAAATAAATAAATTTTAAGAGAGTGATATACTACCTCATTAATTATTAATTTTTATCTAGTGTGAATTCGGTATTTTATAAATATAATTCGCGTTAATTCGGGGAATAGCGTGGGATACGGGGAAATCAAATTTATTAATACTACCTACTTTAGAAACTAATGGGACAACATCAAAAGTTTCTTTGTGAACTCGTGGGAAAATGAAAAATATTAATTTAAGCATAATAAAAAACCATTTAGAAAATAGAAGTGAATGTTACGAAGAAAAAAAATTAAATTTTAAGAGAGCGATATACGCCTCATTTATTATTAATTTTTATCGAGTGCGAATTCGATATTTTTTAGCTATCATCCGCGTTAATTAAAAAAAATCCAATAAAATGTGGCATCTTGCAAGTTTGAACCAGTTAATTACACAATTATATAATTGACACATTTATTAAGAAATTTTTAATTAGCGATAGAATTAACAAATATTTTTTACCTATAAAAATCCGCATTATTAAGTTGTAACTGTAATCCATTAAAATGTTGCCACGTGGCATGAAATTTCTAATATATCTCGTGATCGTCGATATTTTGGAGTTATTAACACTTTACTCTAGAAAAACTAAAACATAATTTTACGCTTCACCAGAATTTGAGAGTACCTTATAGATAGGAAAGAAAATAGTGACCGCTAAGCTCCATTAGAATGATATTTTTGCAACACCAAATTCAAAATAATAAATACTTACATTTTATAGGGGATCAGGGTATTCTCTTCAGCACGTGTTAATGAACAACTCTACATGTCATATGTTGTCCGTCTATTTGTTGAGTAGAAGCCTAGTGGTCGCTAGCCTCTACAACTCCTAGGTTTCATTTCCAGCAATGTAAATAAATATCTTTACAGTTTTTCAATCACTAGTATTTTCATTAACTATAATCTTATCTTATTGACTATACATTCCTTCCACAACCAAGTGTGGCACTACATACCATTGAAGGATTTCTCAACTTCTATATTACTCATAAGTTATTTTGTGTCTAACACATAATTTATATCGGTTCGTATCAAGTAAAATACTTAGCGACCGCTAAGCTCCATTACTTGAACAAGATCAATCAAACAGTGGGTGTGAAAGAAAATGCTTAGTGGCTGCTAAGCTTCAATACTTACCAAAAGGAATGATTATGCAGAAAATAGGCTAAACAATTTCTTGATAACATAGATGCTTTATGAACAAATCATACTAATAGATATTAGCAGTCGCTAGGCATTTTCCATAATATATTTTGATGGCAGATAAGTGAGATATGGACAATTTTTAATGTCAAAAGCTATGGAGGTCTTTGCATAGTCGGGAAGAAAGATGATTACTAAAAATGTTTTCAGGTGCTCATATAACACCATAGGGACTGCTAGGCACACACCTTTGCATATTTTCTTTTTTAACACATCGGTGTGCATCAATGAAAATGATTAGTGACCGCTAAGCTCCGCTACTTGTCAGGAGGAGTAGATTAGCGGCCACTAGGCTCAACTGATTTTTTATTTTGAATATAGAGATCAAACAACAGTTCATATTAAAGAAAATGCTTAGCGACCACTAAGCTTGATTAATTTCAGAAGGAATGATTTTCTAGCAGCTAGGCTAAACAATATCTTATTTCAAACATAGCGCTCTAATAACATATCATAGTAATAGATATTATTGGGCAGCTAGGCATTTTTTGTGAAATTTTTAGATGCAAAATATGTGAGATATAAAAATTGTTTACTGTCGAAAGCTACGGAGGTCTTTTGAGAAATTAATAGATTAGTGGCCTCAAGGCTAAACTGTTTATTAATTTCAAAAATAGAGATAAAAATAGTTCATATAAAATAAATGCCTAGCGACCGCTAAGCTCGAATACTTACAGAACATAGCGCTCTACAATTATTGTTATTGTTAAATGAGAAAGGAATAAATTAGCGGCCTCTAGGCTAAATTGTTTCTTAATTAAGAAAATAGAAATAAAAAAAAGTTCCTATTACAAAAAATGCTTAGTGACCACTAAGCTACGATACTTACAGAACATAGCACTCGGATAACAGATCATATGAATGGATGAAATGACATGTCACAAGGCAATTTTTCATGTCCAGTTCGTATAAAGAAAATGCATAGCGATCGCTAAGCTACATTACTTACTGAAAGAGTGGCTTGGCACTCACTAGGCTCTATTGTTTCTATTTTAAAAAATATTGAGCTAATAAAATTCATTTTCTTCTTTGCACAAAGATAAGAGTTAGAGAATAATAATAGAAGTACATATTTTAAACAAAGATGTATCCTGATCATGTGGCCTTGCATATTTCCAGAAATAACTCGTTAAACAAAATAGTCCTAAACATTTTACTAAAAATTTAAGGCAAAGATGAACTGCTCAAGCTGATCGATATGTTTTATGATTTTTCAATTATTTGTTGATGAAAGGCTATCATATCCTATATATTGCAAATCTATTTTAACCATGCAAAAAAACAATCAATAGGTTATAAAGAAAGATCATATGATTACAGAGAATGCTGAAGAGGGTATTGAGAAAAGAATGTTAGTGGAAAGCACATAATTTGTGTATTGTTTAACCAACTGTCGATACAATACTTATCAAAATTTTTTCTAAAAGTGCATATTGCCCAGCTATATGATTTGTATCATGAAACAAGATGCAATATGGAAGTTTTAGACTATTTTCATTAAATTTTAAGTAATGAGTTTTTTTTGTTCTGATATTTTTTATTTCGAAGGAAAGCAACATAAGGGAATTATCTATCCTTGAGACTTGTCTGGCTCTTGATGGCATGATCAAGATCTGTGCCCTGTTGGTCAGTAATTCATAGTTGACGCTTAACTTTTTTGGCTTTTATGTCTTGTGATGTTTTGTAATCAGATGTACTCCTAGGCTTTTTGTCTACATAGTTTGAACTCGTGGCTTTGGGGCATGCTTCCATACCACCCATTTTTTTTGTGAATATTCTTATAACATTTTACTTGTTAATAGAATATAAGATGTTATTCATAAATTAAACACACCATCAATCCCAAATTAGTAAATTAAAAGTATATGTAAAAATTATTGTGATTACTCAAAGGACCAAATATAGAATTTTTATTTTTCAATGATTATTAATAGTTTGAAGATTAAATTTGTGCAGTATCATGATATTGATTACTGAGGTTGTCCTCGACTATAGATTACAGACCCTGTTCCCACCCAATGTAAATTAATAAATGTATGAATCAATAAATTAAAGTGTTGGAACATTGTTGGTCCGTTGTTATTGACTTGAATAGTAATGAATTAATTATTGGAGGTGACTCTCATATTATTGCTAATGTCACCATCAAAAAACTTGTGTGAATAAAATTCCTTTTTTACGCTTTCATTAATTACATATTGGACCTTAAATCTTATATATTGGGAGGGTACTAAAAAGACATGGATTTTATAGAAAATCATGTGATAAGATTGGAAATAAATATGTTGATCACCCAGAACTCATCACCTTTTCCAATAAAGGTCGATATTAAATCCCCTAGCAAGCTTGTATTAATTACAAGCATGTGATGGCATAGTCACTCCATATATTTACCGATCCACTCTTCCTTATTTTCACACCTTTCATGTTTATTTCACTTGGATTTCATTTCATCTATCATGGCCTTTCCAATGTTTTCTTTCATGCAATTTTCCACATCAAGGCGTGAAATGGAATTTTATACCAAAATTTTGCGTTGTCGTTTGAAATCCATTTTTCAAATTGAAATAGAGCAAGACCTAGTTACTATTGAGGGAGTTCTTGGAGATGATTATCTTTCTCTAGAGGGATGTCTGAGGGTAAATGCAAAAGTTTCTTCGACGTTCATTTTTCATCTTCTTATCATACACCCGGCGAAGGATTGGGCTTTGGAGATGGGTCGTCACTGGATCAAGCTAGCGTATAGGGTTGGCATGGAAGCAAAAATGGAAAAAACCATGAGTGCATCATGGCCCTTGCTATCTGAGGCTCATTATAAATAGGAAGGTTTTTTGGACGTGGCCATTTTTTTTAGAGTTGTACAAATGATTTGACATCCTAATGTGATTCGTGTCTGGTGTGTCCAAATGGGGTGAGACACCGAGGGTGAGGAGATAGTTCACTCCCCTTTCCTGACCTGGATGATATGTTTTCTCTGTTGTAACAAGGAACCATACATTGGGATCTTCTTCACCAGGAAGGTCATGAGGCATACGATTGGTTAAAGAGTTGGGTTGCTGCTGGAAAAGAGCATCTTTTTCTAGAACCACCTGTGGAAACCGTTTTCATCCCCATTAAAGTGGAGGTTACAGAGGTGTCATCTGATTCAAATAAATAAGTGCTTCTAAAATATCAGGATATAACTTTGTTTTGGTTGTTATATAGCCTTGTCAGTTGCATTGTTACCAAATCATCATGTCTGTCTTACTGGTCTGGGTTTTTTTGTATTCCCAACCACTTGTGTTTTTGGCATAGGCCCTTAAGTTTTTTTCACCAAAGTATTGTTGATCATTCAAGTTTTTTAGAATGATCCTCTCATTGTATCTGTAATGTAAAGGGAAAGGGACCCTTCAACCCTCCTACAGTTATAAAAATCAAGAAATCATTAATAAAAGTTTTTGTTGTGCGTTGCACTATGCAATTTCAACAATTAATCGCTATTAAATTTGGTTTGTTTGAAGATGTCAATTCATTTCTAGAAGTGAAGACTAGCGGCCACTAGCATCAATATATTATAGAATATCTTTCTATCAATGTAAAAAACAATTTGTACAACATTTAGGATAGAGGAGCTAATAATGGATTGATGGCTATCTTCCCATCACTTTAAAAAAAATGAGTTACACTACATCATTGTGGAAACCTTGGAGGTCTTCAAAGGAATAAATTTAATTCTCTTTCCCTAATAATAGAAGATATTGTAAATGGCTCTATTTATTTTATAGAAACCTCTCCTACAACAATCTTTCTATGGAAATTCCTATTATTAAAAACTTTTCATGTTTTCCTCCATACATTGTAGATATAAACACAAATTTTCTCTGCGTACCAATTCAATTTTGTTTCTTATGGTTTTTTAGATATCACCAATTAACTGATGCAAGAAATAGTAGTTGTCTTTTAAATAGCTCAGGTTCTAGAGACATTCTTCTATTGTTATAAAAAATTTGGCAAACTTGGATATGTATGATGTTGTCTAACAAAATTGTGGCCCAATGCAATGAACAACATCCATCTCAAAACCAGAAATTGTTTGCATCTGTTAGGGTTCAGTGCTACTATTGTGCATAATTATAGCTTTGTACCATTCAAATCATCCAAAGGTATTTACAAAAGGCTCTGCAAACAACATGGAGCAAGGTGTTAAAACTAACATGAAAGACATTATTTCATATTGTATAGATTATCAGATGACAAATCAGAAAGCAATATCATATTACAATTTCTTTATTGACACATCTATTTGTTACATTTAGGTTCTCCAAGGTTGGTCATACTGCACATGAACATGGCTCTTTACATGTACAAAGACATAATGAAAATCACAAAAAATCTTAAAGAGAAATATGTAATTGGCTATGGTGCTACAAGAAATATTTATAAATGTGATCTAAAGAATTCTAAGCCAATTGCTATAAAGAGAATGTACAGTCGCTACCCACTAAGCTTGCTTGCATTTGAAACTGATGTGGAAATAATTGGAAGCATCAAACATCAAAATCTTGAGAGTTTGCATGGATGTTCGCTTTCTCCACTTGGAAACTTGATGTTTTATGATTACATGGTAAACATAAGTCTGTGAGACATCCTACATGGTGAGTAAAATGATTATGTTATGAAGAAAAATGAATCTGTACATTGTAGATTCAATTTTTGAAATAGAAGTGTCCAATCAACCTCTAACCTTCATAGTAAAATGGATATTTGGAAAATATAACAAGTGTTTTATTAATTTTTATTTTCATATAGGATCATCAAAGAAGATTAAGCTAGACTAGAATGATTGGCTAAATATTTCTCATGGTGTTGAAGAAGGATATCCATATCTTCATTATGATTGTAACCCACACATTGTTTACAGGGATGTGAAGACTTCTAACATTCTTTTGGATTATAATTTTGACGCAAATTTGTCAGACTTTGGCATTGCCAATTGCATTTCCTCAGCCAAACACCACACCTCTACCTATGTTATGGGTACCATTTGTTACATTGACCCAGAATATGCAAGAACATCAAGGCTGAATAAGAAATCTGATGTATACAGTTACGGGATTGGCTTCTTCTGGCATTGCTGATGGGAAGGAAGTTGTGGCCAATAACTCAAATCTTCCAAAGTTGGTAAGATTTATGTTTGTTAATTTTCATTTGGAGCTTACATTGTACGTTGTTTAAGTATTTTTAAGGTTTTTTGTTAGGAGAAATCAAATGTGGATGGAATTGTCTTTGACATTGGCAAGTGAACCTAGATTCTATCAAAAGAAAATTACAACACACTCATTGAAACCATTGATACAGAAGTTGTAGAAACCTACAAGGATCTTGGGATTGTAAGAAAAAACTTCCAGTTGGCCTTGCTTTGTACCAAGAAATGGCCATCTGTTCAACCCACCATGCATGACGTTGTCAGAGTTCTAAATTCGACGGTGCTAGTGCCTGCTCCTATGTAATTTCCTAGTATCCAAATGAACCAACTGACCCCTAGTAATAATTACATGAGGTATTTGGATGGATATGCATAGATGGTAAGCACAATGATGTTACAGGGAGCACAAGTTACGCTTTTGAAAGGCATTTGTTTGTGAGATTTAGTGAGGTGATTTCACAAAACACTTTTTGACTGGAACAATGACTTAGACGGTGTTGTGACGGGAAAAAAAATCATCCCCTAGAGTCCTCACTTTCCCGGGTCTTGACTTTTCTCAATGGCTGAGCTGATTTTCAAGTAAACAATGACCATTTTTACCTGTTACAGTCTAGATTTTTTCCATAATAATTCAAACCACTTTGAACCCTTAAAACAGATAAAAGTGTGCTTGAATTTCTTTTTGAAGGGGAAATATTGGGTTTTGGGAAATTTGTTCCTTTTCCACTTTCCAATAGGATTGTTTTCATCATAGCTAAATCAATCCACTTCTGATACTGGTAGTAGTACACTCTTTTTGTTATTGCTTATAAATACTAGTATCTACTTTGATAGCACCTCCACTACTACTTTACTCAACACTACTTGTATCCAAACCGGAAGTCCCATTCTAGAGGCAACAAATGTATTCATGTTTTGTGCAAATAAAATTGTCCACAAAAGGCGATGACTCCTCATATAAGATATTACAACTGTATATGTATGAATTTGTAACAAATTTGAAATGTACAGATAGAACCTTTCAATGTAAAGATGATGACAGATCAATTTTGTTATTTCTTGACTCAGAAAAAATACAATTGTGGCACAATGAGTGTTTTGATTGATGTAAACTATAAAATATTGGTTCAATGTATCTCCGAGGGTGTAAGACGATGTTTCTCACAAACATTTTTCTTGCATTGTGTCAAGGATTATTTCATTTTCTTGCTCATCATGGAAGTGACTCATTGTTTATATGGAGAATGGAACAATTTACAAGCATAAATTCTACTATCTTTCATAGTAATAGAATTTGTGATATACATAAACTCCCAACTTTGTTGTTTGATTTTAATGATTACTCAAAGATATAGTTTATAATAATAAACACTAGTGAACTTGTACAATCTAAAAAAAATACTTGAGTTGTTATAAGGTATATTTCAGGGTGAGAACGTAATTTTATTGTGAGTTCCACCAGAAGTCAAAATAACACCACTAGCATTTAAGGCCAATGTCAAATTTAAGGATATGTGCATACTAAACATTGAAAGTGTGTGCCTCACACTTTCAAAGTTTGAGATTCACACTCTAAAAGTGTGAGTGCAAGACTTTTCACTTTCAAGGTGCAATGAAAGTGTGGGGCTCACACTTTCAGAGTGTGAGGCTCACACTTTCAGAGTGTTAGGCTTGCACTTTCAAAGTGCAAGGCTTGGATTTTTCAGAGTGTGATATCACTTCCAAAGTGTGAGGCTCAGAACTTTTCATAGTGCGGGGCTCACACTTAGAAAGTGTGGGGCTCTCAAAATTTCAAGAGCATGGGGCTCACACTTCAAAACTATGAGGCTCTCAGACTTTAAAAGTGTGATCCCTGCACTTTCAGAGTGTGGGCTCACACTTTCAGAGTGTGGGGCTCACACTTAAATACAATGGGATCATGACTTATAATAGTTACTAGAAGCTAACCTTACATCGAGGCTTTTTCACTTTTCATTTAATACAATGATACATGACTTATAAGAGTTAGTGACTACTCACCTTAGATCGAGGCTCATGACTTATAATAGTTAGCGACTACTCACCTTACATCAAGGCTCATGACTTATAATAGTTAGCGACCGCTCACCTTAATACAATGGGCTCAAAAAATAATAGTTAGCATCTGCTCATGACTTTGAACTGGCTCATGCCTTATAATAGTTAGTAGTTGCTAGCCTTACATACTCTCAACATTGAAAATCTAAAAAATGGAGAAATTGGAATCAAAATAGCCAAATTGGAATCCAATAATAGCGATATTGGAATCCAATAATAGTGAAATTGGAACTAACTAAATAATTCCAATAATGACAATATTGGAATCCAATATTGCTACTAATGGATTCCAATAATAGTAATAATGGAATCCAATATAGAAAAAAATGGAATCCAATATACGCAAAAATGGAGATGGATTTCTTCCAATACTTGAAATACTGGAGTCTAGATTTACTGGAATATGTCCCGATTTAGTGAAATAAGCATTTACAATTCTTAACTCATATGGGGTTGTCAAGATTCAAGTCATTATAAATCCTCTCACCATGCTTTTACCTTTTCTTGTGGCACCAGAAATTCAAGGGTGTGACATGCTCTTGCACCTCAATTGGATTTGTAAATCTCAGTCTATTATATCCATGAATCACTTGCATCTGAAATTCATTAACAACAATAAGGTCATCTCTATCAATGGTGTTCCACCATCCATTCCATGGCCACAACCTATTATTGAGGTTTTCATTGCATCAGCTAGAGCATCTAGGTGCCCATGACCTATCAAAATTAAAGGAAAAAATTCTCCTAGATTTCCTATTTGCACATGGCCTACGCGGTCTCATTGATATGCTAGTTCATCACGCCAGTCTAGGTCCATCACTAGGATAGCTCCTTCATCTAGGAATACTTCACCACATCATTTCACTTCACATAGGTTTTCATCACCTCCGCTTCCTACTTCTCGTAGGCCTCCATCACATCCACATTTTGTTATAAAAATATTCCCACCATCTCCACAATATACTCATCAGTCGCACATATACAAGATTCATTCATCGACACAACATCTATCTCATATACCACCACTCTTAGAGCACTATCACATGCCTTTATCTCCACAAGCATTAGGTAGAGGACCATCTTCCTTCACTTTTATCGGATAGCACATTCATCATCACACACTTGGGAGGGCATCACACTTATTTCTCCCCCTAATATTGACAAGTGTCTTATTTTCTTATCACTTCACATCTAATCTCTTGTAGACCATATACACAACTTGATACATTACTATCATCATTTCATGATGACACACTCTCGTGATCCGGTTCACACTTGACTGTTGAGGATATCCTATATACATGAACCTCACACACTACACTATACACTACATGCTTCAAAAATTGCGCGCTTATCACATCTCTTTCTCCCAACATCTACTGTACTCATTCATGACATATCTTTTAGACATCTACTTTTTCACACTATAGTCATTAGCCTATGATGCACTCTAGTTCCATGGTCCATACTTGACTGCCAAGAGTCTACATCTAAAATGGACCTCATCACACTCCTGAGTTCAATCACTCACATAATCACTCACTCACACACTCTACACTTTGTGCTTTGACGATCACATATTTTTAGTACACACAGTTTAAACCATTTCCCAATGATGCACTCTTGATCTACAATTCATTATTTACTATTGAGGGGGAATGTATAAATGAACCTCATCTCATGCATACACATCCACATTCACTCAAGGGAACATAGATCCTATCACACTCACTCTGCATTCCATTCCATATACACTTCATAACATCTTTCATATCTTGGTCGCATTTACTCTTACTTGCTTGTGCTTAGATGTACACTTTTTACACATGCTAGATAGATATCTTATATGTCATTATAATTTTTCCATACACACATGCACATTCACTTGCTTTCTAGTTGTGATCGTAGATTCTACATATCTATACATAAGCATGGATGTTTGGCACAATACCTATTACCAATCCCACAGTGACTCTTGGCATCATCCACTTTCATACACTATGGGTGTTATTGTTTCATAGCACATTATTATCGAAATTATGCATGCTTTGACATAAATTTTTTCTCTCTAACAAGATAACAGGTGCTTCATGTGCAACATTTGTTTTGCAGGCCTATTTTCTACCATGATTGTCTGTTACATTATTTTCCCTTATTTTCCACTATTTGTGGGATTTTCCTTTTGTATTGTGTGCACACTTGTATGATTTTGGCCTAGTCAGCCTTGATTGTCTTGCGACATTGTGAGTGATGTACCATGTTTGCAACCCACTTTTTACAATCTACATTGTCTACTTATTTGTTGGCTTACATTTTACACACATGTTTTCTTGTATTAACACTTGTCTCCTAGCCACTTGTTTTTGTGTGCCTTGGTTTCTACCAAGCACACTCCCTCCCCCTACAAGGCATATTTTCAGCACAATGGTTTGTCTTCCTTTGAGCCACATTCTCCTCAGTGACGTTGCAAGCAACCCAAATGAGGGTGGCATAATTTGGGTGAACTAGTTATCCCATAACAGCAGTTTACAATCATAGTTCAGCACAACATAGTACTGGTACATCATAGTTATCAACATTTGACAGGGCTCAAATCCTGACTTGGGTCCTTGACACAACACATATACCAGTGCCTAGACTACGAAAATAGTTCCTGGGTGCCCCTGACCCTTCATGGATGCCAGTAACTAGGGGAATTTACATAGGATTCTTCATTGCAACATATTCTACATCACTCCACATGGCTGCTTTTACAAGGTAAATAGTCCTTAACACCCACCATACATATAACATTCAACGTTGGATCAGAATTGGTCGAACCAGATCATATTTTTACACACCATCTGAAATGGTGTTCCACATTGTGGGAAGTAGTAAAAGGTTGGATGATGACACCAAAATTTTCTCCCTACACTTCTTCCAGATCATTGGCATGAGATCACCTAAAAAATCGTAGCCGACACAACTGGCATGATATTGCCCAAAAAACTCAGTATTTTACAACATCTACATGATCCTTTCCACACTCTTTCCTCATCATGCATCAGGTGCAAATGTTCCTTTTTCACATTTTTCATACTTCATTACATACTTTTTACACATATATATATATGTGTATTTGACTACTTGTTTGTTCTTCTCTTTTGCTTGTCCGTATGGGAAGCGGTAGTCAACATCATCGAACATTAACAACATCAATCAAAATAACATTCACATCAATAACAAGTACAATGGTAACATATACACATGCGTTTATTCCCTAGGGTCACTATCTCATAACTTTTTGTACTTTCTCATATTTATTTTCAATGCTCCATCTTTTTATCACTCTATACTTTTCCTTGTCTCTTGACACATTTCTTGTCATTGATATTTATGGTTATTAGGTATGTATCTCTTATATACTTTAAGTTATCGATATTTCACTCAACAACATAAAGTGGGGGTAAATGTAGACATAAAATTACGTACTTTGGGTAATTATCTAGTCATGATTGCATACTACTATTCATATGATTCATAAGTAAGAAAAGTACTAATTAACCCATGTCTTTGGCCATTTTTTCTTTTTTTCTACTACCAATTTTGGTCTTGCACACCTTTTTGCTCAGTTTAACCTTCGACCCTTCAGTTTCTCTTTGTTTGGACACCAGTGCCCAGCCAAGATGCCAACACCATGCAACCCCATCCCTTTTGGGCACCCCTGACTTCTTTGTACTTTACTTACATCTTTTGGGTTCTTTCTATCCATTTGATCATCTTATATTTTTGTTAGACTTCAGAATTTCCAAGGTTAATTATGAAATTAAAGAAAGGGAATCACATAAATATAAAGTTATGTGATCATAATAAGGGACCAAGCACTAAGCATTAGCTATCTCCACCTAAGGTTGCATCCATAGGCTATTCAAGAGCATTCAAGCATCCATTCTACCATCCATCCAAGGGCAAGGGAATGCCTTATTCTGCATACACTTCATAGGAGGAGAGTCTATTCTATTCAATGCACACATATATTACATTTCTCTACATCTAGCTATTTTTCTTTCTATCAAGTGTGACACACACAAGACCCACCTAGGGCACAATTCCACACACACACATAAAAATACATTGGGTCTGAGATGTAGTGCAATTATCAATCATAAGATCACCATTGTGATAGATGAGGATAGTTTGAACCCTCATTTTGCATATTTATTTTTTAGGATTTGATGTCTCTTTGAGGGTTTTGTAGGTCATTATTTTGTTACAGGTTTCCAACGAACTCGGTGATCATTGTGTGACTTCATAGTGACAAAAGGTGAAGGACAATGAACAACTTGTGACCTTGAAAATATGATTTTCTGACCTTTTTCACAATCACAGGCACTTATTTATGGTCTTTGGTGCCCGCAGGAGCCCCTTCCCCTTTCTGGGTGCCCCTGTCTAGCCTACTCCTCCAAACCTACATTTTTCTGAGCTTTAGTGCTACAGTCTATGCTTCAGATTTTCTAGTCTTCTAGCTTTGTGCACCTTCAGGATCTCTGCGAAACATCTAATTTATTTTATCCCTTCGTTGCAACTAGGGTTTTTACATTTTATGGCTTAATTTTCTTGGCTTATTTTATGTGCTTACTTACATATTTATTTATTTCTACGATAGGATTAAGCATTTTTCATAGGATAAATCTACATTTTTCTTAATTACACAATTTTCCCAATAGAGTGATACATTTTTATCATAGCACAAAATAAATTAAATGAGTTAAAAAACATATCCAAATGGGATTAAAATTTAAAAATTACCTTCTTCCAGTCAAATACACCCCTAAAGAACCCATCATATAAGCATCTAATCAATTCTATAGAGAATTATTCTTGTCTTAAGAAAAATTCACAATGAAATCAACATGTAAGTTTTTGTAAATCAAGACATTTGGAATTGAACCATAAGATCATATATTTATAGGTGTAGTTTGTATAAGAATTCCTTAGAATGTTTGACTCAAGTCATGAAAAAAAAATTGATGAAAAGATTTATTTCATATCTAAAAGGTGCTCTAGGGGGAAACATTACTTAGTAGAGAAAGAATTTTGATTAGAATGTCTGATTAATGAATTAAATTCATGGAAATATTTATATAGGCCTAAAAATATAATTTTGAACCTCATCTAACCCCCAACACCATCAAAGGACCCATCTCACATACATCTTAATGTGATTCTTAAGAGAAGTCTTTCAGTACTAAAAAAAAATCCATAGTGAAATTCAACACACATTTATTTACAAGATGGGATGCATAGATTTGAAATGTAATATCTTAAATTTTCACATGTGTTTCATTTAATAACCCCTTATACAATTATCTTGAAGTCATGATGATTAAAAATTTGCAGTAAAGTTTCTCTTGTAGCTAAATTGTTCTTTAGGGAGGAAAATTCCTCAGTAGAGCATGGAAATCTTGATCAGAGTGCCCAATCAAAAAATTGACTTCATGGACATATCTATATGGGCATACAAAATAAATATTGAAATTATTCCATTGTTTGAACGCCACTAAAGGAACCATCTTAAATACATTTTGTGTGCATGATTTGTTTTAAACTAATGCTAATGCAAGTAAAGACTAACACCTAATAGCCTTAATTAGCAAAAATTAAACAAAATACTAAGCACCATCAAGATAAGAACTAAACAAGGCTAGATACTAACATTCATCATATTCAAAACTTTGAAACTAACAATGTTAAGTGTCTAAATCCTCTATTCTCTAACAACAAATAAATGAATGGACCTATGTAGGCTCCATGGCAATCAAAAATGGTTGTCTTTGGTATTCCAAGAACCTAGGAATGAGGGCTTGTCAAAGTTGGGCTACAAGACCCCTTTTGACACCTCCCATATGACCTAAGATCTTAGGAAAAATCTTAACTCTCCAAGATGATTAACTCTCAAGAAAACAAAGGAAATATTTTAGTCTATTTTGCTATATGCTTGGCATTTGTCTTCTTAAGAAGTTTAGGTGTAAGTATAAAGGTAGAAGGAGGGATCCTTATATAGCCCAATGGATAAAGGAACCACTTCATCCCTTTACATGTGGGATAAAGGTAAAACAATATTAGGAATGGATAAGGTTGCTTTATAAAAGGTAACTTACTTTAGAAGGGTTTAATTTATGCTTAGCAAGTCATGGGAGTCGAGGGGTGTTTTAATTAATCAAAGGTGATTAACTAATAGGTAGATGTAAGCTTATAGAAGCTAATTAGAGGAATATTAGTACGATTTAGGCTATTAGAAGGGGATTAAATCAATTAAATATTTATTTATTGGTTAAATGAAAGGGAAAGCTAATTAATTAATAATAATTAATTAGTCTAGATAGAAGGGGTGATTAATTAATGGAAGGTCGTTAATTAGGGTGTTTGTTGGGTAGGCGACTTAACTAATTAGTGTATTGTAATTAATTAACGATGATAAGAGAGAAGATGAGCACTTTTGACGACATGTCGTCAATTTTCCAGAAGAGAGATAATTAGTGCAATTTAAGTATTTAAATTGCTCGGGCATAATTATGGGTATCTACACATTTGTATGTGGTTTTTAAGAGAGGCCTTATGATCCTAAGAAATAATTTAGGATGTGTATGTGATGGATTCTTCAATGGAATTGGGAGACTAGGTAAAGGTCATACTTTAATTTTTAATATTATCTAGAGGTTTCCACAAATTATATTAATCAATTGGGCACTCCAATCATAATGTAATGTCTAACGAGAAAAATTCTCACTAAAGTAGCTTTTCATTTGTGAGAAAAACATTTCCACCAATTGAATGTCACCATGACTTGAAGATAATACTCTATGGGATGATTAGATGAACTGCACATGAAAATATAGGTAGAACTGAATTAAAGGTTAGGAGCACCCTAGGCAATAAGTGAAGTGGATGCCTTCGTATAATTGTAGTGAATAATTTTTTCCCCATCAAATAAATAAATAAATGTTTTGTATATTATCATATTTTAAAATTTATATATGGATAATAACAAATCACTAGTTTAGATAAATTGGTATAAAAAAGGATTAAAAATATCATATAAAATATTCAAATAAGGACAAGTAATATTTTTTGTTAATGTTCTTATTGGTAATATGCTGAGAAAGGAAATAGAACTTAAAACAAAGTTTGGGGTTTGGATCCAGAAGATTGAAATGAAGCCTCTTCTCTATTTTTTCAAATATGTCGACAGATGGGGCATGACCAAAGACATTGTAAGGAGGATAAGAAATGAAAGTAGGCTTGGGAAAGAAAAGAAAAGGGGTCATGGAAAAATGAGGAAACCAATAATTCTTCTCCAAATAAATCTTTCTCTAATAAGTTTTATTTTAATATGCTAGAGACAGAGGAGGTGGAGGAAGCTGAGATTTAGGAAAATAAAGAGATAAAGAAGGATAATTAGAAGGAACCAAATCAGGAAGCTAATGAAATTTTAGATCATGATCATAAGTTAAAGGACACTGTGATTCAAACCCAAAATCAGGAGATCTCTGCTAAGGATGTTCCTATTGAGTTGCTCCAAATTAGCAAGGAAGTTATAGATCAACAAAATAATGATCTAAATAATAAGGGTGAAACTATTATGATGGAAGAGAATGTGTTTTCTCAGGAAGAGGTTGTACCCTCTTCTTTTAATGTGGAAAATAATAAGGAGGTGTTAAAAGAAAAGAAGATCAATACAAGAAGTGTTCATAAACAAGAAAGAGTTAACGTAGATTGTGGGAAGGTTCCAGTAAAGAAAGGTAATATGTCAAATACGGATAAGAGGGATAAAATTGTGGCCAAAGAAATAGATTCTGGTAAGCAGAACTCTATTGAGGAGAGCATATCACTAAACCAAAAAATATGAAGCTCATCTCTTGGAATGTAAGTGGTTTAATAATCCCAATAAACAAAGTATTTTATCAAGTTTTAGGAAAATGAATAAGCCTAATAGTATTTTGATTCAAGAAACTAAAATGTCGAAAGAAAAAATGGGTGAGGTTAAGAATAAGGTTTGGTTTAGATTTGAAATGTAGAGTGTATCCTCTGTAGGTGTTTTTAGTGGTTTGGTTACTTTTTGGGAACAAAATGATAGGGAAGGGACATTTTTATTTCAGTCTCACCACCATTTGGATTTTTTTTAAAGAAAAGGAAAATGGGTCTATGTGGGTTTGTTTTAATATATATGCCCCTAACAATGTGGTGGAGAGAATAAAACTATGGGTAGATATTTTTCAGTTTCATAGTCAATTGATAGATTCGAATTGGTTGATTGGGGGTGATTTTAATACTCCTTTGTGTCTGGAAGATAAAAAAGGTGGTTCAAATGTTTTCAGTGAAAGTATGGGGGATTTTGTAGACTTTATTGCTGACTGTAATTTGGTGGATATTGAGTTGAAAGGGGCCTATTTACTGGGTCAAATTAGAGAATTGATGAGGATCTAATCCAAATAAAGATGAATAGATTTCATATCAATTTATCTTAGTATTCAAATTTAGATGGCTCGTTGGCTACATTACTAAGGATTAGATCAGATCATAGTCCAATTTATCTTCAAACATGTAGTAGTGTTGGGGAAAGATGAAGGCATTTTACGTTATTTAAGATGTGGTTACAAAATCTTAATATTAAGGATGAGATCAAATCCAGCTAGAAAACAAGTGTTAAAGGTAATCATATGTTCAAACTTGTGTCAAAATTAAAGTATATTAAAGCCAAACTGAAAGTTTGGAATAAGGAAACTTTTGTTTTTTTTTTTTCAAAAAACCCTTATTAGTGAGGATCTAAAGAAGATAGATATAGAAATTGAAAGTAGAGGTATGAATAAAGACTTAAGCGATAAAGAGAAATCTTTGTTGTCAAAATATCATAATTTAGAAGCTAGAGAGGAGGCATACTGGAAACAGAATTCTAGAGTTTTGTGGTTGAAGGAGGGTGATAGAAACACAAAAGAAATTCATCTAACATCTTCCATGCATAAGAATTGTAATACCATTTTTGAGATTGAGGATATAAGAGGGGTTGAAATAAGAAAAAGGGCAAAATTTCACAGGAATTTATTGATTTTCTCTCTCAACTGTTTGTTGTAGGTAGGGAACTTGATCTTGGTAAGGAAAGATATATAGCAAATATTTTTCAACATGTTATTTCCCAACAAGATAATGCTAAGTTGATTAAAATTCCATCTGCTGAAGAGATAAAAACGACTGTTTTTTATTTGGAAAGGGAAAAATCTCATGGCCCAAATGGGTTTCCAACTCTTTTTTTTCAGGAGTTTTGGGAAATGGTTCATGAAGATGTTGAAGAAGACATTCAAGATTTATTTTTGCATGGTAAGCTTTTAAAAGAGGTTAATAGTACCTTTATATTTCTTGTTCCTAAGGTGTTTGGTGCAGAAAAATTTGTGGATTTTAGACCAATAAAACTAAGTAATATGGTCTATAAGATAATAACTAAAATTATCTCTTTCAGAATCAAAGGCCTTTTGGAAAGTTTTATTTCTCCAAATCATGGTGTTTTTATGGAAGGTAGAATTTTTTTTGATAGTGTCATTATTATTCATGAAAGCGTTTCACTATGTGGATATATCAAAAAGGGAGGCAATGATGTTAATAATTTATATGAATAAAGCTTATGATAGGGTATCATGGAGATGTCTTAAAATTATTCTTGAGAAATTGGATTTTTTTGTTCATTTCATTAATATTATAATGGAGTGTATTTCTACCCCGAAATACTCTATTTTGATCAATGGAAAATCTTAACATTTCTTCTCTTCAGGGAGGGGATTAAGACAAGATGATCCACTTTCACATTTTTTTTATATTATTATGGCAAAGACTTTATGTAGACTTTGTGCTGACTGTAAACAGAAAAAGAAGCTCAATGGGTTAATTATTTCTAATGGTTTAGATCTTGATGCTTTGCAGAAATTTTTAGATGATACTTTTTTACTGGGAAAGGAGACTCTCGCAGAAGCTGCGGTGTTTAAGGAGATTCTTCAGGATTTTGAGGAGGTTACTGGACAACTCATCAATTTTAGGAAAAGTTTTGTTTTCTTTTTAAATGTGGATGTAGATATTCAGAATAGAATTTCGATGGTATTGGAATTTCCAATTAAATATTTACCATGTTCCTATTTGGGTATGCCAATCTTTAAAGGGAGAATGATCCTTGAAAATTGGAATACTATGGTTAGCAGATTTCAAAAAATGTTATCAACTTGGAAAGGGACTTTATTATCACAGGCATGCAAATTACAATTACTTCAAAGTTTCCTACAAAGTCTGGTGGTGTACGTGATGTCAATTTTTTAAATACCTACAAATATTAGGAATATAATTACTCAAATTTAACATATATTTCTATGGTTGGGAATGGAATCTAAGGATAGAATTCCTTTAGTGGCATGGGACAAAGTTACCCTTCGAAAGAGTATTGGTGGTCTTGGATTGAAAGATATAAAAAGCATTAATTTGGCTCTTATGGATAAATTTGGATGGAGATTGGTGTATAAGAATGGTTTATGGGCTAGGATTCTAAAAGCTAAGTATTTTTATTTTGATCAAGCCTCTTTCATTTTTACTAATGGTCTTCTAGAAGTCTCTTGCTTTTGGAATGGTTTGTGTAAATGCAGGGACATTTTTTTGAAATATAGTAAGTGGAAGATAGGGGATGGTGCAAGAATTATATTTTGGGAAGATTGGCGGTATGCTGATGAACCTCTTGCTAATCAAGAGCAATGGAGAAATGTAGCAACATATTTTGAGTTGTCTATGGGAAGTTTTCTTAGAGACGATTGGAGTAGAATTGAATGGGGCTGGGGTTGGAAAACTTTGGCATGGGAAGGAGAGGATAAAGAAGTCAAAAAAAAAATTATAATATGAAATGTAAACCTAAGGGGGTTACACATTCCTTCAATTCAGAGAGAGGATGATTTAATATGGTCTTTAACAAAAATTGGTGAGTATTCGGTTAGAACAGGTTATGGGATAACAAGAAATGCTCCTTGCCAAAATCCATATTGGAAAAATCTATTGGATAAAAATCTCATTCCAAAGGTTAATTTGTATCTTTGGCATGCCATCCAAAATAAAATTTTAACTTTTGATAACCTACAGGATAAAGGAATGATGATTCCTAACAGGTGTATTCTTTGCAAGGAAGATAGTGAAACATCTCTTTCTTCAGTGCTCCTTTTCTTAAAGAGTTATAACCCATGTTCTAAGAGTTTTCCAAATTTCTTGGGTCTTTCTAAAGTCTTTTGCTAGCTGGTATGTTCAATGGATGAGTCATTTTGTTTCACTAATAATTTCAAAGGATTGGAGTTTGGTTTTTCCTCATTTTTCATGGGGGATATGGCTTGAAAGGAATAGTAGAATTTTTAAAGAAAATTAGAAAATATCTTCTCGGGTGGGGAGTGTTATTTACCCTAAACATGAGAAGGACATTGTTCAAGCCTTAGGTATTTCTATGTGTGTTGAACATATTTCTCTGTGGAAAATAGTGGCTAGGAAAAATGCAAAATGGGTAAAACCTATTGATGGATGGATGAAACTCAATTTTTATGGAGTTGCTAAAGGTAGATCAAGGTTACCTAGTGTTGGTGGAATTATTAGAAATGAGATGGGGTCCCTAGTTTTAGCCTATGCTAAGCCAATTGGTAATAAAACTAATAATTATGCTAAGACTTATGTGGTTTTAATTGCTTTAAAATTGGAAAATTCTTTGCAAATTAAAAATATTCAAGTGAAGGGGGACTCATTATACATTGTTAATGTTATGAAGGGTCTATCAAAGCATCATATAAATTTTGATTCAATTATTAAAGATGCTAAGGGTCTGTTGGAAAATTTTGATAGTATTCAAATCAATCACATTTTTCATGAAGCTAATTCGTGTGATAACACGTTAGAAAACATTGGTGTTTAGGCTCATGATCAAATTTGGTGGCAGAGTGAGGTGGATTTACTTGATAGTACTAAATTTTTCCTATATGCATAAAAGTAGAGTTTATTTCAAGTGTGAGAATATGATATGAGCTATCCTTGTTATTATTCTTCGGTGTGCGAGAAGTATCCTGGTCATCATTTCTAGGTATGCGGTGACAACAACAATTAATTTAAATGCGTGTTTCAGTTTTTTGTGTAGGTTCATCATAGATTGGTTCAATTTTCAGTTTTGTTTCCTTAAGATGGGTGGTGGTAGGGTAAGGGTTGAGCCATCTTTTTTCCCGGGTCTAGAGAGAGATATTGTTATTTGGGACATTTTTAAGGAATGGGGAATTACTCACTTTTTGCAGTGCATGCGAGGGTATGATGAAAATATTTTGAAGGAATTTGCAATGGTGTGGGATAATTGGGTAGTCACAATGTGGGGTGTTAGTTTTTTGGTTTTAGATGAGTTGACCGATAAGGTTACTGATATGGATTGTGGTAGAAGCAAGGTGTTTAAGGATAGGAGTCGACTCCAGGATGAAGTCCACATTCTTCTTGATGATGAGGAGAAAATATGTTTTATGGAGGATGGTATAGCCCTAAATCTCTTCTGGGGATATGGTCAAAAGTTTGTTTTTACATTATGAAATATATCACCTTAGACGGTAAGTTTTAGAAATTGCATTCTCAGCATATCATGCTTCTTAACCATTTTTGAAGAGGAAGAAAGATGAGTATCTTGTTATACTTTTTTAATTCCCTTCATTTTTCTGTTAAGCTTTTTAAGGAGAAGAAAACAGAGGTTCCCCTTCACCAGGGGCTAATCCTTCTGTTAATTAATATGGGTAATCTGATTCCGCAAACAAAGGGGATTGCCATTAGGTTTGGGGAAGATATGGAGGATCACATGTCTTTGGCTGATATGATTAGGCTTAACAAAATGAAAGAGTGAGCCAAGAAGGATTTGGATTCTGCAACTGTTTTACAAAATCTTGTAGGGAAAAATGAGAAGGGTATTTCTAGTGATGGGTTGCTGCAGGGAAATGTTGTGTTTAATTTTCTTGCTATAAAAATTGAAGCTTTGTAGGATATGGTTCGTCAAGTCAAAGCTCAAAATAGGAATCTTCTTAGGGGGTTTTAGAGATTGAATGCAGAGATTGTTGTTTTGGAAAATATGATTGATGTTTTTTAGGGGATGGTTATTGTTAACAAAGGAAATAAGAGGCAGCTCAACATAAGTATCTCTGATGAGGAGGACATCCAGATGGAATCCATTGGCTCGAGTTTGAGGACTAGGGAAAAATGTGTATAGGGGTTCTCTCGCAGACTTTTTGCTGATTATTTTTTTGGGCTAGTTTTGTTATGGCCTTCTCTGTTTTGATATTTTGTATCTCTAGTTGTTGGTTTCTTCTCATGATCTGGTTAAGCCAATCTCTTTTTGACTCAAGCATTTTGTGGGGTTTTTTTAATAGATACTTTTTACTTGATGTGAGCTTCAATGTAAGATCTGCTATGTAAATGGCCCTTGGATCCTTTTTCAAACATTATCTATCTAAAACTAATAATCCATGGATGGAGATAATTAATCATAGGAGGTGCTTTGAATGCAACAAATACTATTTTTTATACAAGGTTGGTCACTTGTCTTATTTACCAATATCAAGTGGATGGCGGGACTCAAAACTAGATAAAGCACCATTTTTTGCAAAACAATAAAAATTATTAGGTAAATCCTATGGTTTTTTAAAGAGTGGTATGTGGACCAAGCCTACTAATTCCTCCATAAAAAAAAAACATTTCCCCCAAAATATTAAGAATAGAGAATAAATAATTATTTCCTTCACTAATATTTGCCTCTACTAGCTACACTAGTAACATTATAAAAAATACATGAATATTTTGTAAGAAAAAATTACATACTTGAATTATATAAAGCTACATTAAAGAATGGGTAAAAATACCAACAAAATCGAATGAGTTTAAAAATATACATATTTATTTTTTACTTGCAAAAATATTATAGTAAATTTTTATTATATATGTGATATTCATATTAATGTATAATAATAAAAGGTCAATTAATATGAACTTTAGGTAAAATAATAATAATACAAAATTATAATAATAAGGCTTAATCCCCCCTTGAACATAAGATCTTACATTTTGTATCCATGCATCAAGGTTTGTAAATAATAATGTTTCAAATTTTGCAATTGTTTTTTTTTTCCTTGGGACCAAAAGGCTTTTCTTAAGAATTATGTCTAGACCCACGTAGTTTGGGTTCATTATGAAAATTGGGGGACTATATTAAATTCTTGTGTTTTTATGTCCATTTAAATGTGTCTCCAAAATTTCTTCTTTTATTTTGTATTAATCAAAATTTCTCGTATATTTTGACTACGAGAGGAAACTTATTGCCAATGTTTTTTCATGAATTAAAGAGAATTCCCTGTGGTATATTTAAATGACATATACATGCAACTATGTTATCTTAAGTTTCATCTCCGTGTATCCCAATTTACAAAAATTCATGTGTTGAAGTCAATTTTGTCTTAGAACCTAAATGCTTATCATTATAGGTCTGCACTGGATGCATATAGGATGAGTTTAAGGATATTAGTGGAATTTGAAAATGTCATTCTTGTGTTCTAATTCTTATCTAAATATGTGTGAAATTTTACTTTTTTTATTAGGTGTTTTGATCAAAAGTTGTTTGCTCTGCCTAGTAAAATTTTCTCCGCATAGTACCTTTTATGCGAGATAAAACTTTCTTCCAATTTTTTGTCATCATGAAGAGAATAATATATCATATGATTAAATTACTTGAACATAAAAATTTATGATTTTATAATTTGTCTCCACGCATCCTAGTTTCAAAAAAATTACTTTTCCAAGTTTACAATCAATTTTTTCTTAGGATTTTAAGGCTTCTCTCTAGAGATGAATCTAGATGTGTTCATGTTGGGTTATTTAAGAGTTTTAGGGAATTATATTAAGGTCATTTTTGTGTTTTAATTACTATCTATATGTGTCTAAAAATTTGGTTTGTCTATTGGACACTCTAATAAAAAAAATCTCATTATACTAAGCAATGTTTTCTCCTTAAAGTACCTTTTGGATGCAAGGAAAAATCTTTTGTGATTTTCCATCATCAAAACTTGAGAATAATCCCATAATGTATGAAATTTACCTACATGTGCAACTATAGTATCCTATGGTTCATCTCCAAAATTCCTAGTTTGCAAAAAATCAAATTGAAGTTTGCATTTAATTTTTCTTAGGAATTAAAGACTTCTCATAAGAAAACATTCCAAATCCAATGTATTTTTTGTTCTTAGGGATGTTATGAGACCATATTTATATCAATTTATATTATTAAGTCCATCTATGTATGTTTGTTAATTTTTTTAGCAATTAGACACTCCAATAAAAATATGTTCACTCTACTAAAAAAACAAATTCTCTGAGAAAATTTATTACCAAATTTCTATTATCATGAAATAAAAAATATCCTCTTAGGTATGATTATATGACCTACATATATAAATAACGGATTTTCCATTTTGTCTCCATATGTCCCTGTTTGTGAAAAATCACATGTCAAAATTTGTACACAAATTTTTCTAGGACCATAAGATTTCACTTAAGAAACAAATTCGGATTGTGTTGGATAGGTTATTACAATTAATTAGGGTACTAATATATCACTATTTAACATTTCTTCCCATATTTATGTGTTTGTGAAGTTGGCTCATTCATTAGGTGCTTTGATCAAAACTTTTCCATTATACAAAGTACTTTGTCTCCTTAAAGAACCTTTTAGTTATAATTGAAAACTTGTCACCATCATCTTTACATGAAGATAATACTCTTAGGGATGTTCATAATACATGCACTATATTATAACTCATCTCTACATGTATTTATTTGGGGAAAATCACGTGTTAAAGTTAATACTTGATTTTGTATTAGGATTCCAAGGCTTCACTTAAGCACCACATGTGGATGGATGCAAGTTGAGTTCTTCAGGAGAATTAGGGACTAGATGAAGGTATGTCTTGTCTTGTTTTGCATATTTGGAAATATTTACAAAGTCAATTCATTGATTGGGTGTTTTTCTTAAGAGTTATTTGCTTTATTGGGAATTATTTTCTCCCTAAAGCACTTTACAAATATATATTTTTGGATTGAGGGTAAATTGAGGGTGTTTGAAAGGACCCACATCTTTGTACAATTGAGGATTTTTCTTGAGAGGAACCACAACCTTGTTACAATGAAGGGGACCAATATTTAGGAACCCAATTGGAGCAACCATGAAACCATAGTGAAGATGCAGTGACCAACAACAACGGTAGCATTGAGTGGGACAACTATCAATGAATAAAGAGAGAGAAACAACCACCAGCAGCAGCAGCGAGAGGAGCAGCCACCAGAATCAACAGCAAGAAGAACAACCACCACTGACAGCAGCGAGAGCATCAACAGTGAGCGGAGCAGCCACCAACGTTAGCAGCGAGAGGAGAAACCACCAGAGTCAGCAACAAGGAGTAACCACCAGTGTCAGCACGAGTAGAGAAGCCTCCAGTGGCGAAACCACCTCCGAGGAGGATCGTGCCTCGAGGGGATTTGAACCTGGGTGGGCAAACACACAACCATGTGACTTGACCACACCACTCCCACCCCATCGGATGCACTTTACAAATATGAGATAAAACATACAATTGATTTTCTATTGTCACAATTTGAAGAGAATATTTCAAGTGATACTTATATGATCCACACATAAAAATATAATATCTTGTGATTCATTTTGATGCATCTATTTGTGAAAAAATGTGTGTTGAAGTTTGCAGTCAATTTTATCTTAGGACTAAAAGGATTTTCTTAATGAAAATATAGATGCATGTAGGTTAGGTTATCCATGAGTGTTGGGGGGCTAGAAAAAGGTCATTCTTTTATTTTAAGGCTCATATATACATTTTTAAAAAATTGTTGGTTGGGCACTATAATCAATTTTTTCACTCTACTAAGTAACTTTTTCTCCCTAAAGTACATTTTGGCTATAAGCGAAAATTATTCACCAATTTTCCATCCTCGTAAATTTAAGATAATACTTAGGAAAATGCTTATATGAATCATACATGAAATTTTATGTTCTTATGATTCATCTCCATGTGTCTCATTTGTTGAAAAAACATGTGTCGAAGTTTGTAGTTAATCTTATCATAGGACTAGAAGGCTTATCTTAAGAACCACATATTGATCACATATTAATGTGTGTGGGTTGTGTTCTTCAAAGGCATTAGGGGAATAAAAAATATTTTTCCTTTTATTTTAAATCCTGTATATATTTTTCTATGAAGTTGGTTTGTCAAGTGGGTGCTTTGATCAAAATTTTCTTCCTCTACTGAATAACATTTCCTCCCTAAAGGAACTTTTATTGTGATAGAATTTTTTTTACCAATTGTTTTTCATCATGAGTAAAATAAAAATTTAAAAACATGTTTCTTATGTGACCCAAACATATAATTTTTAGGATCTTACAATGCATCTCCATGTATCCCGATATTTGAAAACTTGTGTGTCAAATTTTATAATTAATTTTGTCTTAGGACTAAATATTATCTTAAGAACCACATATGGTTGTATTCAATTTGGGTTATTTGGAAGTGGTGGGGGACTAGAATAATATTACTTTAAATTTTTAGGGCCATCCCTATGTGTTTCTAATTTGTTTTTCAATTGGGTGATATGATCAAAAGTTTCTCACTCTATTCAACAAAATTTTTTTCCCCTAAAGCACATTTTAGTTGTAAGAGAAAATTTTCACCTATTTTCCATCATCATGGCTTGAAGATAATATTCTTGGGGATTCTTAAAAGGCATAAATGTACTATCTTAGGATATTATACTTTATTTACATGTCTCACGATGAAATAATTTTATACAATATAGAAGGTGAAATAAAAATGAGTTTTTGTTGTTGTTTTCAAACTCTTTCATGCAATACATAAGGTGAAATGAGAATGGGTTATTATTTTTTTTCCAAGATATGTTTCATAAGTAAAAATTTCATACAATATTGTTGTTTTCCAAGATACAAGTCACAAAGTGTTTCTCAAGTTGATCATTTTCATATACTAGGACAAGTAGAGTTTATTCATAAGTTAATCACATGGGATAATATAGATATACGAACACAAATTTACATTGAATACATTGATCACTATGTTATATAACAAGAAACTTTCAATACCTACAAATTCATATATCTTTCACATTCCATAACTTTTTCATACAAATTTGAGGTTGTGGATTTCTTTGAGGAATTTTGTTAAACAAGTCATTTGCCTTGTGTATACTTATACATTTAGCATACTTCCAACTTTTAAAATAATTTTAGCATCATATTGAAATTTTTCCTATGTTAAAAAATTTGAGCATTTTTGGAAAGAATTCAATTTATTTTAGTATGTTTCCACATTTCATATATTTTCTTGTCAGTGTAGTCACAACTATCACATTGGATAAAACCATTTTTGAACTATATTTTGATGGAACTACATAGCTTGTTCCAAAATTCTAATTGTTTTTTATGTAGTGATTATATTTCATTACAATGTAATGTCATTAATTGTAATACATTGATATTGTCAATCCATTTTCAATATTTATCTATTGAAAATAAATGGCACAACTTATTAATATTTTCATAATAACTCAATAACGACCAAAAAACATATTATACATATATAAATAAGTATAAATACATAAATTATAGTGTATTATATACATATAATTGTAATTCAATTATACAAAGTATACATCATATGCCATAAAGACATAACAAATGGGTCATGGACTTACACAAATGAACCATATAGGCATACAAAATGGTCCATATATGCATAAGGAGTGACCCATATATACATATAACTGATAAATACATTTATCCCTAGCACTAAAACTAGATATGTGTCAGCTCAATGTCACTAAACATATGTTCCCTTTTCATCTTAGATATAGAACCAGGGGTGCTAGATTTTTCATAAGGAAAGACCATTTTCTTAGCCATTGGTGGATGTGTATAAGACAAGTTAAGACACTTATTTTTTGACTTTAAAAGATGTGAAGCTATTCAAGGTTATATGTATATAAATAAATGTATACCTAAAACACAATCCTTTTATTTCATCTTACGTCGATTCTTACATACAAAGGTGTCAAGGACACCCATTGGTTTTATCAACATTTATTTGTGATCATTAATTATATAATAAGTTTGGTCATTATTTAATATAGCATAAAAATCAAAATTATAAAACTCATTTGAACTTATAAAGTGATGCTTTAAACCTGAATAAAAACTTTCAAGTGTACCTTTGATGTTGTGAAATCAATAGAGTTTGTACAATCTAATGTAGTGATCATAAGATTGGCATATTTAGTAGGATAAAATGTATTTGAAATAACCTCTACAAAGAGTTTTGATTATACAACATAAAATAAGAAAATAATATATTTAATAGATCTATAATAATTCTATATTTTTTTAAATTAAAATTTTGCATTAGGGTAATAGTGGGTCAATGAAATTTTTTCCTTGGATAGATAACCTTGAATACATAATTTATGTAGAGACCTATAGAGTATAAGAAAACATATAATTTAATGATTTGCATAAAAATGTTAAGTATACCAATTTTAAAATAGTATTGCTTGAAATTTAACAATAACAATTAATACTTGTTTTCACCACTCCACGTGTCTAAATATAATGGGGGTGAGAAACTAGAAGATCTTGGGAGACAAATGCCCTAATAAGTTCATTCATCGTTTCAACCTCAACTAAAAATTGCAATGTAGGTGGGACACATTAGTATTCCGATGTGCATATTAATAAATTAGTAACATAGTTAATGTTATAGAAATTTTATTTGTTTGTAATGTGGGATTAAATTCAACACATATATGATTTTAAAAATGAGTTTAGTATTCTTGCAATCATCTTGATATTTCAATTAGAAACTCCCTTAACTGTGGTCATGTGTGGACCACATGAGTTAAGAGAGTCAACATACATTCACTTTAATTAAATTGGTCTTGTATAATAATGAATAGTTCACATATTGATAGTAAAATAGGAGTATATCAATAATAAAATAGGATTAAAAATAATTATATGTAATAATTGAAGGCATGTATTTGACTATAAAGTTTTTTGGAAAAAGTATGTATGGTGTTAGATATTATTATATTTTTGTGTTATATTGTTAGTGTGGTTACATCACTTATTAAAATCACTATATTAAATTTGAGGGGTAGAATAAGACTCCTCGTTTATAGGAGCTCATATTCTTATTTATTTGTATACTTTTTGTAATGCCCCATTCATCATTGCTCTGTTATTCTGTGACGACCGTGCTTCTAAGGGTTGGACGCCGTTGTGTTTCCTTTGAGACGTTGGTGTCTTCGTCTTGTTGAGCTTGCTTGCTTGCATCGGTGTCGATGGTTTTGGTTGTTGGCCCCACAGCGTCCCTCGTGATTTATCCTATTAAAGAAAAACCTTGTTCTTGCTTTATCGAACCTCCTGTTGATTGTTGTTAATTGCCTGCAAGATATTTTTCCATAGTATTGATCACTCTCGTGCTCGACCCCTAGATTAAATTATTTTTAGTTTTGTCGCTATCGTGTTAGGTCCTAAACGTTTTTTTTTTCAAACCCCGTTTAGGTATCACGGAATTTAAAAACATAATAATAATGAATAGTAAAGGAACGGGTATCAGTTATATTCTTATGTGTATATAGATGATAAAATTTCATTTTTGAATTAATTAAGCCTTTTCAGGCCGTGTGCATGCCTTACTGCGAGTTATTGTTTAGTTGAGGTTTCTCATCCACCAGCTGGTAAATTTTTATTATCAATTTATCCTCATACTTGGCGCAGAGACATGGATTTCTTTGCAGAGATAAATAAAAGATGTTTTGTTCACGTAAATGTATTATGTTTATTGTCGGATAAATAGGCAGAACAATAGGATTGCACATTTTCAATTATTAAGAATTATCATTAACTAAAATATGTGAATTTTTTCGGTTCCCTTGCCTTAGCAGCTATTTACTACCGTCAATTTTATCGATCTAACCAAATTTTAAAATGAAATTGTGACCAATTAAATTTATTTCATTTCATGGAGATGTAATTATGCCTGACTTGTTTGGTGGAGGAAGTGTAAATTTACTTTGGGCTGCCTATTTGTTTCCTTGTCAGCTTTATTTGAATCATGATTTGACCCTTGGCTGGAATGAGACGCCTTTTCCCTCCTGGCTGCACTTTGGTTGGGTTGTGTGTGATCTTTCTACGCAGATTTGTTTCTTCCTTGTGTGTGGCCATTTCCAAATGGTTCTTCCCCTACTGGCCGCACTTCTCTTCTTTTAATAAACCTGCAACTTCCTGCTCTGGCAGTGTGAGATCTTCTTGGGGTGGACTGCTTATGGAATGGTGAAAATGTTGGAAAAATTCTATCTTCTTTTGCTGTGCGCCTGCCCCCTTTGTCATGTTCCTTTTTCTTTTGTTTTATTCACTTTCCCTGACCGCAATGAAGCCTGCTCACGCCTGGTGCTAGTGGACGTTTGGAAAACGTGGTGGGAGGATTTCTGAATGCGCAGAACCTTGGGGTGCCTTCCCTACTGGCCACGTGGAGTAGTTGTGTTTTGTAGTCTGATGTTTGATCTAAGTAACAACTAGAATATGTTTGTTTTTCTCTTTTTAGACAAGCACTGTATATTCCTGACTTTTTGCAAAGGTAGCACAAAATTTTGGATAATAAATAAAGATCTGTTGTTTATCATGTATTCGCACTAGACTGCACCTTTATTTTCTGTTAAAATACATTAAAACAATTGGTGGGAGGTCTCCGTAATTGCCAGCTCAAATTTTCAGAGTATATAATGATGGGGTTCATGGAACATGAAAATAAAATAAAATAAAATTTGTAGCCCCAAGGAGGAAGAAAATGGTGTAAAGAAGAGGAGCATTGTGGATATTTATGAGAGATGCAAGTCTGTTACTGTGTCCAATGGTGGTGAGAAACAGGGGAGGAGGAGGAAGATTTATGAACATATTGTTTGTAAGAGATGCGGAGAAGGGTATGGAGAGGAGAGGCTCCTCCTACTTTGTGATGGGTGTGATAATGGTTATCATATGTTTTGTGTCTGCCTCATTATGGTCAGGATTCCTAAAGGGAAATGGTTTTGTCCATCTTGCTCTAGGAAGGATGGCATTAGAGATCGTAAGAAGAGGTGTCTAGTGGAGTTTGGGTTCAAGAGGAATGTTGGCGCCTCACATGCTGCGGACGAAGATTCAACTAGAGGGTTTTTTTTGCTGGATCTTGGGGAGTTTGGATGCCTCATCAAAGCTGGAGGAGAAGTCAAGATAACTCTACACTTTTCTACTGTTGCTATATTTATTTTATCGTGAAATCAAACCACCTTTTCCTTGAATTGGTTGTCTTTTTGACGTCTTTTCAAGAGGTCTCTCCTTTCTACTTGCTTTCTCCTTGTGTTAGTTGTTATCATTGCCTGTATGTTAGTGGAAAGCATGCATGTGTTCTCCCCTTTGGGTGTTATGTTTTCTTGCTCGAGTGATTGATCTTCCTTTATATATATATTACTCTTCTCTACTATAGAGTTTCAAGTTATTATGTTGTTCCAGCTAGTAATTAGCAGTCGTTAAAGTAAGCATGCAATAACTATGAAGCTCCTTCCTATCACCCAGGTTTTTATTTCTTTGTCTTTTGACATATATTGTTAATGATCTCTCAAGCCCACTTGACAACCCTTTTGGCATCGAGAAAGAAAGGTTGTAGGATTAGTGTAATCAATGCTTGGACTTTTTCAGGTTAGAAATTTGGTATTAAAACTTTTAGAATGAATAAGTTTGTGTGCAACGTGTTTCAACCTCATGTGTTTAGACTCCTATGTAGCTTCAGTCTTGTTCCTAGGTTTCAAAGCCATCCTTAGGAGGTACTTTGGTTGTCCCCTTCAACTTGAATCGTAACTAGTTTTTTTTTTCATATTAACTAAGTTCAGGTCTTAATTGTGCAAATCTAGTACCCCCACTATTACTAGAATTATTTTGGTCTTTTTCCCTCTCGGAAGCTTGTTGGTGAAATAATCTAGTCTTCTAACTTGTGTTTCCTTCCATTTATTATGACTGTGTTGTTAATTAGGATTGGACAGTTTCTATGCACATATGTACCTTCATGTTTTTTGATGAAAATTGTCTTGAACATTGTTAACCTTGGGGAAAAATTTCTTGCAATCGATAGTATTATGGAGTTATAGCAGAAGGAATAGTTTTGATAATGGAACTTAGTAGTTTATGTTGTACCTATGTTCGAACGGTTGATTATGTTACCAAGGGTTGTCTTAAAAATATTGTTGTTTTGGGAAATAGGAAATTTATTTTAAATTAACCGAACTTTAAAATTGATGTGGAGGTTTGTAAATATTTAGGGTTATAAAATTTGTTGATGAAATTTTTGTATACTCTTGTTTGACGGAACTCCCTTCTTCTCTCGCATGTTTGCTACTAGCCTATAAGGCATTGGCCCCTCTTGGATGATTGGGAACTCTCTTGGAGTTAATGGTCAAAACTAGTATACTTTGCCTTCACTTCAAAACTTATGTTGTGTGGATAATCTATGTGATTTTAGGTTTGAAACTCATTTATACATGGCTTTTTGTGTTAATTCTTAAAACCCGTGGTTTCCCTTTTTTTTGGGCCGATCAACTCTTGTTCTTTTAGAAATGTAATATTTTAGCCTATGCGTTTGGTACCTTTGATAAATTTCTAGATGGTTGGTCTTTATATCAAATCTCAATCTTGTGATTGTTATTTAATTATTTACTTGATGGGAATCCTATTTTTTTGTTATATTGGTTATTTTCTCCTTATAGGGCCAAGGGCCATTCTCATACGATTGTTATACTTTCGTTGTTTTTACTCCTAACTGAAGTACATGGTCTTCTTCCTTGATTGGCATGGTGGAGACTTATTATAACTTGAAGTGTTGATAGTTTTTAGAGGTTTGACCCAAATTCTTGTAATAAAGTGCTTCCTTTCATGGTATTGTTAGATAACATTTATGGTGGTTTTGTGTAGCCTTATCTTGCTCAGTTCTCGCAAACTGACTCTTGTAGAAAATTTTTTGCAGATGGATTTTGCGAGTAGATGAGGGATAGACTTGTAGATTTGTTTTCATCAACCTCAATTGAGAAGTTCTTTTGCTCGAAACCTTTTTATGTTGTTCAACTATTGATAACGTCCAGTGGAAAGTTTAGAAGAGGATCAATGTCTTAGTATAATGTATTGAGGACTTTGTCATCTCAACTTCGGAAACCTTGTATTGTTTGACTATCATTGAAATTATAAGAAAATTTGGTTACTGCTTGTTGAGTGACTTTATTGGAGTATTAGTATTTTAAGAGTTGATGTAACCTTGTTTTGTTCTTGTAAATGAGTGTTGCTACAACTTTACCCTTGAGAATAAATGTTGAGTTAAATCTTGCTATGACTTAGTAATAATGTGTCATAAGTAAACTAACATGGGTTGTTTAATACTTCTGGAAGTTAAACTAAAAGTTGTATTCAAATAAAGTATCGTAGGGGTCACCAACTTGAGATCAAGTAATTCTTTAAATAATCAAAGGCAAGACTATCATTGCAAGTAAAATTATATAACATGATATCCCTAGCTTCACTAGTGAACATTATCCCTTTTATGGTGAAATTTGTAAAATGATCCTAAGTTGAAATGAATTGTTAGTTGTTAGAAGATGATAAGATTTAATAAGCTGGAGAAAACAATTTGGAAATCACATAATCTATCTCACCGCCATTTGGAAAGTAAATTTTTCTCTTTGGTAATACTCATTCCGTGAAGCCTAAGTAAAATCATTGATAATTCTAGTTAAGATCTCTAGCTTCAATTAATTATTGGCAATAACTAATGAGGTCCTAAAAGATGATTTCAACTCGACCTTCTCCCTCTAACCTTTTTCCAAGGCACTTTGTATTTCTTCTCGTAAGTGTTGTGAACGTAAACCCAAGTTGTCTTGTGGGCAAGAACGAGTCATAGTAGCGTTAGTGTGAATAGATGGCCTTGTGGAATTAAATTACTCTTTTTTTTTATAAACGAATTAAGCAAATAAAGGCCATAATAGAGAAGGCTTAAAGCAAATTTCTCTTCAGAGTAAAAGTAAGAAACTTAGCGTTGTAAGAGGTATTGTACGAATCATATCTAGAGTCTTAGAAAACTGAAGTTAAGGATTGAAAGAGGTTTTATAAAATTTAAATAACCTTCAATAATTTTCCCATTGTGGCATGCCCTATCTGTAAGTGTGTTATGTTGTGGTTTCTTATGTTGTCTTGTCAAAAAGAAAAGTGAATTATCCTTGGTGGGTGTGAACATTTCCGTGCTACCTTTGTGGTCATCCTTGTATTGAGTTATCCGCAGAGTTAGTTGTGACCTTGGTGGCGGCATGTTGTGTCATGTTATGTGTTTATCAAAAAAAAAAGTTATCCTGTATTTTACTGTGTTGTTTGTGTGTGAATTTTTGGGTTGTTACACTTCTTTAAGTTAATTAACAAAGATTGGTGAGTGAAACTTTACATTGTATTTTATTTGGTATCAAAGCATGATTTCCCTTTTATAGAAATGGAATTCCAGTGAGATTCTTTGATTGCAAAAGTGTTATAAGTTTGTCTTGGTAGTAAAATTTAATATTTATTTGCGGCATATTGAACATAGTATAGTGGTATTTATCCTCAACCCCTCATGTAGCTTGTAAGATTATGACACCAATAGACATGTCGACCCATATGTTTTATGGATCTGTAAAAATCTAAGCGTGTATTTTCATAAACATAATTTTAGTCAACTTTTTGTGGAATGAGAATCCGTGGGGATTGGGCGACTAGATGAAAATCATGGTGATATTTATTCTTTTCTAGTAGTTGGCATTGCTAATTGGTACACACTTCTTGTAGACTACGACAGATAGTACGAAGTGGCACGATAATTTTAGTCAGGCCTTTAATCATATCTGACACTAGCTTATGCACCTTATGTATCAAATCACGTCCATATTGTTTTGTTTTTTATGCAAGTATCAAAAATAAAAAAAGTTGTTATTTTGATGATATTATCATTTTAATTGTTTTGTCAAAATTTTAGAGTCAAAATTTGAAATTCTTCATTGTACCCGATGTATTATCAGTTTTATCCAATGTCCATTGAGTTAAATTTGTGGAATTATTCAAAATAGACAAGTTGAGTCTATTTGAAATATTTGAAGGAAAATACTTCCATACATGGAAAATTCGAACTCAATTATAGTTAATTGATCAAAACCTATGGGAAATTGTCGACGGGAAAATGACAAATCTGAAAGAGTTAGATGAAGTGTTGAAATGGGATAACAAGGATCAAAAAGTAATAGTAATTATTAACCTAGGAATATCTTATGCATATTTTCATCATATATATCTAAGTCATTTAATGACATCTGAGTGACATTGAACAAAATATTTGGATCTCAAGCTAGTAGTGCAACAATGGATCTCAAGCTAGTAGTGCAACAATGGCATTAAAACAAAAATTGTTTCGGCTAAATATGGGAGAAAGCAATAATATGGTACAATATGTCAATAAGTTTCACTCCATATTGAACTAGTTAGTGAGAATAAAGGTTGATGTTAATAAAGAAGATGCTAAATCTATTCTACTAAATAGCATGTCGAATAATTACTCAAACATTGTTTTCACTCTTAGCAAAATCAATCCTAGTTTGGAAATCTCCTCCCTACTTGAAGAATAAAACATGAACAATAGATTTGTGCCAAAAGAGGAAACTGTAATGGTTACAAAAAATAAGTTATCATTCCATAAAGGTAAACTTGAATTCAAATCTTCAAAGAAACATCTTATATGTCATTATTGCAAGCAATCAAGATATTGATTTGTGAACTCTAAGAAAATATATCAATATCTTTTAGATGATGAACTAGAAAAAAAGACTTTGGCTACTAAAAATTATTGGGAAAATTACTCTCCTCATGCAAGTGAAAATGAACCTACCATTTATCCCAATGATGAAGATTATTTACATACTAAATAAATTCAACAGAGGTTGGAGGTAATGAAGGCGGGACGGTGATCAAGGTCCTCGAGTTCATCACTACCTCAGAGGTTGTGTTTTACTTTAGTGACACTTTCTAGTTTGTTTTGTGTGTGATTGAGAATAAGAACAAAAGAGACCATCCTTGTTCATGTGTGTAGTATGGCTTATATATTTATCCTGTTATGATGATGATATTGTAGTGCCCCTCATGTTGCTACCTTGATAAACCCACTACGAGAACTTCAGTCTTGTGTCATGGTGTGGTTGATTCCATTTCCCACTTTTGGTGATGGTATGAATATGCAATATATTTATAATCCTCCACTTGTGAGATAGGATGGATTTATTTGGAAACACAAACAAGCAACTAGTTCAGTGTGCTAGTTTCGTACATGTAATTTAATTTGGTAAGATAGTGTTAAAACCCACACCTATATAACAATAGTATCTAATGATATAAAATAAAATGTACACACATACTTGTTTCAAGCATATGATGCACAGTTTTGAATGTTTTCAAGTGGCAAACTTGAACCAAGTGTTATCCTCTTTGAACTTGAACTTGCTCAGAGTCATGTATCTAGGTATTGATTTATACAAAGGGCGGAACTATTAATAATAATTAAAAAATGAATTTTATGACAATAAAAATAAAAAGATCTTTGCTTTTAGCTTGTGCAAGCAAACCCTAATTTTTGGATTTGGCATTCCACGTTAAGGCTCCTTCTTCGGAGGGATTTTTCCTCTTAGGGGTTACCACTTTGACCTGTAGGAGATTTGAAAAAATAATGGAGGACAACTAAAATTGTTTGTTAGGGTTGCAGGGGTTGTATTGTGTAGTGTGTTGCACATAAAATGAGTATCCTCGCCCTTGCCATGTCTCCTCTTGCTACGCAAAATGGGAACTATTTGACAAAACGTGCCAAAGAAATGTGATTTCAGGGAATGCAATGTCTGCAGGATATTCCCAAAATGGTGTTCTTCAGGAGGCGTTGCAAGGAGAAGATGATCAAATCTACCCAAATGTGTTATACACCTGTCCAATTTGGGCGGATTTCTCCCTGTCTACATTTAAACAATAGTTGGATTGATAAATGTGTCCTCTCCTTTTCAAAAACTCCAATCTGCATCAATCTAGGAACCAAAATCATGTTTTGTTTTGTTACTCAACGGGCCTTTGAAAACGCCTAGCTCCACTACATTTTCCAGCATATAGTGTTCTAGAAAAATATCTTATTGCTTTCTTCTCCCAAGACAATGTCTCCAACTTTGCATATATCTCCTTTGTCTGTGGGGTGATTTTCCTCCTACACAAAAACATGTGCAATTTTATGGCCTTCAATCCAACTGCACAACCTTGATGGCATAGAGCTCAATGTCATTGATTTAGCTTGGGATACAGCTGTAAGATTTTCCACAGCTAGAAAAGTCCTTGGATCACAGTCTTTCTCAGAATTTACTCATGTAGTTGACGATGAAAGTCTTCATTTTCTTTGGTGCTCACAAAGATTGGCTGAGATTGGTTTCAGTTATGGAGATATGATTGCTCATAATCTACTTTAGAGGATGTAAAGCTGAATTCCAAAAGCTTTGCGAGCATCCTACCAAAATGGGAACTTTAGAGCAAGGTATGGACATTAGAAAAACAATTGGAAGTGGATATTTATCATTTGTACAGAAATGGAAGCATACACAATACACATGAACTGGTTGACAAAATGCTCTTGTGATGGACTTGTAGAATGTGCGCATTCAAACCCGCCATGGAGCTCCTCTCTTCCACGGCTTCTTCACTTTTAGGCATGGTTCTCTCCCTCATATCTAGCATGTTTTTTCGTAGTGTTAGTTTTCATTTCTAATTGTACCAAAAATTAAAATTTGTTGAGGCATATTTTATTGGTTAAATAAAACAACTTTGTTTGTTGTTTAAAATGTCAATAGTTAAATTGATTCACACAATCAGATTGACCATTTAGGAGTGTAAATCTTATAATGTTGTAATTTTATCATGAGATGATGCCACTATAAGAAACATGGAAGATTGTTTTTTGGTTGTAAGTAGGGAGTTAGTCTCTCTTGCTAGTAGCTTGTGGTAATAACTTTGTTGGATTTATTTTGAGAATAATGTTGTCACACTCGTTGATCAAATGAAACCCTAATCCTATGTTAATACAAAAGTGTTGTTCCCCTACTTGTGTCTTTAAAATACTTAGAGAAATGTGTGAAAGGAAATTGGAGCCAAACTTAGTTAATTCCATGAAAATACTTCCTTAGGACTCATAGTGATTTCAAAAGTAATCTTCTTATCAACCCTTGTTCGTGTGATAGGATTGAGTGGGGGGCTTATAACTTGGTCAATATTGTATTCTTCGTAGTAATTGTGGTTATGAGATAACATCTTATACAGTGGATGGGTCTTTGGTCATCGTAGCAAGGGGAAACATTGTGTCATTTCATAGTTGCACTCTCATGTTGAGCTAAGAATCTCCTTTTTACCTAATTAATAGAAGGATAAATTGTGATTGAACCTACTTAGTGTATCTACTAAACACCTTGGTAAGAGGTGTATGAAACCTCATGAAAGGTGTTTAGAGTTATACTCTTCTCCTTCTGTAGAGTGGTACTACATGTGACCTAGAATCCGTAGAAGTATGGTGGTTAGGAGACTTTTTATGGGATAAACAACTTAGTTGTGAACATATTACTTCCTTAGTGAGGGCTAGTGTGCATTTCTGGTCATGTCAGAGTTTCACACACTTAGACCTAACATTTTCGTTATGAATCAAAAGTTAAATTTTGTTTTGAAAGAAGTAATGATAACAAAAATATGGAAACTAACACATGATTGAACCCAAGAATGAAATGACCCTCTTCTAAAATGTGGTATTGTGTGTCATAAAGATATTAATTGTAATTCTGCAAATGAAATACTTATTAAATGATGTAGGAGCATCAACTAAAACAAAGCGTATCATAAAATTTTTTGTATTAACTATTATCCGAAATTCACCCCAAGGTGAATTTTGATCACTTGCATAATTTCTTTAAACTTGAAAAGGAAGAAATGGTGAAACACAAAAAAATTGATTTTGGAGGCACCCCCTTGCTTTTCTCTAACTTCCCTATTCAAGAAAAATCTAAGGAGTTAGTCAAAATTTGCTAAAATTTTAGAGAAATGGGGAAAAGGCCAATTTTATTGTATTGCGGGTATGGGGGCTGTGGGTGGAACAACTACGAATGGAACTAGGGTTCCTCTTCCTTGACTTGGGTTCGAAATGATGAGGAAACAATGATTCGTGGATAAATCGGGTCCCGACGGCCCAAACAACACAAGTTCCATCGGGCCACAAGTTCCCCGAAAAGTTGATTTACCCGATGTGTAAAGGAATGGAAGTAGATTCAATGTATTGTGGAAAAGGCAGAAGTTTGTGACCCAGGTGGCACAAGTTCCATTGGGCCATGAGTTCCCAAAAAAATTGATTTACCCAATTTACAAAGGAATGGAATAAAATCCAATGTATTACAGAAAGGCAGAAGTTCGCAGCCCAGGTGGCACAAGTTCTGTCGGACCACAAGTTCCCCGAAAATTTGATTTACCTGATTTGCAAAGGAATGGAAGTGAATCCAATGTATTGCAGAAAAGGCATAATTTTGGGGCCTGTGCGATCTAAGTACTGTGGGGACATGAGTTCCCCGCGGAGACGAAATTGCCGCACATCAAGGAGACAGAGCATTGCAGATGAAGCGGAGTTCGAAGGCCCAAGCGACCCTTATACCCCAGTACCATGAGTTCTCCAAAAACCCTTAATGCTTGCATATCAAAGTGAAGGGGGGTAAAAGGCCAGTATTGTGGACTATGAGAACCTGTGTGGAACACCCCAACCCTAAACTTCAAACGAGCATAACTTTTGACCCAGAGCTCCGATTTTGACAAAATTTGACTTTTCGGAAAGCTCTCGACATCCTCTACACCAATAACATTGGATTTCTTATTTTTAGTAAGGGTAGGTGTGTGAAAATACAATAAACATATCCAGCTCCAAAAATTTAAATGTTTAGTCCCGTAAAAAGCAAGAAATCCCTGGCAAACTCAAAATAGCTGCTCACACTTAGAGAGTCATAACTTGAGCAATTTTTAATGGATTTTCACAAAATTGGTATCATTGGAATCATGGTTTTAAGCTTGACTCACAGAAATTGATACCCATGATAAGATAATTCTCAATGTTATTTCGAAGCACTATATATTTCATATGGAAACCTATCTTTGTTGGGTTAGTGTAAATATTGAAATGGAAGGTTTTATACTTTCTTACTTGTCATTCCGGGAAGTTATATTATTTGGGTTCTTTTGTTTTCCTTTGCGGCTATTCGGTTCTATACAAGCTTGTTGATTCGATCTCTATCGACCATTTATTGTGATTTTTAATTTGATTCTTCTTGAGACTCAAGTATTGAGTAAATATCCTTACTAAGTATTAATGTTTCGAAATTACGAAGCACTCCTTTATTGGAGATAGAATTTTTTTTGAATGTTATGCTCTGAGTTCTTTATGAACGCTCTCATATCTTTAACGAGGTTTTTCTGTAGTGTTTCAGATCCGTTTAGGATCCTGTGTCATTTTTTAGTTGAAACTCAAAGTCTATTACTCTATTTCCTTCATATACAAACTTCTGAGATTTGAATCGGGAGCCATATTCGATGTCTCGATGGGTTGTTATGATCTTATTGACATCACACTATATTTTTCCTTGACTCCATTATTTTATGCTCTCGTGAAAGTTTAGTATGGTATAAATCTTCTAAACTAGCAAGTTAAGACATAAATCTAAGATTCGATTGAAGTCAATTGTAATTTGATTTTTGTTGGAGTCATGGGCTGACTCAGGATGAACAGTTTTACCTTTTTTTTATCTTGTGCATTCGATTCCTATAGGAGACAATATAGATTGGAATGCTTGTCAAGTTTGGGCTGTAGGTATTTGTGAAGCTCGAGTTCAACTCAACTACCCACTCGAATTTTTCAGTGGATTAAATTTTATCCTTTTTAAGGACTGTGAAGTCAAAATACTTCTGTTGGTAGCCTTGTTTTATGGTTAGTGATTGAGGATTCAGTTAGATTGATCTTTTTTATAAGGACTATGTTATAAAAGCTTAGTTGCTTCTATTATGTGGCTTCATGATGAGTTTGAAATGAAGGTCAATTTATGATCAAACTCTTCTACACTTAATAAGTTTTGTGTTATAGTTTGGTTCATCATGAAACATTCCTAATCTGGTAGTTATTGCTTTATAACATCTTCTGTATTGGAACTTTGTAGGAAATGCAAGGAAATAACTTGACTGTTGTTACTATGTTGTAATGTTGTATAAATGTATTTTTATTGTTCGAATAATATAATAAGGTTTTTGGTGAAGTTGTATATCTTTCTTAGTGATATATAAGGTTTCAGTCATATAATAATGGGATTATATGATTGCAACCTTATAGATATTAATCTTATTATAAGGAATTAAGATACTAATTGATTATTATTTTCTGATTGTAAGCAATAATTAGATGAGTGTTTGTTAATTTTTGAAAAGGGAAAATGATTACAGTCATATAAGTATAGGATTATATGATTGAAATCATATTACCTTTGCACATTTGATTTGATGTTTGATTGGATATAATGTATTTTCTTCAGGTTGCTTTAATTAACCTAAATTATTATGGATATAAATATTATAATGATGTGAATGATTCAAATTGGCTTCTTTTCATGGTTTCATCTATGAAGTTCTAGTGGCATGATCAAAAGAGTTGTGTTCCTTCTTTTGAACCTTAGAATAATTTCATTAAAAAGCAATGTTCCTTTTATGAAATTATTAAGTAGATCATGTTGTTCTAAAGAGTTACTACTTGTCATGTGAACTGACTCATGCTAACAATTTTGTAAATGGATTTCATGAAAGATGAAAGAAGAAAGACTTATAATAAGTTGCATTTATTTTATTGATTAAAGTCAATTGATCTGATAAAATTATTATTGTAAAAGTTTCATGAAGTAGCTCTTTTTGGGAAACATGGAAGGCCTAGAGCCTTATTGTTGTAATCATTTGAAAACTTGTTGATTTAGAAGACTGAATTATGTTGCTAGTATTTTAGAAGAAGGAAATAGAGTGATTGAATGTTGTGAATTTGGAAGTTAGTGTGATTATTTCACTTATTAAAAAATACACATTACTTTTTAAGTGTTTATAAGTTAAATATAGAAGGACTTAATGAATACTATGTAGCTTGTATGATGATTAAGTGAAGGAAAATACAAAAATTTCGTTAGTCAAATAAGATAAAAGATAAACTAGTCTTATAAGAATGATATGGTAAACCTTATCTTGGGATTGTTGAATTGTAATATATGTTCATATGGAAATGATACTATGTCCTTTATAAGGGCTATAATACAATGAATCATTATGAACTTGTGGATAAGATTATATGTCCTTAAATGGAAAGAAAGGAAGCACACTTATAAGGTTGAATTAGTCTTTAAGTGATGAATCTTAAATACATACTTACATTCTAAGTGCTTATTGTAGATGACAACGAATGACCTAATAAAAGTATGTACGAATGAATACTTTTAATTAAGCTGTAAATAAATAAAAGTTGTGTGTTTATGCTGAAGTGTTGACTAGCATTGGTAGTATATGATACTTGATAAAAGTATGATGCATACCTAAAAAATTAGCTATGTATAAATGCACCATCTCTATTAATGTGAAATATAGAGACTTTGTATTAATGTTGCCATATATTGATATAACTAAAATAGTGGCATGATACTTAACCATATTAATGAGAAATGTTTGCTTAAGTGATTAAGCTTAAGGAAGAATTAAATATGTAAATATGTACTTAAATAAAAGATTGTTTCGATCCCTACTTAAAGGATATTATTGGCATCAGATTTAATAAGGTAATTAATGAAATTTGGGAAATTAAATATCCTTGGATCAACTTGAGATAGGACCTTAGGTACGACTCATTCAAGGTGAAAGTGTCATGAAACCTAGGCTAACCTGTCATGATTTAAGTAATACTTTGAAACATTAAGATACAATGTTCCAATTTAGGACCCTTAGCGGGTCAACTCACTATGGCCGCTACACAGTCGTATCAATTTAATGATTATAGTCACTATTTGGATATTGTTTCTTAGCAGCATTATTGAGTTTCCTTATCAAGACCTTGAATTGTGAGATGGTATTGCATTAAGTACAAGTTTTGTTAAAGTTATAAAGGCAAATTGAACCTCATGGATATGCACCCTGATGTCAATTTATGATGGCTACGGGAAGGGAAGTGGTCTAGTAATGATTCAACTCATTATGGAGACACTTACTTTTCCATAGGCATCAAAGGATGACATAGAGGTACATCTTCTTGTAGGTTAATCTAGATTTGTACCTTGTACAAGACTTGTAGCTGTTTATAACACCATTGATTGTTAATCCATATAACTAAAACAAGTGATTATGGTGAGATGAAAAATTCCCAATGGCGTGTGTGCCATCACGGAGTTGAGAATGGCATACATGACTCTGAAACTTTGCACAAACTAGTGTAAGTTGTTGTTTACATTGTCATGATTTCACTAAGATCTAAGCTGAGAGATGTCTGGTGGGATTCCATGGCGCAACCCAGGTAGACACTTAGATATCTTCATTTAATTATCATATCCTAAAAAAGGAAAGACCAAAGGTTACATTTTATGTTATGGCTCATAAAGAGCATTGAGGGGGATCGAGTAGGATCTATATACTCTCATGCAACTGCACATGGTTTATGACAGTTATTGGAAATGGATTGCATTAAGTTTTATGTTGGATTTAAATATTTAGGTATTTAAATAAGATGCATAAAGTAAGAAATAAATTTTTTTTTTTAAATCCCTGGATGTGAAGTGACAAATAGTGGTTGCTACATTTTGGTATCAAAGCTAAAGGTTGCAACTCTTGGGCCTAATGAGTCCTTACGCTTAGTAAATTCTGATTTTATAAACAAAATAAAATGAATGAAGGATGTACCATGGATCATGAACCAGATGAAACTAAGCTTTGGGTTCGCGGGTAAATGAGTTAGATAATACTCTAACAGTCCTTCGTGACACACTAAACTAGATAGATGTGTGGAGTAGTTGGTCGAGTGTGAAAATGATTGGTTCTTAGTAAAATATCTTTAACTGATTGATGACAATAAGTAAGGGAGTTGCTTGATCGTTTAATTTTCTTAATGATAGATTTGGAACTTAAATCCAATATGAACATAAACCCGCATAGGGTAGGTGAATTAGATAAGAGACGATTATTTGTTGTAGCTATAGTAAACTAAAAAACTATTCTAGGATAGAATGAAAATGGTAATGAATGTTGACTCAAAAGATAAAAACAACATTTTTCTTGATATTGAGAATACTGGAAACTTTGTTTTTGGATAGATTATTCTGGTATTGCTATCAAATATTGACATACTTGAGATATTCAATTTAAGAACTATCTCTGATTTTGTTTTTTTTGAGCAAAACACTTTTTAATAAGTGTTGTTACAACATTTTGAAGTTGTAATAAACCTTTGAAAACTTGAATTCTGGGAAAAAAATTGTTTTTTGTTAAGAATTGTATGGTTGAATAAATTATAATTTTTACCTATGTTCCAAAAAATGTGATTAGACTAAGTTAATCATCGAGAAGATGATGATTTTTATAGGGGAGGTATGCAATGGCCCTGTTGTGTTGATATTTGTACTTTCTTCTTTGATTGGAGTTGGTAAACTCGATATTGATTGAGTTCTGAACTAATATGCTCTTTGGAATTATTTGGTCCTATTTACTTGAATGATATCATTTGTTTGTTTAAAATCTGGTTTTGATCATGTTTTGGGAAAATATGTACCTATGTGGATTTATCATTCAGTATTCACTTAACTGGTTTTTGAAGTTAACTAGGTGATCTCATCATGTTGGGACATCAGAATTATTAGGTAATTGGGTAAGCTATTTAAGTTTCATATTATGTATGTCCTAAGACTATAATGTGAAATATTAGATGAATGCTATTACCTTGGATCAATTTTAGTGATCTAAGGCATTCTCCTTGATCATTTTTGTTATTTGATCATGAATGGACAAATCAGAATTGGGTTCTTATGTTTTTTGACTTGTTGTATAGCCAAACTTGTCGATTTTAAGTTCTGCATTGGTATTCTTAAGTGGTTTACATTCTGTAGTTATGTTATTTTCCAATTCAATGATGATTCGATTAATATGTTAGGCTATCGTGATGTATTTGAAGCCTAAAAAAATCTACCCTAAACTGGTCTATCCTAAGGAAAATACTATACATTATGGGCATAACAATATCCTGGTGTATTTGATTTAACATTGGTAACCTAATCTAAGGTTGACACAAATATTAATGAGGATCTAAACCTAACTAAGATCCTAATCTCTAAACCTAAGATCCTAGACCTAACTACAGGTAGCCTATTGATTATGGATAGGAGTAAGCTTAGGATGGCATCAACCATGCAATACTTTGAATTAAATGAGAATTAAGAGAAATTTTCGCCACCGTTGGTATAACCAAGTTCAAACTTGGCATGCACAGGTACCTAGGTAACTAATATTTTAGTGAAGTGGTGTTTAAGCATTTAGTTTCTTAGTAAAAATAAAAGGAAGTTAGCGGACTAGGCAAGAAGATTGGCATTCCAGCCATAACAATTAATGACTTCGAAGTTTGGGGAAACCACCTTAGGAAACATGGCAGGTTTTAGAAAGTAAATAGGGATTGTTTTTCATTTTGCAATTGGTATTTCAAGCTCTATGGTTCTGCATGTTGATGTATTGATGTTCAAATTGATAGTTCATTTTTGGTTTATTAATGAAACCTCCATTACATGGAGGATTTAATGAAGATAATTTTTTGATTTGAGCTATGAAAATGATGAGGAATAAGAAGTTAGGCTTTATGTGGATTCTGTTTGAAGTTTTTGTAGAAGTCTTGCGAGAAAGCTAGGAAGGAGATATTGAGAGCACTATCAGGCATGATAGGCTCTAACTCATTATAATAACTTTCTCAATTTAATCATTTCATGAAAATAAATTTGTTCTTCATGTGGAATTACATTCTTGGTTCTAGGTTTTGTGGTTTATGTGTTATTCGTTATTATCTAGTTTTGTTCTTGAATGGTGTTCGAATCTGGTTGTATGTCGATTATAAAAACTTTTTGTTTATCATGCATGACTGTAAATAATTTTTGTGAGGAAACAGTGAGTTCTTGATCTTTGGGCTGTGTATTTTTTCTGAGTTCAATTGTTTTCATACATGGTATAGTTGTCAAATTTTGTAGAATCGATACCCGTGATAAAATAAGTCTCAATGTTATTTTGAAGCACTGTATCTTTCATATGGAAACCCATATTTTTTGGGTTAGTGTAAATCTTGAAATGGAAGGTTTTATACTTACTTACTTGCCATTCTGGGAAGTTATATTATTTGGGTTCTTTTGTTTTCCTTTTTGGCTATTCAGTTCTGTAAAAGCTTGTTGATTCGATCTCTATCGACCATTTCCTGTGATTTTTGATTTGACTCTTCTTGAGACTCAAGTATTGAGTAAATACCCTTACTGGGTATTAATGTTTCAAAATTACACAGCACTCCTTTATTAGAGATAGAAACTGTTTTGAATGTTATGCTCAGAGTTCTTTATGAACACTCTCAAATCTTTAACGGAGTTTTTCTGTAGTGTTTCAGATTTGTTTAGGATCATGTGTCATTTTTTATTTGAAACTCGAAGTATTTTACTTTGTTTCCTTCATATGGAAACCTCTGAGATTTGAATCTGGAGCCATATTCGACATCTCGATGGGTTGTTATGATCCTATTGACATCAAATTATATTTTTCCTTGACTCCATTATTTTGTGCTCTTGTGGAAGTTCAGTATGGTATAAATCTTCTAAACTGGCAAGTTAAGATAGAAATATGAGAATTGATTGAAGTAAATTGTAATTTGATTTTTGTTGGAGTCATGGGCTGACTCAAGATGAATGGTTTTACCTTTTTTTAGCTTGTGCATTCGATTCATATAGGAGACAATATAGATTGGAATGATTGTCAAGTTTGGGCTATAGGTATTTGTGAAGCTCGAGTTCAACTCGACTCCCCACTCAAATGCATCAGTGGATTAAATTTTATCCTTTTTAAGGACTGTGAAGTCAAAATACTTCTAATAGTAACATTGTTTTATGGTTAGTGATTGAGGGTTCGGTTAGATTAATTTTTTTTATAAGGACTATGTTATAAAAGATTAGTTGTTTCTATTATGTGGCTTCATGATGATTTTGAAATGAAGGTCAATTTATGATCAAACTCTTCTACACTTAATAATTTTTGTGTTATAAGTCAGTTCATCCTAAACCATTCCTGATTTGGTAGTTATTGCTTTATAACATCTTATGTATTGGAACTTTGTAGGCAGTGCAAGTAAGGAAATAACTTGACTATTTTTACTATGTTGTAATGTTATATAAATGTCTTTTTATTGTTCGAATAATATAACAAGGTTTTTGGTGAAGTTGTATATCTTGCTTGGTGATATATAAGGTTTCAGTCATATAATAATGGGATCATATGACTGCAACCTTATAGATCTTAATCTTAATATAAGGAATTAAGATATTATCTGATTATTATTGTCTGACTATCAACAATAATTAGATGAGTGTTTGTTAATTTGTGAAAAGGGAAAATGATTATAGTCATATAAGTATAGGATTATATGATTGAAATCATATTACCCTTGCACATCTAATTTGATGTTTGATTGGATCTAATTTATTTGCTTCGGGTTGCTTTAATTAACCTAAATTATTATGGATAGAAATATTGTAATGATTTGAATGATTCAAATTGGCTTCTTTTCATGGTTTCATTTATAAAGTTCTAGTGGCATGATCAAAAGAGTTGTGTTCCTTCTTTTGAACCTTAGAATAATTTCATTAAAAAGCAATGTTCCTTTTATGAAATTATTAAGTAGATCATGTTGTTCTGAAGAGTTACTACTTTTCATGAAAAATGGCTCATGCTAATAATTTTGGAGATGGATTTCGTGAAAGATGAAAGAAGAAAGACTTATAATAAGTTGCATTTATTTTATTGATTAAAGTCAATTGATCTGATAAAATGATTATTGTAAAATGTTCATGACGTAGCTCTGTTTGGGAAACATGGAAGGCCTAGAGCCTTATTGTTATAATCATTTGAAAACTTGTTGATTTCTGAAGACAGAATTATGTTGTTGGTATTTTAGCATAAGGAAATAGAGATGGATTCTTGAATATATTGATCTTTGTAAGTGGTTGAATGTTGTGAATTTGGAATCTAGTGTGATTATTTCACTTATAAATAATACACATTACTTATTAAGTGTTTAGAAGTTAAATATAGAAGGACTTAATGAATACTATGTAGCTTGTATGATGATTAAGTGAAGGAATATACATAAAGTCCATTAGTCAAATAAGATAAAAGATAAATTGATCTTATAAGAATGATATGATAAATCTTATCTTGGAATTGTTGAATTGTAATATATGTTCATATGGAAATGATATTGTGTCCTTTATAAGGGCTATACTATAATGGATCATTATGAACTTGTGGATAAGATTATATGTCCTTAAATGGATAGAAAGGAAACACACTTATAAGGTTGAATTAGACTTTAAGTGATGAATCTTAAATACATACTTACAATCTACGTGCTTACTATAGATGACAACGAATGACCTAATAAAATTATGTACAAATGAATACTTTTAATTAAGTTGTAAATAATGAAAAATTGTGTGCTTATGCTAAAATGTTGACTAGCATTGGTAGTATATGATACTTGATAAAAGTATGATGCATACCTAAACAATTACCTATGTATAAATGCACCATCTCTATTAATGTGAAATATAGAGACTTTGTATTAATGATGCCCTATATTGATATAACTAAAATAGTGGCATGATACTTAATTGTATTAATGAGAAATGTTTGCTTAAGTGATTAATGTTAACGTATAATTAAATATGTAATTTTGTACTTAAATAAAGGATTGCTTCGATCCCTACTTAAAGGATATTATTGGCATCATATTTAATAAGGTAATTAATCAAATTCAGGAAGTTAAATATCCTTGGATCAACTTGAGATAGGACCTTCGGTATGACTCATTCGAGGTGAAGGTGTCATGAGACCTAGAATAAGTTTGTGGAGCTTGTTTTCATGTTAGAGTTTGGTACACCTTCCATGTGTTACACTCAGATATTTTTACGTAGTCCCACTCGCCGGTGAGCGGGGTCAAGGGGGTTCAGGGGGGTGAAGCCCCCGAAGAAAATTTTCATGGGTGGTTTATTAACCCATGGGTAATGGGTAACCATTATGGGCTGTTTTTGGGCCCATGGTTTTTTGGTACCCATTTTTTTGTAAAACTACCTCTTTGGCTACCTATTGATGTACTTATAAATAGATGGACATACAATAGGATTTATATGAGTGTGTTTTGTGAAGGTGAATAGTGTGTGTGAATTCAAGTGTGAATTCGGGAGGGTTTGTTGAGCGCAGCTCCAAACAAGATCTGATTATTGTAATTGTGAAGACTGTTGGCTTGTAATAAAATCTGAGCAAGTGTTCTTGGTGGATGTAGCCCACATTGGGTGAACCACGTTAAATATTGTCTTCGTGTTGTGCATTTTTCATTTATGTAATTCTATTCATACTTCTTATTATTGTGATTCTGAGGAATTATTCCGCATTAGATATTATTAATTCCTAACAATTGGTATCAGAGCCTGGTTTGGTTTGCTGAAGTGTTGAATCACAGGGAAAGTTTTTAGCTTGAGTGGGAGCTATGGTAGATGATGGAAGATCTAGGGTTGATAAATTCAACGGGTAGAATTTCAGTCTTTGGAAGATGCAGATGGAAGATTACCTTTATCAGAAGGATCTTTATACTCCATTGTCTGAGAAGGTGAACAAACCCTCGAGCATGACAGATGCGGAATGGGATTTTTTGGATAGGAAGGCACTTGGGACAATCCGGCTGTGTCTTGCATCTTCAGTATTATTTAATGTTTCAAAGGAAAATACTACAAAAGATCTAATGGATGCATTAGGGAAGTTGTATGAAAAACCCTCTGCCTCTAACAAGATATTTTTAATGAAAAAGTTGTTTAATATGAAGATGTCTGAGAATAGTTCAGTAGCAGATCATTTAAATGATTTCAATATGGTTGTGAATATGCTAGCTTCGGTTACAATAGAATTTGATGAAGAATTTAGGGATTTATTAATTCTGTGCTCTTTACCTGAAAGTTGGAATAGCCTGGTAATGGCGGTAAGCAACTCGGTTCTAGCTAACTCGAAGTTGAAGTTTGAGGATGTTGTAGGGGTGATTCTAAGAAAGGAAATGTGAAGAAAAAGCTCTGGGGAATCTTCTACTTCAGGGAATGCTTTGATAGTGGAAACTAGAGGGAGACAGAAGAATAGAGGAAACCATGGAAAATTGAAAGATCGGGCAAGGTCAAAATCCAAGAGCAAGATTGTATGTTGGAATTGTGGAAAGTCTGGGCACGCAAAGAAGGACTGTTGGGAGCTTCGGGATAAGAAGAAACAACAGGAAGAAAACAAGGAGGATAAATGTGGCATCGGGTAATGTATGCCAGGATGCTTTGATTCTTTCTTTGCATAATATTACTGAATCTTGGGTTTTAGATTCAGGGGCTTCTTTTCATGCTACTCCACATAGGCATTATTTTGTTGATTATGTTCAAGGGGATTTTGGGCATGTTTTTCTTGGTGATGATGAGCCTTGCAGTATAGTTGGAAAAGGTTCTGTTCAGGTTAAGATGTAGAATGGGAATACATGGCTATTGAAGGATGTCAGACATGTGCCTACATTAAGGAGAAATTTGATATCGGCGGGGCAATTGGGAAGTGATGGTTGTACTGTGATATTTACAGCTAACTCTTGGAAGGTTACCAAGGGTGCTCTTGTGGTGGCAAGAGGTAAGAAGGTTGGAACCTTGTATTTATCCACTGATAGTACTAATGATTGTAATCTTGTGGCTTCAGATGCAGATACAACATTATGGCACTATAGGCTCGGTCATATGAGCCATAAGGGCATGGACATCATAAAGAAGAATTTTCCTGGATATACAGAAACAGGTTTGGATTTATGTGAGAACTGCATATATGGGAAACAGAAGTGAGTAAGGTTTCTCAAGGTTGGACCTATGAAGAAAGAGAGTAAGTTAGAGCTGGTACATTCTGATGTGTGGGGGCCAGCTTCAGGTATCATCTCTTGGGGGTTCAAGTTATTATGTTACTTTTATTGATGATGCAACAAGGAAAGTTTGGGTTTATTGTATTAGAAACAAATATGATGTATTTGATACTTTTGTTAAATGGAAATCCTTGGTAGAGAATGAAACAGGTCTTAAGTTAAAATGTCTCAGGTCAGATAATGGAGGGGAGTATTGCAACAATGAATTTGATGATTATTGTTCTAAGAATGGAATCCACAGGCAAAAGACAGTTCCAGGAACCCCACAACAGAATGGGGTGTCAGAAAGGATGAACAAAACAATAATGGAATGTGCTAGGAGCATGAGGATACATGCAGGACTGCCTCTTTATTTTTGGGCAGAAGCGGTGAGCATAGCTATGTACTTGATAAACAGAGGACCCTCAAGTGCCTTGGATGGAGGCATACCTGAGGAGGCTTGGTATGGTAAGAAATTCAATTACTCATTTCTTAGAGTCTTTGGATGTGAGGTGTTTGTTCATATTGACAAGGATGATAGGACCAAGCTAGAGGCTAAATAAGAAAAATGCACTTTTATTGGTTATGGTGGTGATGACTTTGGATTTAAATGTTGGAGTATTAAGGACAAGAAAATCATTTGGTCTAGGGATGTGGTCTTTAATGAGAAAGTCATGTATAAGCAACAGTTGCAGGAAAACAGGGAAGAATCCAAGAAAGAATATGCAGTGGTAGAGGATCTTCCGGATGGGACAGTGACCCATGAATCAGTTCAGGAACCTACTCAACAGAACCCCAAACTCCTACAGTGAGGAGGTCTTCTAGGGTAAGAAAAGAACCTGAATGTTTTTCTCCTTCTCTTTATTATTTATTACTCACTGATAGTGGAGAGCCAGAGAGCTTTGATGAAGCAATGCAGGTAGATGCCAGTAAGAAGTGGGAGCAAGCCATGGATGAGGAGCATAAGTCTCTCATGGAGAACCAGACTTGGGATTTGGTGAAGCTACCAGAAGGCAAAAGAGCATTGTAGAACAAGTGGGTGTACAGAGTTAAAGATGAAGAATGAGGAAAGAAAATATATAAGGCCTGGTTGGTGGTCAAGGGGTTTGCACAGAAACAAGGTATAGATTTTGATGAGATTTTTTCTCCTGTAGTAAAAATGACTTCTATCAGAACTGTTCTTGGAATAGTGGCAGCAGAAGACTTGCACTTAGAACAGTTAGATGTAAAGACTGCATTTCTCCATGGTGATTTGGAGGAGGAGCTATATATGCAGCAACCAGAAGGATATGAAGTCAAAGGTAAAGAGGAGATGGTGTGCAAACTGAAGAAGAGCTTGTATGGCCTGAAACAAGCTCCACGTCAATGGTATAAGAAGTTTGATAGCTTCATGATGGAGCAAGGTTATATTAGATGTCATTCTAACCATTGCGTGTATACAAAGAAATTTGAGGATGGAAGTTATATTATCCTGTGTTTGTATGTTGATGACATGTTGGTTGCAGGTAAAAACATGCAGGAAATAAAAGTACTCAAGAAACAGCTAAGTGAATCCTTTGATATGAAGGATTTGGGGGTAGCCAGACAAATCCTTGGTATGAGGATAACTCGGGATAGGAAGGAACGGAAGCTGAATTTATCTCAGGAAGAGTACATTAAGAAGGTATTGGATAGGTTTAACATGCAGGATGCTAAACCGGTTGGGACTCCTTTGGTAGGCCATTTTAAGTTATCAAAGGAGCAGTGTCCCAAGACAGAGCAGGAAAGAAACCAGATGTCCAAGGTACCTTACTCATCAGCGGTTGGCAGTTTGATGTATGCTATGGTGTGCACTAGGCCTGATATTTCCCATGCAGTGGGAGCTGTGAGTAGATTTATGAGTGATCCAGAGTAAAGAGCATTGGCAAGTAGTAAAGTGGATCCTTCGGTATTTGAGAGGGACCATGGGGACAGTTTTGTGCTACAGTGGATCAGACACCACTTTACATGGTTATGTAGATTCAGACATGGCTGGAGATGTAGACAGCAGGAGGAGCACGACAGGTTATATTTACACTGTAGGTGGGACAACAGTGAGCTGGATTTCACGACTACAGAAGTTGGTGGCTTTGTCAACCACGGAGGCTGAGTATGTTGCTGCCACAGAGGCAAGCAAAGAGATGATTTGGTTACAACAATTGCTTGAGGAGTTGGGGCATAAGCAGGAGGAATGTAAGCTGCATAGTGATAGTCAGAGTGCTATACACCTAGCTAAGAACTCTGCTTTCCACTCCAGGATGAAGCATATACAGTTGAGATATCACTTCATCAGGACAACTTTGGAGGAAGATAAGTTGAAGTTGGAGAAGATTCATACCAGTTAGAATCTTGCAGACATGATGACCAAGGTGGTCACAAGGGATAAACTAAAGCTATGTTCAGCTTTGGTTGGCCTTCGTGGATGACAGTGAAGGGTTGAGAAGCTTGCTCAGTGGAAATCAGTCTCCAAGTGGGAGATTGTTATGTTTGTGGAGCTTGTTTTCATGTTAGAGTTTGGTACACCTTCCATGTGTTACACTCAGATATTTTTATGGTGGTCCCACTCACCGGTGAGTGGGTCAAGGGGGTTCAGGGGGAAGTGAAGCCCCCCCAATGGGGGCTCTGGGGTGAAGCCCCTGAAGTAAATTTTCATGGGTGGTTTATTAACCCATGGGTAATGGGTAACCGTTATGGGTTGTTTTTGGGCCCATGGTTTTTCGGTACCCATTGTTTTGTAAAACCACCTCTTCGGCTACCTATTGATGTACTTATAAATAGATGGACATACAATAGGATTTATATGAGTGTGTTTTGTGAAGGTGAATAGTGTGTGTGAATTCAAGTGAAATTTGGGAGGGTTTGTTGAGCGCAGCTCCAAACAAGATTTGATTATTGTAATTGTGAAGACTGTTGGCTTGTAATAAAATCTGAGCAAGTGTTCTTGGTGGATGTAGCCCACATTGGGTGAACCACGTTAAATATTGTCTTCATGTTGTGCATTTTTCATTTCTGTAATTCTATTCATACTTCTTATTATTGTGATTCTAAGGAATTATTCCACATTAGATATTATTAATTCACAAATCATTATGGAGATGTTTACTTTTCCATAGGCATCAAAGGATGACATATAGGTATGTCTTCTTGAATGTTAATCCAAATTTGTACCTTGTACAATACTTGTAGTTGTTTACAGCACCATTGATTGCTAATCCATATAACTAAAATAAGTGATTATGGTGAGATGAAAAATTCCCAATGGTGAGTGTGTTGTCATAGAGTTGAGCATGACATACATGACTTTGAAACTTCACACAAAGTAGTGTAAGATTTTGATTACACTGGCGTGATTTCACTAAGATCTAAGTTGAGAGATGTCTGGATGGATTCTATGGCAGAACCCAAGTAGACACTTAGATATCTTCACTTAATTATCATGTCCTAAAAAAGGAAAGACCAAATGACACATATTAGGTATTGGCTCATAAAGAGCATTGAGGGGGATCATGTAGGATCTGTATACTCGGATGAAGATGCACATGGTTTATGATAGTTATTAGAAATGGATTGCATTAAGTTTTATGTTGTATTTAAATATATATGGGTATTTAAATCAGATGCATAAAGTAAGAAATTAAAAAAAACCCTTGATTTGAAGTGAAAAAAAGTGGTTGTTTCAAGAAATACATATTGAATGAAGAATCAAACTGTGAAATATAAGTTTTGCACGAAGAGATTAAAATAAGATGGCTAATAGAGCAAGGATGAGAAGAGGAGGTCAGAGAGGACAGCCTAGAAATAATGAGTGGGTTACCATATTGAGAAACTTACAAGGACAAATTGGAAGCTTTAGAGATGGGACCACGTACACCCAAATGTATATGGTGGATTTTAGAGGCATGTCTTCCAAAATAAGAGGAAATAATGAGTTCTCTAGTGTACACTCTTAAAAGCATAACTATTTAGGGATGGCCAACATGCTAACCATATTTATCAAAGTGGACAAGAATTAAGGAGGCCTTCACAAACTAATTCGAGATAATCAAGGTGAAATGAGAGTTATTAAGATATTATGGGAGTACCTAATCATTTTTTTCATGAGATTCGGTGTGAAGAAACATGGGTTATCACCCCTAAGGCCTTAATTGTATACTTGTGGGTGCATGCATTTTACAAACACCCTTACGACGTAGGCATACACTTTGTATATTCTGTGTGAAACAAGAATATATACATTATATTGGGAAAGGGTGAAAACATATATAGTGCACACCTTTCATTTTCAAACCATAGGGGATTAATGGGATGGGCCCTTAGAAATAATGAAGAAGGACATATTTCAACAAGATGCAACCATGAAGGATAGGGTCAACAAATAGTTGATAGGGAGGGATACACACTCAAGGATTTGTTTGATGAAATGAATAGTCATGCACATACAAGTATCATGACCTAGACTAGCCATAAGGATCAAGGGAAAGGGGTAAAGAGAAATCCATGATGAAGGTAAATGAGAAATATGACACCAAATAAAAATTGAATTTTTACATAAGTACCAGTGAGTGTATTTTTAATGATGTGTGTGACATAAAAATAAGGTACTCAATTGATCCAATGCACACATTAGAATTCAACATCATATTGGAGGAAGATCCATAAATGGCCACCATATTTAATTAATGGTATGACAAAAAGTTAGTTGGCATTGTATAATTATTATGGGCATTAAAATAACTATTTTGCAAAGGTTATCATGAAATTAAGGTGGTCTATTCATCTCTGAGGAAGATGACGATAAAATTGAGAGAAGTTGTATGACAGATAAGAAAAAAGGCCATATAAAATGAACCCCCAACTTAAGGGAGGAGATGGAGGAGGAGATCAAAAATGCTAGAAGTAGGTCTCGTATATCTAATATGAGAGTTAGAATGGATTGTTCCCATTGTGATTAGTATAAAAAATATGGGCACATATGAATCTATGCAAGGTTTTTCATGTTAAATGAAGCATATGTCATTGACCCGTTCCCCACTGAGTTCAGTGATTAAATTCCAAAAGGGGTGGAGGGATGAAATATATACACCTTCACCAAAGGATTCTCCAAATAGCACCAATCCCAAATTACAAAGGAAGATAAGGTGAAAAACCATGTTTCCATTGGAATGGGTCTTGTTTGTATACAATGTCATGTCTTTTCATTTAAAAAAAATATGTTGGCAATCTTCTTGTACATAGTGATTGAGGATTTTAAGTACTTCATTCGCAATTTTTTGTAGGTGTACCTAAATGATTATATAATTTAGGATTTAGCAAGGGAAAAACCATCCCCAACCTAATTCTCACGCTAGAGATGTGTAGGAAATTGTAAATTTCTTTGAACCTAAAAAAAAAAAATTGTTTGCAATGTCATTTGCAGTCTTAATGAGACATGTGATTTGCAAGGAATGTTAGTTGACTAAGTAAAATAAAAATTATTTTGAACTTTGAGGAACCTAGCACCTAGCATGATCTTTGTGCTTTTGGGGGGGATATTATTTATTATATAAATTTCATAAGGGAATATGTAAAATTAGGGGGGACTTTGGAAGAACTATTGAGAAACGATGGCCCATTCACATGGACAACATGAAACCAAGAGGCCTTCAACACCCCAAAGTATAATTTTTTCTATAATTCCTATATTGCATTTCCCAAACTATAATAATTAATTCCATTTCCACATGGATGCTTCAGGAATGGTAATGGGGCCCTCTTTTAGCCAAACTAGGAGAGGGAAAGGTAGATCATATAATATTATTTTCTATTATAAATATTTTGTTTTAAGAACACAATGTCTGAGGTTATAATGACTGAGAGAGGGGTGCATCAGTCCCTAATAAAACTTTCACACTATACTTTAGATTATCAAACACACAAAATTATGAATCTTAAGTATCAATGAGTAATCGCAAGCAATTGGATTTCACCATGAAATAAACTCAAACAAGGATCACAAGATAAAAACAAAACCACTTATATTGATACTCTAATCATATCACCACACTTCTATTGATATTCAAATCTGATTAAAATGAATGATGTCTTCAACAATGATTAACAAGATACAATCATGAGCTCTCAAGAAAATCAACCTTGTCTTATGAATACATATGAAGATGTACTAATTTTGGAAATGTATTCAACTTAATATCATATTTGCAAACACTTCATAAACCTACAAATGACATCAACATGCTATGAAAATAGCACACAAACACAAATCTCCAAATTTTCCCTCCTTCTTCAACTTGTTATCAAAGAAACTTCTCCATATTTTCTTTGATAATATCCTCCACATGAAGACTCAAATAGATACAATCCTAGAATTAAATTCCATGGGTTTTGGGCTAGGCACAAGGGATTTTCCTTTGCATAAAATGGTTCTTCAAAATAAAGATAAAAAAGGGTTCAAAAAATATTAACACCATTGTACCCAAAACATCATCTTTATAGCCTCTCCTTGATTCAAATTAAAAATAGGTCAATTTCCCTCCACTTTCACACCCACACCAGCTTAGAAACATCCCATAATAATCACTAGAACATTCAAAATTGACCCATATAGGTCGTCCTAGCAAAAACATTTCATCCATGCACCAAAAATCCCAAAAACCTTTGCATTGGAATGACAAAAAATCCCCTCATTCCAAAACCATGCTTAGTAATGACCAAAAAAACCTCCATACATGATTAAAATAATATGTAACATCCATACATGGTCTCAATTTATCTCAATCAATCAAATTATTTGATTTAATTGGCCCAACACTCTTTGTTCATCTCAAAAACTACTATTTCCTACACCCTTCAGGACCATGGAAACTTCATTATGCCACCAAATCACTTCAAATTAGCCAAAAAACCATGACATGTAACTACTTTATGGAATTTATAGATCATGTATAACACTTCTAAGAAAGTTAGAATCCTTGAAAAAAATCACTTGCTCAAACCACAACCACTTTTGTCTTCACCAAATTCACTTGCCCAAAAAGTTTTTTTCATAAATCAGCTAATAAAAACATTTATATGAACATTAAATACCTATAAATGGATTAATTATATGAAACATTAATCTCTATTCACATTACAAGTTATATAAAGCATCACCTAATCCATCTCATGCTTCAATACAACTCAAAACTTCCATCATATCATGTCCTATTCTTAAATTGGTAAAAATATTCTTGTCCAAAACATGACCTAGAAACCATATCAAAAATCCTCATCATGAGAAAAAAACCTTATATAAATGTAAATATATCTGAATCAAATTTCCAAAACATTTTTAATCATCCCAAAATTCCACCCATAGCTCTAGTTATGTCCCATTTTACTGAACACTATGTTTTATTGCCTCAAAACTGTCCTTTGACTAGTTAACCTGAATGGACCTCATTCTGACCAATATACCTACATGAACATGTCATAGATACCTATATGTACATAAATATCAGCTCACATTACATTCTCATAACATCAATTTATCTTGCATACCTCATTTGGAAAACCTTGTCCCAAAACATTCTTCGTCAGAAATTGACCTGTTTGAGTGGGGTCCACTCATCATCATGACATATACCATACATTTATGGAAAGTATAAGAGAGTCCTATACGTCATCCAATAATCAATTTTTTATGAATTAATAAAAATTGGGTCACTATACCTCTTCTTCTACAAACTACTCCTTGCTAGGGTTTAACTAGGGTTTTAGACCACTTTATTTTCTTAATATTCATTCATTAAAACTTGACAATGAAATGAGCTCATTAATTTTTGTGAAACCTTATAGAATAACCATATAAACATCCTTGAAATGACACAAGGTTCCATGAAAATCACACAATTCAGGGGTGAGCATCAGAAGTTCCAAATCGAGTTAGAAATACACTCTACCAAGTTGACCATGTTTCACTAAAACTAATGTATCATGCAAAGTACTCATCATCGTAAAATTAAAATTTTTCCCATAGAATCATGAAACATACCATAATAACATCTCTAAATAATCATAATATCATTTCACCATACCTTAAACTCTCCAGCCACTGAGACTTGCATAGCTAGCTCTTAAGTGTTTTGCATTGTAGAAGGCTAGAGTCAACTGAAATAATGTTATAACTCATCATAAAATCACTCAAAATGACCCAAAAATACCTAGTACACCATGATATACCTGAATACATACATCAATGAGCTCATGTAGCTCCAAAACTCAAAATTACACCTCTTAGCATCCATTCCTACTCCAAATGAGCACTTGTAACATAGCTAATTACCTGTATTTGCACCATGCCACTGATGTGAGTGCCCAAGAACTCTCCAATCCTGTTATCCATGAATCCAACATGCTTATAAAGCACTCATGAAGCTCATACCATCATGCATCATCACCTAGGCACCTGAATGGGCTTGCAACAGCAAGCAATCCTCATTGAATCTCATTGTATCATCATGAACACATCTGAACCAGCATGGAAACACCATCCACAACATTATATTGCCATGCTCCATCATTCACTTTGTTATTAATGTGGTTTTGCATCAATGACAACACCTATAGGACCACATACCAACAATCTCCCCCTTTGTCATTGATGGAAAACTATCTAAAATTCTCCCCCTTTTTACATTAATGACAAAGGCATACCTGTACCTAGCATATTATTCATATTCACATAGCTTCATATCATCGTTTATTTTGTTAGAAACATCAACCAAATGATCTCAAATAATCTCAAAAAACCTTGAATTTTCACTCAAAACCTGATTTTTAGCTTCTTTTCAAGCATAAACATCACCATGCTCCCCATGGGCCAAAGCATCTACAAAATCTAAATATCATCAATAAGGACATGAAGAATAGCATTATCTATACCTTGTCTTGGATCCAAGAACACCATATTCCAACCTTCTAGGCATGTACAAATGAGTTTTTATTGCACTTCATCACCCCTGTTTTAGATCTCCATGAGTTACTACTATAACAGACCACCATATGAGCCATACATAACACTATTGACCGTACCAATAATATCAAAACATAATCACAAAAAACCATCATACCTTCCTTTCTTGAGGATAGTACCATCATGTTCTAGGCTTAAAGACTAACATTTACAATGCATTTTCTTGCTCTTTATGCCACACTAAGGACTCAGATAGCACTGAAGTAGTCTTCTTTAGTGCAGTTCTCAGAACCAACTTTGGACACAGTTATAAAATAACATAGATACCTTGAACCATGTAGACCATAGCTCCCCCTAGACTCTAAGACCTCCATTTATAGCCCATAAGCACAAATTTGAGTGACTCACCTTGAGTATCTTGCCTACGAATTCACCTTGAGATACTTTTGCATAGGTCCTAAACAACTTTCTCAGTTCTTGGATAGTCATAATTGACTGAGATCACGCATACAAGGAACAAAAGTTTGCCAATGAATTGTGTAGGCACCCAATACATACCTCTACTACTTTAAGAACTCTATGTCACCATCTAGAAGCTTTCTCCTAAGTTCCCCTTGTCATGAAGAGATAATACATACCTAAGCAACATTTGCACACCCATAGGTGCAACTTTTGATGTCACTATAGCATTGTCCACCCTCAGTATACCAATTCACCATTAAGGTGAGTATAAACAAACCAATAAAAATGATTCTTTATATCTTATCAAATCATTTAAACACTTCCATGATGTAACAATATATACTTCCTTTGACTTTATAGGCCCAAACACATCACTCCACCTGTAGATGCAATCTTTAAGAACCACTGTAGTAATATTATTTGTGATCTTGACCCAAAAATTTGTCTCAACATGACTAGCTTAACCCAAGATACCAACTTTTCACACCTCCATCATCATATGTGTTATTATATAACTAATAAGAATAATGAATCTATGTACTAAGACTCTTATCAAACTTCATTAGGGACCTACAGACCTGAGAAACAATATGAAGCATGTGAGATCATGCCCAATGTACCTAATGTATCTCACAGACGAATTTGACATCAAAACAATCTTGGGGTCATCTTGACCCATCATACATGGTCTTATCTTACCATATACTTTGGAAAGGCATCAAAATCTGCCTCATACTCTTACTCTACCCCTGGAGAGAATACTTCTTACCTCTAAGCTCACTGAAACTTGAATTTTTACCAACCATGGTACATTTATACTCAACTACTTTGACATCTCAACAATTTTTCTTCACTTTTACTACCATATTTGACTAGATGAAGTTGAGATAACATTGCAACCCTTCTCATATACTATCATCAAACCTCATATAAGCACCTATATGCTTGTAGGATGCATTATTAGAGCTAAATGACCCTACCTAGTCAAAAATCCTTACATTTACAACATTGAAATGATCTCCACCTTAGATCATTATTTTTCAATGCATCAAGATACAGGGACACCTTCTTCACTGCATAAACATGTCTTTGAGGATTTAGGAAACAACAAAAATTATGTATAACAACATCCATACCTGAAGGAACCACATTCTTTACCTCTTATACCTATAGCAAGCCAAAATTCACTCAAGACATGAATGTGAACCGAACTAGCATCTCCCACACCTAAGATGGACCATATAGATCAATTCACATAGGAATATACTTGGCTCTTGAGACTTTGGTTCATCAATAATGGAGTAAATAGCTTCTGTAGATGCTCTTATAGACATCAACCCTTCATACAATGGACTGAGAAAAAATAAAAAATCAAAGACTTGCTTGTAGACCTCAAGGGAAGACTCACCAACCTGTAGCTTCACTTGTGATTTTCACACCACTTTAACAAAATTTGAAATTTCAACACCATTCTCTTTGGTAGTACCCTGTAGGACTTGTTTTCTCATGGATAGATCATCTTTGTTCTCTATGGACTTAATATCCTCTACTTATGTCATCAATGAAATAACCTTAATGAATAACTCAGTGACTTCACATAGATTTGTAGTCTTTTGAAACCATAGGATGCATTTCACTTGTCTTTAACACTTTACAATATCAAATCAGTGAAAACTAAGGCCTTGATAGTCCTCACAGAACATAAATACTCCATATCTGATACTCAAATCAGATCACCACACTTCTATTTATATTCAAATCTGATTACAATGAATGATGTCTTCAACAATGACCAACAAGGTATAATCATGAGTTCTCAAGACAATCAACCTTGTCTTATGAATGCATATGAAGATGTACTACTTTGGAAATGTCTTCAACTCAATATCAAATCTGAAAACACTTTAGAAACCTGCAAATGACATACACATGCTATGAAGATAGCACCCAAACACAAATCTCCAAATCTTCCCTCCTTCTTCAACTCGCTATCAATGAAACTTCTCCATATTTGCTTTTCTCAAATCCTCCACATGAAGACTCAACCAAATACAATCCTAGAATTAAATTCTAGGGGTTTTGGGCTAGGCCTAAGGGGTTTTTCTTTGCAGCAAAGGGTTCTTCAAAATAAGATAAAAGGGGTTCGAAAATATTAGCATCATTATACCCAAAACATCATCTTTATAGCCTCTCCTTTATTCAAATTCAAAATAGGTAATTTTCCCTCCACTTTCACGACCACGCCATCTTAAAAACATCGCATAATAATCACTATAACATTCATAATTGACCCATATAGGTCGGCCTAGCAAAAACACTTCATCTATGCACCAAAAATCCCAAAAACCTTTGCATTGGAATGACAAAAATCCCCTCATTCCAAAACCATGCTAGTCATGACCCAAAAACCACCATGCATGATTAAAATAGCATTTAACATCCTTAAATGGTCATAATTTATCTCAACCAATCAAATTATTTCGTTTAATGGGTCGAATACTCTTTGTTCATCTTAAACCCGATGTTTCCTACAGCCTTCATAACCTTGGAAACTTAATTATCCCACCAAATCACTTAAAACAAACCAAACCATTCCATGTAACAACTATATGGAAATTATATATCTTTTAAAACACTTATAAGCAAGTTAGAATCCTTGAAACAATCACCTGCTCAAACCACAACCACTTTTGTCTTCACCAAATTCAACTTCCCAAAAAAAATTTCAAAGATCGGATTATAAAAAAAATTATATGAATATTCAAGACCTATAAATGGATTATTTTGATTCCAAATTAATCTCTATTCACATTACAGTTGATATAAAGCACCACCTAATCCATCTTATGCTTCGAACAACTCAAAACTTACAGCAAATCATATCCTATCATGCACTAAAAAAAATATTCTTGTCCGAAATCTGAATTGGAAACCATATAAAAATTCCTCTTCATAGGTAAAACCTTATATAATTTTAAATATATATTAATCCTCTTTCCAACACATTTTTAATCATCTCAAAATTCCACTTGTAGCTCCAGTTATCTCCATTTCACTAAACACTACTTTTTATGGCCTCAAAACTGCCCTTTGACTAGTCAATTTGAATGGAGCTCATTTGAACATTTCCTAAAACATATTTTTAAATCAATATAAACTCACATAAATTCCATAACACTAATTTAGCATGCAACTCTTTTGAACAACCTTGTCCCAAAACACTCTTCTTCAAAAACTAACCTATTTGAGTGAGTCTCACTCATCACCATGATCTCTACCATATATTTAAAGAAATATGGGAGAGTCCTATACATCATAAATAATTAATTTTTATGAATAAATCAAAACAGGATCATTATACTTGTTCTTCTGTAAGCTTCTCCTAGTTAAGGTTTAGCTAGGGTATTAGACCACTTTATCTTCTTAACATTCGTTCATAAAAACTTGACAATGAACTAACCTCATTATTTTTTTGAAACATTATATACTCATTGTATAAAAATACATGAAATCCACAATGTCCCATGAAAATGACACAATTCATGGTGAGCATCAGAAGTTCCAACTCAAGCTGGAAATACACTAGATTTTGACCATGTTTCACCAAAACTGATATACCTTGCAAAATTCACATCATGGGAACCTAAAAAGTTTCTCAAATCACCATGAAACATCACACTAACATCTCCAATCAGCATAATGTCATCAACATACCTCAAACTCTCCAGACACTAAGACTTGCATAGAAACCCCTTAGTGTTTCACACTATAGAAGCTAGGGTCAACTGAAAGAATGCTATAAATCATCATGAAATCACTGAAAATTACCAAAACAATACCTGGTACACCATGATATACCTGAATACATGCATCAATGAGCTCACGTAGCTTGAAAACTCAAAATTACACCTCCTAGCATTCATGTCTACTCCAATGAGCACCTATAACATAACCAATCACCTGTATCTATTCCATACCACTTATTTGAGTGCCCAAGAACTCTCTAAACCTATTATCCATCATTGCAACATGATTCTAAAGAACTCAATAATCTAAAACCATCATGTAGCATCACCTAGGCACCTGAATGGGCTTGCAAGTGTAAACAATCCTCACTGAATCTCATTGTATCATCATGAACACATCTGAACCAACATGGAAAAACCATCCACAACATTATATGACCATACTCCATCATTAAATTTTTCATTAATGTGGTTTTGCATCAATTACAAAACCTATAGGACCACATGCCAACACACAACTACACAATGAATAAGTGTGAGGGCTAAGATATGGTTTATGCACTTCATAAGTTTTTAAAATAGTTCCAAGCCACAAAGTTTGTGCTCTTTAGTAACCACAAAGTATTAAAGTACCTGATGAATAATATAATTCTACATGGGCATACATGGGCATATTTTTAGTGGCGGTAAATATAGGAAATATTGGTAGTGGTCCCAACTACCTCTCCAAAATCAACAAGGAAATTAAGTGAAACATAAAAAATGACATGCTAGATGCACATTTGTATAGGTTTCAAATGGTACCTGAGTATTTGGATGACATTGTGTCATTCCTTACATCAGGGTTGATACCTGAAGGGTGGAAAAAAAGTGATAAAAAATATTGGCAGTATACACAACCCCCTACTAACTCATCAGTGGGGAATTATACAAGTTAGGATTAGAAAAAAAAAAAAAAGGCGCTAAGTTTTAGAACATGAGTGCACAAACATTCTACATCAAACACATGATGGCATAGTATGAGGGAACTATGTTGGAGAGGTCATGTCTAAAATATAATTATTTTCTAAGTTATGGTGTCCCATCTCTTCAAAGACATCAAGGAGTATACCACCAAATTTGATATATTCCTAATAGTTTACTAGCCTAATAATTGAATCATGTGCCTTTAATATATGTGTGTGTATGAGATCCCTTTGAAAAATGGGCTATTCAATTTTTGGTACCAATCACCTATACTATATGTAGAACTAGAGCATGATATATCATTACCAAAACTAATTACTTAGCTGGATGGGCATAGGCAGCACCCACCAAAGAGTGCACATTGGAAATTGTGGAATTTTTCTTATGGGAGAAGATTATTAATATATATGCTTTCCTACTTAGTCTCATCAGTGACTGGGGAATCCACTTTCTCATTAAAATAGTGTGCATTCTACTAGTGGATTTATAATAGAGGTAAAGAGTGATAATAATGATGGAATCAAATTTTACTATCTAGATACAAGGAAAGGTCAAAAGAATGAAAAAGTGCAATGAAGGGTGTGCACAACCCAAGAATGCAATATAGGAGAAATTCATCTCTAGACGCTTATGTCACCTAGGGAGGAGAGAGAGGTGGGAAAATGGGAAAATGCCTCGAATATTAAAAGGTTTGGACACATTTCCCAAGTCAATTTTTTGGACACATAATTTTGACATCATAGTGGTGTATGCCTAATGAAAATAATAAATACCCCAACCATTGAGTATATGGAATTCATTTTCACATCGACTTGTGGCAACCAAGTAGAGAAGGAAAGAATATGTTAGGGTTATGTGTGAGAAAATTATGAGTGTAAGTCAAAGTGTTACACCAATCAAGCCAATAATTGAGGGAAAATGTTAAATCAGGGTACTAGGTAGGAGGAGAAAATAAACCATAGCTATAAATAATTTTGAGAAGGAGAAGCTGGGGGAAACAAAAAAAAATCCTATGAGTAGGTGTCTACCACTAACAATAAAGGATCAAAATTGAAGAGGAAAAAACTTATTTTTAACCATTGTAGCATTCCCACCCAAACTAGTAAAGTGGAGAGTGTATATGATGATAAGGTTGAGCTATCCAAACAATTTCCTAAGTGGATGAGATCATTCATCGTGGAGGAAGAACAATTACCTCCAAAAAGTGGGATGGAGGAAGTGGGAATCCATGAGATGAATTTCCTTGAGGAATTCCAAATTGGGAAAATGTGGGAGAGCAAGTTACAAAAGGTAGAGAAAAAATACATCAACCACCAAAAAAAAATTCAAGGACCTGGAGGATGACTATCTCATCAAACATGTGGTGGTTGCAAATAGAAAGATAGAGGTAGATATCAAACGGTGTGTGAAGCTGGAGGTGCTTGGGGTGTTTCAAAATTTTAAATCCCCTATTTTGGGGATGAAAATAATTTCCCATGGGTTCTATTATCATGAATTTGGGAACTGATTCTACTTTATCGAATTTTGAAAGAATATATACACCAACTTGATCCATCGTATCATGGTAAGAAAGGAGGGTAAAAATATATAAAAGGAATTGAATGACAACATAGTGGTGGATAACTTTTCATAAACAATGAATTGATAAGGGAAAGGTATTTTATGCTAATAATAGACATTTTAGATCTGGAAAAAAATAATTTTGGTGTTCCTGGTGAGTATTTAGGTGTGTCTCTTAAGAATATGGGAAAACATAAACTAGAAGTTTCTCTATCTGGTGCATAATATAGAAATCATTGAAGCCTAGTAAAATTTATCCCAATATATTATTGATAAGATCATTGACAACACATGATAATGGAGACCCATATAGGTTTTGCAAGATCTTGATAATGATCGTGTTCAATGAGATTGAGGTACCTGATGGTTATAACCCCATATTCAAGTACCCATAGAGAAAGGACTCAATCAATAACTTTAAGAATTATGTGTGCCCCTTAATAAAAATTAGAAATGAATGACACATCCGAAGGTAATTAGTGGTGATCTATGAAGGCTGGTTATAGTTTAGAATGATGAAATATTATTCTTTTCTATATTATAAAATGGAGTATGGCACCTAGTCCGTATGGTGTTAGTTACCTTATGCCTTTTTGGGGGAATGTTTAATGCCACCATTACTAGAATTTATCATGGCCTCTACTTGGAGAGTTTTTCCAACATGGATGATGGCATCATGATGCTTAAATTGAAAATGATATATCTAAAAAGGGAGGTGGAGTATGATATTGGCATGCACAATGATGAGCATATAGTCCCTGAGCAGTGCACCTTCTACTACAAAACAAGTGTGGCTCATATGATCAACCAAGTGGTCACACATGCACTAAATACATATAATAAGAGCAGAAAGTGAGTCTTGATTGCCCAATAGACCAAATAATAAATCAACACGTAGGATACATGTGATCCACTAAGAAGAAGAGGATGATAAATCAATGAGCATGGATTGAAGAAGGAAAACAACTTGAATGTATAAAACAACACAACATAAAGCCCACTAGGTCTACCCAACGTAGAAAGAGGAATCTCCCAACATGATGCATATGAATTGTGGTTCCTATAGGAAAATAAAGATGACTCAGTAGTGACCAAGGTAGTACTTATGCCCCTTATAACAACGTCATTACCTCCATCCCCTATGATGGCATCGCTAGTGACTAGGTTTATTTAAAGTCCAATGGAGATGGGAATTTTAGGAGTCAAGATATGGATAGCTCCACCAACTTCCCCTCCATCATATTACTCCCCAATTTATATAGTAGAGCCACAAGACTCAAATACATAGGGACCTTGTAGTCTTTGTTTTGTGCTAGAGCATTATCCGCGCTGACACCTCAAAGAGATATGAATGCTCATGCAAAGCACGAATAGCTACCAGGTCTCTCATTTATACTTGTTTTTCAAGATGTTATCATGCATAGTCATAACAACCATTAATCATTTAAGTATAAACCATTACATACATCTTATCATAGAAACACATATAATAAGGAAATATAACAGATTAGATAATAACTAATATAATTTGCACCATGATCTCTCCATAATTATACATGTCAATGATCATAATCTATTCTCCATAATCCATTATAACAAAGTATTACATTATAGAAGCTGAATACATCATTATACAAAGGTGTTGAGCCATGCACACAAGTATCAAACCCTAGACCATAACTCTACTACATAGCATAGACTCTCAGAACTAAGAAATGGTACCAAAACAATGTATACATTACATATATAGGGGTGGGAACCTTCCCTTCACCATTCATGCACTTCCTAATAATAGGCATGCCTAAAATAGACTACACGCATGCTTTTATACATCATCTAACAATGGATCATTCTATAAATATAACTTGATTTATTCTTATTAATAGCCTTCATGCATGAGTTTGATCTGCATGTTCATTCTCCAAAAATAAACTTTACTTGGCCGCCAAGATATCCTTTGCATGATGAGCACTCCAAGTCTATTTTTAGCCCATATTATGAAAATAGGCTGATTCCCAAATTGTTTCCTATAGGTGTGTAGTCCTGCACGCCACCTTCCTAAGAATATGCATGTGATCTCCCGCGTGCTTCCTCTAGTCCTTTGTGTGCGCACATTTTTGTATATAAGCCCCTATACTTGTTTAATTACTTAGTCACTTCTCCATCTCAACATTACCCCACACTAATTTCATTTCCATCCTTGATAATGGGGATTCTTGATTTATCCCTCCAAATAATTAATGAATAATTGGCACCCAAGAATAAGAATGTGAATAATAAAAAAATAAGGTAGAAATAAAGAAATAATACCGAGTACACATCAGTTCCTACTCCTCAACTGGATGTAATAATTTTGGGAACTCCTTATTAAGGCTGGTCTCCAACTCACGCCACTCTACCGGACACTTGGTAGTTGTCTTTGGGACTAACTCGGCTCCCTCCATCATCTCCTTAGGGGCCATGTCTTCACCCCTATACTTCAGCTCCCTTATTTCTCCATCCAGACCTGAAATTAAACCTTCCAAACCATCCATTTTCCTCATGACGAAGGACCCCAAATCCTTAAACCATGTTTCATATGTATCCCTTATTACTTTCAAGGCATTGTGATTCTACGCAATCACTTCTAGGAGCTCTTTTTGCCTAAGCTTCCCTTCCTTCTTCTCCTCCTACATGCTTACCAAATCTACCTCATTCTAAGTGGTATATGCTTTGAGAATTAGGTCAAGGTTTTAATAATTTTCAAAGGGAAATCCCACCTTCTTGAATACATCCTTCATTGTTTACAACATGGCTTCAAGCTCCACAATTCTTCATATTATGATCTTCTTATTATTCTCCTTCTTTATTGCTTCATCCTCTTCTGGTGGCCCCTGCACACTTTTCTTTTCTTTTAGTAACATTTGCACCAAATCTTGTATGTAATGCAACACCAAGGGATATGTTTCCTTAGTTATTTTTTCAAAATTTGGGTGCACTTCCAAAATCTCATTCCCAATGTGGGCTTCCATGTCTAAGATATCCTTTATATACCTTTCTGCCTTCTCCTTTTCCTCAATTAGTCATTAGAATTCATATGCCTTATCCCTTTTGTCCTCCACCAAGGTATGAATGGTGGACGCCTTGTTCAAATTCCTACACACCATTTCTACTGCCATCTTATTCAGAGTATTTTTGATGTGCTCATCTGTAAAATCCATTGGATTCAATATGATCAACTCCTTCAGTGCCTTCTTAATTTTGTGCATAGTAAACACATCCTTAGGTACCTCAAAATCAGGCTGATCCAAGTGATTATGCATGCCCCAAGACAACATCTTCCTTGTATGCATTGATGCATCCTCTAGGTCAATTAACCATATAAATTTTTTGTCACCACAGTGCTCTGGAATCTTGCACGCCACACCTTTGACTGATCATTGATATAGCTAACCTAAGGTGTGCACACGACCTCATCCTTCTTTCTTTGTCTACCAGTGCACCTCCCTATGGGTATATATTGCTTGCTTCGTGTGTGTGCACTGGTTCCTCTTGAAAATTCATATTTGTTTGGCACCTTATCTTCATCTTATTTCTCAAGCTACTCGTCATTCTCCTCATGGACCTCATGCATTTCCACTTTGTGTATGGCTCTCTCTTCTACATTTCCTTCCTCCTGTAAGCTAGGAATTGGAGCTTCCTACTCTCTAATTTCCCTTTTGATATCTTTGACCACATCCTCCTCATCGGTCTCACCCCTTTGCACCAGCCTTTATCTCCTCTTCTTCTTCATTGGTATCTTCTTAGGTGATGAATCTAGTGGTGAATTCATAGGTTTAGAGGGTCTTGCATCACTATCTATCTCCTCATGTGTTCTTTTAAAAATTTTGTTGGCATTATGGTCTAGCATGGCATTGTCTTCCTTCTCTTCCTTTTCTTCCTCCTCATCCTTAGTCTTTTCTTCATCTACAAACTTTGGAGGAGTGACCTCATGCTCTCTATTGGTTCCCACAATTTTTTTTCCCTTTAGTGGTTCTAGAACCTTTATTTCATCCTCAACATACTTTCCCTTTTCCAATCTTGGATTCAAGTATATGTACACCTTGGCCGCTTCTTTATTCCCAACTTCTAAAGTCATGGATTTTATATTGATATCATTTGATATCAAAGTTTCAATGTAAGTTTCCCTCCCTGGATATACATAAGTTTTGTGCAGTGTGTGGTAGTCATAATTCACTTTATCGGCATCAAAAATCAACTTTCACGTGTCTGAAAATTGATTCACTAATGCTTGAAAGTAGTGCGCTATGAAGGAATAGGGAAACTTGTACCACAGAATATTTTTTCCATTCTTCATGTAGAATTTCCCTATGTAGAAATGTTGATAGACTGCAAAGTCTACCCTTTCATCCAAAACTGAAGGACAAGTTACTTAGGATGCACCATTTATGCTCGAATACCTTACACATTTTCTTGTACCACATATTCACTCTTATCTTATAGGTGCTAGTAACTCCAACACAAGCATAATCTGTGAACCTCTTTGCCAAAGGACTTGATCTTTAGTGGTTACTTCAACATTTTTTCCTTATGGTCATCTGGGACCCCAATCTCTATGAACACCAATGATAAGAGGATTTCACCCCACGAAATCATGTCACATTTTTTTGTTTCCTCCATAATTCCTTCTACAATGAAAGCAAAAAGGTTATACATTGTGCCCTCTGCCATCTTCTTTGCGATGTGGAGTCATTTCTTGTTCACCTATCCCCATCTCTCTTTCTTGTTTGACTTAGTTAAATGATGTGTGGTAATCTTGAAAACGAGATCAGTGACCTTGGATACATTCATGGTGTGCCCTCCCTTTTGATACTTCATTTCAACTGCACTCACCTCTACTCTGACTTCATCATCTAAGTCTATGGAAATCTCAATACCTAAGTTGTGTAACCTCGTAAACCTTCTAATCATTGGCACAGCGATGTGTACTCTCCTACCTTCAAAGTAAAATAAGTTCTCATGGACTCTCAACGTCAACCACTGGTAAAGGAACTCAGAATTACTAAAGTATGGTAGCTCATAAATCCACAATAATTTTATGCCTTCTAAGATTCTTATACCCTTTATCATCATAAAGTCCTCTTGGACGGTATTCTAAACCAAATCACTTTCTATATGGCTCTCATTGGTATTAGAGCTATGATTATAATCACTCACCTTGAACTTTCTAGATGTGGGACTCCCAAATGTGCCCATGATAAACCATTCTAGGTACTGCATCTCAATAAACCTATCTTCAGGTTCTTCCTCGACCTCATGACCTCTGGTTCCTTCTTCTTTCCTTGCCACAGTGTGTGCTCTTCTAGGTGAAAGATGCACTTTCGTGCTTAAATTATTTACACAAGGTTTTATCTGCAAACTTCCCATGCCGTTAGGTGCTACAACCTTCTACTTGATCTTTCAGTGAGAATCTCTGTTCCTTACCTAGCTATCCAAGTATGGTTCACCCTACGAACCTTGCATGCCCTAGCTATGAATGTTGTTATACCAAACCCTATCTCAAACATCCCTTTAAACTTCAAACCTCATACGCTTTTTCCTACTCACAACCTTCCTTCAAAGGATGTTTCATTTAGACCATTCCAAATTTTCATGCAGGGTAGTCAAATTTGTCTTCTTTGCTCAAATTTTTCACACTTCAATTCACTCTTTAGGGATAGAAATCTCTATAATGTTGCCCACACCATTTTTTATAGATTTTCAATATATTTCTGTTTTAAATTTTCCTCACCTACCACTTTCCCTTAGCATTAATTTCTTCCACTTGCTGGAGTTGTAACGTTCTAGTGCACTTAATACCTTCCAGGACATAGACTTCCTCACTCATGCCTCACTACGTCATAGTACATAATGTGTTGTGTCATATACCAAGTAGTTCATCCTACCACTGCCTACCTCACGTTACATTGCGCTTCCTCTTCCTCACGTGGTCTTCATCCTAAGAAATATCCTCATGAGCACCGTCATTCTCTAACACTTGTAGCACCTTTCTCTTGTACGCATATTTCAGAGAGTATCCTTACTTCACATATTCATATATGCATCGGTGTCAACCCTCCTGGGTGCACACGATATGCATTTAAATATCATCACTAATGGATTTATCTTTCATGCACTTGCACATGGTTCACCCTACACTAAAAGTATGCAAGGTCCTATGCACATGAACTTAATAAATAGTAATAAGATTCTTCTTTGCAAGTGCACTTATTACAACAAAACAATAACAACAACTGAGAAATAAAAACATGAAAAGGGAAACCTAATCTAAATGGAAATATTGCCTTATTACAAACACCAAGAAGATTATTTATAGTAGGGCTTCAACCTACTCCCATTGAAGTAACTAGGAAACATGGTGTCATCCAATGTCTATAATATACATGTGTCTGATTCAAGTATATTGGTTACTACAAAAGGTCCCAACCAATGTACTTTCAGATTCCCTGGGTTACACGTAAACTTGGATTCATAGAGAAGGACCATCTTGCCAACTACAAATGTCTTGTTCTTAATGTGCTTATCATGTCATGCCTTATTTCTTTCCTTCTCATGGTATTATAGATCAAACACGCAATAGTGTGCCTCTCATCTAGTTGCATTAGTTTGTCAATGTTCTCCTCTACATCTTTCTCATCATCTAATCCACCTATGAATGCAATACGCAGGGATGGTAACATGAATTCCAATTGTAGTACTACTTCCTTGTCCAAACACCAATTGGAATGGTGTGGCCTTATTTAATATTTTATATGTTGTCCTGTAAGGAAAAAGTCAGAGTTGACAATTTATCATCCCAATACTTTCTTCCAACATCACATATTTTTAAAATATTTTGTCCCAAAATCTTGTTGAAAGATTCTACAATACCATTAGCTTGAGGGTGATAAGGGGTAGTTTTATGGTGTGTTACCATAAACTCTGCCAAAAGAATTCTGATTGTCTCATTCAATAAATGAGTTTCTCTATCACTAGTCAAGATCAATGGGCAGCCATACCAGCTAATAATGTTTTCCCATAGGAACCTTGTTGCGGTAGTTGGAGTGTAATCCTTTGTAGGTGCTACCTCTGCCCACCTTGTCAGATGAAATCTGTACACATGTAATAATGTAACGCATGTTAGTCCGATGCATGTGGGTGGTGCAATAGGTCCTACAAAGTCAATGGCCCACTTCTCAAAAGGTTCTACACTCACTATGGGTCACAACAACATCTCATCTTTACTGTCCAGGTTTCCCAAGGTGTAGAAAATGATCACATGCTTTCAAATACTGCCTTAGTGTCCTTGTAACAACATTTCCCACCAGAGGTCAGCCTTAAGGATCTTGTGCATAGTTGCATCTCCTATGTATAGTGCCCTGCTATGTATACCACCATGATCCTCCTCCATAATGACTTTGTGCTCATGTTCAAGCACACACCAACACAAGACCTCATCTATGTCCCATCTTGTATAAATCTCCTCCACTGATCAGCTGATAAGGAGCGCAGCGTATAGTAAGCTATGCTTTTTCTCTAAGTGTATTCATTCCCTTCTTGTGCCAATCCAGTGCACAAGAATATGACTATATCTTCCAAATCTGTGGGTGCACAATTCAACCTAAATAACTGCGCATCATGCATAATATCTTCAATACTTTGCGCATCCTCTCTAGAATTTGATTCTTGATAGATGATCCAGCCCTATAATTTCTCTTGTCCTAGTTTGACAAAAACTGTGAAGTCAAACTCTTGAAAGATAAGTATGCACCTAGAAAATGCACCCTTGTAAAACAAGCTTGTTGACCAAATATTTCAATGCCATATGATCTGTATAAAAGATAAATGGGGTATCCACACAAGTATTGTTTAAACTTTATGAGTGCACATAGATCATAGAAAAATCTTGTGATCAATTACAGTTGTATAATTCTTCTTTGCTAGTGTCAACTTCCTGCTTGCAAATCATATGGGATGATCCACAACTTCCTTCCCATGGTTGTGCCAAGACTATGCTAAATCACCATGCCTAGATGCATTAATGTGTACATGAAATGGTTTGTCCCATGAAGGAAAGCGTAAAATTGGTATAGTGAGTAATATCTCCTTCAATGTCTCAAATGTTTTTTGTTGCGTGTCACCCCAATAAAATTTATCCTTTAGCCTTGAAAAAGTTCTTCCTAGAGGTGGAAAATATTTGCATATCCATTGATAAACTTCTCTATAGTAATCCAATATGCCCCAAAAATATATGTGCTTCACTTTGATTGGTAGGCTCCTCTAAACCCAAAATCATAGCTATCTTAGTTGGGTCTACCAATAATCCTTCTTTGCAAATGATGTACCTAAGAAAAGTTCCAAAATGGTGTAGCAAAAATACACTTCTTAATATTAAGAGAAATGTCTTAGTTACCTGCATCTTTCAAAAATCGAGCCTTAATATTATTCAAAGTGATCCTTGACCAAGCCATAAACCATTCTAATCATTAAGGTAATACTTGTGCATGAACTTGTGAATGAAATCATGAAAGGCCTGCACAACATATGCGTGAAAACACAAGCAGCACATTATTGAATACCAATAGGCATAACCGTATATGAAAATACTTCCCCATTCAGTGGTGAAGGTTTGTATTTTACTGATCCTCATGTGTAATTCACATTTGATGATATCATGAGAAACCATCTTTGTAAAGGAATAGATATCGCATGCCCTAGTAACTTCTTCAAGGATTTCTTCTGTGAGTGGTGTGGGAAAGGGATCTAATGACACATAAAGCATTAAGTTACCTATAATCCTACACATATCCTAATCTGTCCCATCCTATCTTGATGCTAATGACCATAGGGCTAACCCATTAAGACTCTTCGATTGGATCAATAACTCCATACTTGAGCATCTTATCAATTTTTTCTTTCAACTTGACACACAAATTTGGATTCAGCATGTAAGGCCTCTTCCTAACAGGTCACATGCCTTATTTTAACTTTATCTCCATCTCACCTAAAGAAGGATGCACGCCTTTTAATTCATGGTAACTATACTCACCATATTTTGAACGTGCTACACTGTCGAAACAGTTCAAAATAGCCAATGATGATTAATATCTTTTCCAATGTGTTTTCAAGTCCATTTTTTCTCATTTTCATTGTATATTTGTAGCCATAGAATGCTTCCCCTTGTCCATTTCCATGCTTTTCCCGCTTTCTTTTATCTTTCTACTAGATTTTTCCTTGGATTTTTGACCTTAAGTCACGAAACCGCCCCGGTGGTTACACAACCGCCCCCGGGCAGTTACGTAACTGCCCTAATGATTACGCAACCGCCCGTCTTCCCTAAGCAGCAGTTACATAACCGTCAGTCTGCGCAAACTGGCGGTTCCATGTGCATTTAATAAAGACTCTTTTGGTGTGTTATAAATGTGTGTCACCTTCTTCAAACTCATTTTTATCACACGTTTCTTAACCAAATTGGTTGTTCTTGGGATTTCTTATATGCATACCATCTTTTCCCTTCCTTTCCTACTATTAATTGTGAGTTAACTCCCCCTTCTTTGAGTGATGTGACATTCCTTGGATGTCAAATGGATTAGACTATTTCCTGGCCATTTTTCTATAAGGATGAGGCTTCTAACCCAAAGCATTAGTTGGATATTTATTGTTTTGAATTACACTGTTATAGTTTTCGTAATCCTACCGAGAAATACACAAGTAAGCTTAGTTCTCTTTCCTTGTTATTTTCTTTCCTGCATTGTTACCATATTTCTTGCAAGCCATTCTTACTCCAACATTTATTCAAAATTCCTTCCACACAATCCAAGACATTACCTTGGACTCATTTGAACATTAAATTGGAAACGAAGTTGAGGGGACACAAATCAAATCCAACACTGGAATTTTCAAAGTTCTACACTTCCAGGTTGGGGATTTATTTAGATTATTTGAGTCTTATTTTTGTTAAGTAAATCTCATTTCATAGTTTGTTAGAGTATAGTCATTCAAGGAAATATAATTATTGTAGCTTTCTTTTTTTACACAAAGCTTCTGGTGAGAGTCACTTCCCTACCTATCCTTATGGATTTTCACGAGAAGTTTTTCTAGAGGGAGCTTCAGCATTTGTTTTAGTATTAGAAATTTCCCTTCATTTTTGTAAGCTTTCATAAGATCCTATTGTTTCTTCTGGGGAATTTTTCAGGGGTGTATAATTGCTTCTGAGAAGCTTTTACTTTTTCCTGTGACTCTGAGGAAAGAACGGAGGAAGTTGTAAATCCCATATTTACAAATTGGAAAAAGTTCTATTTTATATAGAATAGATTATATCCACTCTGCACAGGTAAACAACCACATCTAGTTATTCATTTATTTAGTTTTAGTGTAGAAGCAATTTTAATTAATTATAAGTTTAGTTTGTCTATGCACATTTCTTTAGTTTTCCTGTAAACATTATATTAATTAGTTATTCATTTGGCTTATTTCTCTTTCATTTAAAATCATTTGAAAAATCACATAAATAGATAGAGTAGATTCATTTCCTTGCTTTGTTAATTAGTTTTTCATTTGTTAATACTTTAGTTGCACATAGATTTAATAAATTCAAGGAAAGTAATTGATTTGATTTGATTTAAATTTTCTTGCTTTTATTTGTTAATTAGGCACATAGATTAATTATACAGAAGCTAATACAATTTACCCACATGTTCTTTGTTGGCCTAGGTATTCAAACATTGAATTTTCCCTAGTGGAGACTTTGTGAACTTGATTGCTTCCTTATTTTAATGGTTCACACATTCACTATGACCATACAAGGCCCTTAGCAATCCATAGATTACGTTTTTGATCCAACAGTTTCCTAACCAAATCTAACTCCACAATTGGAAGACATTGACCAAGGCCTCAAATTTCTCATCTTCCAAACCACTCCACAACCACACATTATCATCTCATAGTTAATGGATTTTGAATGTCAAATTAGATAGAGCTTACGAATTCTAGATAAGCCAACCAGGTCATAATTATATTTCAGCATCCACTCATTCATCCTATTCACACATTCTCTCTCGCACCTCCATGAGCTTGTCTAGATATTTATACGAGGCAAACGCATGATAGTTTCAACACATTCCATAACCAATTTGGAGATTATTTGGTGACACCGATATTGATAGACTCCGTCATGATGTCATTTTCCTCAACCACTCCATTACGCCCACCCAAGTTAGCTCGGTTTTCATTTCCTTGCACTATAAAGATCCCTTTACTACTCGTAGAGGGACATTAGATTACCTTGATAACTTGTTAGCCATTTTCACATTTTCTGCTTATCTATCTTATTGAGCCTACCACATAGCCATCTATCCATTCCATTGTGGTTTTCCCGACACAACCTTGGGATGTTGCATGCACCCAAAGGTAACGTGTTGATTTTTAGGCATAAAAAATTGGTAAATCCGAAGTGAAGGACTACTTCCTTTTTGTTTCCTCTTTTTAAATTTATTTCATCCTTCTCCTCTCCCATTATTTTTGTGGGTATGTAACAGTCACCCTAATTATAGGTTAGGGTGGGCTGAATAATTATTCATCTAACCTAACTTCACCTCTAACACTCCTTCTCCTTAAGGCACCAACAACAGTTTGTTGGTTAGAAGTGAGGAGATCTATCATCCCGCCAACAAACCATACTCGGAGCTCTATAACTCCAACAACACAATGTTCACTGGAGAACAGGGCTTCCATCCTCAAGTCCTATCTAGGCCCCAAATTAGTATGCAATATAATTCTTTCCCTTCCTATCTTTCACCAAATGATAAGCTCTTAGCACGTTTATCCCAAAGTGATGCACGCCTTAATGCCTGGATAGGATGCAAGGTTACACCAATGATCTTCTTCAGAACATTTCTACTACCCCTCCTCCAAATACAGAAGATACCCCTACAGAGAGGTGGTTTATAGAGGACTAATTCATAGTAGGACATCACGTGCCTTTAACTCCTAACAAGGCTTAATATACGCCCAAACAAAATGCATCGCTTTCATCGGGAAATGTGATCTCAACATTGGTAGATAAAGTTAAAGAGTTTGAACTTTCCCAACCCTCATGCTCTACACCATTCGTCGGGCAAGGTAAATTCCCTTACCAGCTGCAGAATTATTACAGTATGCCCTCTACACCTTCACCCCCTCCATTCTACATGGGTGTTCCTAACCCAGGAGACCTCCTCACTAGATCAAGCACATTAGGTATGCCCTCTCACACTTCATATAGATATATTCCACAAGCACCTACCAGAAGTGCATTCTCAAATGTCATCCCAATTGGCAATGTGAAATTCCCTAGTTTTGCATCTACTACTCAATATCAAAATAATACTCCTCGTACCTTCATATGTATTGTAAATTTCCACAAGGGGACATGTTTTCTTTTCATGGCTCATATTCTCAGCCTCAAGGGATGCTCTACACTCCCACAAATACCTATATTGTGCCTTATCAACCCCATGTTCTACCTCCACCTCCCCACCAAGGGGCGTCTATGGTAGAGTCATATGAGGTGGGAAAATATTCTGAATATCTCAAGGATCCCCTTGACTTCACCATAAGAAGCATGATGATTCCGTGACCATTACCAAACCTTCCTAAATTCAAAAGGGAAGGTGATTAGAATACTCATTTTAAAGCGTATGCAACTTCCATTAGAGAGTTGCTCACATGGGACACATTTGTTGCTAAAATATTCCCTAAGACCCTTAAAGGGATTGCTATCGACTAGTACTATAGGATACTAGAAGCCTCAATCCATTCGTTTAAGTAACTCATTTCATATTTTATAAAGGATTTTGACATGAACAAACTCTTGCAAATAGTAATCAGGGAATTCCTTCATATGAAGGAAGAACACAATGAATTTATCACCCATTTCATTCAAAGGTGGAGTAAAGTTCTCTATTCCTCAACCAGTGCTCCTAACATGGATCATACGGAGTTGTGTGACATATTCTTTCATTCCCTCAATCAGGAAACTAAGAAGGAGGTAAAAAAAATTTCCTCTTAGGAGTTGTGAGGAATTTCTAGAGGGTCCTCTCTACATTGACCAAATGGAAATTGATAGTGGTCAAAATACCTATGGCTCAAAAGGGAGATTGTTCACTCCCTCACAATTTAATTGAAATTACCCAAATGGTTCTAAGAACAGCAATCAAGGACCCAAGGTCCTTAACTAGAACCATGGTTCTATGATAGACGGTGTTACTGATCAAGCTAGAAAACCAAATTTCATTAGCACAAGCAATGCAAATAATAGAAACAACGATGTAAATTCTAATAATCAAAGGATTAACAACTTTACTCCCTTCGTTAATGTGGTTGAATTTAGTCGACCTTCCACACCTCACCAAGTTCAAGCCCAAGGTCTGGTTTGGTACCCATGCGGTTATCTGAACCGATATTAGAATGAAGGATAAAGGCCTCTGAACTTCAATTATAACAACCAGTAGAAAAATAATAATAATAATTATGTACCACAAAAAAACTAGAACCAGATACCTCATGATTATGATCATGATTTATATTGTGGTTTCCATAGGGTCTAGGGGCATGAAGCTCGTACGTTCTGCGATTGCAAAAAAATTATACAAAGACTTCCGGATGACCAAATGTAGTTGTTTATTGAGATTTTTTTGGCTAATCCTACTACACCAACTCAAAATTCTGACATGGGACCCTTTTATAAAGACCCCCTTCCAACACGTCCTGAGAATAGAAATATTAACCCCCATGGTACTAACAAGGGAACTCCCATTGGAAATAATGATCACAAAACATCTACTTCATCAAACCATTTGGTAGCTCCTCCTTTAGAAAATTGGAATCAAACCAAGATTGTAGGCTTGGTTGAGTTAGAGACTAAACCCGAGGTTAATGCAGCAACCCACACTCGTGATTATTCCTCACAACCTCTTCCCAAGTATCCTTCAATTTCAAGTGATGCACCATTGGCTCTTATGCTAGTATGAGCCTATGATTTAAGCACATATTTGACCAAGACATTTTATCACATTTTCATTTTGGACTTGCTAAAGAATTCCCCTGTGCACCGAGAGGGTTTATTGGAAGCATTGGGCCTTGGCCATTTAATCCACATCACCCCTCCTCCGGAGGCCCAAGTTAATCATATAAAATTTTATTTCTATCCTTTGGGGCATCCTGAGAGAGACGTTGGGTTTGTATTTGCAATTTGCAAGATGCCAATGGACATTGAGTTGGCACGGAGAGGTGATCCTACATTATACCTCCATGTTTGGATCTACAATAACTATGTCAAATGGGCAATGATAGATGACAGGGATTTTATTAATATATTCTCCTTCTCATTTATTTAGAAGCTAGGATATGGAGAAACAAATTTTTCTTCAATGTGAAACACACTGAGAGGCTTCGACAGTCTTAAGGAAACTTTCATGGGACTATAGTGCTTCCAGTTACCCTCAGACCCAAAACCGTATTGATTGATTTATATATTATAGATCAAGAAACCAACTATAACATGATTCTCGATCAACCCCAGATCCAAAGAATGAAGGAAATCCCTTCTACCTTGTTCCAAGAGGTCAGATTCTTGCACCTGGGTAAGGTCTTCATATCCCAAGGTAACCCAAAGCCATTTGACATCCATTTGGCCAACCTAAAGAAGAAACTTTGGATCCATTCTAAGTTTGAGATCCTGGTCAATCAGTTGAACAAGCCTCAAGGTGTGAATATTTTTTCTCATCTTGTTCCCACGATTGAGTTGGAAACCCCTAAGGTAATCGAAGGGGTCAATTATGTTGAAATTAAGGATTTTGTAGTAGAAATCGTATCAACAAAAACTATACCATAAATCGGTAAACTCTTGGAGAATGATTTACCTATTGTTCTCCCATTTGATTCTCTATGAATAGGATATTGTCTTTGGATTGGTTCTCTCCCATATAGTGGATTTGATGAGATCTACATGGTTGAGACTTTAGAAGTTCAGGAAGAATATTATAAGAAAGATCAAGCTTCCATATTCCTTGATAATTGTTGGAATCTTAACTATGATGGTGCAAAGTGCCACTTCGGCATCGGGGCCAGGGTGATCCTTACTTCTCTTGAAGGGAGGGTCATTCCTTTTTCCTTTAGGTTAAACTTTGAGTATATAAACAATGTCGTAAAGTATGAGGCACTTATTCTTGGGTTCATCATAGCTAAGAGGATGGGTGTAAATAGTGTTAGATTTTTGGTTGACTCTCAGCTTGTTGCAAATCAAGTATCTGAATTCTATGAGACTAGAGATGAACAACTGCAACTCTATAATTTAGTCATATTGGAACTTTATAATGGTTTTGACTTCATTTCTATTGAATCATTACCTAGAGAGAAGAACTAACTAGTATATTCCATGGCCACATATTCTTCACGTTTATGTCTAAGTGAGGACTTAAAGGAAACTGAGTTTACAATCTCAGTTTGACCTGAACCCTTGGTTTGAAAAGTTCCAAATAATGAAATTCTGGTATATGTTGAGGCTGATAATGAATCTACCACCATGGAATTTATGGAGAATGATGAGGTAATCCTACGATTCCTCACTACCTATACAAATCTCCATCCCGCACACCAAAAGAGTGGATTTTCTCTTAGACCTCACCCTTCCTCCTACTTTGGAGATCATGTGATGTATCGTTCCTCATCGGAAGGTCTTGATATCTATTAGGTAGAGGAAGAAGAGCTGGAACTACCTCTCACCTACCTAAGTTTTAAGAGGGTGATGCCTCTTTGATTGAAGGACCTATAGATATTAACATAGTGATAGAGGAGGATCCTAAGATCTTGAAGCTTGGTTCTTCTTTAACTCCTGATGAGATAGAAGCACACAAAAATATGCTCAAATAAAATTCAATATCCTTCACCTTCAGTTACAAGGAAATGACAAGAATCGCTCCTAATGTGGTGATTCACAACCTCATCACGAATTCCAATGCCAAGCCTGTGAATCATAAGTCATAATCCATGAATCCAAAGGTGGCTTTAATGGTTAAAAAGGAAGTCATGAAACTCTTTTAGGTGAGTTTCATTAAACCAGTTGACTATTCCAATTGATTTTCTAACATCATCCCATTCCTTAAAAGAAACAAGAAAATAAGTATTTTTATCGACTTTCAAGATATCAACAAATCCTATCCTAAGGATGACTTTCCATTGCCCTCCATCGATGTCATTGTAGATGCAATGGTTGGCTATGAGTTATTATCACTTATGGATGGCTTCTCTGGCTACAATCAAATAAGGATATTTGAGGAGGATCAAACCAAGACTACCTTTACTACTCCTTGGGGGACCTTTTGTTATACAATCATGTCATTTGGCTTGAAAAACGCCGGAGTTACCTATCAACGAGTGATGACATACATCTTTCATGATCTTATTCATAAGATTGTGGAATCTTACATCGATGATTTATTTGCTAAAGCCAAGAAATGTTTTGATCACCCTGAGGTGCTTTGTGTTATCCTCTCTCATCTTATTGAATATAGTCTAACATTGAATTTGGAAAAGTGTGTATTCAGAGTGATGGGAGGTAAACTACTAAGGTATTTCATTTCTTCTCAAGGAATTTATGTAGATCTAGTAAAGATTAGGGAGGTTCTAGAGATGACTCCACTTTTAGATGAATCAGGCATTAGATTTTTTCTGGGTAAACTTGGGGTAATCCACAGGTTTATTCCTAACCTAGCTTGTGTCGTCCATCTATTAACAACTTGTTAAATAAGGATTGTAGTAAAGAGTGGACTTATGAATTCCATAAAGTGTTTGATTCAGTCAAATTTTTTCTCATGTCACCACCTACACTCATGCCACACAAAATTTTTCATACTTTGATATTGTACTCTCGAGCCATCGAGGTCTCGCTAGCGTGCATGTTGGAATAGGAATATGATGATAACCATGAACGTGTCATTTACTTCATTAGTCACACTTTTCTTGACTATGAGGTGCAAATTACATGTAGGAAGATAATGAATTCCTGGTAATAGTTTTCATAAAAAAAAGGTTAAGGCATTATATGCTTAACTAAGAAACGGGTAATTGTCAAGTTAGACCAACTACAAACCTTTCTAACTCAAGATGCCTTATCTAAAAATGTTTAATGTTTTCTCACATTGATGGGTCAATTCGAACTCACCTTTATCAACTAGAAGTTTGTTAAAGGACAAATCATTTCAGATTGGTTGGTGGACAACCCGATAGATTATGGGGACCTAGTGGACCTAGATTTTCTATATGATTGTGTATTTTATGTGGAAACAAATCCTCCTATTGTTTCATGTCCCTGGTATTCTAATATCATTTTATTTTTTATTGATAAACGCTTTTAACTGGAGCTATGAACCGGTGGGGAAAGGGACCCCAACCCTACAACAAGAAGAGGAAGGGAGAAGAAAGAAGATGGGTGAAGAGATTGAAGTAGAAGAGAAAAAGGAGGTGAATGGAGGAAAGGAAGGCCGAGACAAGAGAAACAGACGAGTCTTGAGAAAGGTGAAGGCTCCATCTGATTAACCAGAAGATGAGCCAGCCCGCAAAGAATCCACATGCAACAAAAGATGGAAGGCAGACAAAGCATGGTCTTTGAGTTCATTCAGTTGATCCACCATGGAATGAACAGGGAAGAGGGCTGCATCGATGTCGACCACCGGAAGGAAGCGTTGATCTAAGGTTGGGTGAAAGTTTTGAGCAAATGTCACCAGGTCTCTGTATTGACCACAGAGCCAGCGAATATCTCAACCCGATCCTATGGCATGTTAACCAACTTCCTCCACCCACAGTAGAGGATCCGGTGGAGTGAAATTGGTGAGTTGAGCTTGCAAGCCGACGTGGTGAATTGCATAGATTTGATCTAAGGCGACCCGTTTGACGTCCGTAGTATTAGAATGTAATAGCAGGTAGAATGAGACAAAAGTGGAAGTGATGTCTGAATCAGTTCGGGGGCAATGAGCATGGAATCAAAAAGAATCTCCAAGGATTGCTTCGATAGCCTCGGCCTCTTCAAGCGAGGAGAATTTGAAGATCATTGCAAGCCAACACCTGTCAATCACCAAGACATTATCCAATTCACGAAACTATCCCCGGAGAGCCACAAATGGGAAGCCGATGAAAGACATTACACCAAGAAGAAGCAGAACAGGGGCCAAAAAGGATAATGCCTAGAGTGAAGAGATCGACTAAAAAGGAATAGTGAGCATGCGAGAAAGTGGTTGAAATGACCCCGGAAGAAATGGGGGTGACAGGAAGCCCGCGGACGTGACCGAAAAGACCTGAACCACGTGTGAGGGAACAACTGCAGGAAAGAAGCAGAGGAATGCTGCCAAAAGAAAGAAGAGATGACAACTCGCACCAAAGAACTACCAAATGCAAGAAAGACTCCGTTAGGCTACCCGGAAGTACCATCTCGATCATGGAAAAGAAGGAAGGGGAAACCTTGCCAATCATGAGCAGCGCTGGAGGAAATACACGTAGAAGGATTGTCAATGGTGAAGTTAGCTAGAAAATTCATGGCACGATTGGCTTCTCAAAAATTGTGAGAAATATTCCAGAAATGGATTTTTCCAAGCCAAAAAAAGATTTGTGGGATGAAGAGATTCAGCTTCCACGAAGGGGAAGCACCTATGGAGACTGCATGAAAATTAGGATTTTGGAATCCCCTTCAATAGATAGTTTTGAAAAACTGAGATATATGCCGCCACCTTGACCCCTTCAAGAAGAGCCTGGGCTTCTGCGGAATTACAAGTGCCCTCTTTGAGAGGGAAGGATCCTGCTTTGATGAGGCGACCTCGATCATCTCTGAGAATGCAGCCAGCTCCGGATAAACCAGGATTACCTCTAGAAGCTCCATCGAAATTTAATTTCCAATGACCCTTAGGAGGAGGACGCCACCTGATTTTCTTCCTTTGAATCATTTTTTCAATTTGAGAGAGCCCTTTTCGAACAATTGACCCAGGTTTAGGAAGTTTGATAAGGGGCCAATGATGAAGGATTGAGAGATCCTTAGAAGAGAAGGAGGAAAAGGTGGGACACTTGGCATTAACACACTCTGAAATGGCCACCTCGAGCTTAATAAGGAAGGTAGGAAGCTCAACCGCTTGCTCCCTAAAGAGACGGAGGTTTCGTTCCCACCAGATATGCCAGAGCAAAAAATAAGGGCTGACATGCCAAATAGAGATGAACAGGCATTTGGTGTTAAAGGACGGCCAAGAAGAAAGATTAGCAACAATGCTTTTGCAAGGGACCCAGGAAAGGTTTAATTTGTTAAGAAGCCAGTCCCAGCAGTGGGAAGCAAAGGGGAAAAACAAGAAGAGGTGATCTAAGTCTTCCTCCGCAGCACCGCACAAAAGGCATTTAGAGGGGCCAGAGAAACCCCACGAGCGCCTTTTAGCTTGAGTAAGTACCTTCTTGTTTCAAAACTAACCAACCGAAATATGTAACTTTCAAGGTGATGTTGGGATGCCAGCATCTGAGAGAACTCGGAGTCCCCTTACCTGCTTGAGAGACAAGAATGTTATAACCGGCTTTAACTGAATAGGAACCGGTGGAGTCGCCTACCCAAAGTAAGCAGTCATCTCTGTTGAGAAAAGAGGCATTTCTATCCTGATAGAATCCATGAGGAAGGGGGAATCATGGGTGGAGGCTCCAATAGACGAGAGGTCTTTCCAAAGCCAAGAAGGCAAACCATCAGGGTGTTGGCAGCCATAATTTGAGACTAAAGTACCCCAGCACTGTTTGGAAGAATTCATTACTCCGTTGAGGGTAGGAAATGGATTGAGTGGGGGATAACCATTCCAGCTTTCATCCCAAAAGGACACAAACCGACCATTGTTTAACTTCCAAGTGACCATCTCAGCGATGAGAGTTTTGGAGTTACACAGGAAATTCCAAATGTGAGAGCCTCTCGGTAACTCAGAACAAGAAAGAAAATAATCATGCCATTGTCCTTAAAGATACTTGTGGGAAAGAACCTAGAAAGCGAGTCTGCTAGCTTCAGAAATGAAGTTCCACACCAATTTAGCACCAAGGGCCTTATTTTGAAGGGCGAGATCTAAGATACCCATATCGCCCAATCTCTTTGGAAGCTTTACCAGATCCCAGTTAGCTAGATGGAATTTGCGCTCAATGCTGTGACCTTGCCATAAAAAGGTGCGTGCCACTTTTTCAATTTTGAGCAGGACAGATTTCAGAATCTGTAAAATAGATAACATGTAGATTGGAATTGACAGGAGCACCGAGTTGATGAGAAGAACGTGGCCAGCCAGAGAGAGCCATTTTCCTTTCCAAGACAGAAGTTTGGAAGAAAGAGAATTCAGGAGCCCGTTCCAGAGGTGCGCCTTTCCTTTGCCATGGAAGAGTGGAATTCCCAGATAAGTATGAGGGAGACTACCCAAAGAGAAGACGAGAATTTCTTTAATCCTGCCTTGAAGCTGAGGAGCCACGTTGAAGAAGAATATAACAGATTTGTGAAAGTTTAAAACTTGACCCGCAGCAAGAGAATAGGAATCCAAAATGGAAGAAAGGCATTCTGGCTTCAGGGACAGTCCCTTGACTGAAGAGAAAGGTGTCATCTACGAATTGCTGATGGGAAAGAGGAGGGAGGTTGGAGGTGATGTGAAGACCTTTCAAAGAACCCTCTTGAATAGCAAACTTTATGCCGCGACTGAGAGCTTCCGCTACCAAGGTGAAAAGGAAGGAGGAGAGCGGGTCTCCCTTTCTAATACCTCTACTACTCTGAAAGAAGCCTTCCGCAGAGCCGTTCACGGGAACAGAAAAATAGGGGAAGCAATGCAATTAAAAATCCATTTACAAAAGTGATCACCAAAACCCATAGCTTGCAAAGATTTGAGGAGGAACCTCCAATTAACACGATCGTAGGCCTTACTGAAGTCAAGTTTCAACAACATACCTGCTCTAGAGGAATTATGAAGAGAGTGTATTAATTCATGAGAAATAATAATACCCTCAGTGATAGACCTACCCAGAATGAAACCACTTTGTTCCCGGGCAACCAATTTGTGCAACAGGGGGCAAAGCCTATTAGCAATAGCTTTAGATATGATTTTATAAGAAGTGTTACACAAAGATATGGGTCTGAAATCATCCAACGTCTCAGCCGGGGATTTTTTAGGGAACATGCAAATGAAAGTATGATTGAGATTACCTAATATCTTCCCTGAAATCCTGGATTCCTCGACAGCGTGCCAAACGAAGGGACCAACAATATCCCAAAAATCCTGAAAGAAGGATGCTAGGAAGCCATCAGGTCTGGGGGCTTTATCCCGTTTCATAGAAAAAATAGTTTTCCGGACCTCCTCCAAAGAAAAGGGTGAAATAAGCATATCATTATCAGCATCCGTTATAGAAGATGGTATCTGCGAAAGAAATTGGGACTGCACACCAACAAGGGATGCCGAATCATTCAGGAGCTTCCTAAAGAAATCCACCGCTTCTGATTTAATCTAAGCTTGGGAAGAAGCAATGGTGGAATCTTCGAGCTTGAGAGTGGAGATATAGTTGAAATTTCTTCTAGCTTTGACTGAGGTGAAGAAGAACTTGGTATTCTTATCCCCATCCAACAACCAAGTTTCTCTGGATTTTTGACGCCAATAAGTTTCCTCTTTCAGAAGGAGATCGCCCAAATCCTTAAGGAGAGATTTTTCTTTTTGGAAATCCTCCTGAGTCATCCCATGGTCCAGAATGGACTCATTAAGGGTGCGAAGATCCTTCTCAACTCTGTGTTTTTCTTGGAAGATGTTTTTAAAATTCGAATAGTTCCAGCATTGTAATTTAGCTTTCAACAATGAAAACTTTTTGGAGAGTTGGAACATCCTAGTCCCTTTGACAATAAAGGAATCCCACCAGACCTTGACCAACGGCTTCAGAGAGGAGTCATGAAGCCACATGTTCTCAAATTTGAAAGGGGATCAACGTGGAGGAAGGTTGAAATTTAGAACCAAGGAGATAGGAAAGTGGGCTGAGCCGGAGAGAGGGAGAACAAAGCTTTTTAGAAGGAAGTTATTTTGCAGCCAATGTTCAGAAACTAGGAATCGATCTAGACACACGGCTAGGGAACTGAACCAGGATCTCCTATTATTCCATGTGAACCATCCCTTACAGGGCTCCATGTCAACTAAATGAGAGGAGGAAACAAAGGAAGTAAAATCCACCTGAGAGCGTGGCTGCCATTGAAGACCTCCACACTTATCACGATCAGAAAGAGTAGCATTAAAGTCACCTAGCGACAATAATTTTGGAGACTACGTCGGAAGTCAAAAGCAGACTTAGGCTATTCCAGAGAGCTCTTTTCCTAATCGGAGAGGAGGGACCATAAACATTACATAGGAAGAAGAAATCCTCGGAGTGTTTAATCATAACTTTACACCAAATGAAATTAGAATCAACCAGAAGGGGCTCAATCATGCAACTACTAGATTTCCACAAAATGCCAAGACCACCCGAGGCACCTACAGAGTTTGAGAAGCAGCCTTCCCAACCTTTCCATTTTCTGAACCATCCGCTTTTGCATCCAACTTCTGACATTTTTGTTTCCTGAATCAAGAAAATATCCACTGCAACATCCGAGGCGTAGCGTCTTAATAGACGCTACTTGTTAGGGGCATTAAGGCCCCTAACATTCCATGAAAAGAGGATCATATTTGCTTCAGAGAGGACTCACCTCTCCTACTCATAGATGGGAAGAAAGAACGCAGTTGAAGTTGCTTCCCATTCGCAACTTCGTTGAGAGAGAGCTTACTTTTGTTAGGACGACCAAGAATGCTTTTCGGTCTAAAATCCACGTTGAGAAAAGGTGGAGTGGGGAGAAGCGGACCCAGCGACTGGTTATTCAGAGAAAGATTCTTAGTAGTATCTTCTAGGTCTTCTGGGGGGTCTCCTTCTTTAGACTGGAGAAGATCATCTTTGTCAATAATCCATTTCTCTAGTGTGGATGAGCTACCTCCCATACCAATGGAAATGCCTTCGTGGAAAAGGGATAGAATCCTAGTAGAGTCCTTAACAACTGACAGTCGTTTCTTTAACAAGGGAGAAAGTATCAGGGTCCAGAGCAAGGGGTTCAGGAGCTGGTGGGGGAGAAAGAGGGACAACGGGAAGAGACTGCGAGGGAAGAGAGTGTGGGGGGGAAAGCGGGCGTGAGGCAGAGGGAAGGTGGGATACTTTCCGCCATTGCAAGGCACTGTTAAAAGGGGGGTTTTTACAAAGTTTACGAGTGTGACCTGGCTTTTTGCACTTGAAACAGAGGTTGGACAATCCTTCGTATTCTACTTTCTGCTTCCAAAGACCAGATGGGGAGTTGATATGAATGACTTCCTGAGGCTTAAGAGAGGGATTGATAGAGATGCATATTCTGGCAAAGGAAGAGAGAGTACCGTTCAAAGAAACAGGATCGATGCGAATGACACGACCCAGGATTGAGCAAATTTTAGTGAGAATGGGAGCAGACCAAAACTCACTAGGCAAGGAGTAAAGTCTTATCCAAACTTGGTGCCCATCCGCATCCACTCTGTTGCAATCAAAGAGAGGTTCCCAATCGCGGATCACAAGGCCTGAGTCAGATAGGAGAAAATATTTCTTTTCCATAGTGTCGTTTTTCTGAGCAGCGCTTCGAAAGAGCACTAAGAAAAAACCTTTTTCCAGGAAGCGAATACTCAGGCCGCTACCCCACTGATGTTTCGCACCAGTTTCGAATGCCAGAAAATGAAAGCCTTCTCCCGATAAACTTTGCAAAAATAGCTCTCGAGTAAAAACACTTAGTTTGTGCAGCAAAGGCGACGTCTTCAACCAAGGACACGGAGGGAATATCGTCCTAGAAAGGCATGCTTGTCACAATCCATCGGAATCAAATCTGACACAGAACCTAGGGGACCCAATATTTTTTTCAGAGCTTCCGACAAGCCCTGGCCCGCCTTGGGTGCCATTGCCGCATCCCGGGGGGTGTAACCAGAGGACCGTTGTTGGGACATGGATTCAAAAAATATGGCCGTTCTGAAACACGACGAAATCTCCTCTTGGCCATCGTCTCCACCCTGATCAGTTCAATGAAAAGAAATTTCAATCCTTCGGTATTCTAATATCATTAATCATATTGTGGATCATGCATATCCTTAGGGAGAAACCTCACGACAAAGGCAACGGCTATGTGTCACAGCTGCCAAGTATGTAATTGTAGAAGAAGTGCTCGGTCACATATCCTTTTATGACATGATTTTAAGGTGTGTGGATTAAGAAGATTCAGAAAATATTCTCTTCAAATCCCATAGTGGAGTATGTGGGGTCACTTTAGAGGGCATGTTACCACTCGTAAAATTTATGGAATGGTTTATTTCTTGCCTACCTTATAATATGATATTGTAGAGTATGTGCACAGGTTCCATAAATGTCAAGAATTCTTGTATGAGGTACACATCCCTGCTCAGGCTCTACATTTGATTGTGACACCTTAGCCCTTTTCTACTTGGGGTCTAGATTTGATAGGGAATTCTTCTCCCTCATCAACAAATGGTCACAAATTTATCAATACGGCCATAGAATATTTCACAAAGTGGGTTGTTGTCATACCTCTCACTGCTATGCCTAGCTCTTTGATTGCCAAGTTTATTTTGAACTAGATCATCTGTAGGTATGGAATCCCACAATTCATTATCTCAAATAATGGCACATCCTTCAAGAAAGAAGAGGTGTATGATTGTGCTCACAATTCAAAATATTGCATCACACGGCCTCTTTGTATTACCCTCAAGACAATGGACAGGATGAGGCTATAAATAAAACTTTGAAGTCCATACTCCTCAAAACAGTCAAGGAGAATAAATGTGATTTTCATTTAAATCTATTTCCAGCCTTGTGGGCCTATAGGACGTCAGTATGAACACCTATGGCAGCAACCCCTTATTCTTTATTCTTTGGATCTGAGGTAGGTTTATCGCTTGAAGTTGGGTTTCCTAGCCTTCACATATCTTTTTTAAGGCATTTTAGATGAAGACGTATATCGAGAGGCATGACTGGTTCAACTAGAAACCCTCGATAAAACTCAACTCAGAGATGAACAACAACATAGTATTTATGCTGACAAGATGTGTCATCAGCATAGAAAAAAAGGTTTACAAACGTAAGCTACAATTACGGGATTTAGTGTTGAAACTGGATAGCCGGATTGACAAAAATACTAGTGAAGGACAAAAAATTTAGAAAAAATTGGTTAGGTCCATAGCAGGTCATGGAGGACTATAAGAATGGAATGTATCTTCTGTTTATTTTAGGAGGTGTAGAATTTGGTGAATCTGTCAATTCACTTTGCCTTAAAAGTTTCTATGTATGATTCATTTACATTTCCACATGTACATTACTACATCCATTGCATATAATTTGTATAGTCATATTTGTAACATTGTAAATAACTTACTTTTCAAGCAACTTTCAAAAATTTCTAAAAATTGGCAAACCATTTTAATCATACTTCTCCAGCTATTCATTGTATCATCTCTAAACTATTCAATATTTTTATCAATCTAGTAGATTATAGTAGACTAAGTTTTGACATTGACCCTACCAAGACCTACGCACTTAGTTCTATTCATGGTTTCTTCTAGCTTAGGTGTTTTTCCCATATTTTTACTAGAAGCTTCTTGGTGTCACATCTTTCCTTAAGAAATATCTCTCTTGGAAAATCAATCTAAAACATTTCACCCAGATTGTTTGTTCCCCTATCTCAACCCTCGGTGTTGAGCCCTTACATCCTACTATTTGTGTGGGTTTGAGGCTAGGGGAAAGTATTCCTTCCCGAGAAGAACAAGATCTAAAAATATATATAAACAAATAGTAAAATGTAAAAACAATATCATTTAACAAATTAAACTACACTTATTTGCCCCACTAGTATTCGGTGATGATCCCATGCTTCCTACAGGTAACATGAGGCTAGGAAAGGAGGGAAGTGCCCTTAGTCACCTATTCCTTTTCCTCGATGATGATCCCATGCTTCTTATTAGTAGCATGGGGCAAGACATTAGGGGTCCTTTCAAATAAATCAATAAGTTGTAAACAGGTCAATAAGTAAAAAGGTCTTTGAGTTCTGTAAAATCACTAACAAATGAGTTAGATGAATGAGTTATACGAGAGTTAATCTATAAACCATATTTTTTCAATCATGAGGCCACCTATAGGTCTAATTCTAGTTAAACTTGTAAGAAAACTACATTCTGAACTGGATAGTTAGCCTTGCCTAGAGTTGAGTTGTGGTTTCCTAATTGGGTCTTTGTCAAAATCGTGTCTTCAAATCACCACTCTCATTCATAAAATTCATATAACTCATGTCCTTCTTAGATCTCAGTGTTGATCCCTCACATCTTACTGGTTGCATGGGGTTAAGAATGGAGTGGGTTCATTTTATTATTATATCACTTTCATCAAATTTTCCAACAAAATGGAAATATCAGAAGTTGCTTAAAAAAAGGTTTAAGTTTGCAATTTTTCCTCATATGCATCATATATATATAACACAAAAAAGAATAAAACCAATCATTCTATTACACCTTTTCATCATCAGCATCCATACATGCATTCATAAAAGCATACAAAAACATTAGAGACTCTACACATCTAAGAGTACACAGATGAAGTAAGTCTTGAACAAGTAAACTCTTACACAATATTTCCAAGCCAAAAATAATCATATATATATTATATATATATATATATATATATATAATCAAGTTTTTATACAAGGTCTTCACACTAACAAATGTGGTCAAAACGCTCGTAATGAGAAAAAAATCCAAAAAAAAATGATATATGTGTCCAAACATATAATAAAGCAATAAGGCATATAGGCTATCCCTCCCTACGGGATCTTGATGAAGGAGCAAGATGAGGACTCCTGTTGCAGATCCTATCATATGAGTGGGATCCTCCATGAATGGAATGATGAGAGTGACCGTGAGATGGGGCAGGTGATCTTCCAGTGGTAGTCTCACTACGAGAGTGTTCTCACTGTTGTCTCCTCTCAGCTAGCTGGTACATAGCAAGCTCAGTCCTCATCTTGGTCAAAACCTTTGCGGTTCACCAAACTAGTGCAAATACATCAGTGTGGCATCCAAAAATATATGGTTTCCCGGTATCTACAAGAAGCTCCTCTCGTGTCTTCCCCATGGGAAGGAGCAAAGTGTCAACTAAGATCTGGTGAATAAAATCTTGCCAACCATTAGCAGTGTTTGTAAGATACAAAAGAAAATAATGATGAGTTAGAAAACTTTTAAAATCTAAAAAAAGTATAACATGTAATTAAATAACATTTCTAGTATATATAGTAGATTTGAGAGAAGATTTTTCACTTACTCGGATCTCCTAGCTGTTAGGATGGATCTACTAGCGCTGGTAGTGGAGGTGAAGCTACTATAGGCACCTCCTATCCTTTGTCCTCATCTCCTCTGATCTCCTTCATAGTCACTCATTTTCCCATAGCTAACTACGCATCTCCCCCTCCCTCATGTGGAAGAGGCTCCTCTGAATGAAGGGTCTCCTCCTCAGCCTCAGCCTCAACCCTCTCTATTATGGAGGCCTCTCCAATAGCTCTCCACTCATTATCACTATCCTCATCACCCTCCTCATGTCCCTCCTCTTGAGTCTACTCCTCAGCCTCCTCCTCAGTCTCCATCCCCATCTTAGTCTCCTCCTCCTCCTCCCTGTTGTGAGCGGGTGTGGCCTCTATCTGTAGGATCACTCTTGGCCTAGCTGAATCTGGGGCAGCCTGTCGTGTTTCAATCAGAACCCCATGTGTAGTAATGATCCACTCGAGCTTGCCCTTTGGGACATCTCTAGCCTCTCGAATCCCGTGGTAAACAATGGGAACTGCCAAAAGGGCATCAATATAAGGTAACCCAAAATGTTGGGGCACCCTCTAAACTAGATGGACCTCCTCCACCCTTTTTTTCATGTCCACCAACTGTGTAAGTAGTATTATATACATCCATGATAACATCATCCTCCCCAATAAGTTGGCCATGTACTGATATGGTCATGTAATCATATCATCAGTGGTGAGTGTGCCAACTGACTAATGACGCCCTTTTAGTGGGGTCATGACTATCCACCTCAAGGCTATGTTAGCCCCAGGGTCTACAATCCCAACACCCCTTTAATAGGGGATCATCCTCTCATAGACCTAACTTATAGCAAGTGAAGGATGATTGAGGGATTTTCCCAAAGTCTAACAACCCTGTAAAGATCATGATAGGTGGCACCCAAAATGTCAGTGCCCCATGCAAAAACATAGATATGTTACTCTATACTCTAGGTGATCCTAGCCTAGTAATAAAATAACTTTTCCTTGCCCTTGTCCCCAACCAAGTGCAAGGCCAAAATTCCAATGATGACCTTGCACAAGGCAGGAATAACAGCAAAGGAAACTGACAATAATCTCATGCCATACTTGTCACTGGTATCAGGTACCAATACATCTCCCATATATGTGGCCCACTGGCATGACTATACCATAGAATTACCACTAGATAATATTACCCTCATGCCAATGAAAAGAACCCCCAGAATCCTATAGACATCCTCAAGAGTGATGGTCCACTCCCCTTTGACTCCAAGAAGCCAGAAAGTGTTCTGGTCTACATCCCAATAACTCTACAAATCAACTAACAAATAACTGGTTGGTGCCAGTGTTTATGTCTGGGATATTCTCCATATCCTGACCCTATGCAATAGATCCCTCTCAGCCTGGGTAAGACAATCTAAAGACATAGGAAGGAAATCACACTCTCTAGCTCTACTCCATCTGATATACCGGCTCTGCATTCACCAAAACACCAAAAAGAGCAAGTTAGAAACATCTCATACATAATAAGATCATCAAAAACATCATAAAACAACACAAAAATTGAAAAAAATCTTCACACTTAAATCAATTTTATCCTCTACCTCGACAATTATGCAATTGCCCTCTGTGCAGAGCAACGGTTGCGTAATCTTCGCAGTGGTTACACAACCGCCACTCTATGTAGAGATGTAGTTTTCGAACTGCCACCTATGCAGAGTGGCAGTTCTATCTGAGAACAACACTTTGTACCCTACAACCCAAAAAGTCTAAAAAATACAAAAAAATGACCATTTTTGACAAAACAAAAGCCACATCCCATGTGGTGCCCCCTAGTGAAAATTTTGACAGCAAAATTACTAAAAAATCTCCCCCCTAAGCTATGTTTTTCACATTTTTCACATTATAGTTTAAAAATAAATAAATGTAAATAACTCACCTATCTCTGAGCCGCTGCTCCTCCCACTAGTTGTGTCATGATCATGTTATTGTACTCTTCGATTTTTTTGTACCTAATAATCACTTCCTTCGGCTCATCTACAATGCCAATGTTAACCTTTTTATTTTTCATGGGAGCATGGTATGTGCATGCCTTCTCATCTGAATAATCCATAACCACATGCACACCCTCTATGTGGATAACATCCAAGCTCTCTACCTCTTCATCATCAATCATTTACACTAGCTTTCCTTTTTCCTTTAACTTCCAGGTGTAGCCCAATTTTACCTCATTTGTCTCTTCAATTTCTATGTGTTCCTCAAAAATCAGGTTCACCAAGAATTTCAAGAAATATCTCTTTATCTTTACACTATCCCCAAAAGTGATTTGCCTCACAATCTATAGCGCCTCATGTATAGATGGATTATTAGATAAATAATCAAAGGTTTGAATAATACCTACAGTCATCTCATGCTAGTTCGCATTCTCTATTTTTAGCTCACCATGGACGTACCATGCACATGTGCATCTACGCAGTGTGGAGTAGAACTTATGTACCCAAAGGGATGGTGGTGAATCCTCTTAGCCTTGCACCCATAGTCTCTCATAATTATGGACATGTACTAAAGCTGGGTTCTTACCATAATATTCACATATGTACATAGGTACATTGTTCCGAGTGAACCTGGTGGAAAAGGCGATTCTCACTTCTCACCATTCCAAAATTTTATCTCTATGTGTTTCCCACTAGTGTGCTACTATCCCACGTAAGGTATAGACCAACATTTCTCTTCTATCTCCTTCATTCTACCACTAAGGTATGGAATACAAGAATGTATCGATCTTTACATCAACAATATACCTTGGTACCTGAGTTGAACCTAACCACCTCACCATGCACAACCTAATCATCATGGTAACTCATCCTTTAACTTCATGCTTGACCATCTTGTACATTCTATGAGCCCAATTATCACAAGTAACACTAGAATTCTCACTTACAGATTGTGCATCTTCCCACTCAAGTATGCCTTCCTTTGATGGTTCTACATGCTCTGGATTGTGCATTGTTTATGCGTAAATTTGATTAATCTCTTCTTCACTCAGGAGCTCAACATAAGGCTCTACCTTTTTATCATGTAGAGGTATGATCACGTACTCATATTTGTTATCAAAACTTATGTATCTCTTTTCAAAGTGCAGATCAACATTATTCGTGTAGCACTAGGTTCGTCCAAGTAATGTTAGAAAGTTGTCTGCTTTAGCAAGCTCCAATACATTAAAGTCTCTAGTAAACTTAGCTCACTGAATGGTAATGGATGCATCCTTCAGTACCCCAAAAGGCATATCCCTAGTCTTTTTTTCCATATACAACACATTTGAAGATGGTTGTAATGTTGGTCTACCCATCTAATTCCATGCATCCAGTGTTAGCACATTTAATTCAGCACCTATATCTATCAAAATGTTGTTTACTAACCACCCATCAATCACTACATCAAGTGTAATCTCCTTGTCAGACTCATGATTCTGTGGTGGAAATTTTACATGTAGTATCTGCCTCTCGTGCTTAGTTCTAGCACGTGGTATATTTTCACGGAGCCATTCCCCTAGCAATGGAATGATATTCTCTTGGCGTAACATCTTACATTCCTCTTTGAGGTCATTCACATCCTTCTACAGGAGCTCGATGTTCTTCGTGTGTTATCTCGCATGCACCTACTCTTTTAAGCACTATATTTCTCATTGCATGTCCCTGATGATTCTCACGGTTTCTTGTTAAACCTATTTCTTATGTGTCACATTTAGATATTTGGCATATATCACTTTTTCTCTCTGGATGAGTTTTTTTTCCTTAAGGGGTTCACGTGTGTGTGCTTCTTTGGTGCATTTGGTTACTAACATGGGTTGTAACTCAGGGTCAAGCATCCCCTTAGGCATTCACTGATCAGTCTTTACATGTTGCACGTTGATCATTCCAAAACCTTTTTCCTCCTTCTAGGCCTTCCACATGTGTTCATATAAGTTTGGAAAATATTCTAACTTATGTTGTTTTCCACACCATGTGTAGACTATGTGGGCACTCAAGCTAGTAATTATCGGGGGATCTGCAAGTATAACAAGTTCCTCATGCGAACCTACCTCGACCACCACCATAACCATGGCCTCTAAATCCTCCTCAGAAGCCTCCATTCCTATTATCCTTATTGTCGTGCCCTTCATTCCTTGTTCCTTTCTCATCCTTTTATCTGCTTGCCACACTATTGTAGTGCACTCTTGTCTCAATGTCTTTGTGGATATGATCAATCAATATTCAATCAACAGTGTCATGGGTATGGGCATGGAAAATATTACAATACATGGACACATTCTTCTGAATTACATGTTGTAAGAGATGACAATTTCAGACATCATGGTCCTTGTGGTATATTTCACAATCTAATAATAATATGTGTACTGACTTACATTGGAAACTATCATTAGTATATCCTTCAACTTCACAATCATTTCACCATATACCACTGTGCATATCATGTGTTGAGTAGGAAGAGAGCTTCTCCAATTAATTTTCCATGGCTATGATCCGCGCCTCCAAAAATGGTCTCACTCAAGTATCAACACTTCCAACCACCTCAGCACACAGATCTACTTCCAAGGCCTCACATAGATCCACATATGCCTTATGAGATACATATCTTCAAAATGGGGTCAGCAATCCTCCAAAAAACCACTATGCATACTGACTATGATGGATTTCATAAGACAATTTGGACAATAGAGTCTTAAAATGTGCATCATACTCCCTCACGCTTTCAGATAAGCCCTACTTAATATATTTGAGCACGATAATGCTCTATTGCTCAAAATCCAAAATGTGAAACTCAGCCAGAAATGTAGACTGCAAAGAATTATAATCCACCACATTCTGATGTGGGTCATACTTCCTATACCAGTTATGCACATTCCCTTGAAGTGTAGTAGAAATTTTTTTTTCCTTCCTATCTAAAGTTGTGATTCCCTTAGCACGCCATAATAATTCATGCTTATACACACTTTATGTTGTATCTTCAATACCTATATACTCTGGCAAGTGGAGAGACATCTCATAGTAAACTTGAGGTGTTTTTTGAGGTTGTAGAGGTTATTGAGGTGGTTGTTGTGGATGTGGACCCTTTCTACCAAATTCAAAACTAGAACTCCCACTAGTATTTCCTCAGAGTGGTTGCTAACCTGATCCTCCCATGCCTCCTTCTGTGGGCTTGTGGTCTAATTGATGAACTCCCTTGTGTCCCAGTTGTAGTACTGAATTGGAAACCTATAATACATGGACACGTTCTTCTGAATTGCATGTTGCAAGAAATGACAATTTCAGGCATCATGGTCCTTTTGTATATTTCACAATCTAATAATAACTTGTGTACTAACTTATGTTGGAAACTATCCTTAGTATATCCTTCAACTTCACAATCATTGCACCATATACCACTACGCATCTCGTGTGTTGAGTAAGAAGAGAGCTTCTCTAATTAATTTTCCACGGCTATGATATGTGCCTCCAAAAATGGTCTCACTCCAGTATCAACACTTCCAACTGCCTCAACACACAGAGCTACTTCCAAGGCCTCACACGGATCCACATATGTCTTATGAGATACATATCTTCATAATGGGGTCAGAAATCCTCCAACAAACCACTGTGCATACTGAATATGATGGATTTTATAAGACAATTTGGACAACAGAGTCTTACAACATGCATCATACTCCCTCACACTTTCAAATAAGCCCTACTTAATATATTTGAGCATGATAATGCTCTGCTGCTCAAAATCCAAAATTTGAAACTCAGCCAGAAATGCAGTGTGCAAAGAATAATAATACACCACATTCTGATGTGGTTCATACTTCTTATACCGGTTATGTGTGTCCCCTTGAAGTGTAGTGGAAAATTGGCTTTCCTTCCTATCTGAAGTTGTGATTCCCTTAGCATGCCATAATAATTCACGCTTATGCACATGATCTATTGCATCTTTAATACCTCTATACTCTGGCAAGTGGAGAGACATCTCATAGTAAACTTGAGGTGGTTATTTTGGATGTGGACCCTTTCTACAAAATTCAAAACCAAAACTCCCTCTAGTATTTCCTCAGGGTGGTTGCTAACCTGATCCTCCCATGCCTCCTTTTGCGGGCTTGTGGTCCAATTGATGAACTCCCTTATGTCCCAGTTGTAGTACTGAAGTGGAAACCTATAATCTGTGTGGTCGTAGCACCCACATAAGTGATCCCAATGGTTTGTGTGCCAACACTCTGTCCTAATGATGCATCCAAAAACAATCCTCCAAGTGTAATCCCAAACAGTTGTTCATGTTGCATTGTCATAGGTATATTCATAGTTAAATGCACTTCTTGATTAAACACAAAATGATATCTACATGTCTCTGTTTTCTTACCTTCACTAGCTTAGTTCTCAATAACTGCCTATCGATCTATAACACCTTACGCAAGGTCTAGGTGGCTAGGCAAGATCAGATGCGCACCCTCGGTCCTCATTCTCTCCTCTGATGTTCTCTCATATGAATTCGAAGGGGACTCTCTACCAGGCTTTCCTAAATCTCATAGGACCTGATGTTTCTTCTCCTCATCTTCCAAGAGAGCTTAAAAACATTTTTGATCCATTATTCCCCTTAATTCTAATGATGTTGCAATGTCCCTCGCATGTGTCATGTCCCTCTCTTACACCTGATTAAACTTGAGTCACCTTTCCTCTCTCTTTCTTTCTACTGCCAGGTCCTCCATCATTCTCCGCAACTATTCCTGCCCCTGTGCATGGTGGGTATTTAGCTAGCCATAGGGAGGCTCTCTAAATCTAATTCTATAATCAATATCTTGATTGCTAGAGGTATAGTGCACAGATAAGATCATATGGGCTCACATAAGAATCTAAACTCATCTTCCTTTAGACACAAATAAGTAGAAATAGTGTACTCCACATCCACATCAAAACAATTATGGTAATCTTCTTGCATCCAAATCTTTAACCTATGACCCCAATGCTTCTTTAATGTATATGTTGTTAACCACTCATACAATTCTACTGGAAATAAATTGAATAACGTCTCATATAGCTCGTGATAAATATTATCTTCCACCCAACTGCATACATTGAAATTAGGGCCAATGTTAAACCACTGTGTAAACTTATCTTGACCTTCTTTTACCAAAATTTCAATTCTTTCCAAATTTAATCGATACGCCATCTATATACAACATCCTGGCAGACAATTTGAAAAGAGGTATTGGCAATGAAACCAAAATGTAGTCTTTGTTTTTCACTAGAGCACTATGTATGATGGCACCTCATTTAGAAAGATTTGAATTCTCACCCAAAGAGCACGTAGATACCAGGTCCCTCCTTTGTGCTTGTTTGTCAAGATGTTAGCATGCATATTCATAACAACCATTAACCATTCAAGTATAAACCATTACATACATCTTATCATGGAAACACATATAATAAGGAAATATAACATATCAGATAATAACTACTATCATTTACATTGTGAGCTCTCCATAATCATACATGTCAATGATCATAATCCATCCTCCATAATCCATTATAACAAAGTATTACATTACAGAATTTGAATACATCATTATACTAAGGCGTTGAGCCATGCGCGTAAATATCAAACCCTGGACCATAACTCTAATACATAACATAGACTCTCATAACTTAGACATGGTAAAAAAAACAATGGTATACATATATATATATATATATATATATATATATATATAAGGGTGGAGACTTTCCCTTCACCACCCATGCACTTCCTAATAATAGGCATGCCCAAAATAGACTACAAGAATGCTTTTATACATCAGCTAATAATAGATCTTCCTATAAATATAACTTGATTTATTCATATTAATAGACTTCATTTGTGAGCGTGATTAGCATGTTCATTCTCCAAAAATATCCTTTACCTAGCCACCAAGACATCCTTTGTGTGATGAGGACTCCAAGTCTATTTTTGGCTCGTATTCTAAAAATTGACTAAGTCCTTAATTGTTTCCTATACGTGTGCAGTTTCGCACGCTACCATCCTGAGCATATGTGTGCGACCTTCCATGCACTACCTCTATTCCTTTGTGTACACACATTTCTACACATAATCCCCTATACTTTTTTGGGTACTTAGTCACTTCCCCCATCTCAACAGACCTAAGGAAGGGCCCATGGAGGAGTCCAAAATGGACAATTTTGGGGAATCATGTGATAAAGCATGTGAATAAAATGGCACATAGAGGGAGAAAAAATTAGAGAATGTTATGAAAGACATGTTATGATAGGATGATATGGGAATCAAGCTAGGAGATGAAGAGCACGTGCATGAGGAAGAGGGACCCACTAGGAAGAAAAAAATTTGGTCAAATAGAAGGAGGATCATCATGTTGAGAAGAGGAATTCCACACTAGAAAATAATAAGAAGTGAAAGAAAAGTGGCAAGAGAATCATGACATAGTGAACACATCTTCTATCATACCTATTGACCTACATTGATCTAGATATGAAGTAGAGTTTGAGAAATTTGTGAATGGGGAGTTCTTAGAGGTGTTGAGGAGGAAGAGGAAGAAAATCATTATCAAGAGCCTTGAAGGTTCCCTTAAGCACAAACAAAACACATAGATAGCACAAGTCGTGTACTAGAAGGGATGCAAGTTTGAGGACCTATGTATGTCCCTTATATGGAAATTAAGAGCATCAGGTTAGACACACAAACAAGTATCCTTCCAAATAGAAACCTATGTTGATAAACATCACTTCAAGGTAATAGATGCAAGGCTTGAGAAGGGTGCTAATATAAATTAGGTAGGAGAGAGAACACACTTTTTTGAATCTAAAATTCTTGAATGAAGAACAGGTGTCCAACTAACTTATCAAACTTATGATCGAGGTGAGCCTGCAGATCCAGTAAAATTGATACACTTTCTAAAGGAGGTTTGATTGCTTACACTAGTCTAAAAAAGAAGAGAAATAACAACTCAAATATCTAAAACTAAGATGCACGTAAAAATATTATTGGTCTGAAAATAATGGAAAAGGGAATTGGTTCGAACTAAATTCTAGTGGGGAAAGACTCCATGACTCATCTAGAGTTACCAGTTGACCAAGTCTTTGCAAGTAGGGATTTTTTAAGCAGCAAAGGAGGACCTAGACAAGGTGTTGAGGAAAACATTAAGGTACAATTGGTCCCTTAAGATAAACCTTGGCTAAGTTAAAGTGTAAAATAGAGGTGGTTTACAAGGTGCTAGAAAATTCTCAGCACACAGAGGATTTGGTTGTGGACTAACTCGAGAAGTATGTGTAAAATAAGAAGGTTCTTGAGATTAAATTTGTAAAAATCTAGGATAATATAGATCACATGCATATGTGAGAAACAAGGCTAAATACCTCAGAGATAATAAAAGTGAAGTAGAGTACCCTAGAAGAAATCTTTAGAAATCTCGTGGTGTATGCCTAGGAGGAGGTAGAAGACATTATGGAGGTCAAGGATAAATTCCTTTTTAAAATCAAGGTGGCACATGAGACTTTGTAAAAATAATATGTAGGAGTGACCTTATTTACATAATTGCTGCAAAAATTTTAAGGCATGAAGGTTTCAATCCTCAAATGGAGAACCTTTAAAGCATAATTATAGGTGGTTGAACCTAAATTTTATAAAATTGAAGATAAGGGCTTACTAGAGGAAAAAAAATGCAATAAATTCTAAGGAGATGTACACACACACACACACACACAAAAATAAAAATAAAAAATAAATAGAGCAAAGAGCATATAAGATTCAAAGCTACAAAATTAAGCTAATAAAAATAAAGATCCTCCCAACAACATTTTTGCAATGTTTAGAAGTAACTAAAATATCATTGTTCTATAATTTCTTTGTAGCATGCAACTAAAAAGATTGTGGCTCATATTATATTTTTTTACTTTTTCAATTGTAATAATATATGATACTAATATTTACTTCTTTAGACAATGATCATCTTTGAATAAATAGCCTTGAATTCTTCGGTTGTAAAATCTATGATTGTTTTGTCCCCAACCAATAACCAAACTTATTTTTTTTGTAATGAAGATGTTCAACTTTCCATGTATGGATCTAAATTAGTGGTGCCCACAATTACAAGTAATAATAAAATATCAAATTTCAAATTTGTGATTATACAATGGAGTTAATTATATGTTGGCAAAATATTTTTTCGTTAGGAACAATATAGGATTTTGGGAACAATATTTAGAGCGTATTTTCTCCTCTAAATTATATGGATAGGGTCCCTTTATTGAAAACATACTTGCATGACATAAAAAATAAAAATATTTACACTATTTTAATCTGGAGTTTTGTTCTTAGGAGACGATAGTTACAAGAAATAATTTACATAGAAGGATGAGAAAGTAATTGGAATGTGAAAGAAGTAGGAAAAAAGAGGGAAGAATTGCATTTTCCAATAGACAAACACAAATCCAATTTTACTCTCACAATAGACATTCAAAATAAAAACTAATTACTAAATTGTAAATCTAGAGAAAACTAATAATAGAATTTTGTATTTAACATAAACAAACAACTGAAATAAAAAGGTTGATGTACAACACAAAGTTTGCAAATTTTTTTTTTTCTCTTTTGCTCCAAATTGAATACAAAGATTCAAAATTAGCATTTCTATAGAAATTAAATGTCATAAATTGTGTGTGTGTGTGTACACACACACACACACACAATTTATGACATTTAATAAGTTCTTTCAAAAGTTAATTTTTGAAATATGTCAGTCAAGGGGGTTTGGGTTTTCATATATTTTAATATATTAAGGTTTAGTTATGTAAGCAAGTGGATTCTTTTGAATTTTATTTTATATTGAAATATGCAATCATGACATGAGAACTCGCACCTTGTTGACATGAGAACTCGTGATATGAGTATTTATATACATTGAAGCTAAATTTTCAATAGTGATTTTATATCAAGTCATGCATCTCTACACCATTCCAATATAGATGATATTGTTAGGACTAGTGATCCAAGCGTAGCTTAATAAGTTGTATTCCATTTAGATTAATTTATTATTCATTAGTATAAAGTGTATTTGGTTAGTTTTGGGTTGGTTGGGATCATTAATGGTTGCCTCTCATATGACAACCTCCCATATAAGTTATTTTAAGCCTTTTAAGAAAATGAATATTGTAACAGGAAATCAATTTAATAAAATGCTTTGTTTGAAAATTTGTTCAAGTAATGAATCTTTTCCTGTAAATTATGTAAACTCTCATTAAATAAAAGTGGTATCAGATAAACTCTCATTAAATAAAAGTGGTATCAGATACATATCACACACACACACACACACACACACACACACACACACACACACACACACACACACACACACACACACACACACACACACACACACACACACACACACACACACACACACACACACACACACATAATTTATGACATTTAATAATTTCTTTCAAAAATTTATTTTTGAAAAATGTCAATCAAGGGGGTTTGGGTTTTCATATATTATAATATATTAAGTTTTAGTTATGTAAACCAATGGGTTTTGAGTTTTCATGAACACAATCATGACATGAGAACTCGCACCTTGTTGACATGAGAACTCATGCTATGAGTATTTATAGACATTGAAGTTAAATTTTCAATATTAATTTGATATCAAGTCATGCATCTCTACACTATTCCAATATAGATGATTCTTGTTAGGACTAGTGATCCAAGTGTAGCTTAATAAGTTGTATTCCATTAAGATTAATTTATTAGTCATTAGTATAAAGTGTATTTGGTTAGTTTTGGGTTGGTTGGGCTCATTAATGGTTGGATCTCATATGAAAACCTCCCATATAAGTTATTTTAAGCCTTTTAAGAAAATGAATATTGTAACAGGAAATCGATTTAATTAAATGCTTTGTTTGAAAATTTGTTCAAGTAATGAATCTTTTCCTGTAAATTATGTGAACTCTCATTAAATAAAAGTGGTATCAGATACATATCACACACACACAAAAGTAGTGAAAGCTCAAATGGCTAGAAAGTGCCCAAAATATAAGAGCAAAATGTAAAGAAGATCAAGGCATCTAGATAGGACCAGGGTGCCTGGGGTGTCCCAGTTCTAGGATGGGCACCCCAGTCAGGGATAGGAACAATGAAAAATGATAAAAGTGACTGGGAAAGTACATGCGTGAGGTCAAAAGTGATGACAAAAAACAAAGTAAAATGGCCAAACTATATGGGTTAATTAATACTTTCTTCACTCAAAAACCATATGAATAGGAGTATGAGACCGGGACTAAATAATACCCAAAGTGTGTGATTTTCTATCTAAAAATAGGCAGCTCGAAACATTAACACCAATTATAATAAGATCATAACATCTCTATTACTTGATATCAATTATATACAATGTGGATTCTCAGTTGGTAACTAATTAATAATATGAAAACACTATATTAATGAATAATATTAATATAAAGTGACTAAAATTTACTAAGCCACATTTGGGTCACCAATATTTACCCCCCATCCAAAGGCTTGTGAAAGAGGATGGTTTGAAGTATATGATTGATGTATAAGAATTTATCACACTTGAAACTTGACATGTACTATACATTGAGATACTGATCAACCTATGCCACTTCTCTCAGAATTCCACTACTCCCATGAGTTGTGACATGAATAATGAACATAATGTCGGGAATATGCATCCCCTCTAACTATTCACACCGTATTGTGGTATAACCACAATCAATGTCTACTCAACTACATCAATCCACATAAGGTGTCACACAAAAATCCATTCAAAGATTATCTTGTACTTTGTATGGAACATCTTCTTGATGCCTAACAATAGTTGACAACCCTTTTCTCAACATGTCCAATGCTAGAATCTCTTATGTCAACTCATAAAATCATTACATACTTATCGAAGTCTAATAAGATTCTCATTACCCCCATCAGGGGAGAGGTGAGAAGTCCTTGTAGTTAGAAAGCCAATCAAAACAACCATGTATACTCCTCATCAAAGATTAATGAAATAATACAAAAATTGAACGCCACAACACCAAATGGAAAACACACACAAGCTACTACCATCTTTACTATTCAAGAATTTAATCCAAACTCCAAGTGAATAGCTAATTGGAGTAGGGGAATTATCCTCCAGCCTTAAATGTGTTTTCCAACCTATATTTTGTTCCTACTAGATCCCCAGGTACTTGTAACCTATGAAGTGAAACTACATCAACTATGATAACACGTGTAATGGGAAATAATCCATAATTATGTTTTGAAGTACATCAAATTTTGACTAAAAGCAAGGTGTTGGTTCCCACTAAAAATGACTCATAATTTATTACAATAAGTTGACCATTACAATCAATTTAGAATCCATTTTGCATGAAAAATGAGTAGTCATATGAAAAATTTGACCATCATATGAAAAATTTATCTCGATTTGAAATTTCGCTCTTGTTTCAGGGTAGACAAATCCCCCCTCAATGTAATTTCAAAAAAGTTGACTAGTTTATAAGGATTAAAATTTTATAAATAGACATGCACCCCTAATTTGAACTCATTGGAATAAGTGTAAGATCTTGTTTCTAGAAAAGTGTGTTTCATAAGAAAATATGATATAGCAAAAATTGGCACAATGGGTATCACTTTTCCTAGTTTTGGAGATTAATTCAATTGGTCTTTCACAAAAAATGAGAATTTTTGGCGCTTGGGTGATTTCAACTCCTAATAAATTGACGACTAATGAAATCTTTTCATCAAATTAACAACTCCACCACCTTTCACTTTAAAGTAAGTTTAAGAATATTCTACTTTAAAACCATGCCAAGAAGAATGAAGTATTTTTGAAGGAAATTTTTTTACCCCACAACTGATGGAAACTACAATTTTTGCAATTTATAAAATGAAGTTCCCTAATGTTAACAAAAGTATCTAGATAAATTTTATATTGAATCCACATCTTGTGAATTCTAAAAATAAACAAAACCACACCATCAAAACACCATCTATAATAGTCAAAATGCAATGTAGAAAATATCCAATTCTTAAAACATTTTTCATACCATTTGGGAGTGATATAACACAAAATGATCATGTTTAAATGCCCTACATAGTGAAAAATCGCTCAAAAAATGGAAAAAATGACCAACACAATAAAAATTTCTAACAAGATTTCTTGTCTCGTATATTAATGAAACAACAATTTTGAGGAGCATCAACAACCAATGAACATATTGTAATGCCCACAAGGTAGATAAATCATACCATGATCAACTTCCAACATGTTAGTCAATTTTCTAGCTCTACCATAAAATATTTCATGATTCTTTCAATAAAGGACACATTCCAAGAAAATTTAGAACTTCTATAAGAAAATACACAACAAAAATATCTCTCCAATAAAATAACTACTCTTCTTAACAGATTTTGATTTCAAGACAAGATAGGTAGCACTCTAGGCAAGAGGAAGCTTCTTTAGGTATAATAATAGTAACAAACTTCAACAAATTTACCGTAAAAATCTTCACAACTTTATTTCTCTAGGATCTTCCATGGCTTCCTTGTAGCCTTGGATTTATGGAGGCTCTGATACCACTTTTATTTAATGAGAGTTCACATAATTTATAGGCAAAAATTCGTTACTTGAACAAATTTTCAAACAAAGCATTTTATTAAATCGATTTCTTGTTAGAATATTCATTTTCTTAAAATGCTTAAAATAACTTATATGGGAGGTTGTCATATGAGATACAACCATTAATGAGCCCAACCAACCCAAAACTAACCAAATACACTTTATACTAATGACTAATAAATTAATATAAATGGAATACCATTTATTAAGCTACACTTGGATCACTAGTCCTAACAATAATCATCTATATTGGAATGGTGGAGAGATGCATGACTTGATATAAAATTAATATTGAAAATTTAACTTCAATGTATATAAATACTGATATCACGAGTTCTCATGTCAACAAGGTGCGAGTTCTCATGTCATGATTGTGTTCATGAAAACTCAAAACCCATTGGTTTACATAACTAAAACTTAATATATTATAATATATGAAAACCCAAACCCCCTTGACTGACATTTTTCAAAAATAAAATTTTGAAAGAACTTATTAAATGTCTTAAATTGTGATCGTCCTTTTCAAGGTTAGTTATGAAATTAGAAAAAGATAACCATATAAATATAAAGTTATGAGACCATAATGAGGGACCAAACACTAAGCACTTACTATCACCATCTAAGGTTGCATCCATCTAAGAAATCTAGAGCTTCGTTTACATCCATCTAGCTCCATCACAAGGGACAAGGTTGGTTCATCTGCATCACACTACATAGGAGGGGAGTTTATTCTATTCCATCCACTACCTATTTAAATTTCTACATCTAGTTATTTTTCATTACTTCACAAAGTGTGATTGGAATAAGAGCACATAGGGCATGATTTTCACATACACACACACACACCTAGAACTACATTTGGGTCTGAAATGTAGTGCAGTGCTCAATTAGTAATTGTTTCATTATGTTCGTTGAGGATAGTCTGACCCCTTTCATATGCATCTTTATTTTTTTAGGGTTTTGATGCTTGGCTTGGGGTTTCGCATGTGTTCTCTCCATCTCTGATTATCAGCAATATCCAACGCAATTTAGCGACATCAACGTGATAAGAAGAGAAGGTAGGTAGTCACTCAGTGATACCTCAGAGGAGGTTCCATGGTCATTTTTGCATACTAGGGCACCCAAATCTCATATCAGAGTGCTCCAGGTGCCCTAGTTTACTCACACAGCTCGAACCTGCACTTTTCGGAGCTCCTACATGGTCGTTTTCTCTTTCTTCTCATTTGATCTCTATTGCAACGCTAGTCTTGAATAGTCTATGAATCAGCTAAGCTCTTCTTATCCCTCTTTGCATGTTAAGGTTTCAAATTTTACTTACTTAGTTGCTAGGGTCATATATTTTATTCATTAGGTTATCATTTACTAATTTGCAAAGAATTATATTAAACTAAATCAGGCCCCCATATTTTCATTTTAGTTTAATCAGTTTGGTGAACTTGAACAATCCAACACTTCCTTCTGATAATGTATCTTCTTATCAAGTCATAACTCCATCATCTTATCCTTATTTTGCACAAACTAAAGTCTCTAGTATAGTTACTATTGTTATTAATTTCATGTGATTGTGTACTCAAAATCCCCCTTACTTTATTATGCCTAGGGCTGACCCATCTATCAATGTAGTTACCACTCGTTGCACACATCCTCCTACAGCTCCACCAACTACTATTCCCCCACCTATCACTTTTTCGGCTACTTCTACTGCCTCTAAGGGTTATGAAATCATTGAACATCTTAAAAATACACCCACTAATATTTATCTTTATGAATTATTGTGTAGTGTACCAAACTGTCATAATACACTCGAAGCATCCCTTCTGTGTTATCCATATAGAAAGTTACAACTCTATGGTAGCCTTTACACATCTCATATAGTCTCTCAGAACTATGCCACATACTATCTCTTCACTGATGAGGATCTATCACATTTGGCTAAGATAAATCCATGTGCAACCTTGCTCATTTATCATCGTCATTAGCACCACTTGCATCAAGTGATTACTTATTGATAATGGGTCAGTCATCAATATATGTGTTCATTCTCTTTTAAACAATTGGGTATTACCGATAATTTAATTTCTAAGAATTATACTAGCATCTAAGGTTATGATTCTACCACTCGTACATGTTTATGAACTATATCATTACACATTCGGGTTGGGTCAAAGACCATTCTCACCGAATTCTATGTTATAGATTTTTCTTTCCAATCGATATGTTGCTACGAAGACCTTGGATCCATGCAATGCAAGCAGTTCCATCTACTATCCACCAATGTATCAAGCCATCTTAAATGATGGCTATGAACATACTATCACTGCAGATCCTGAGCTATTCAAATATTGTCACATAAACCCCATTACTGTTATTCCTATACCACCTATGCAACGTATCCCATATAGTATCCTTGACACATATGATATTGGTCAGTCTAGCGCTTCACATCCTTCTTCTTCCACTTCAATTACTCCCTTTATTTTTACTCACACTACTGCAATTATCTCACCTACTATACCCACTCTAGTAAGCACTTCTTCCTCATCTATCAAGACACCTTTTCATTCCTCCACCTAATGTAACTCCTAACAATATACTCAAAATATCCATACAACATGATAATGCTCACACAGATGATTCTGAGGACTTTGATGATGAAGTAGATGCTATCGAACTCACTGATGAAGCACTATGCCAACTAATTTCAAATCTATTAACATAGATGACTCTTACTTCGAAGACACATTTGTGTCTGATGGCTAGGTGAATATAAGTTCAAGACCCCTCCTTATACTAATGATATGATACTTTATCCAGGATATGTTAACAATTTAGAAGCCATTCCATCTCCTACCATGCATTCTGCATCCCCACCACCTCCTTTCACATGCACACTACTCATCAACAACTCCTTTTGGCATAACATTACAGTTGATCATACTTTCTTAGATACTATTTTCACACTTGAAGGCCTAACTAGACTTGATTTGACACTTAATGATATCTTACCACTGATTCACTCACCTCATCTTTATCACAGTTATTGTCACATTACGGTCATTTATGGCCTTTGTTGTTTCATTTAACGATATTCATGGCACTATCCCCTCATGCTTCTCCACTCACACTTGGAAAATCTTGGCTTGATTATATTGGTGGTACTTTAGACACAGACAACACTTATCTCACATTTCCTATGATGTTCAGCAATATTTCCATTGGTAATCATTTCATCTTCCATTTATGCTCCCAATCTTTCTCGTTGGTACGCACATGATTGTCCACCATCCCCTTTCACTGACAAATAATATGTCATGAGCATCTACACACTACGTTGCAATGGTTCCTTATACGATCCACCTCATCCTATTTCTTATCATGCCTCAAATGCCACTCCAATGAGCTTCAAACCTAATAATGATGATCATCTAGATAGTGTCACATGACTGTATTCACCACCATGTACTTGGGGGGCATAGCATTCACATACCCCCCAACCTATCATCATAGTACATCACAACATAACATACTTCTAGCATACACATATTGCATCCTCATTGTATTGCATGATTATCACGCTCATACTAGTATCATCATAACTTGATGACACACTCTTGTGCTTTAGTTCACACTTGACTGTTGAGGGCATACTACACATGAACCCCATGCACTACACAATAGGCAATACACATTGGATGTCCTATGTATTACGTATTACACCCTACATTCTACATTTAGTCTACATCATTTCGACCATTGTGCATCTATACATCATCCATACCCTACACACCATATTAATACTTACCACATACGTGTCATGCTCCTACACTCTACAAGTCTAGTGTTACATACTATTCATCTTATGTAATGCACATTTCACACTATTAGGATATCTACACACCTTGCATTGCATCACATGGTACACATTTTATACATCACATGGTCATCTTTCATCATCGCATATACTACACATCCTCAAACATGTTGCACTAACTACCCTATGACATACTCTAGTTCCTCGATCCATACTCAACTTCTGAGGTTTTACAAATCAAATGGACCTTATCATACTCGTACTCTCATCATTCATCCCTCTATTATGTGACATTCCTAGATTAGTGACATGAACTATAGGCTAAATGGTCACCTACTCCATCATCTTGTAGTGATATACTATTTCGGCTATAATCACTCCCTACGCTTATCTTATCATGATATGTGATTTCTTCTATAGGGTCACGCACATGCATTCATCTTTAGGTGACATATCATCAACACACATACACACTCATCACAATGCGTTACACCCAACACACTATTTGAACATGTCCCGATGACATACTCTCATTTATAGTTCATTTTTTACTGCTAGGGGGGGGGAAATAAATTAACCTCACTACATAAACTTCTATTCACTTGGTGGGAGAATGTGGATCCTATCATACATATTGCATTCCATTCAATCCATCCACAACATACTGCATATCTTGGTCTTTTTTACTCTTGCTTTCTTTTTCTTGTGCATGGTTGTCTTATTACACATGTTAGATAGGTCTCTTCTATGTCATTATCTTTACTATACACACATGTGCATTCACGTTCTAGTAGTGATTGCAAATACAAGTATTTTACATGTAGCATGGATTCTTGGCTACTACTAGTCCCACAACAGTTATTAGGGCATCCATGTACTATTAGGAAATAAGGGATAAAATATGCAGAACAATCCCTCACAGAATCACAATAGTAGAAACTAATAAGCAGAAAAATATTACAGATCTCAAATAAAATTACAGAATAAAATAACACAACACAAAGAGACAGTATTTAACGTGGTTCACCCAATTCGGGCTACGTCCACCAAGAATCACTTGCTCAGATTTTATTACAAGCCACCTCTCTCTCAATACAATACCCAGATCTGTTTGGAGCTGATGCTCAACAAACTCTACAGAATTCACACCCGAATTCAAAACACATCTACAATGTTACATCATACCTACCATATGCATAAAACCATATAAGTAGACAACTGCTTAGGTAGTTTTACAAAATCATGGGTCTTAAAACCATGGGCCAAAACCGTTCCATAAATCTATGGGTCAAAAATCCCACCCGTATGAGAAAAGCACGTTTTTTTGATTAATCAGGCACGTTTTAAGGCCCAAAAATAAAATCGGGGGCTGCGCCCCTGAACCCTAGCGAGACAACTGTGGAAAGTGTATAGTACTCTCTTAGTGTACAAAATTCAACACTTTCTCACATGAAAACAAGCTCCACAACCCAACACATACATCCACTATAGGTGTTATTGTTTCATTTTGTACTAAGCACTTTACTTTATTGGTTATACACACTTTTGAAATATGGGTTATATTTTTAACATGCTAACGGGTGCTTCGTGTGTAGCATTTGTTTGCAGGATTACTTGCTACCATGAATATATATTTGTTTGTACTTGCTTATCTATGTTTTCTATTGTATGCAGGCCTTGCCCTTTATTTGGTGTTCACACTTATTATTTTCTATCTGGCCATTATGGCCTTAAGTGTCTTGTGACATCATGAGTGATGTCACATTTTTTCCACCCATTTTTCACAGTCTATGATTGTCTTCTTGGGTGTTTACATTATCATTTTTCTTATTGTCTATGTAACTTACACTTGTATTTTACATGCATCTTTGTTCGTACTAACACTTGTTTCTAGCCACTTGTTTGTGTGCACCTTGGTTTATACCAAGTGCATTCCCTTCCCCCTGTAGGTCATAGTTTATGCATTCGGTCCTTTTTAGGGTCGCATCCCCCTATCTGTGATGTCGCATGTGCCCCCAAAGAGGGGGGTATCATTTGGGGTTTACACACTAGACAATTCTCTATACCAGTAGAGTTCAGTTTAGTTTCCATCCTTGACATAGTGGGTTATGCAGCAAGTGGGTTCAGACCATTCTACAAAACTCCATACACAGTGGATTTTACAGGACATGTTTTCCTTAGCATTTTGGGGAGCAGTTACAGTTTGGAGGATACAATGGACTTTCCTCCCTACACTACTTCGGTCAGCGGCATCGGATCTCCCAAAAAACTAGGTAGTATAGAGATATCTTCATATTCTTAGAGAAGTAGTTACGATTTGGAGAATAACGTAGCTTTCTCCCTACACTTCTTCAGCCACAATAGCATGAGATCACCCAAAAAACTCGTACTTCACCGATAGTTACAAGATATCCTTTCTACACCCTTTCTCTCATCACAGATCAAGTGCACATGTTCCTTTTACATTTTTCATACTTCCATTTACAGTGCTTTTACTATATACATGTGTCTTTACAAGTGATTTTCCATATATACATGTGTATTTGACTACTTGATTGTCTTCTCCTTTACAAGTCCATCTGTATGAGAAGCAATCTGTCCAAAACAAACAACAACAATAACAATAACGACATCAACAAAAACATCAATAACACCATCATTCGGCATTTTGTACCTCATACTAACATGCAGGTACATCACACACATTGGTAACTACACACACATTTCTACCCTAGGTTCACTCTCATCACTTTTTATATTTTTGCATCTTTAGTCTCCACCACCTTTTTTGTCACTCCACACTTTGTCTAGTACATTGGCACACTTTCTGCATCATTCTACACATATATCGGGTACGCACCTCTATTTAATTTATGTTACTGAGCTTTCCACTCACCAAAATAAAGTGGGGGAAAATGTAGACACAAAATCATGCACTTTGGGTATTATTTAGTCTTGATCTTATACTACCATTCATATGGTTTTTTAGTGAAGAAAGTACTAACTAACCCATGTCTTTTGGCCATTTTTCTTTGCTTTTTGTTGTAACTTCTTACCTCTCGCATGTACTTTCCTAGTTAATTTTTTCATTCTACATTGTTCCTATCCCTGACTGGGGAACCCAACCAAGGACTGGAGTGCCCCAGGCACCTCTGGTCCCATCTTGGTGCCTTGATCCTCTTTACACTTTTCTCTTATCTTTTGGGCACTTTCTAGTCGTTTGAGCTTTCCATATTTTTAGTGGTTGGCTTTTTTTAGGGTTAATTATGAAATTAGAATAAGAGAACCATATAAATATAAATTTATGAGACCATAATGAGGGACCAAGCACTAAGCACTTACTATCACCACCTAAGAGTGCATCCATCCAAGCCATCTAGAGCTTCATTTTCATCCATCTAGCTCCATCACAAGGGACAAGGTTGGTTCATTTGCATTACATTGCATAGGAGGGGAAGTTGTTCTATTCCATCCACCATCTATTTAAATTTCTATATCTAGTTATTGATCGTTACTTCACAAAGTGTGACTGGCACAAGAGCACCTAGGGCATGATTTTCTCACACACACACACCGTAGAAGTACATTTGGGACTGAAATGTAGTGCAGTGCTTAGTTAATAAGTCCACCATTGTGGATGCTGAGGGCAGTCTGACCCCTTCATATACATCTTTCTTTTTTTAGCGTTTTGATGCTTGGCTTGGTGTTTTGCAGGTGTTCTCCCCATCTCTGAATATCACTGAAATCCAGTGCAGTTTAATGACATCAACACGAAAAGAAGTTAAGGCAGACAATCACTCAATGACACCTTAGAGGAGGTTTTGTGGTCATTTCTGTAGACGAGGGTACCTAGATCTCAAACCAAGGTGCCTTAGGTGCCCCCCTTCCCTTTCTAGGTGCCTCGATCTGACCTTCACTTTTCAAAGCTCTTGCATGGTCATTTTCTCCTACTAATAATCTGATCTTCACTGGAACACAGTCCTAAACAATTTGTGAATCAACTAAGCTCTTCTTATCCCTCTTTGCACATTAGGGTTTCACATTTCTACTTAGTTGTTTGGTTCATTTCTTTTATTCATTTAGCCTATCATTTACTACTTTTCATAGCATTATATTAAACTAATTAGGCCCCCATATTTTCATTCTAGTTTAATCACTATTATGCTCATCATTGGGACATGAATGAGTATTTATTTGTTAGTTTTTGTTTGGTTTGGTCCCAATAATGGTTAGGTCCCATATGAAAACCTTCTATAAATTTTATCTAAAACTTTTGTAAGGAAGTGAATAATGTAACAAGGATTTGATTCCATACAAATATTGGTTTGAAAATTTGTTCAAGTGGTGAATTTTTTCCTATAAATTGTGTGGTCTCATTAAATAGAAATTATGTGTCTATTAACATCATTGTCTTTTAAGTTCTTGATCCTCAATATAATTCCAACGTTTATTTCTCTCTTCGCTATTAGGATTTGAAATTATTATAGATTTGTATGTTTTGAGCTTTCATCCATTCTTTCTTCTAAGCTTTAACTTTATTTTTTGTTAAGATATTTGTATGATCCAATCCAATGTTTTTTTTTATGGTGATTTATTTATTTTTGTATATAGGATATGATGTCACTAGACAAGATGTCAAAAGTGGTGGTGTTGTGAAATATGAAGAAGGTATATGTTCATATTAGGCCAAAGATGAATGAATAGGAAGTGACACCTCTATGTTCCCTTCTCCAAAATTGTCCTTTTAATGCCTATGAGGGCTTTTATTCCTCTACATTAATCCAAAATCATCCAAAATAGAACTATTGGAATTGGAAAAAATAGTTTGTGGAATTAAATATATCCATTGTCAAAATAAGATGGATATGAAAGTGTCAAGAAGTTTGTCAAATTTGTATATACATCCTTTGAATATATGTGACATAGTTGTCAAATTTGGAAGAAATTTTTAGCGATACTCTATTTAGGTTGGATTTTTTTTGGTATTATCAAGGCATTTTTGTGCTTTTTCATGTCATTGGAATACCAAATAAAATTTTAAGTTTGACTGATGCTCACTTATAAATGCTCACATTCAGAACCCAATTAGTTCATATGTCTAGTTGTCTTGTGACTTGCTTATCTTTAGTCTACTCTATATTCAATTCAAATAATATTATTAGACCAAAGTAGTAAACACCATTTTTGCTTCATGTCATAACTTCATGTTTCTATTTTTCTCGTCTTTGTCTAGGACCATACAAATGGGTCAGGATGTGGGGTCCGGTCTTGGCCAACCTATACATTCATGCCCCTTTTATTTATCTAACTGTATTTTTAATTTGAATAATTTTATTGGGTTATTTCATATTCCTAGGGTCAACTTTATTAGAATATTTCATTATGAAAGGATATATAAGTAATTAAATATCACTTCATAACTCATGTGGCACTCTTACAAAATCTTATTACAAATATCATTCCAAAATCACTCAAGGGTTCCATAAATCTTCCCAAATTAGTTGCACAAGAAATTAGAGCAATCCCTATTATATGTATGAAGCACTCAACTAGGCTAAAGAGTCTAGATTCCTCCATTTCCAGGCATACAAAGGTCATAGATCCATGTCTTAGCAAGAGAAATGTCACTCCAAGAATTCTTCAAGGGTTTTCAAGGATTAAAGGGTTAGTTCATGTATCTGAGGACATGCCAGATCACACTACTATCATGACTGGGTACATTATATATTAGCAATTATCCCATAATCTTGGTTTCAAGAAACATGAGGGCACCCCTAGAGAGTTGGCTAGTTTGCACTCATACTTGCACAAGTGTTAGGAAATAAGGGATAAAATATGTGGAATAATCCCTCACAGAATCGCAGCAGTAGAAACTAATATGCAAAAAATATTACAAATCTCAAATAAAATTACAGAATAAAATGACACGACACAAAGAGACAGTATTTAACGTGGTTCACCCAATTTGGGCTACATCCACCAAGAATCACTTGCTTAGATTTTATTATGAACCACCACTCTCTCAATACAATACCCAAATCTATTTGGAGCTATGCTCAACAAACTCTACAGAATTCACACCTGAATTCAAAACACATCTGCAATGTTATATTATACCTACCATATGCATAAAACCATATAAGTAGAAAACTACTTGAGTAGTTTTTAAAAACCATGGGGTATTAAAACCATGGGCCAAAACCGTCCCATAAACCTATGAGTCAAAAATCCCGCTCATATCAGAAAAGCATGTTTCTCGATATACCGGGGGTTGTCACCTCCAAACCCCCACTCAGGGGCCCGGCCCGACCCCGAACCCCGGCAAGACAACTATCACTATGCAGCTTTCCTTCCTCTTGCTTATGCCCTAACTCCTCAAGCAATTGGTCTAACCAAATCATTTATTTGCTTGCCTCTGTGGCAGCAACATACTCATCCTTTGTGGTTGATAAAGCCACCAACTTATGTAGTCATGAAATCCAACTCACTGTTATGCCACCTACAGTGTAAACACTAACCTGTCGTGCTCCTCCTGTTGTTTACATCTTTAGCCATATCTAAATCTACATATCCACACAAAGTGGTGTCTAATCCACTTTAGCACAAAATTGTCCTCATGGTCCCTCTCAAATACCGAAGGATCCACTTTACTTCCTGTCAGTGATCTCTACCTAGATCACTCTTAAATTTACTCACTGCTCCCACTGCATGGGCAATATCAGGCCTAGTGCACACCATGGCATACATAAAACTACCAACCACTGATGAGTAAGGTACCTTGGACATCTGGTTTCTTTCTTGCTTCTGTCTTGGGACACTGCTCCTTTGATAACTTGAAATGGCCTGCCAAAGGAGTCCCAACCGGTTTAGCATCCTACATATTAAACCTCTTCAAGACCCTTCTTAATGTACTCTTCCTGAGATAAATTCAGCTTCCATTCCTTCCTATCTTGAGATATCCTCATACCAAGGATTTTTTTGGCTAGCCCCAAATCCTTCATAGCAAAGAATTCACTTAGCCGCTTCTTGAGTACTTTTATTTCCCTGCATGTTTTTACCTACAGCCAACATGTCATCCATATACAGACAAAGGATAATATAACTGCCATCCTCAAATTTATTTGTATACACACGATGGTTAGAATGACATCTAATATAACCTTGCTCCATCATGAAGCTATCAAATTTCTTATACCATTGACGTGGAGCTTGTTTCAAGCCATACAAGCTCTTCTTCAGTTTGCACACCATCTCCTCTTTACCTTTGACCTCATAGCCTTTTGGTTGCTGCATTTTTAGTTCCTCCTCCAAATCACTATAGAGAAAAGTAGTTTTTACATCAAGCTGCTCTAAGTGCAGGTCTTCTGCTGCAACTATTCCATGAACAGTTCTAATAGAAGTCATTTTTACTATAGGATAAAAATCTCATCAAATCTATACCTTTTTTCTTTGCAAACCCCTTGACCACCAACCGAGCCTTGTATCTTTTCTTGCCTCATTCTTCCTCTTTGACTCTAAACACCCACTTGTTCTGTAATACTATTTTTCCTTCGAGTAGCTTCACCAAATCCCATGTCTGGTTCTCCATGAGATCCTGATGCTCCTCATCCATGGCTTGCTCCCACTTCTTCCTAGCATCTACCTACATTGCTTCGTCAAAGCTCTCTGGCTCTCCATTATCAATGAGTAATAAATAATAAAGAGAAGGAGAAAAATGTTCAGGTTCTCTTTTTACCCTAGAAGACCTCCTCAATATGGGAGATTGGGGTTCCTGTTGAGGAGGTTCCTGAACTGATTCATGTGTCACTTTTCCATCTGGAAGATCCTCTACTATTGCATATTCTTTCTTGGATTCTTCCTTGTTTTCCTGCAACTGCTACTTATAAATGACTTTTTCATTAAAGACCACATCCCTAGATCGAATGATTTTTTTGTCCTTAATACTCTAACATTTATATCCAAAGTCATCACCACCATAACCAATGAAAGTACAATTTTGTGATTTAGCCTATAACTTGGTCCTATCATTCTTGTCTATATGGAAAAACACCTCACATCCAAAGACTCTAAGAAATGAATAATCAACTTTCTTACCATACCAAGCCTCCCCATGTATGCCTCCATCCAAGGCACTTGAGGGTCCTCTGTTTATCAAGTACACAGCTGTGCTCACCGCTTCTGCCCAAAAAGAAAGAGGTAGTCCTGCATGTAACATTATGCTCCTAGCACGTTCCATTATTGTTTTGTTCATCCTTTCTAACACCCCATTCTGCTGCAGGAATTCTTGGAATCGTCAATTTTCCTACAGATTCCATTCTTAGAATAAGTAATAATCAAATTCATTGCTACAATACTCCCCTCCATTATCTGACCTGAGACATTTTAGCTTAAGACCTGTTTCATTATCTACCAAGGCTTTCCATTTAACAAAAGTGTTAAATACATCAAATTTGTTTCTAATACAATAAACCCAAACTTTTCTTATTACATCATCAATAAAAGTAACATAATAACTTAAACCCCTGAGAGATGATACCTGAGCCGGACCCCACACATCAAAATGCACCAACTCTAACTTAATCTCTTTCTTTGTAGGTCCAACCTTGAGAAACCTTACTCACTTATGTTTCCCATATATGCAGTCCTCACAGAACTCCAAACCATGTTTCTGTATATCCAGAAAAATCATTCTTTAAGATCTCCATGCCCTTATGGATCATATGAACTGAGCCTATAGTGCCACAATGTTGTATCTACTTTTGAAGCCACAAGATTACAAACATTATTTCTATAAGTGGTTAAATAAAAGGTTCCAACCTTCTTACCTCTTGCCACCACAAGATAACCCTTGTTAACCTTCCAAGAGTCCGCTATAAATATCACAGTACAAACATCACTTCCCAACTGCCCTGTCAATATCAAATTTCATCTTAATTTAGGTACATGTCTGACATCCTTCAATAGCCAAGTATTCCCATTCTTCATCTTAACTTGAACAGAACCTTTTCCAACTATGCTGCAAGGCTCATCATCACCAAGAAAAACATGCCCAAAATCTCCTTGAACATAATCAACAAAATAATACCTATGTGGAGTAGAATGGAAAGAAGCCCTTGAATCTAAAACCCAAGATTTAGTAATATTACACAAAGAAAGAATCAAAGCATCATGACATACATTACCCATTGCAAAATTTGCCTCCTTGTTTTCTTCCTATTGTTTCTTCTTGTTCTGAAGTTCCCAACAGTCCTTCTTTGCATGCCCAGACTTTCCATAATGTCCCAGCATACTATCTTGTTTTTGGATTTTGACCTTGCCCAATCCTTTGATTTTCCACGGCTTCCTCTATTCTTCTGTCTCCCTCTAGTTTCCACTGTCAAAGCATTCCATGAAGTAGAATATTCACCAGATCTTTTTCTTCAGCATTTCCTTACTTAGAATCACCCCTACAACATCCTCAAAATTCAACTTTGAGTTAGTTGGAACCGAGTTGTCTTACTACCATTACCAGACTATTCCAACTCTCAGGTAAAGAGCACAGAACTAATAAATCCCTAACTTCTTCATCAAATTCTATTGTAACCGAAGCTAGCATATTTAGAATCTGTATTAAAATCATTTAAATGATATGCTACTAAACCATTCTCAGACATCTTCATATTAAACAACTTTTTCATTAAAAATATCTTATTTGAGGCAGAGGGTTTCTCATAAAACTTCCCTAATGCATCCATCAGTTCTCTTGTAGTCTTTTCCTTTGAAACATTAAATAATACTTGAAGATGCAAGACTTAGCCGGATTGTCCCAAGTACCTTCCTATCTAGCAAATCCCATCCCGCATACGTCATGCTTGAGGGTTTGTTCACCTTCTCAGACAGCATGGAATATAAAGATCCTTCTGATAAAGGTAATCTTCCATCTGCATCTTCCAAAGACTAAAATTCTACCCGTTGAATTTATCAACCCTAGATCTTCCATCATCTGTCATTGCTCCCACTCAGGGTAAAAATTTCCCTATGATTCAACACTTCAGAAAACCAAACCAAGACTCTGATACCAATTGCTAGGAAATAAGGGATAAAAAATGAGAAATAATCCCTCACAGAATCACAACAGTAGAAACTAATATGCAAAAAATATTACAGATCTCAAATAAAAGTGCATGATAAAATAACACAACACAAAGAGATAGTATTTAACGTGGTTCACCCAATTAAGGCTACGTCGACAAAGAATCACTTGCTCAAATTTTATTACAAGCCACCTCTCTCTCAATACAATACCCAGATTTGTTTGGAGCTATACTCAATAAACTCTACAAAATTCACACTCGAATTCAAAACACATCTGCAATGTTACATTATCCCTACCATATGCATAAAACCATATAAGTAGACAAGTACTTAAGTAGTTTTACAAAAACGTGGGTATTAAAACCATGGGCCAAAACCATCCCATAAACTTATGGGTCAAAAATCCTGTCTATATGAGAAAAATGCACGTTTCTCTGGTCTATCGGGCATGCATTTCAAAGTGTACAATAAAAATTATTGGTTGCATTCTTCAACACTTTCTCACATGAAAACAGGCTCCCTCGGACCCCCACTCATGGCACGGCACTGGCCCCGAATTTCAAGGAGACATGCTCTCCACAAGTGTACCGCACTCTTAGTGTATTAGTCTTCAACACGTTCTCAGGTGCAAACAGGTTCCACAACCTAACAAGAGAGCACCTATGGGTAACCCAAATTATGGAGTATTATCCTGACTATTAAAGGGCAAAAAGCTAGTTAGAGGTAGCGCACTTTGATAGATTTACTTAGCTGAGGATTCTAACCAATAAGGGTATTCCATCTTGACCACACACATATGTTTTCTCCGATTGAAGATCTCCCTCAATGCTCTAACCTGAACAGAATGATAGGTCCCTGGTGTGTGTCCACTAGATTGAAGGTGATTATAGATCATCATTCAAAGTTTTGAGAGCAGCATACCCTCAATATGATAATGAAGGTCATTTATAGTCAATAGAGAAGACATATTAGGCTACATAACCATATTTCTGTATGGGTCCAAGATTGTATGGTATTCTAGGTCAAGAGCGTACAACTCTAATTTGGACCATATGATAGCTGTAACAGTCCTACCCCTTGGCTAAGTGTCGTAGACTTAAATAAGTGTTCAGCTAAATTATTTCACGATGGATCTCTAATGGTGGAATACTTCTATGCAAAATCTACAAACTCATGAAAATCATTGTTCTAACTTTTGCAGCTAGGACTTCTTCTCCTGGCTTACTACTATTTGCAGATACAACTTACAAGTGGGTCATGAATCATTGCAAGTGTTAATTCACTTTCTGAATAGTTAATGAAAGAAGGTAATTAATTAGACAGTGTTTCCCCTCTGACCAATCCAAGTGGATCATCCTTTTGTGCAATGGGGTCTTGCACTCCTCTATAGGCATGATCAATCCTCCTTTGAGCATTGGTGCATAAGTGGGTGTTGATAGCTACGGACTACTGTTACAAGAATGGATAGTAAAAGCTGTCATGCTCAAGGAATCAAACGAGTTAATCTATCCATTGAATTTCTATGAAGGCATTAATGTACAAGGTGGATGTAACATTCCTCAAATGCAGGATCTATCTCTGATAATGCAAAGGCCTTCCTTGGTACCAAAATCACTAATTGGGCTCTTAGAAAAAAGTATTCTATTTGAAGACAATCTTCCAACTATTAACCTTAAGGCAGAGGGTAGTCTAAATGACGAGAAAAGAGGAGACAAAACAAGAAGTTCCTGATTAGAAACCATGAAGTGCACAATTAGAATATAAGACCAAAGATAGTGGCATAAGCTAAGAGGTCTCACATGCAGCTGTGGGCATAAACAATGCACTTAATGATATTTTGGAAGGAAATAGGTACAATCACCTTATAAGCATAGTTATATGGTAAGTAAGCTAGAATCCCCTTATCGTAGCTTTAGAAATTCCTGGATCAATGTAAAGAAAGCCCAGTTACAATTAGATTTTGCCCTAGGCACTGGACCAAATGAGAAATCAGCCTAATGCAAACTAGGCAGTTGGTTGAAGGCTTGCCAGAAGTCAAGGAATGCTACCATGATCAAGCTAGAATTTTCATCTTTGTCAGTCAATTTTAGAAGTGGTAACCTTGATAGATAAGGCTAGGCCTCAAGGTTTCAATAGTTGGGGACTTGGGCATTTATAAATGGGATTGTATAGTAACAGAGATAACACTCATGCACACCATTCAAATTTTGATGCACTTTTACAAGTAAAAGACCATATCATCATTAGTTCATGCAAGGAGGCTATGACTCTTTTGGTATTGTCAACTCATTCTCTGATGGAGATGTGCTACAAATCCTATGTTAGGTGTGTAATCTATTCTAGAAAAAGGTTCCATGTAAGTTTTCTAATGTTGCTAGTGTATTTAGTAGACGTGAGTATAATTAAAGGAAAAAAGTAATTTAAATTTCTATCCTTAGTGAATTGGGCACACATTTTCTATTATTTGTACATGGAGGATTTTTTCTCCCTAGTGCACTCTTTGACTTGCTTCACAGGACCATGTCGAGCTACATAAACATTCCAGTAGTCTTTGCAAAGAAATGGTTTTTTCAGGATTCAGGATAGAGTTCCTGTCACCTACTTGATATGGCTAAATCCGACTTGTAAGAAGCGTTGTATAAAATATTGTATTTTTTGCAGTATGAGCATCTCCTATGACTAACGTATTCCATCCACAAAATATTTTTCATCCTTCCGTGATAATTTATTAATATATTTTTATTATTATTTCATTATGACCGTGATGTAAATTTAAAAATACAAAAATATAGACAAATTTTATTTATTTACTTTATGGAAAAAAATATTTAAAAAAATTTTGAGGAGGGCGCCCACTCAAACTATTGCCTAGGGCACTCCCGGCCTTTAATACGGTCCTAGGACTGCCTTTAATTATGATTCAATTTAGTGATTTTTCTAATATAAAAAAACATTGTTTATAAACTTGATAAAGATTTGAGGAGATCCTAGAGGATATCTGTACGCATGATTGACATTGAAATAGAATGTAAAATAAGTGATATGTAAAATAGTGGTCCTAATGAGAATCAGATCAAAGAAATTTTCTCGTGTTTTGATGAATATAGAGAAAGAATCCAAGTCTCTAATGAAAACATTTTTGAGGTTCGGGATAACTCTAGGCTAGGACAAGGAAAGAATGTGTAAGGATAAAATCTCTAATTTCAACTATTTTGACCAACTCAAATGTGCAAATTTCATGGTGTGTATTTTCTAGTTTGTAAAATTACAATTTCTATTTGAAAAAAGAGCACATCAAATTTGGCAGTTCTTATTTTATAAACTTGACTTTATTAAATTTGTATGTAGCTGAAATTTAGGAGTGATTTTCCTATAACTATGTATTAGCTAGTCATTGTAAAGGGACTTTAATTGGAGAATATTTTATAGAGCTTTGATTTCAAGTTAGAGAAAAAGGGAAATAAAGAGAGATAACAAAGTTTCTGTTGTGCATCAATCTTTTGATTTCAGTTTTTAGCTTATGTTAAATGCAAAAAAATTCTCAATTTTTTCTCTAAATTTACATTTTAGCAATCAATTTTTAAATATGAACATATATGGCAGGAGTAAATGGGATTTGTATTTTCCTATCAGAAAGTGTAATGCTTCCCTTCTTCCTACTTCTTTCACATTCCAATTACTTTGGTATCCTTTTAAGTAAATTATTTCGTATAACTAGTCTCTTGGGAGTGAAATCCCAATACCTTGGAAAGTAAAATAGTGTAAATATTTTTCTTAGTATTGCATGTAAGTGTGTTTTCAATGAAGCCCTCTCTATATAATAGATGAGGGGTTACGTCCCACATATTGTTGCCAAAAAGCCTATATTTTTTTCAACAACAAAATATTTCTCTAACATATAAATAACTCCAATGTACTATCATAAATTTAAATTTTGATATTTTATTATTACTTTTGAATGTAAGCACCAATATTTTTAGTTCGCATACATGGAAAGTATACCACCAAAGGTTGAACATCTTTAGGATTAAAAAAATAAAGTTTGGTCTTAGGGTTGAAATAATTATAGATTTGACAAATAAGGAATTTGATACTATTTACTCAAACGCGATCAGTGAGTAAAGTGGTAAAGATTAGTGTTATATACTATTACAATTTAAGAAGAAAACAAATATAATACATGAGCTACAGTCCTTTTAGTTGCATGCTACAAAGAAAATGGTAGAACAATTGATATTCTATTCACTTCTAAGTGTTGCACAAATATTAGTAGGACAAATATATATACATTTATCTTTATTAACTTTATTTTGTAGCTTCCCTCTTCTAAATACTCTAATTATTTTTAATTTTGATATTTGTTTTGGTTTAACATATTAGAAGCTAGAGTTTTATATAAGTATATTGGTTAGTAGGTTCTTTCAAAAATTAATATTTAAAATATGTCGGTTAATGGGGTTTGGGTTTTTCATATATATATTATATATATATAATTTTAGTTATGTCATCCAATGGGTTCTTCTAATTTTTTATTTTTTTTTAAATATGTCAACGAGCAGGGTTTGGATTTTACTGAACACAATCATGACATGAGAACTCATGCCCCATTGCCACTTTAGGTTATGCCTTTCAACAAAACTTGGCATAATAAATTATTAAAAAAATAATAAATATAAATTAATTAAACTACACAAGTAGTATTTATTGATATTATAAAGAGTTTACAAATATAGCCTAAAATAATCATCTAACTTCCAAGTTCAATGTATAGAATAAAACATCATCTCTAATATGGCTCCACGACATTATTGTTCTACTAGGGCTATATTGGGGTCTAGACTTTGATTGTGCACAACATGAAGGAAATGGCGACTAGCTTGAATAGTCTCAGGCATCTTCTCAAACCACTATTTGGACCTAGATGTTTGTGTGACATATTTTAAAAGGCATAGCTTGATCTTGCACATCGTGTGATTGTTTTCTACAAAGATTGATTGTGGTCAAGCTATTTTTTCTTTTGTCTTTAGCTATCACAAAATGGGTTGCACCTTACAAGCTTTCAATGTTTAGGTTTCTTCCTACATCTAATACAATCACTTTTAAAGTTTTAAGTATTGTATACATTGTTTTCAATTTTAGTATTAAATAATTAATATTTAAAAATATTTGGTTTTTATTAAAATAATTAAATTTTCAAATTCAAGTGAATAAATCAACAAGTATTGAAACTTAGGTTAAAGGAGTTTTTTTCAACATGTTCGGAAAAACAAAGTAACTATACTTAAAATACACAAATTTAAACAATATCACATAAGTAAATCTTTTAAATATGTGATATACTTACGTATAATCCATTTCAGTAATTTCAAAAAACATTATCTTTTCCAATATTGAATTTTTGGATCTAATTAACATAGCTAAAAACTAATGGAATATTAATTATAATATTCAAACAAAACATTCATTATTGATATTTAATTGAATAATATTGCATTCTAGAGATGAAACAAATAAAAAATCTTGAATTTATTTAGCAAAGCATATCTATAAAAAAATAATAATAATATATTAGTGATCAACTTATATTAAACAATTTAGCATTGGAAAGGCACAATGTTAGCTAAACCAGTAAGAGAGGTCTTTTTACAAACTTCACAATTATTTGTAACAGTATTTAGTAACCTCACATAGAAGTATCTTCACTTCAGTAATCTCATATTTAAGTATCTACATATTATGTAGTGAACTTCCATGATAATCAAATAGGATTCCTAAATGTTAGCATTAACAAATAGAGGGTGGTGCCTCAACTTGAACCTTAGTCATTATACAAACTTCACACTTATTTTTAACAACATTTAGTAACCTACAAAAAAAATTTAAGCCTTACGATATTCAAGGGATAACCTGTATGTGCAAGGTTCTTAACAACCTCTAAGTTATAACCTTGACCACTATGAGGGCTCCCTATATTGACACCATAGTTCACCATCCCAGTGTGCACTACCGCTTTGATCTCATCCAAACCCGCATGTGATTCTTTGAGACCTAAGAAATTTTGTAACTACTACCAAATAACTAAATATGTATGTGCCTGGTAAAGCCCAATTGTCATCAACTTTGCACATCAAACAAGGCATTATACATTATGCACCAAGCTTCAATGATAATCAAATAGGCTTCAAATAAATGAAAATCCATTTTTCCTTAATTGGAGTAATATGTAAGACCTAAGATAATAACATATCCTTGACATTATAACATATTTTCAAATCCAATTATTCTATTGTGTGCAAGAGACAAAGATAGAAACGATGAAAAGATACATTTGAATGTTTCTTGTTGTAATAAACAATATGTCATTAAATACTTTAAATGAGATGCAAACTCAATGGTAGCAGTGAATTTTGAGGCCCTGCGTTGATCTTGTGTACTAAGTCTCATAGAATAACTCATTATAATCACCAAATTGGGTTTAATTTTTTACTTTTGGCACACCATCATTCCATTTGTTTTGAAGTGACTAGACCATATTGGAATAATATAGTCTACTATTTTGATAAGGTCAAAGACGTCCTTCCAAAGACTACTTTCGATATAAGAAGAAGCTAGTAAGAGAATTCGCAAATGATTTACTAAGATGGCTAAGTTTTGCTCATTCAAACACCTAAATACTAAAAATACTTTACAAAGAAATATAAATTATTCTCATTTATTTTGCCAATAAGCCAATATATGATGAACTTGGGGTTACAATCACTTTTTTAAATTCTCATTTAATTAGTTGACTTGATTTCCATTTTTTTTACTTTTTCTACAATTTGTCTCAAATTCAATGTATACAAAATACCAACCATATATATTATATTAGTTTAGTAACTCCAAGATTTAGTGGTTGGAAAATCATGAACATGATGGGAGTGATTGTATATCCAAGATTGAAAGGTTGGAAGATCATGGGCATGATGGAACTATGTCTATGATTGTAAATGTTTTAAATTTTTACATATTCTTGTTTTTAGTTTCTTATTTTTACAGAGTCTTTGTGGATTAAATAGGGAATGGTGAGAGGTGAAGTTAAAAATATAAGAGAAGGAAATTGATAATAATTTTGGATACCTATTTATTGCATTTGGATATCTTTGATAAGCTACAATAATTCAATTCCATAAAACATTTCCTTTCTTTTTAAATCCACCATAAACTCAAGAGTAAGTTACAAGTTTGATGATAAATTTTAGAGATTTCTAAAGAATTTAACATATTAGAATTAAAATTTTCAGTTTCATATTGTCTTAGCCAACTTTCGTTCCAATTGGCCATTGGGTTCACCTTGAAGTTCTAAAGCATATGAACCAACTCACTTTTGAAATCTCCAACTAAAATGCAAAAATTGGTTCCCTATGGTTTTGACCTGTAGACTTTGTTTTTTAAGTCTCGCAATTTTGAAAGTAAAATTTTGTAGTCTTCCAAAAATACTCACTAGTTATGATAGTTTACAATCTCTAAAAGCATGTTATTGGTATCATGTTTGGGGTTTGAATAATGCAATATTCTAATGGCTTATGGAGTTGTTCCCAAATCTTCATAACTTGGGGGCAGCTCGTGCTTGTCTCGAGTTAAGAAATTTGAAAATAAGTGCCTTAAATCATTGGTACATAGATGTAGTAATTTTAGGCATATGACATCATTCAAGGTTGTTTACCCCTCACTTGATAGAAATCAAACTCAAACAATATGCTTCAATCTAAGGCCTTTAATTATTGAAAGGAGTTTCAAGAGAAAAATTAGCTAAGAAAATACCCTTAACAAATATAGTATAGCCAATCAAGAATTTTGATTTTGGTTGTTCTTGACCATTTTCCTCACCATCAAGAATCAACAATATATGTACAATGTTTTCTAAGTGATTAATTATATACATTGAAGCTAAAGTTGCAACATTATTTCTATATTAAGTCATGCATTTATACACCATTACACTATAGATTATTATTGTTACGACTATTGATCCAAATGTAGCTTAATAAATGTTAAGTCACTTTATATTAATATTAGTCATTAGCATATGATGTTTTCAATATAGTAATTTTTTAGTTTTGAGTTAGTTTGGCTCATTAGTGGTTTGTGTCACATATGACAACCTCCCATAATGCTTATTTAACATTTTGTAAAGCAATGAATAATATAATAGAGATTTGATTCAATAAAATGTTTTTTTGAAAGTTTGTTCAAATAATGAATAATTTATTGTAAATTGTGTTCTCTCATCAACTAGTAGGGGGTATAAAATCCTCCATGATGCCACGGTGATTGTAGAGGCTAAGACCAAAGACGACTATTTCTGACTCCTAATATCCCTGTTAGACTGATTGTCTTGATGTGAGACCCACACTAGAGACAAATATGAATAATTATAGAAATTTTTATATACCCCTTTGTTTTCATTCAACTCTCCCAATTCTCCTTAGGCTCTGCAAGATCACTAATTTTCCTTAAATGCAAAAATCCATAATTTTCTAGGCCTAATTAGGTTTGCAAACTGTGTTTTGGGGTTTAGAGCCTCACACATTTCAAAACCTCTTGAAACCCCTAAAATCAATTAGACGACATGAAAATATACTTGACTACCAATTTTCATGACTTTTGACTTGTTCATTTTCCCTATAAATGGAATTTTCCTCTTAAAACCCTAGGGTAGGGTTTTGGCAAGTTGAGAGCTATGAAATGAGAAATTTTGAATTTTATGCTGAGTTTCAAAGGCTAATTTTGGGTTCTACATGACTTTTCTAAGCTTCTTCATCTTCTCTATCAGTTTCAAGCCTTGACTAATATCCTAAATGAAGAAAAATATAGGTTTAGTTGATGATGCATGCATAGAAATGACTTGAAACAGGGTTTGTCACAACAAACTAACGAAAGAGCATACTTAGAAATTTTCCTAATTACAAGGATACATCAAAAACACATAATTAAGATTCCTTATCACGTGGAAATGCTTGAACAAGTCTTATTTATTTATTCTTTCTTCTTGGAACGGCTTACAACATGTGTTTTCTTCTCCTTTCTTGTTATGACATGCTACTCTCTGCCTTCCTCCTACGTATAACCACTAAATATAGAGTTCATGACTCCAAAAATGATTATCCCTTATGCCCTCTGACCTTCCCATCTTCCTTTGTTGGCATACCATTTGACATGTTTTCTTCTCATGACTCCCTCACCTTCTTAATTTTGTCTTCATTCCAAGACTTTGATCAAGATGCTCCAATACAAGACAAATGAGAACATGAGAGTCCTACACACATAAAAATAAATTCCTAAGACTCCTATATGTTTTACTACATATTTACATTGCACCACAACTTGAGAAAAAAATCCCCCAAAATTCCTTTACAAATTCAAATTTTCAAATTGGCAGTTTTGGAGGGAAAATTGAAAACACACTATTAAGCCAAAATATGAATTCTAGACCTATACACACATTCTACCAACTATAACACACTATCCTACACCTACTCACACTTTAAAAACATCAAAATTTGAATCCTTCAAGATGTTCTTGTCTCATACTCCCTAGGGGGTAGAAAATTGCTCATGAGGTCTTTAAGAGTGCATACTTGGCTATGTTTGCTTTTATCATCCATGTGGCATCCTTGATAGGGTGGTCCTTCCACTTGACCAAATACCTAAAATAATCCTTTCTTCTAGTCTTCTTAATGGTTTGTGTGTCAAGGATGGTTTCTAGCTCCTCTGGTTTTTCCTTGGGCACTTGCTTCTCCCATACAACGACTGGTTCATCTTTCTCTTATGTTGATACCTTTGTATTTTCTCCTTATTTGTAAGGAGATAAATGTATACAACATTGAATATAGGTTAGATTCACACAAGTGGTGGGATTTAAATATCAGAGGAGTTATCTAAAAACTTCCTCAGGACCATACAAGTCCCAATCTTCTTCAATTTCAACTTGTATTATCCCTTAGGAAACCTTTCTTTTCTCAAATATGCCATCATCAAAATCACCCATGTGGAATTTCACTTCTCTCCTTTTCAAGTATGCATATATTTTTTATTGGTTGGCATTTCATCTCCAACTATTTCTTGACTTGTGCATGCATTTTTGTTGCAAAATATTCTCCATATTCACTTCCCCTCTTCTATTTTCCCAAATTTCTCGACTCACAAACACCCCTTAGATATGTTTCATAAACAATATGGATTGGGCTTATACATGTACTTTTATTTTGGGAGTTATTGTAAGAAAAAATTTCTTGTGCCAAAACTTGATCCCACTGCTTGGGATGATCACTTGTCAAGCTCCTTAGTAGATTTCCTAGACTTGTGTTTGCTACATCAATTTGGCCATCAATCTGAGAATGATAAGGTAAGCTAAAACTCAAGGTGGCTCCAAGATTATTCTAAAGATTCCTCAAAAATTACCAACAAACTTAGCATCTCTATCTAAAACTATGCTTCTTGGAATACCATACAACCTCACCACCTCCTTAAAATAAAACTGTGCAATGTTGGTGGCATCTCTGGCATTCTTGCAAGCTATAAAGTGAGTCACCTTAGAAAACCTATCAAACACCACAAAGATAGATTCATTACCTCTTTGGGTTTTGGCAACCCCAACACAAATTCCATGCTTATGGCGTCCCATGGTCTACTTATAATTGGAAAAGGCTTGTATAGGCTTGCATTTTTGACTCTTTCCTTTGGCATGTTGACAAAATCTACACCTTTCCACAAATATTATAACCTTTTATTACATCTTGGACCAATAGAAATAATTACATAGTTGAGATAGTGTTTTATATATCCCAAAATTTCCTCAAAGATGACCATTATGTTTCTCTTTCAACAAAGTATCCCTCATTGAACCTTTGAGAATGCATAACTGAGTTATTTTGAACAACAATCCTTACTAAAGTATGTAGTCCATCCATGGGCTCCTATATTTTCTTATAGGATTTTTGAAACCCTCATAGGCTTCCTTGAAGTCGGGATCCTCTTCATATAGCTCCTTAAAAAAGGAGGCATATGAAGGGGTCAGACTTAAGGGGTTGAATTGTCCTTAGCAGTTAACCCCACATAAAGCATCAAACCCTAAAAAATAAAGATGCATATGAAGGGGTCAGACTGTCCTTAGCAGCCACAATGGTGGACTTACAACTAAGCATTGCACTACATCTCAAACCCAATGTAGTTTTATGTGCTTATGTGTGCAATAATGTGCCTAATTTTCCCTAGGTCCAATGGAGTGGAGATAGCGAGCAGTATCTAGATAGAAATGTAAAATGGTGGATGGGATAGAATAGACTCCCCTTCCTATGCATTGTGTGGTGCAGAATAGTGCCCAAATGTAGTCTCATGCTCTATGTAGATAGTTATCCCTTGATAGAAATAGCTTGCCCATAAGATAATATGTATGGTGTGTTTATATAGAGATCTCTTGCTCAAATTTTGACACTAATGACCCAACATGTTGACTAGTACCTAGGGAGATGAGAAGCAAAACCATAAAAAATAACCTTGAATATCTAAAACAAAATCAAGTGTGAAGGGGACCAGGGAACCTATAAATTAGGACCAAGGTGCCCTAGGCACCCTAATCCCTATCTAGGCGCCCTAGTCAGAGACTAGTGACGACAATGAATGAGTAATGACAGATAGGGATCCCTGAGTCCCAACCGGAACTATGCGAGTGAGTGACAAATGTGCAAGACAAACAACAACAAATACCAACAAGACAAACGATGGACTATGATATGGGTCATCAATGTACTTTTCTTACGTAAGGTCAATATATAAAACAACATACTTGGTGGTATAATAATAGTAGTAAGTGCATGATTTTGTGACTACGTTTTCCCCCACTTTATGTTAGTGAGTGAAAGCTCGGTAACATAAAGTAGTTATAGATGTGTACTTGAGAGAAGTCCATGTTGTATAAGAACACACAAATGTGGTAGAAGAGTGTGCCGGATGAGGCCATATAGCATTACGAACCATGGATCAGTGTGTTGATCCATGCAGCGTAGCGAGAGATGTAAGACCGTGATGAAATACACTAAATAAGAGTGATGGTTATAATGTTGAATGATTGATGATTTCAAATATTATATGATGACGATGTGATGGGGTAGGGAGTGATCAGTTCCTAACCTGATTGCATGTGTATGAAAAACTAGGAGATTTGGGCGTCCTGTCGCCAAAGGACATCTTCAAAAGATCTAGCCACTGTAGATGGACACAGATCAAATTTTCAGTGATTTTGGATCCAAATATTTTGATCAAAACAAGTTGACCCATATAGAAGCAATATAGGAAAGGTAATGCCGTCTCATTTCCACCACTCCAAGGGTGTCGACGCAATGTGTATAATGGCTTCCAAGTTAGGTCATTTAGAAGTAAACACAAAATGTATGCTGGATACCAAGTTAGGTCATCTGGGAGGCCGCATGTAACTCCCAAATTAGGTCATCTAGGAGACCGAATGTGTTGTATTATATCGATTGAATGGTATGATTTCAATTGTTAGAAACTTGAACATATTGATTGGTTGATTGATTGTATGTTTTGATTGTTTTACTCATAGAGATGTTTTATGCTTGTTTCCCCCAGGTTAGGTCATTAGGGGGAATCGATATAAAATGATGCAATGTCGAATGGTGTATGAATAAATGTTCTAAAATGACGAATTAGGAGTGTTGAATGATCACATAGTGGTGTAAGGGGAATTATAGGATGACCCCAATTGTATGCCCCCCTTTCAACAAAATAAGTGATGATAATAACGAAAGTTGAGTTGAAAGTAAGCACGTAAGAGACAATGTATGATAGATATCCCCAAAATGTGTGTAGATTGAGTGAAATACGACGTTGAGTAGAAATACAATGTGTGTCGTGTGTACGATGTAATGGAAGGTGAAATTCTGAAAAGAATGTTGCAAACAAGGTGAAAATTGGAGTGGAAATGCTCAAGATATTGGAAAAATTGTGTGAAGTGTATTAGTTGTGTAGTAAACGTGAAGTATGACCATGGTATAGTGAATAATGAAAAGTGACTATAAATAGTAAGGTGAAAAAGTGATTTTTCAACTCATTTGTCTTTTTCGCGAGTGTAAGAGTGAGTTCTAAGTGTGTAAGGATGTTGCAAGTTAGAGCATCGTGAGCTATCTGTTTTGATATGGTAGCGACCATCGTGGCATCGCGTACGACAACACAGTCGGTAAGTGTGAATTTTTTTCAAAAAATGTGTTTGTAGTAGTCATTTTTGATGAATTTTTTCAAATTTGGCATTTTTGTTTTTCTCGGCATTTTAGACTTGGACAAGATCGGTGGAGGCGTTAGTGGCCTTCGGGATTGGAGCGCCCAGACCTGGATGTTGGTGTTCTGCTCTTGGGTGCCTCGGTCCTGCTTTTAGGCACCCATGTCCAGCAAGTGTGAATTTAGCCTAGATGAGTGTAAATGTGAAATTTGATGTGTAGTGATTTCATAAGTAAACATGTGTGTGTATATATGGTGTTCTAACGTTGTGTTTAGTGTTGTTTAGTGTTGTGCAAAATGATATCCATTCAAGGGAGTTCTGTGGTGGTCACCACTTGAGTACTTTGCTCGGGTTGGGTTTGTTAAACGATGATTAGGAGGTTATGGACCATGCCAGCCTAGGAAAAATAGCAAGGATGGGGATGTGCCCCATAATATTCCCATGTTGACAGTGTTGTGCAAGATATGGTGCGCAAATAATTGTACGTTTTGGGTACCTAAAGGTGAGATGACAATCACACTAGAGAATGTATATCGCACACCGTGATTACCCATTGTTAGCGAGAGGGTACATGTCATGGTTGTGGATAATATGGAGAGACATATGAGGGTCACTAGGTGATATTTTGTGGGGACTTGAGTACCTTCCGAGGCTCATATTAGCTTGGATGCGATCTTGAGGTCAAGAGTTCTGTGCTTGCGGAAGTTTATAGTCATGGTTATTGTGTCATCGATTGCAGTGGAGGGAGGTGGTGTGGGCATCTTATATAAGATGCACAATATTTGTCGTCAGATAGAGGAGGAAAGTACTAGGTATGCGTGGGCACAATGTGTGTTGGCCCACCTGTATAGAGATCTCTACAAATTTACGCAAGAGTAACATGGAGGTGGGATTGGAGCTACTACGTTATTGCATGTGTGGGCCTACGAGCTTATAGCAGTGTTGAGGCCATTTGGTGGTCCGCAAGCAGAGTGGAATAGGCCAGACATATTTGTTAGGAGGTGGGTTGGTGTGTGTGGGTGGAAGATGGATACTAACACCTATAGAGCATTGATAGATTGGATGGGACCAGAGGCAGTGATATGGAGGCCATACTGAGACTATAGAGGATGGCCAGAGGATGCGATAGAGTTACGATGCATATAGCAGACTATGTGGTTAGAGGATTGGTTTCCAGGGGTGACTGAGTTATTTCAGGTGGAGCGGGTATCTCAACAATTCGGTATGGCCTAGGATGTGCCCCCAGAGCCATATGTATGGGTTAGATCTATTAGAGCACCGAGGAGGGACAAAGCTAGATCGAGGCCCACAGGAGAGCAACTAGTACCTCCCGGGTCAGATGAGGTCGGTGGGGCAATAGAGGTGATAAAAGAAGATGATGCGGGGTGTATAGAGGCATATCGTACATGGTGGATGGTGCATCGATGGGTGTTTTTGTTTCTAGTATTAGCGTATATGGTAGTATTTCCACAAGGAGGAGTGGAGGGGCAAGCACATGCCCCTAACAATGTAGCAGTGGTACTAATAAAGCGTGTGTATCGGTATCGTTATGTTGTATGATTTGGCACTTGTTTATGTGATGGTTATGGTTGTCTAATGGGTTATTGTATTGGTTGTAGGTGACGCGTATTGGTCCTTGATTGTGGACACATCCATCTGCACATTGAGGTGGAATGTGCCCACCGACATACTTGCAGGTGGAGGGATGTTAGAGCGTGTACACGACATTATAGGTGAGCATGCCCATTTGTTTGATCTAGTGGTGACAGTAGTAGAAAAATGTAATGTGTTGTTGAGTGAGAGGGAAGAGGCATGTGAGGAGACACAATGAACTAGAGAGGCGGCGGGTGGTGGTCCTTTAGTGCAGGATGTGTTTGCACGTTTCATCGAGTTACAAAGTCACTTTGCGGAGAAGTCTACAGAGGTTACACTACTACGTAGGCAGGTGGAGAGATATTGAGGTCACGATCAGCGGCATAGAGTTAGCAGCAAGGCATTGATTTCTAGAGCTCTTGCAATACCATAGAGTGACAGTGATGATGAGATATGAGTTTTTTTGTTGTATTCAATGTAGGGGAGTTGCCCCCCAGTGATGAGATGTTTTGGAACTATAGTTGTAACCGATATATATATAGATGGATTTATTGTCATACGATGATTGTAGTTAATGTGTATTGATGTGATGATGATATATGATTTATGGATGATTGTTACAATGATGTGTAATGTATTGAATGTTGTCCATGTTTGTTGATTTTACTCATGATGTGTAGTTGTTACATAATGTGATGATGATGTATGTGATTGTTGTTATATATGAAATTTGATGAGTTGAGTGTTGTTCGTATTTGTTGAATGGATTTGTAATGTGCACTTAATGTAATGATGATAATATAGTGTATGTGATGATCAATAATGTGTGATTGAAAAATAACCTTTTGTGATGAATGCTTGGTGATGTAGAAGTGTGGTGTGGTAGTAATATGTTAGTGTGATGAGTATAGGGGGAGAATATTAGCGAGTTCCCGCAATGTATAGATGATGAGGCTCATTTAGATAATACCCCTCAGGAGTCAAGAATGAACCATGTAAAGTAAGAGTGCTTCATCGATAAATGATTGGATAGAGTGCGCTAGATGAATCGACGAAGCGCATGAAGAGAGGTTCTTATTATAGCACATCCCTCAACAATCATGTAAGAACACGAATGTGTCATCGCGAGGGTAAGGTGATAATAATCACCTACCAAAGACCAAGGCAGCATAAAGCAATGGAAGCATGTGGAATAGAAGCAACATGAGTGTATGAACCAAACTAAATGTCATATGGAGTGGTGGTGGGAGGTGTGAATGCCAAGGGTTGTGGAAGCCAATGTGAAGCAATAGCATAATGTCGTAGATGAGATGGATGAGATGGAGAGCATGCATAAGTGGCAACATGTGGCAATGGATGAATAATGACCTGAGCACTAGATGGAGGAGACAACTCAACTGTGGTAGTAGCTTACTGACGAGGGAGAGGAGATATGGACTGCTCATGTTAATGAGAGACAAAAGAGATGATTCTCTTATCCTCTAACTCTTACAAATGATCATGAAGGGAAAATCTATCATTGTCCTTGTGGCCATTGATACGATGATAATTACAATAGGGTTCATCAAGCTAACGATGTAAGTGATTTTTTGGATGATGCTGATTAGAGGGTAAACGAATTAAACGCTTGTCAAGTAAATCACGTGTCACATCATGTGGTAGAGCGTGATGAGATAAATGTAAAGGATCAGGAAAAACAGGTGTAGAAGATTGAGGTGTAGCCTATCATGGTGTAGAAGTTGTACGAATAACATTGGAAACATACCTAGGAGATGAATCAACAGATGGAGATGTGATGAGAGGAGGAGATGAACTAATGGATGGAGATGACTCGTGCACGGTGTTAAATATAACATCAGGAGAAGGTGGTGATGGAGCAAGAGATTCACACTCAGTAGTATGTAAAGAAGTAGAATCATGGCTATCAATTGTTTCATTGAAATCAGATAAAAACTCATATATGAAAATTTCATTAAGTGTATTATCAATTGGATCATCAACATAGTATGAAGAAGTATGTGAACTACTATGTGATGGATCATGAGAAACAGTATCAGAAATAAGAGAAGCATGAGATGCATCTATAGTAGTGGTCTGATTAGGAGGAGAATCAGTATGCACATGTACACTATCGACAAGACCAAACATGAAATCAATAAGAGAATCATCTAAAATATTTTTGCAAATGTTAGAAGGAGGATCATAGGTAGCCGCATAACATGGTGTACAATGAGTGAAGCTCATCACATCAGAAACAAGGCCAATATAATAATTTTCAAATCTAGTAGGCAAATGGCGTTTGGAGGCTAATATTTTTTGGTTAATCTCATTTGACACAGTAAGATTGTTATAGAGAGTCATGAGCTCGGTGATAGTAGCCCCATCATAGATTGGATTGACACTAACATGACACATGATGAGCCAAGAAGGATAAGATCTATCCCTAGCCATTAGGGTTTTAGTGGATCTTTGGGAAAAATGTTCTAATCTACGAGTTCACCAAAATGATTCTATAAAATTCAGAATTTTATTATGAATCTAAGAGTACAGCAATGTAATAAATGGAATATACTGAAATATCGATGCTAAGTAATTTATTTGAATACTTTAAATGAAATGAAATGAAAGGGGAAAGGTACTTACTTAAATTGGACTTACCTCGTAGTGATCTGGGACTGAACATAGTGATGAAACGACATAACAGAGTGTTGCAATGAACCTTAGAAAATTACAGCGAAGGCAGATCTAGCTAGACTGGGGTGTTTTGGGAAGGATGAGGGCACATGGGGCACCCTGGTCTGTGGAATAACTCAGAATCTGATCTTGGTATGGTTATTAGGTCTTTGCAGTACTTCTCCTTTTGTCATGTTAATATCGCACTTGCTTCGTTTGTGTCATCGTGAACCTACAATAAAGAATCACTTGCAAAACCCCACTCAAAGCATCAAACCCTAAAAAATAAAGATCATATGAAGGGATCAAATTGTCCTTACCAGCCACAATGGTGGACTTACAACTAAGCATTGCACTACATCTCAAACCCAATGTAGTTCTATGTGCTTGTGACTGTAATAATGTGCTTAGGTTGCCCTAGCGCCAATGACAAAAAGATAGTGGGCAGTAGCAAGATAGAAATGCAAAATGGTGGATGGAATAAAATAAACTCCCCTTCTTATGTAGTGTGTGATGCAGAATAGTGCCCAAAGGCAGTCCCTTTCTCTTTGTAGATAGCTAGCCCTTGATAGAAATAGTCTGCCCATAAGATAGTATGTATGTTGTGTTTATATAGATATCTCTTGCTCAAATTTCAACACTAGTGACCCGACATGACAACTAGTACCTAGGGAAATGAGAGGGAAAAGCATAAAGACTAACCTTGAATATATAAAACAAAACCAAGTGTGAAGGGGACCAGAGCACCTAGAAATGAGAACCAGGGTGCCCCAGATGCCCTAATCTCTATCTAGGCGCCCTAGTCAGATACTAGTAACGACACTGAATGAGTACTGACATATAGGGATCCCTGAGTCCCGAACAGAACTATGCGAATGAGTGACAAATGTGAAAGACAAACAACAACAAAGACCATCAAGACAAATGACTGGACTACGAGATGGGTCATCAATGAATAATTTTCTTACACAAGATCCATATATAAAACAACATACTTGGCAGTATAATAATAGTAGGAAGTGTGTGATTTTGTGACTACACTTACCTCAAACACATTCCTTGGAGTTGGCCAATCCACTATGGCTTTCACTTTGTTCTTGTCCATCTTCAAACCATATCTTGAGATCACAAATCTCAAGTATATAAGCTTTGTCTGCATGAAGGTGCATTTCTTGAGATTCACCAACAAATTTTCTTCTTACAATTTTCTCAACACCAACCTGAGACGATGAAGATGCTCCTACCTTGACTAACTAAATATCAAGATGTCATCCAAATATATTATCACAAACTTACCTATGAAAGGCTTTAAAACCTCATTCATCAACCTCATGAAGGTGTTTGGAGCTTTAGTAAGACCAAAGTGCATTATAAGCCACTCATACATCACTTCATTTGTCTTGAAAGTTATCTTCCATTCATCACCTTCCCTTATTCTAATTTGGTAGCATCCACTCTTCAATTCTATCTTAGAAAAGTACTTAGCTCCACTCAAGCAATCCATTAAATCATCCATTATAGGCAAAGGAAATATGTATATGATTGTTATTTTGTTGATGGCTCTTGAATCAATGCATAACCGCCAATCTCCTTCTTGGGCACTAAAACTGTCGGGATTGCACGTGGGCTGAGACTTTCTCTGATCAGGCCTTTGTCTAATAGCTCTTGGAACTGTTTCTTGACCTCCTCCCGCTCTTGTGGTCTCACCTTATAGGCAACTTTATTTGGAAAGCTTGTTCCAGGGATGAAATCCATATGATGATTGATGCTTCTAATTGGTGGCAACTCCTTTGGCAATTCATCTAGAACTATATCAGCATACTCTTCCAACATATTCTGAATCTCCATAAGGAAATCATCCAATCGTGTGGCTATGGTGACTATTTTGGGTTTGGAAATCAGTGCATAACTAGCTTATATCTTCTTCCTTCAATACCTTCAAGAACTCTTTCTCACCTACTATCATCGCCTTATGATTCTTTTCTCCTTCTTCACCATCATCCTTCAAGGGCAACAAGGTATGACTCTTGTCATCTTTCTCCAAGGTGTAGGTGTTGTTCTTCCCATCATGGATTGTCTTCCTATCATGTTTCCAAGGCCTTCCCAATAGCACATGGGAACAAACCATAGGCATGATGTTATAAAGGACTTCATCCTTATAACTGTCAATCTGAAACTCTACCAAACATTGCTCATTAACCAGCAGTTGGTGCCCTTTTTGAAGCTATGAGACCTTGTATGGAGTGGGTTGTTTCATTCTCCTTAATCCTAGATTTTCTACCATCTCCAATGAAACCAAATTGTCAGTACTACCATTATCAATCACAACTTGAAAACACTTACCTTTTTCTTTACAGGTGGTCCTGAAGAGTGTCTTCGTTTGAGCAAGTTCCTTCTCCTTGTTGGACTTGAGCAGCACCCTCTTCATCAACAATTATTCTCCCATTTCAGGCTCCTCCATTTGGGATGTAACTCCATCATGCCTGTCCTCTACTTGAACAATTTGATTTCTACCCTCATGTCTAGTTTGATTTTGCAAATCTTTAGGACACTCTAAAAACTTATGCCCCACATATTGATTGCACTTGAAACACTTGCCCTAACTGATTGGCATCCTCTTATGTATGGTCTTCTTCCCCTATTTGCAAAGCCTCCTCTTCTGAATTTGGTCTTTGCATCTGCTCCATGCCTCATTGTTGTCCTCTTCCTCTTTTTTGTTGAGTTTGCTTCCTTTACAACTTCTCCTCGGCCTTGAGAACAAATTGATAGCACTCCTCTATTAATCTAGGAGTCAACAAACTGATTTCATCTTGGATGTTGTATCTCAATCCATTGAGATATCTTACCACCTTCTCAACATCCTCCTCCGCGCCCTGCCCTGATGGTGAGCTTGTAAAACTCCTTAGTGTAAGCTTTTACACTCATATGCCTTTGCCTCAAATTTTGCAATTAATTGAACAAATTGGTTTGGTAGTTATTGGTCAACAACTTGGCCTTGAGTTTGGCTATCATTCTCTCCCATGAATTGATCTTTTCTTTTCCTTTCTTCCTTCTCTCAGCTTGGACATAATCCCACCAAATGGATGCATGCCTCTTCAGCCTAATGCAAGCAAACTTGACTTTGTTGACATCAACCACTCCCTCATACTCAAAATACTTGTCTAGTTCTATTATTCATTCAATGAGTTCTTATCCAATCAAACTGTCTGCGTAAGTAGGGACATCCAACTTTGGCTTAGACCTTACTCCCCTCATTGTTATGATAAGCCTCTCTTCTACCCCTTCTTCTTGTTCTTCGACCTTTGTTGTCGTTGTTGTTTGTTGGCCTATTTGAGATTCTTCTTCTTCTATATCACTCACATCCCCTAAGGTGATTCCTCTCCTTTGAACAGCTCAACTGCTACCAATCTTTCTTCCAACCTTATTGACATATTCCTCATCTCTTCTAGGATGGCATCTCCTAGTCCTCTTTCTCCTCTAAAACCTCTAGGTGCTCTTATTGGTGGCATATTATAGTCACTTCTCATACTTTACTTTTTTTACTTTTTTCTCAGTGAATTATCCTCTTTCTCAAGCTCTTTGAAAGCACACCTCATACCTTTCACCGCCCTAATACCAAATGAGGCAGAGGCTAAGACCAAGAAGATTGTTTCTAACTCCTAGTAACCATCTTAGACTAGTTTTCTTAATATAAGATCCACACTAGGGACAAACAAGAATAACTATAGACAGTTTCATGTACCCTTTATGATCATTCAACTCTCCCAATTCTCCTTAGGCTCTGCAAGATCACTAATTCTCCTTAAATGCGAAAATTCAAAGTTTTCTAGGCCTAACTAGGTCTGCTTACTATGTTTTGGGGTTTAGAGCCTCTCATACATGTCAAACCCTCCTCAAATCCCTAAAACTAGTTAGACAACATGAAAACATACATATTTACCAAGTTTCGTGACTTTTGACTGGTTCATTTTCCTAGAAATGTATTTTTCCTCTTAAAATCCTAGGGTAGGGTTTTAGCAAACCGAAAGCTATGAAATGGGGAAAACTGTGTTTTATGTGATTTCAAAGGATAATTTTGGTTTCTATAGGAATTTTTCAACCTCCTCCATCTTCCCTATCAGTTTCAAGCCTTGACTAATCTCCTAAATGAAGAGAATATAGGTTTAGCTTACGGTGCATAGATAGAAATGACTTAAAACAGGGTCTCTCATAACAAACTAACAAAAGAGCATAATTAGGACAATTTTTACTTGCAAGGATACATCAAACACACATACTTAAGATGTTTTATCACATGCAAATGCTTAAACAAGTCTTGCTTATTGTTCTTTCTCCTTGGAATGGCTTACAACATGTGTTTTATCCTCTTTTCTTACTATTACTTGGTACTCTCTGCCTTCCTCCTATGTAGAACCACTAAATATAGAGTTTGACTCCTTAAATGACTCTCCTGGATGCCCCCTAACCTTCCATCTTCCTCTATTGGCGTACTATTTGACCTACTTTCTTCTCATAACTCTTCATCTTCTCAATTTTGTCTGCAATCCTAGACTTTGACCAAGATGCTCCAATACAAGACAAATGAGGACATGAAAATCCTTCTATGCACGTGCACCAACTTCCTAAGACAACTGTGTGTTGTCCTACATCTTTACATTACACCATAACTTGAGGAAAATCCCCCAAAATGCCTTTACACATTCAAATTTTCAAATTGGCAATTTTGGGGAGAAAACTAAAAACACACTATTACAAGCCAAAATTTGAATTCTAGACCTATACACACATTCTACTATCACACTTTGTTACATCTTTACATTGCACCACAACTTAGGAAAATCCCCCAAAATGCCTTTACACATTCAAATTTTCAAATTGATAGTTTTGGAGGGAAAACTAAAAACACACTATTACAAGCCAAATTTTGAATTCACACACATTTTACCAACTATCACAAACTCTCCTACACCTACTCACACGTAGAAAACATCAAAATTTGAATCCTTCATGATGATCCTGCATTACAAGGCTATGAGGAAGCCATGGAAGATCATTGAGCCATAAAGTTGTGTAGATTTGTGTGGTAAAGTTATTGAAGCTTTTTATTGTTGTTGTTGTTTGCATCAAAATTTGCAAAGAAGAGTTATTTGTTTGTTGGAGTGTCATTTTTTGGTGCGTATTTGCTTACATAAGTTATAAATTGGCTTGGAACATGTCATTTGTTGAAAGAAACATAAAATATTTTGTGGTGACATTGGAAATTTGACCAAGGTGTTGGAAATTGATTGTGGCATGGTTTGTGAGGGCATTGAAATATGTTCATTGGTTCTGAATGCTCCTCAAAATTGTTGTTTTATTTAATTTGGGGCATTGGAAATCTTGTTTGGTGTTTTTCATTGTAAGGGTTGTTTTTGCCATTTGTTGGGCATTTTTTTACCTTGTTGGGTGTTTAAACATGATCCTTCTATGCCAAAACACTCCCAAATGGTCTAAAAATGTGTTTTAAGCATTGGCTCCTTTCCGCATTGCATTTTGACTATTGTAGATGTTGCTTTCTTGGTGTCCATAGCAGCTTTCAATATTCACAAGACATGGAATCCATCTAAAAGCATGCTAAAAACTCTTGTTAATAGTAGGGTTTTTCATTCTATGAGTTGAAAAAATCATGGGTCTCAACAATTGTTGGGTGAAAATCTTTACCTATTGGGTAAAAAATCTTCTTTCAAAAATCCTTTATTTTTCTTGGCATGGTTTAAAGTAGAATATTATTGAACTTATTTTAAAGTGAAAAGTGATGGCGTTGGTTATTTAATGAAAGGAGGTCATTAATAGTCAATTGATCAAGTATTCATATCACCGAAGCGTCATAAAATTCTGAATTTTGTGAGAAGCCAATTGAATTAATTTCCAAAACTAGGAAAAGTGATACCCGTTGTGCCAGTTTTCGCCATAATTTTTTTTATCCTATATTTTATTACGAACCACACTTTTCTGGAAATTAGATTCCGCCCTAATTCCCACAAGTACAAACAAGGAGGGGTATATGTCTAGTTATGAAATTTTAATCCCCTTAAACTACTCAAATTTATTGAATTTGCATTGAGGGGTTTATCTAATTTGAAACAAGAGCGCAACTTTAAATTGACATGACTTTTGTATAGGATTGTCAAAATTGTCGTATGACAACTAACTTTTCATGGAAAATGAATTATAGATTGATTGGAAGGTTAAGTAAATGCTATCTTCTGAGGAGCCTCTTTTACTTTTCCTTGTTACAATACATTATTACACTATACTTGTTACGGCAAAATCAAATTTGCCCGCCTCCATTAGACTCAACACCTAACGGTGTTTACCAATAAGCACTCGTATCTATAGGGCCTATTATCATGGGCCTACACACTTATTTGTTTTAAGGAACTCTATGCGAGGCCAGGCCAATAGACCTATAAATATGGGTGCTTGTTGGTCATTCGCAAACACCTCTAGGTGCTCGTTCTAATAATACTATTACATCTTTGTTCAGTGACTCATAAATTTGTATACTTTATTTAGCAGAGCTGGATGTGGCTAGGCAAAAATGGCACCATTGTGCCCTAACAAAATCACATTTTAAAAAAATCTAGATTGAGGTTTCCCCTTCTTGATGGTATAAATATTTCCAGTACTATTTATTTGCTTAACAGCTATTTACATGATTATAGGTATCTACTCTTAAGAAAGCGAAGTGGTCATGACTGTCTCATAACATATTGGTTTTTACATTAATATATAAGATGCTTGTCCAGTAATTTTGGAAACCGATGTCGTCCTCTTGGAATAAAAATTTAAAGATAAATACTGTATATGGATGCAGAGAAAGAACAAAGGTTATTACTTATCTGATGCCATGAAAAGATAGTCAGATTGCACACGAGACATATAGCTATTGTTTATGCGCTTATATGGAAATCTAAATCAGATGATATCCAAATATTTATAAACAGGTCATTGCATAACACAAAATTCATATATCTATGGCATTGAAATCAAAGCAAGACAATAAGCAGGCTTTGGCCCAAGAATAAGCATAACAAACTAAATTTGCTAAACAGGCATATAGCTTTGGTTTACGCTCTCAAATGAAAATTTAACTTACGTAAAAACAAATATTTATGAAAAGGCCAGTACACAAATCAAGAAATCAAAGAGAAATAAGCCTCGTCTTTAGGCTCAGGGCATAAAGATAACAAACTAAATGGGCTGATCACTACAGAAAACTATTTATAGGAGGATCATCCAGCTTATAGGCGAGCAATATTCAGAAATGTAAATACATTACTCACTAGATTCTAACAAGATCAACATAGAAGCAATAAACAGAGGCATACAGGACATGCAAAATTAAATGTGTACATCACAATCCAAAACAAAAGGTACATGCAACAGCATAAAAGCAATAAACATTGGCGTAGGCCTATACAACATTCATATCAGATGGTACATGACAACCTAAAAGCAAAAAGACAGTCCAGGAATATAGTCCTTTCGTGTGGAAGGGGGCCAGAGATGCATTTTACCACAGCCATTGCAATTAAAACTTATAAGCACACAAAATATGCATAGTATCAATCTTATTTATTTGTGCCCCTTCGTAGCTTGCTACATTATATTCTCAAACCAAAAGGTCAATACAGTATTGGAGTTAATCCGTGCAACCACTGAGCAAAAGTACATAAAAACAAGTTGATTTGTCTAGAAAAATTTAAACAATTTAACAAAGGAACAAAAACAATAGGCCCCTCATTAAATTGCATTGCAAATGGATCTTCAATCCTCGGATGGAATGTGGCGTACGACTGCAAAGCAACAAGACAAATACAGTGGTCAGTTTCACAGAAAGAATCTTACTCTTTGAAACTAAATGGGCTTTACTGTTTACATTTAAAAATAATAATAATAATAATAATGCCCGAGCCACATGACCTTCAAAATGCATATTACTATTTAAGAACCAATACCCATAGTAAATGTTGCGGAACATACAAAAATGTCATATTTCCTTGCCATTCTAAACAAATCTGATTAGATTTTCATTTAATTGAATGCTTAAATATGCTAATTTGTTGATAGATCATGGCATCCTTTTCTGCTTTTCAGGCAGGAAATGCTTAATCTGAATCACCCATATACCACTAACAGATGAGTTGGAAGAATTGCATGCTAATGTATCTAATTATTCTTGTACAGTGTGAGCTTCAGGACAAGAAGATCAATCCTCAACTGGTGGTTTTCCTCCAAAAGAAACGGTTAGCCATTTCATCATGTATGTACTATGCTCATTTCATAACATGCTCATCCAAGGGAAAAGTCATGGCTTTGCAGGATGCTAATCAAAGACTAGTTCTATCATCACAAGAATGTTTCCAGTACAAGATGTCGAGTGGCAGTAACTGATCATATGTTTAGATTAATCTTCCACCCCATGCCTAGCTGATGATTCTCAACAAAAACAGGTGCAAGTGAATTCCCATTAGGGTTGACCATTGTAGATCTTTCCACTTAAGTCATCCTGCTATGCTACCAGTTGCCTTTTCCACCTTCTCTACTACTAATTATGTTCTTTTACCAATGCTATGCTATCTATACCCTTACAGCTTTGTGATATTTCCTTACGTGGGATTTATTTTTTCCTTCATTTCTTCATCCTGAGAGAATTTCAATAATTTGACTTGTAGATGGAATTGAGAATGCATTCCATAGCGTTCTTTGGGATGTACTCACAAACATACTCCACCATCCTTGATTACAAGAAATAAGGCCAAAGTATATCTCCATGATTGTGCAAGATATTACATAGAAGTTTCATGCATGCACCAGTATTCAGACATACAAGTAATTTTCCCGGTTCATGAATTGCTGGCCTACTGAAGTTGCATCAAGAAATTGTTATTTTGACTAGTAAGGACAAGACATACAACTACCACATGCTTACGACAAAAAAGAATTATGAATCCATATGCTACAATAGAGGTCCTGTTAACATATTTTCCATGCAAAGGATTGCTAAAAAAATAGCACAAGGCTATTTTTGGAAAATTAGCTATTTTTGGAAAATTGGCTATTTTTGGAAGAGTTGCCAAAAATAGTTTTGCTATAAATAGCATGGCTAAAATGGCACTTGGTTATTTTTGGAGGATTGGTTATTTTTGGAGGTGCTTAAAATAGACAAAGATCCAGTTCTATTTTTAGAATTGCATGAATGGATGGATGAAGATAGCTTGCTTTTTGCTAAAAACAGAAGTACTGCTCCAAATAGACATGGCACTAAAAAGGGAGTACTTTTATCAAATTAGCATATTTTTGTTATTTTTAGCAAGCTGCTGTTATGTTTGGCACCAAGTCTGATAAAAGAGAGTTTTATTAATAAAATCAGACTGTTGTCTACAGTCTCAGCGCAGCAGCATATAGATAAATAAAATTTAAAAAAAAACATGCATGTTGTCCCTGAAGTCTGCGCCAAAAGCAAAAAGCAGAAAAAGACAAAAGCAAAAGCAAGACAAGGTGCATAAGACAAAAGTGAACTGTTGTTCCTTTCTAAGTTGGCGCAGCAGGGTAGAGGAAATAATAAATTAAATAATAAACACAGCAATCACAATCTATGCTTGGCGCCGAAAGGGAATAAAGGTAAGGATAGAGTTAGCTAAACTTACTAACTGTTGTTACAGTCCCAACATCCAGCAGCATGCAAGGAAAATAATAAACAAAAGACGAGACAGCAGCCTATTATTAGCAGCAGGAGTTGGTTGGATAAAAGGAAGAATTCTTGCATTGTAAAAATTAATGAGATATACTTGAGCGCTGATTTGATCTGGCATTTTCAGTCTTTGTACTTGCACCTCTGAATAAAATAAAGCTTCATTTTGCCCTCTCATATCGCTGTTTTCAGATTGTTCATTGTATTTGTTATAAGATGTTGTATGTGTTTTAGTGTGGAATTCATTCCCTCTACTGCTGTCTTTTCATAAAACCTTTGAATTTGATTTTGCAAAATAATTCATGGTTGTGCAGTGTGTGAACCTTTAAATTCACTGTGTGTAGAGTTACATGCAAGTATCAAGTTTTGGTGTATCACCCTTATTTCCCTTTTCCCGCATTCCTTCTCCCTTTTCCTTGTCAAAGTTTTAGTTTTTTTAAGTGATTCACAAGAAAACCAGCCCTCTCTAGAGGTTCACCTTAGCCATAGGTTACCCACAGCCTTGAGGTGCTCCAATTTTGTCAATCAATTTTTTCAATAGGAAAGAGATTACACACACCATTCTCTATCTGGGTGCAACTTCTTGGTGACAACAGTTTTTGGCATGCCCGGTGGGACAGTATAAAATTTGCTAAAGAAGTTGATGTTGTTCTTCGTAAATATCAGTGTTTCAGACACAAATATTCAGCATCTGACGACTCCATTAGTTCAAAAACACATTTTCCCAATCAACAGACCATTTCCTCCATCTTTCCATCTTTTTATGAGGTTGTGCAATCATGACTTCAATTCCTCCTTGGAATTCCCAATCCCCAGATCATTATTATTCCCCTCCATCTCTTTTTCCCCAAAACCCTCCTCCAAATCAGTATTATAAACCCTATCATAATGAATATGCCCATGATCCAAACAATTTGTATGGCTCTCCTAATAATTATGGTGTTTTTCAAAAGCAGCAATATGCAAATTATGGAAACAGTTCCATGCCTATAGATGATTTTCATATGTAGGTACAACACTGGAGATAAAAATGGTACAAATGAGGGGAACAAGTTCCATCAAGGCAGTCAAGCTTGGATTCAGGGTACCTTACCCATGGGTTGGTACTATGCCAAACTGGTATAGCCCTCAAGAGAAGATAGACTTTGTGTTTGAATTGATACCACAAATATCAGAGTGGAATGAAGAGATGGAAGCTTACCAATATAGTGTTGAGAAACCCTATCAATGGCGTAATTCTTCACTATCATCCTATAGCCAACCCTATTTTTACTTTCCAAACACTTCAACCAGAGCCCAAGTCACAAATTCCTAACTTTCTTAAAGCTTCTCTTCCACAAGATCTTACACCTCTCTAATCATCCCAACCATTGCAAAATCAGTTAGCAACGCAACCCACCCCTCCCCTCATATTCCCAAATCCATTCTGGAATGAGACTAAACAGCAAATTTGTTTGGAAGGGCAGCCAACTAAAGAGCCAAGTGAAGAAGTTCTCAAGCAAAATCTAACAAAATGGAGCTTAAAGTTTGAGGAAAAATTCCACAGTTGGTTAAGCCTACATTAGAGGAGTGCACGAAAGTGTTTTAAGTTACAGACTACGTTGCACGGATACTTGAAAACCCTCCCCGAATCCTATTGGATACGTATCCGATACAGATACTCCCCGGATACGCCCCTGATACGTACAGGTTACGCCAGGGTACATGACAGATACATTTGTACGTATCCGTCATGTACCCTGACGTACCCCGTACGTATCAGGGGCGTATCCAGTGTTAAATACGTTTTTTTTAGTTCTATTTCATTTTTTTTAATGTTTGACTTTTCTACTCCTTAAAACCGAACCCTAAACACTAAATGAATAAAATAATACACCTCATTATTTGATGGCGAAGATGACGCTCAAGGGAGTTCGCAAGGAGCGGAGAGTGGAGTTAATGAGAGTGGAGCTAGCGCAAATGGCACACATGAACTTGATTTTGAGGAAAATCTAGATGATATATTCTAGATTTGTTTGTATTCCTATATCATATGTATGGCAGCCACATGAACAATGGAATGTAAAATCTTAAGTATATTGTTTGCTTTGAAAATTTGAACATGGATCTAGTTACTAGTATATTTTTCAAATTTCAAGTTTTGTTCGTATTCATGTTAACATGATATTCGTATATCATATGTATGGCAGCCACATGGTCGATAAAATGCAAAGTCTTAAGTATATTGAATGTTTTGAACATTGATTCAAGTTTTGTATTACTATTTCAGTTTTTTATGGACTAAAAACTAAGTAAAATGAGTAGATGTACATATATATATACGGACGTATCCAAGACATATCGTATCCAAGGGTTTTTTTAAAATTGACGTATCCGCGTATCGTATCCGTATCCTGGCAACGTAGGTTACAAAGCAATAGGAGGAATATGACCAGCAAACAAAGGATCAAATCAACAATCTTGAACATATATCACCTTCATATCAGCTTGCAAACAATCATACAAAGGAAGAAATTCAAATTCAAAAGGAGTTTTCCACAAGCATGAACAATAAAGAGGATGAGGTTTTATGAGACTGAGAAGATTCTGATGATGAGGAAGAGCCCAATTGAAATTGTAAGTATTTCACCTCCATCATCTATCTTTTTCAATAAAGACTCTCTTGTTATTACATTTTCTTTCAAGCTTGAAAAAGAGGTCAAATATAAGGTTGTTTGCAAAGGATAAAGTAGAAAAAGTTTTCAGATCAGTCTCCAAACATTTAATATGATCAGGAAAGTGCCTCAAGTACTCTAAATGATGAGATTACACACAAAGAAGAGGGGCAGATCAGAAATTTCAGTTTATTAGCTATGGGGAAAACCATGTCTAATCAGGTATTTAGCTAGTTTAGAGCCACAGAGGAGTTGCCATCAGTGTGGGCTCATTTTAGAGCATAAGAAAAAGCTTCAAGTTGCCAAAAATCAGCCCCAACATCTACAAAGACAGAGTGCAGATCCTATAGAGGTGTCCATTCTTTTCTGGGCTGATATTTTGAGCAAATCAATGGTGCAAGCCATGTCTGCACTTTTACAATGTGATCTAGTTGCAAAATTGACCTCATGGCCACAATTTTTGAGAAAAGAAAGCTATTTCTCCCAGCCAATATGTGGTTTTTGTTTAGATTTACTTTCTTTTTGTTTAGATTAGGAGTTGTTTAGTTTTGTTTCTTGCATAATAAGCATAGTTACCAGGTTCGGAAATCCGATTAAATTCGGAAGGGCAAAAAAATCCGAAAATTCGGAGTTCTCGAAAAAATCCGAAAAAATACGGAAAAAATCCGGTTTGGAATATATATACATATATTATTATAAATTTATATTATTGTATACTTATATCAGTTATATATAGACAAATCATACAAAAAAGCATCCATCTACCATAATCATCATCATCATAATGATTCTTTCAAAAGATTGCAAGAAGTTGCTTGGTCCAAAAAGGTACAAAAATGGATTTTATGAAAATAAGAAAAATATTGCCATCAATGCGTAGAGCTCGAGAAAATATATACTTTTAGAGAAGACGACACCTAAAACGGAGCCACAGAATGAAAGTTATGGCACATGCAAGTTTTTGCTGCTACATCTTCCCTGACCCTTTCCAAAAATGGCTAAAAATAGCACAAAGGATTGCTAAAAATAGCACAAGGCTATTTTTGGAAAATTGACTATTTTTGGGAGAGTTGCCCAAAAATAGTTTTTGCTATAAATAGCATGGCTAAAATGGCACTTGGCTATTTTTGGAGGTGTTTAAAATAGACGAAGGTCCAGTTCTATTTTTAGGAGTGCATGAGTGGATGGATGAAGATAGCTTGTTTTTGCTAAAAACAGAAGTGCTGCTCCAAATAGACATGGCACTAAAAAAGGGAGTGTTTTTATCAAATTAGCATGCTTTTGTTATTTTTAGCAAGTTGTTATGTTTGGCACCAAGTCTGATAAAAGAGAGTTTTATTAATAAAATCATTTTGTTGTCTACACTCTCAACACGGCAGCATTCAGGGTTATGGATAAATAAATTTTAAAAAAAAACATGCATGTTGTCCCTTAAGTCTGACAACCAAAAAGCAAAAAAAGACAAAAGCAAAAGCAAGACAAGGTGCATAAGACAAAAATGAACTGTTGTTCCTTTCTAAGTTAGAGCAGCAGGGTAGAGGAAATAATAAACATAGCAGTCACAATCTATGTTTGGCGCCAAACGGGAATAGAGGTAAGGTAATAGCTGTTACAGTCCCAACAGTCAGCAGCATGCAAGGAAAATAATAAATAAAAGAAGAGACAGCAACCTATTATTAGCAGCAGGAGTTAGTTGGATAAAGAAAGGATTCTTGCATTGTAAAAATTAATGAGATATACTTGAGCGCTGATTTGCTCTAGCATCTTCAGCCTTTGTACTTGCACCTCTGAATAAAATAAAGCTTCGTTTTGTCCTCTCATATCACGGTTTTCAGATTGTTCATTGTGTTTGTTATCTGATATTGTACGTATTTTAGTGTGGAATCCATTCTCTCTACCGATGTCTTTTCATAAAACCTTTGCATTTAATTTTGCAAAATAGTTTAGGGTTGTGCAGGTGTGTGAATCTTTAAATTCTCTGTGTGCACGTATCAAGTATCAAGTTTTGGTGTATCACCCTTATTTCCCTTTTCCCACATTCCTTCTCCCTTTTCCTTGTCAAAGTTTTTTTTTTTAGGTGATTCACAAAAGAACCAACCCTCTCTAGAGGTTCACCTCAGCCATAGGTTTCCCCACAGCCTTGAAGTGTTCCAATTTTGTCAACAGGAGCGAGAGTACACCCACCATTCTCTGTCACGGTGCACCTTTTGGGTAACAAGTCCAAATAGCTTTACAATAAGACAAATTAATAGACAGAAGGGGTGTAATAAATAACTATGATTGTGCTTGCATTGAAGAGAACTGTTACAAGTATACTTGGCCAAGTGGGCTGCAATCTGCAATAATCATGTACATGCATGTTACTTAAAAATTCCTAAGTTTGGCATCTATTAGAGGATAAAGTTTAGTGTGTTTTTTGGGGTTGTATTAGAAACTTGCTTCTGTTCATTAGCAGCATATCCTAGAAGTATGTTAGTTATCAGTTTATTAATATGAAAAGAATACTAAAGTTAGCTCTCATTATATTCAGCGTATCATCATGTAAATAATACATGAGGCCAATCCTTCATAGAAGAGTGGAAGGCCAAAAGTCTCCCTTCCCTCTTCTCTCACTCCACTCCAGAATAGAGTAACATATGTAATCTGCTATCTTTTCAGTCTACTAGTTCCCCGCTTCCTGCTTTTACAATAAAAAAAAGAGAAGATAAACAACAAAATTGAGTTCCTCCTCCTATGCAGGTTGGTAAATTGAATACAGATGGGGCTTCTAGGGGAAATCCATGAAAGGCGGCAATGGGGGGGTATTGGAAGAACGCATGATGGGAGAGTTGCTTTCCTCTTTGCTGAAAATCTGGGAACTACTACTAACAATGTTGTTGAGATTAGAGCTATCTACAGAGGTTTACAAGAGGCTATTAAGTGTGGATGGACTTAGGTGCAAGTGGAATCTGATTCCAAGATTATTGTCAGGATGCTGACTTCTTCAAAGAAACTAGGGAGATCACATTGGCAGGTTGAACGTGAAAAAAAAGAAAATAAAAGGCTTGCAGGCTAATTTTCAGTTGCTGCAAATCAGTCACATCTCTAGACAAAAAAATCAGGTGGCTGATGCTCTAGCAAACTGGGCTTTGGACAATCATGACATCGGATGCTATGGAGATCCCCCTCTGTGGTGGCCTGAATGAGATCAGCAAGTTATGAATGTTATTCTAAAACTTGATAATCTTTCATGATGTTCATTAAGTTTATTTTGTTTCATAATGCTCAGGATTGGACTAATTGTTTCCATGCCTGGCATAGTCGAAATTGTACAAATATTTTCCTTATGAAATAATATTGTGTTTTTTTTTTTAGAAAAAAAGTAATTTGGGTTGCTGTCAAAGAATTTAAACATTGTTGAGTGAAAAGTCAGTATGACTCTTATGGATGCATTGTAAGAGCGTACAAGGGAAGATTTGAGAAGGAAAATATTGTGTTTAACTATTTATCCAAAGATACATGTGAGAGTGTACAGTGGAAGATTTAAGAAGGCGAAGTTTGTGTTTCAGTTTAACCATTTATCCAGTCTGTTTTCCCTTTTGGTATTTTATGTCCAGAGATGCGGAGAGATGGAGTGAGGAGCAAGGTGACACTTGAACTCCCCCAGTTCTCTTGGACCTTGCTCGTTTTAAAAATAAACATATCATTGTCCCTCATTTGTGCAAAGGAAACCTAGTGATAACAAGGGAGATCTTTTAATACCAACTTATTATTTCTTTGCCTCATTAAAACCTCAAGGAGATCTGACTAGGTTTTTTTTTGTGCCTTCCTGGCAGAATTTTCATGGCATTTGTTGACATGGCCCCGTCTCCCTATACAATGGATAGGGTAGGAATGGATCACCAAGGATGGGCACATAGTGCCATGACCATCCGTCCTCTCTGTACAGGACCAATGGGCTTTTAGTAGTACAACTAGAAAAGAGCAAGTAAAGAAAATAAAATGAATTATATTTATTTTTTGATGAATTTCTGTAGGGTTTTCTCGTACTTGTAATGGCAGAGACTTAATTTTGAAAGACTAAAATTCTGTAACAAGGCATGAGTATAAAAAGAAACCAGTGTGACAATAAACACCATGATGTATTTGCCATGCAAAGATTCAGGCAGTTCAGTGAATCGTGCAAGTTATTAGAGAAAACTTTTAAGAGTATCCAAATTGTACGAGGATACATTATTTGAAATTCTGGTAACTGCGATTGTAGGAGCCAAGGTGATCCCTTTTATGATTGCAAATCTGCCATTGAGTTGTTATATGAATGTGTTTGTTTAATTGGAATTTGACACAAGTGAATAAGTCTTGTACGCTTGCAAATGTACCATTAATAAGACCATTTGTATGAAAAGAAAACTGCAGTGTTGATAATGTTTTAAATTTTAATGCGTAGGGGTTCAGATATAAGAGACCTCTGATACGTTCCTTATCAAATAAGGCATGAGGAAACTATTTTTCTGATTCCTCAATGGCAACCCGCACCTACAGATAACATTGATGAGATCTGAAGATGTAGATTATGAGGTTTATGACTCTGTCATAATAAGAAATCTGCTAAGCCTTGTCATTGTACAGGTAGCAAGTTATGAGATCTGATCTAAAATCGAGGTGATGATTCTCAAGGAAAACAGGCACAAGTAAATTTCCATGAGGGTTGGCCATTGTAGATCTTTCCACTTAGGTCATCCTGCCATGCTACCAGTTGTCTTTTTCACCTCCTCTACTACTCACTATGTTCTTTACCATATGATACTATGATTACTGTCTATGACTCTATACCCTTCACAGACCCAAGACTGTGGCTTCGTGAAATTTCCTTTGGTAGGATTTTTTATTTTTCTCCATTTCTTTGTTCTGAGAGAGCTTTACCAAGTTTGACTTGAAGCTGGAATTGAGAACGCATTTCGTGCATGCTGTAGCTTTCTTTGGGATGAACTCACAAACATACTCCACCATTTATCCATTATGTACATTTGAGAAGGAAAAGTTTGTGTTTAACCATTTATCCAAAGATGCATGTGAGAGTGTACAGTAGAAGATTTGAGAAGGTGAAGTTTGTGTTTAACCATTTATCCAGTCTGTTTTCTTTTTTGGTATTTTATGTCCAGAGATGCTGAGGGATGGAGTGAGGAGCAAGGTGACACATGAACTCCCCCAGTTCTCTTGGCCCTTGCTCATTTATCTTTGGCTAAAAATAAACATAACATTGTCCCTCATTTGTGCACAGGAAACCAAGTGATAACAAGGGAGCTCTTAGAACACCAACTTATTATTCTGTGCCTTGTTAAAAGCTCAAGTTCTGTCTAGGCATTTTTTTGTGCCTTCCTGACCGTATTTTCTTGACATTTGTTGGCATGACCAATCTCCCTATCGAATGGCTAGGGTAGGGATGGATCACCGTGACTGGGATCTTAGGGCAATCCATCCTCCCATACAAGACCAACAGGCTTTTAGTAGTACAACTAGAAAATAGCAGGAAAAGAAAATAAAATGAATTCAGTTTATTTTTTGACAAATTTCCGTAAGGATTTTTCATACTTGTAATAGCAGAGACTTATTTTAGGAAGACTAAAATTCTGTAACAAGCCATGAGAATAAAAGAAATCAGTATGACATCAGACACCATGATGTATTGCCATACAAAAATTCAAGCTGTTCAAAGAATCGTGCAAGTTATTAAAGAAAACTTTAAGAGAATCCAAATTGTACGAGGATACATTATATGAAATTCTGGTAACTGAGGTTGTAGGAGCCAATGTGATTCCTTTTATGATTGTGAATCTGCCATTGAGTTGGTATATGAATGTGTTTGCTTAATAGGAATTTGAAGCAAGTTAATTAGTCTTGCACACTCGCAAATGTAACATTACTAAGACCGTTTGTATGAAAAGAAAACTGCTGTGTTGATAATGTTTTAAATTTTTACTGCTATGACCGGACAAATCAGAAAAATAAATATTTGAGTGGAGGTTCAGATATAAGAGACCTTTGATATGTTCAAATCAGAATGCATGAGAAAACAGTTTGTCAGGTCCTAAATGGCAACCCACACCTACTGATAACATTGATGAGATCTGAAGATGTAGATTATAAGGTTTATGGCTGTCATAATATGAAAGCTGCTAAACCTTGTCATTGAGCAGGTAGCTAGTTATGAGATCTGATTTAAAATGGTTCCTATTCTGTATTCTTTGTATAAGATGTTTTTAGCAAAACGAGTCATGTCTGACTGAATGACAACCTGTGTTAAATTCATAGAAGTGTCTTTAAGACTGAACAACAATCTACACTTTAGACACCATGGATGCTCCAATTTGGAGTTTGCATCATTCATATGTCTGAATTATTAAATCGTTGTCTAGCCTAGCAACTGAACTTAAACATGTTGTTAATGCTATTAAAATCTTTGTTTCATGTATACAACACCGATGAGAACAAGGGTTAAGGACAAATAGATTAGATCAAATGCAAATAACTAGATTTTGAATGTGTGTGTGTTTGTGTTTGTGTGTGTGTTTGTGTTTGTGTTTGTGTGTGTGTGTGTGCGCGCGTGCGTGTGCGTGTGCGTGTCTGTGCCTCTGTGTGTGTGTGCGGTTACATATGCGTGCAGGTGTATGTGCGCGGGCACAGGTGCGCGTGTGCGTGCACGTAATGCGCATGTGTGTGTGCACGCACATGTGTGTTCGCGTGCATGTGTGTGTGCGTGCGCATGTGTGTGTATGTGACCATGTGTGTGTGTGTGTGATTTAACATGTGATTTGCTTCAATTACATGTATATTTTGGCGAGTTTATAGAATTGATGTAAGATTTATTGAAAATTTTGGCGGATAGCTTTTCAAACATTTGTTGATTTGCAAAATATAAAATTTAAAAGTTTTGTCAAAAATTAGCCAATTGGCTAAAAAATAGCCCCAAGAAAATACCCTTATGCCTTCATGGGATAATTTTCAAAGTTCCAGAACAAAACAAGGATGATATTAGATTGTGGCCTGATATGTTGAAGCAATTGAAAGAAAAAAATTGCTTTTAGATTAACAACAAAAGCTGTGAGAATTCCAAAATTTGAAGCAAAACAATTTCTATGTGCAAGAATATACAAAAGCACTTAATGAAATTTTAAATTTAAACAGACTTAAAGAAAAGTGAATAGCAGACAGCTGCTAGGTATTTTAGCAGACAATTTCCAACTCCACGATGAATTAATTTAATTTCCTTTGGTGAAGATGCATGCAGTGGATGAAGCATACTAATATGCTTTAAAGGCTGAGAAAATGTTAAGCAGGGGGGGGGGGAAGAATGGTGTGGTAAGAATATCAATACATCATACACAAGCAAGCTCTTCAATATCCATTAACAGAGAAGCCACTCAAGAAGACGAGGAAGAAAAGCAAGATTGTTTAGGAAAAAGAGAACAAATAACTAGAGAGCCCAAGAACAATATCCGTGGGAAATAAGAGGTCTGAAACGGAGAGGAAGAGGTCAGCCAACAAATGGCTATTAGAGGCCATTAATATGATAAATTTGCAAAAGGGCTCATATGCCCAAAGATTGTCCTCAAACTCTGAATCTGTGAAGAGGACAATGGGGATCCAAGAAGAACCTCAGCTTGTGGAGATTAACACGGAGTCCACAGAGAGTTTGATGATCAAAAGAATATGCAAAGTCATTATTGACAATGGTTTTTTGAATAAATTAGTAAGTATGGAGATGGTAAATAAATTACAGCATGCTAGAATGCGAAAACTAAATGCGTATAAATATTTGTCTTCCCATGTTATATTAGTCAATCATGCTATGTAGCATTTTAACATCGGATCATTCATTGAAAAAATCCCGTATCTTGTCACCTATTATTACACAGTTCATGGCAATGAGATGGATATACCATGCATGATGGCAAGGAAAATACGTATGAATTGTTTCAAGGAGCCAAGAGACGTGTGTTGAAGCCTCTGAAAGACAATTAATTTATCTTTATCTTCATTGGACCCAAAAGGGTCTTACAAAGATGTTAAACATAGCTAGTTCCCTTGAATCTGAGAGAGAGAGAAAGAGAGAGAGAGAGAGAGAGTTTAAAGTACAACTTTAATTCGAGAGAGGACTTGTTGCAGCAATAGATGCAAGATTGCAAGATTAACAAGTGTTGGACCACATAGAGGACGGAAATGAAGGTGTCACAAATTCCAATGAAGAAAGAGATGTGGAAGGAAACAAAGAATAGGTTGTTGCCATGTTGGATAGAGCCATTGCAGTACCTGATTATAGCAATGAAATTGTAAACCTGACACTTGCTGCATCAAAATATGCTCGCAATTACAAAGAAGAGCTACTTTTCTCTGAGAAGAACAAAAAATCTTTGGATGCAAACCCTTCTGAATAAACTTGTATGCAGAACTGAGTTTGTCCTTAAATGTTGTGAGTGCCGCTATGTAATTGTTGGTGGTAGCAATGCAGGCAGAGCAGGGTCTGCATCATCTTTCTTCACGTATTTACTCCATAGTTACCTAAGACTCCGGGACGACAGCAAATTTACAGGGTTTCTACGACACCAAAAAATTCCCCAGATTTTGGGAATAGCTGGGAGCTGGATATTAAAATAACATATAAAATTCATATATATTACAAATAATTTAATAAATAACTCAAGCAAACTAAAATACGCTGAAATCATGAAGGCTGAAATCATTGATCCAATAATCCATCTCATAAGCCAGAATCTTGAAGGCTGAAACCATTAATCCAACAATCCATCAAATAAGCCAAATCCAATATTTATTATTAAGTCCTCATAATTGTCTACTGAACCGTATTTTTCCCAAATTAGAAATCAAATTAGCAAGGCTTCTACATTATAGGCTGTTGGTATGTTCACACTAGTCTGGAAACTGTCTTTAGCTATTTAGCTTGATTTGTCTAGGTTCATACTAGAATAGAGTTAAGCTTAACTTAGCTCAAATTGTTATTTAGTTCGAGAGATGTTTGCGGCTTGTTGTTATCTTGCACGTAATAGTTTATTCTCTTGTGCATATTTAGTCAACTCCTCCAACCAGTTGCAGCTGTGTAACAAACTCACCTTTGCTATTTATCCAAGGTAGCTATTGTACTACTCATCACATACAGAGACTAATACATAGACAGTTTTGTGCATGATCTTGAGATCAATAGTGCCATGTGTGTATGGCTTAGTTAAATGCGGTAATGGCATGCAGAAGTGATCCCGAATGTATGGGTGTTCTCCACTCCTATATAGGCAAGGTTGGAATTAAAATTAACCAGCTTCTGCCTCAAAACAAATTTATTCATCTGACAGGGTCGACCAAGATAAACAACTAGATTAACGAAACCAGATCAATTATTAATGGAGATAATTTCTCAACATTTACAGATTAATATGTGGCAGGGGTTGCGTGGAGGAGGCTACCACTCCAATTTTTACCTCCCAAATGGTCCCATGAAACGTGATTGATTCAAAAAATGCTACCAGTCCAATTTCTACACCCCAGGTGGTTCCATGAAACATGATTAATTCATAAAATGAAGAACAAAGAATCTTTACCAAAAACCTCAGAGCGGTTAGACTCTAAAAGCGAGATCTTTAGGGGACTGGGGGAGAGGGAGAGCTGAAAGTCCTGCACACACACTTAATAGATCTTATTTCCAGGTAGCAGCCTGAATGCAGTTTAAATTTTCTGGTAATTTCCAACCAAAGTATTTTGCGGTTATTTTGGATATAAACTCCAAACAACATAAAGCAGAGATGAAAATTACATACCTTATAAGACCTTATTTCCCTTTTCTCCTTTATCCTTCTCTGATCTTCTGTCACAGTCACCAGAAAACTCAAGTTCAAGTATCGTGTCCCTACACACATACCTGGTGACTATACTTAAATGTAATGTAGCTGCACCCTTGTTCATTGAATCACAGTCTATTTTCTATGATGCACAGGTACATTCCTCCCCCCCCTCCGAATCCCCCCTGGTACATAGACTGTGATAGGTACCTGGTGACTATACTTAAATGTAATGTAGCTGCACCCTTGTTCATTGAATCACGGTCTATTTTCTATGATGCACAGGTACATTCCTCCCCCCCCCTCCGAATCCCCCCCCGGTACATCCCGGGCACAGTACAGGTACATCCCGGGTACATCACAGATGTACCCGGGACATACCCATAGATATCCGGGACGTATCCACCATGTTTCTACCTCACAAGTTTTCCTTTTCTTGTGCTATATCAAACTTACAATGCTTTCATAATGTGTAATTCATGTATATTTTTAGGCAATTCGAAATTGAAATATAAACATCTCATTGGAATGGTCTCTATTTAATACAATCCTTAGTTATGGATGAGGTAGATCCAGAAAGCACCTAATAAGAATAACTACAGTGAACAGGTATCAAAACTTCCCAGATTTGCAATTCCTATGCAAGGGAAAACTTGCAATGCTTTTGGTTGCAAGTGCTCTTGAAGTATACTTTTATAAATACACTCATAGAAACAAGAAGTTGGAATATAAACACATCAATCATTAATGTTATTGTCTTTGTTTACAACAATCTTCCTTTCGGGATGAATGCACCTCACGAGCCATTTGCTAAGATCAGACTGACACAGATCTAATTGGTCAGGCAGTAGAAAATAACAAACCGTCAAAGATAACTTACCAACTGGGTTAGATGAAAAGCATGACAAGAAAATTGCTTCTTCCAAAAATTCACATAAGATTCCATAAATCCAGCAACATTTTTTAAGAGGATATAAATGCTCTGGAATTTTCCTTTAAGGAACTCTTATGAGGGAAATAGCTTGACACATCTTCAGCCATACTTGCACACCTTGAAGAAGACTGTGCCCAAGTTTGATAAACAAATTGGACATGGTACAAGGAACTTTAAAATGATATTTAAATGACGAGTTGCAAAGCTGGTCCATGAAGAACAGACTCTTAATAATGACCTTGTTGTTAGCATCAGCTGCTGTTATTACTTTCAAAATTCAACACAAAACGAAAGGAAGTGCTCACCATGAACCCTCTGCCAAAAATAGGACCCGTTTTAAAGTGATTTACGTGATACAGTGTGGAGAGGGTATAGTGATTAATTCTTATGGACTAAAGAATGAGTAAATATATAAAATAGCATCCTGGTTCCCATACATGTATCTCACATCTCCTGCCGCATATCTTTAATAGATGGGTAATGTGGCACAACATAGGCTGGTAGGAGGCAGGCTCTGGGGTTCATGTCCTGGGTTAATGACTTAGCATCCTCCTCCTCTCTGGTACTAATGTGGATTAATGGTCCGGCACACTATTGGGCAAGCAGAGATGATATTGTTGGTCTTTTATCATCTGCAGGGATAAGGTTATTCCTCCTGCAGAAACCTGTGGATATCACCTGCTGGAGAATTTCTCACAACCCAGCTTTGGACTGGAACATTCAGAAAAATATGGGTTGGGGAAAAGGGTCAGAAATTGGGCCCTGAGCCTCACCAACCCGATATCCCCATTCTAAGCAAATCATCATTTTCAGCATTGTGGTAGTTGTCTTTGCATTTCAGTGCCTCTATGGGTATCTAGTGATCAATGCCAAATTTTCAGGAAATATATGCGAATATCCCCTACTACATTAAATAAGTTACAACACTATTGAACTGCTTGTTGAATGTCATAACATATCGTTGGTAGTACCCAACAATGACGTTGGTGCTACCGTTCAAAAGGGATGAGGATACTTTCATACCACTCGCATTGGCCGGATAATGCCAACCACTCTCCAAGATTTTGAATGATTCCCATGAGCAACATTTACGAAGAATTTTTTATTTAAACAAAATATAGCATAGGAAATTGCCATTTCTGATCATGTATTGTACTAGGGTAATGTTCAAAAGGGGTTAGGGCAATTTCGTACTAACTACATTGACATGATAAGACCAACCACGGCATCCTCAATTTTAAGAAATTGCCGAGATCACCATTTACAGAGAAATGTTCATTGAAAAGCAAACAGAGAAAGAGTAAAAAGAAAACAAAAATCTGATTATGTAATGCATTTGGGATATGAATAGATTAAGAAAGTAGATAACATATTTATTGGGGAAAGCCAATAGGGTAACTGGTTTTTCCATCTGGGAAGAAAAATAATAATTTAAAGACGAAAACAAGGAGCTAGAAATGGCATTCTGAATAATATTCAATTATGGGTCTGTCAAAATTAGGGAAGGAGAGACAATGTTTATAGGAAAAGAGAATTGGGTACCTGGTTTTTCCTGTTTATTGTCGACCCATTTGCTGACAGAGTAATGAACCCTCTCACGAACAACAGACTCAGATTTGTAGGGCTCTTTCAGGCAACTTCTAAGCATTGAAGCGCATACATTGGCATACGCCACATAGGTCATTCCGGCTGACCTCCAGAAAGGTGCTGCTGCCGTAGATGCCACTGCAGATGCCATTGAACAGTATTGATCTCTTCTTCCTCTGATTCTTCTGAACTGCAAGTTTGCTCTGTTAGGCTCAAATTATGGCTGCTTCAAAAGCCTCGGTCACGTGTGACTTCTTTAGGCGAGGGCTACGGCTGCTTGTGCTACGAAAATGCTCTAAATTTTAAGAGTTTTTCTAGTTAGGTTTTAACGGCTAAGGGCTTACAAGAACATGCAAGGCTCATATTTAGGTACCTATGGTGTGTTAGGGATAAATGGATTGGGTTAATTGTGACACAAATACTCATTATATTTAACTACATTAAATTAACATAATAATACCTCCAAATACTGTTCACATTTTATTTAGTTATTGATTGATTGAAAAAAAAAAAATTAATATATTTGTGGTAAAAGATTAAATTATATTAATTATTGTAAACATCTAATATAGTTGATAAATATATTTAATTTTTTTCCTAAAAACTATTAAACGTGGCTAATAAAGATAGTTGTAATAGTTAGTTACCATTCCTTCTTGGTGTTCACTTGAAGTATTGGGTTCTAAAATTTTGAAATGATTTATTCTTTTTTTTTGGTCAAAGGTTGCACATCATAGATCAACTACATCACAAATGAGTTCTACTCAAAAACAAGGGTGAAATCCATTTAGAGCCTCTTTCTATTTTTGATAGACTTGTAATTCACTTTCCTCTTAAATGAATATTACTTTTGTTTCTAAAACATATATTATTTGTGATTAGTTACTTTGTTTGTCTCAAAAATCATGGCTTTCTCTAATTCTTATTCTTCAGGATGTAGAGCATCTAGGCTTATGTCACCAATTCTATGTGAGGTTAAAGCCTTTGTAACACTGATTATCTTTGACATTTTAAATGTTATCTTTTGAGTAGCTTGTTTTCTCATTTCTTGTGTTTGAACTTCTTTACCTAGAGAAGTTAACAAGATATTATGTCAAAATGTGAGATGGATTGTCGTTACATAATGATAAGACTATTTATTTTCCATGTCGAGAGATTTTTTGCGATATGTAGTTTGATTTATGTTGAAGTATTTTCTCTAATATTCTCCCTTGTTGAGATTGAAAAATCCTAGCTTAGAATTGTCTTCTTAGTCACTACACAATCATGGGCCATAATAATGACATTGTCACTAGCTAATCCATTTTGACTGACAATGCCATCATGATTTCGTAGAAGATGAATTATTGAGATTATCTCATCAACAACTAATGTGTCTACAATGTTAGAACCTTCTATCTATGTATAAAGTTGAATCAAATTCTTTGATGGTCTTTTGAAATCATCATTATCTAGTGATGTGTTGAGCCCCAAAATTTTAAGTTATAAAATGTATACTCTTTAATGGTTAAATCCCACACTAGGAAGCCATTCTCATTATTTATTCTTCATATTTTTTGGAACACGCGCACATTTAGCGGAGGGGATAAAGTCATGCACAAATGTCAAAATAAATAAATAAAATCCCACACAAAAATACATAATAAAAGTAGGTGAAATTAGGTGTGTGAGGGTTCAAGAAGAAAGAAAGAACATGCAAATAGTTGGAATAAAAGGGAAGTTGCATGGCAAGGAAGTTCATCGTGTAAAAGGAGTGGATAAAATGGACTAAGTATAGAAAATAAATTATAGTTTTAAATGTGTGCATGTCAATAGAGAAAAAATGGCGTGTAAGGTGACAGGTGAAATTTGTCAAGTGATAGAAATAGAGTTCTAAAAACACCTAGAAAATCATGCAGTGTAAGGAAGCAATCATCAAAGCGACGGAACTTCCATGCAACACTTCCAAATCTTTCATGCAAGATGTGAAGTTAATATATAGTGACATATGGCATATCCATCGTTTGAATGTAATAGATAATTGTTTTTAGATTGAACTGAAGGGCTAAATATAAATCTTATTCAACTAGTTAAGGGAAAGTCCCCACTAGTATAAATACCCCGTGAGGGTACATTATAAGGGACACAATAGTAGACACAATATAGACACCGAAGTGACTACAGAGAGAAAGGATTATTATATTGATGAGCAATGAGTTATGAATGTAATAAAGGATTTGTGTGGAGTTGTGTTTACTTGTTCTTATGGGTAAGCTTTATAATTCATGAATGTCTGATTTTAATGGTTTTTTCCTTAGGAATACAGGTTGTGCACATGATTTTATTTTCCATCTTTGTTAAACATGATGGAAGCCCTCGTTCTCTCATACTTCAGATGAGCATGTCTTAGTGTGATAGGCTAGTGTGGGTGGTGAATCTTAATTGACCTTTACCCGAGTGTGAAGGGTTTTTGTGCATGTATGTAGAGTTATTTGGTAAACTAGAAACACAATATTTTGGTTCTGATGCTGAGACCCTTTGTCATTTAGCTAAAGATGGGAAAGTGGAGGAAAGATGATTTGTCTCACTAAGTAGAATATTGATCACTATTTGTATCATGAGGAAGAAGAATGCGTACAGAAGCACCTGAGTTACAAAAAATATTCTCCAAGGACCTAGGTGGACAATAATTTATACGATGTTCTTTATGAAACTCTCTTCAACAAGTTTCCAGGGAATTTACATGCTTGGTTAGCCGCATACTATAAGAATAAAATTTTGGGGAAGAAATATACTTGGACATGAGAGCACACAATTATACTTTCTCTACGCATTACAACTTGGACACGCATTGTTGACTATTGGTGAAAAAAAACTTTTCACAATTACATGTTGGAATATGTGGTGTCTACATTTTCCTGTGCAAATAAGGCAAAATTCAATTTCTTTAGGGAGCCACATGGATCATATCTACAGTAATTATCTTTGAAAATTAAGCAACTTATGGTAGATTTTGGGATTGAAAATTTCTACATGGCTAACTAAATATGTCGTAAACATGGGCAAACACCCTAGGTTAGGGAAAGGAAGTATAAATTAATTGCAGCATGGGTCTATCAATTGAGTGACAGTTGAGGAGGAAACATTGTGAAGAAGCTTGGCATAAGGTGTTAGCAAAGAAAGGACAACTTCAAGAAGACGAATTAACCTTAGGAACTTCCAAACAAACCCAGATGAGTGGGTATAGTGGGAGAAAGAAGGTAGTGTCAAAGACATCCAAAGGAGATATGAAGATCACACCAAAGCAACAAAGGATCTCGATGACGATGATGATGAATTATATAAGGTAGATGTTATCCTTTCCAAACCTACCATGACTACTTGTGCGATTGGGTCTACAAATATTGAGAATCAAGAGCTAATAAAGACTGATAATGAGGACGAGATGGGGAAAGAAAAACTAAGAGATGTGTTATACGAAATAATTTTGTTTGTACTTCAACAAATTTCACAAACAACAAATAAATTACAGTTTGTGCATGATCTTAACACACCAAAGGCATGCAGATTTGACATGATGATGTTGGGACAAAAAGCTAATAACACACATAGTGGAGAAATTGGAAGTGTCATACCAATTCAACAAGTGGAAAATAATCAAATAAGTGAGTCAATCACATGCACCATCAATACTAACACTACGCCAACTAGAAGTGACAAAGGAAGTGGCTCTTCTGGAGCACCACAAACTAGCTCAGGATCACAAGGATGGGTTATAATAGTCGCGTAATAAGTACCAACACTACAAATCTTCTATGAAATGTCATTACACTTTTTAGAGTACCACGGAGTTAAGAATTCTATAAAACATGTGCATAAGTGCAAGCTAATATGGCATGTGAAGGGGATTACTTCTGTAAATTGCAAAGCAAGCCAGTTTGTTACAACTTTGTTAGATCGGGTGCACACCTAATGTAGGAAACATGATCCATAATAGGTAGTCGTAATGACCAGCTAAAGGAGGAATTTTTGAAGGAATTTGATATCCCAGAGTTTGAGCAACAAAGCATCTTGGCACTCAAAGAGATCAAACAAGAGCTTACTAAAAGTGTTTGTCCATATGACTTGTGGTTTAAAACATTGATCTTAAATTTTTCCTACGAAATCCATCTAGCCTAGCATGTATAGTGGTTTTTAGGGTGTTACCTTTTCCGTTTAGACGCCCTTTGTCCCGCAAGACATTTAGGGATCCATGAGAAGCATTGGAAGCATCATTTTGCATTGAAGTGGTATGGTAGTGTGGATATTGGAATTAGTCCATTTATGGAAGCATAGATTGTATCTATGGCAACTCAACTAATAAAACTCACGGAAAATAGTGTATTGAAAACGTGAAGTGGTATTTGGTCCATAGATTACAAGATTTAAAGTCATATAAATCATACTTTTTCTCACCACGGTGTCAAAGTAATCCTTACTGATTGTTAAATATGTGGGGATGGCCATGATGTACTAAAATGCCCGTTATTAGTATGTGTAGTTCAAACAAAGATGTCTTACTATTGTAAGCTTTGCGACGGGCACACCCACAATACTGAAGATTGTCATATTATTGATTAAATACATGAGGTGAGATCACTTGGGTTAAGGCAAGCCACGATAAGAAAAAATCGTGAAGGCAAGCCACGATAAGAAACACTTGAGGACATATGACTAAGTAAGTGATGCCATGTGTGTCAAGTTTGAGCAAGGGAATCATACGCACAAGATTCCTAGCGATGGTGGAGTAACAAAATCAAAGGACCACTTAAAATAGTGTGAAGAAGCTTGGCATTTAGGGGGAATAACTCTAAAATAATAGTTGTGGACTCATGCTTTCTATCGTACCTTATGAATTTGGGCACACACATGGTATGTAGATTACGAAACATATAGAGAGACATCAAGGTGGGAGGACTTGAAAGCTAATTTTGTGCATACATTCTCTTTTGCATCTAAGTAATCCAAGTTAAAACCTTCACTACAAAGTATCAATAATGCAATTTTTGGGAATGAAGTTATAATGGAAAAAATTGTTAAAAAATCACAAAGAGAAGGGAATGACGCTACCTATTTTTTTAAGAGCGTAGCACAAATAGTGATGTAATTGGACTAAAAAGTGGAAACAAAATATGATTCATCAAATTCATGAAGAAACAAAAACTAAACATTTAGATTTTTAAACTTCATATGGTTCTAGAGATGTCATTGATAAGAAGGGTATGGTAAGTGAGCCATTGAAATGAAAGAAGGTAAATATTAGTACAGAAGAAACATCAAAGATTATAACTATTGGATACTATTGGTTTGAAGCCTAAGTCACTAAGATTGTAAAAAATTTGGATGACTATGAGGACTTATTTCCATGAAGCTACAAGGAGATAAAAGGAATGCATCCCTCACTAGGAAAGATGCACATAAAATTGGTTGAAGGTGCAAAACTAATGTGGAAAATATGGGTAAAGTTGTGCCATGACATATATAGTATTTTGGCACTCAAGCATATCAAAATAGGGTTAAGTGTTTTGTTTTTAGGGCATATTTTTTATAGGTTCCCAATATATAGACCCATATGGACACCATTATAGATAATGATCAAATTTTCCTAAACTAAGAATTGGGATGAAGGGCGTTTTTTTAGATCTTGGCTTACTTTTTTGACACTAAATATAGTCAAAAGAATATTATATGGACCCCTTGTGTGGGTATAATAGACACACAACCCTCTTATCCATGGATAGTGTGAGATCATAGTATTATAGAACTCACAAGGCATTTTTATTTATAAGTGGAGCTACATTTATGTAATTGGATTCCAACCCATTTCGGCTTGACACATTTAGTGCATCAATGGACTCACCCCAATATATAGAAAGGCATGTTAGGGATCCACGAGGGATAGGTGAGATGGTCCATGGTTATATGTACTAGTTTTAAGGCCTTAGAGGGATACTTAACATCAAGAGAGGAGGTAGAAGTAGATACTTGATCCAATTCTTGGTGAGGTAAAGGAGGGATTACAAGTGACCATGAGTTTGGAGGAGAGTGTGAGATTGGATGATCCTAAGAAAAGAAGTTTGCATAACTAGGGATTTACAAAAACATGAGAGAATAATTATGAGGGTAGGAGTGGATATTTCATAGATTGAGATGAGGTTACTTAAGATCCACATGCCTTTAGATCATGGATATTTTGTCATGATATCCAACATGACAAACATGGATTATGAGATCACATACCTTATTTTTTTATCTTACATAGGGGAGATAATATTTGGGCATGATCGATTAACAAGTTAATGGGATGATGTAGTCCTTGAAGGGAGATAATATGTGGAGGTTGTCCCTAATTTACATGAGTATGACCTTGTAATGAAGTGTGCTATAAATTACAAATCATAGGTTATTAAAAACATGTCAGAAAGTAGAGTAAAAAATAAATTTAGATATATGTGAAGATGTAATATGCAACTAATGACATAACTTCGTGTGAATTTACATTGGTGAAGTGAAAATATGTGATTGATATCACACACCATGATATATTTGTGTAGTATGATACCACTACCAGGAAAGATCTTATGGATCCATTAGATAGGAGGCACATAGGAGCTTTTAGGATCATGTGAATATAAACTAGGTAATTATAGATATAGAGAGGAGATCTAGGAATTTATTCTTCTATGAAACTCATAGTGGTTGTGGATGAGGTCCTGAGGTGGTTCTTAAAGGATATTCAATAGGCCATGGTGATGAAACAACTACTTCATATGGCCATCACGAGTCTTGTGATGGATAAAGAGTACATAAAGATGAATCCATTATCATTTTTATAGATGTTACATCCCTCTAAGGAGCGTGTTTTCATGCTTTGATAATGGATCTCGAGGAATGTTATGTATATTACAAGTATCAAAATAATGTTCATATGCATCAAATATATAAAATGAATTCCTAGTGTAGGCTCGCATTATGATATGGGTGTTGGATGTATATGATGTATACAAAATGTTTTAATCTTATATTTATGGGTGTGTTATTTTATTTTTGTGATGTTGTAGCATGTTTCTTTGTGATGTGTTTTCTTCATTTACAACTTTGAGAAATAATATGTCCTATAATGAAATGAACCAATGAACCAAATTTAAGTGATACAAAATATGATAAAATAAGTAATCGAATGAAATTAGATAAGAAATATAGTAAAACAAGAGATGTGGTAAAAATAAGTAAGGAAATGAGTCTACTCAATTCAGTTCTCATGTAAGAAGTTTTAAAAGGATAAAATTACAATGTAATGGAAAAAACTAATATAATAAGAATGGTGAGATGTATGTGTGATAACATAGGATTTGGTTACCTGTGGAGAAAACCCAATTGAATATCCATGTCTCATAATACAAACTCACAATCCTAAATTTGAAGGTTGTAGGAGTTGTAGACACACAATCACGCACTTTGAGTATATATCTAGTCTTGATTTCATACTACTATTCATATGATTCCTACGTAAGAAAAGTACTAACTAACTCATGTCCATGGCCATATTTTCTTTCTTTATGTTGTCACTTTTGGTCTTACACTCTTTATAGCTCAGTTTGTCTTTTCACACCTTAGCATTTCTCATCCTAGACACCAGCGCCCATCCAAAATGCCAGCGTCAGACACCCTCATCCCCCTCTGGGCGCCCCTGACCTCTTTGTACTTTGTTCACATATTTTGGGTCCTTTCTAGCCGTTTGAGCATCTTATCTTTTTGGTAGTCGGCCTTTTCGGGATTAATTACAAATTTCAAGCAAGGGAATTGTATAAATATAAAGTTATGTGATTGTAATAAAGGACCAAGCACTAAGCATTAACTATCACCACCTAATGTTTCATCCAAAAGCTATTTAAGAGCATTCAAACATCCATTGTAGCATCCATTCAAGGGAAAGGGGCTGCATTATTCTACATACACTTCATTGCAGGGGAAGTTCATTCTATTCCATGCACACATCTACTTACATCTTCTACATCTAGCTATTGCTCGTTATTAAGTGGGACACGCACAAGAGCCACCTAGGGCATGATTCCACACACACACATAGAACTACATTGGGTCTGAAATGTAGTGCAATGCTCGGTCGTAAGATCACTTGTTTGACAGTTAGGATAGTATGACCCCTCATTTTCATTATTTTCTTTTTGGTATTTAATGCACTTTAAGGGTTTTGTAGGCCATTTCTTTATTTTAGGCTATTAGTGACATCAACAAACTTGGTACGACATATTAGCGATAAAGAGCGAAGGACAACAAAAAATTTATGACCCTTTAAAAGAGGTTTTGGGCAGACATAAGCACCCAAAACCAGTCTACCCTAACCCATCCTAGGTGCCCCATTCTAGGAAGATCGTGTGGTTATGTAATTTTCTAGGCCTCTGTGCGACACTTTTCCCTCTCTGTTTATTAGTCTTTCACTGTGGCACAGTCTGGGATTAATTACGAAACAACTACGTCCTTTTATCTCCTCTTTGAAACTAGGGTTTCATTATTTCCTAACTTAATTTGCTTGGGTCAGTTCTGTATTTCATTGCTTATTTATTTACTGTTACATTGCAATCAAATTTTGGCATTTATAAATTCTATATTTGTTTAACCATTTGGTGAACACCACTCGTGATCGGTCATTTGGATCCTTCTTTAGGACATCATATTTTCTATCATGGCTCCTAAAGTTGCTCAAATTTCTTTGTATGATTAAATTCAAATGCATCCAAATTGACAAGTTCTAAAAAAATCCCTAGACACCATGTATCTCCCTAGAGATATGCCACCGCATCAAGTGAGTGATATTCTTGATTGTATATTTGACGACCCTAGTCTTTTTGATCCTCCATCTAATCAACCCATGTTAGAGTCAATTCAAGATTTGCATTCTTTATTTCAAGATAAATTTTAGGCTATGGAATCCACGATTACATCGCTTCAACTTGAAATCCAACAACTTAAGGACTCTTCTCGAGCTCATTTTTATTCTCCTTTTACATCTCATCTTCATTTTATGTCTTACACATGTGCTCATATTAGTGAGCCTCAAGTCTTTCCATTATTGTATCCTCTCGCCTTTGATCACAATACTAAGCAACATGACATTCTTATTGAGCTCCTTAGTCATCAATTGATTACTTTACCATCTACTCAAGGCTATCCTCCTTACTGAATTACAAAATATCAAGGTTTCCCATAGTGTAATTATCATCAGATCAATGGACATAATGACAATGACTACTACGCTTTATAAAGAAGAATCAATCATTTTGAGCATCAAGGGTTTCTCTTATTTTTTGTACAACATTTTGTTATATGCCCATCTACAAATGTTACATCCAAATGGTCTCCTAAATATGCTCTTACTACATCTAATGAGCATCATGCCATCACTTCCGATGTTCCTTCTACGAAAATTCAAGTGCCACCCAAGCAACCACCTCTCAAAATCAATCTAACACCTCCTCATCTTAAGTAATATGTGGCATCATCAATTCAAACTAAGTAACCACCTCTTAAAATCAATCTGATTTCTTCTCCTATCAAGTCTTCTACAACGTTACCAAACAAGCAACTACTCACTACACAAGACACAATAACTCTAGTTGGCCTCTTTCGAATTCCACTGCTCGAGACTCCTAAGTAGTCACAACTTCAACTTCTAATCACTTTTGTCAAGGAAACTACTCCTTACATTGTTCCGCTCAGCATCATTGACTAGGTCTCCATCGTTTACATACTTGGGGGACATCATAACTTCTTCACCCCTTTGCATTACTATCAAATTTTTATATCATATCATGCAATTGGTACTCCAATCTTAAATGTCTAATATATCCTACATCACAAACCGCTTGATACACTCTTGTATCATCGTTACCCGATGGCACACTCTCATGTTTTGGTTTAGACTTGACAGTTGAGGACATACTATACACATAAACCTCACACACTACACATTTCACACTTCATGCATTTATGACATCTTCTTTTCACATCTACTATTATGACTCATACACACTTTGCACTCTTTCTTACATCTACTATTACATATTCTACACAATTTTGCGCTTTATTCTTTCATCTATTACTATATAAACAACACATCCTTACAACTGGCACATTCAAATTACATCATACTAGCATCACTGTAGTGCCCACCCCTCTTTGACATCATTTTATCTTGATATTTATGCTATTGGACTGATGTTTAGACATTTTGATTATGATACATTGATCAATAGATGATAGATTATACTGATATGTGGATTATTGACACTATGATGTTTATGTTTTATCATGATGTACTAGATAGTGATGTTAAGCAGTTAGATGTATGCTGATTTTCATGATGTGGATTTTATACTGACATGTATGTTTTTTTTAGATGTTGGAATATAATTGTAATCTCATGGATGTTAGGTCTAAAGTTTGACATATTGATGGAAAATAGAATTGTTAAATGTTAAATGATGAACATTGATTTTATATGCATATGTTCTCGATGTTGTTAATACGGTCGAAAGGCTAGAGAGGCATTTGTTATGTGTAGGAATTTTATCACAAACATCGAAGGGGATAGGGGACCAACCACGGAAGGATGTCGAGCATTGAGCAACGAGGCCAAATTGACAACTTGTGTAATGTTGTTTTGTGTAGTGTCTTGCTTGTCTAGTTTGGAGGTCACCCATGGGGGGTGATTTCACATGTGTGGCCATGGGGTGAATTATGTCCCTTTTCTTTATTTCTTGTATTTTTGCATGTGCTTATTTATGTTTTGTGTATTTTAAATTTGGAGAATTTGTCACTTTATTAACATGTGTAATTGTGTGTTTATTAGACTTAATCCCTCTTGTTTAGTTTAACCAAAGTAAAAATGTGACTAATAGTGATGATGTGATCTTGTAGTCCTTGTGTAAGAAGAATTTATGTTGATTTGGGAGTGTTTTCCTCCTCCCCAAGTTCAAAATTCGGATTTTGACTTGGGGGCACATTTGGAGACTTGTGGGATAAGCAAGACTTGTCCCATGCCTCTTAATTTGGCCCAACAACCTTACCTATGGGTTAGGAAGCTTAATTTTGACTTCTTTGTCCATTTTTGAGTGTTAGAGAAGGAAAATCATTGCACTTCCTTTCTAATCCAATTTATTTTTGTCCCTTGAAATCATGGTGTGCAAGTTTGAGCCATGTGGGTTGTCATAGTCCTTGCTTATGCATTGATATTTTTTGGTCTTGGTGTGTTTGACTTGAGAATATAGAATATATTTATTAAATTTTAAGTACAAATATAAAACATGGGGGCTGATGAAGTGGCATCCTACATGGAGCCACCTCATCATCCTCACTTCCCATTTCTATTTATTTGTGATTTTTGGTTGGAATGGGGGTTACTTGCTCATTTTGATTCTTGTGCATTTTTGGATTTGGGAGCTTTTGGAGTGCTTGACTTAGATTTGAAGAGGCTTGTGAAGGTTTCCTTGGATATTGATGGAGAGGTAGGCTCTCCACCCTTCTATTATTATGCTATTTTGTTTGTTGTAAGCAATGTTGTACATGTTAAAAGTATGTTTGTCTTGTGATGGTGTTTGTGTGGGTTGGTTGAGTAGTTGGCCTTAGTTGGGTGCATGAGAAAGGATTATGGGACCATTGGGGAGGGAAAATGGAGTTTATGTGAGGCATGCAATTGGTGGGAGTGTGAAAGAGAGTCTTACCTATGGGGAGAGAAAAAGGGATTCATGGATTTGTTGCTTGTTGCAAGGGAGAGATGGATTTGTGTTATTATTTTGTACACTTGGAGGCTTAGGGTAAGACTCCCACTTCAATTGGAAGGCATAAGGAGGTGGCCTCCAATAACCCTTGCTCTACTTGGTTTGATCATCAAACCTTTGTTTTGTTGTGTATGTGTAAACTTATTGGTTATGTGATCTTGTGGAGTTGTTTGTCTTGTATGTGTTTGTTGTGAAGCCACCTTGTTCAAGTTTTCATTGTTGCACAATGCTCCTCATGGTTCCTTGGTTGGGGCTCAGGGGCCATTAAGGGAATGGCTTCTTCCCTTAATGGATTTAAGGTTGGGCAGAGAGCGTTGTCTACCCCCTTCCTTGTTTTGTGATCCCATTGTGAAGTTGAAGAATGTAAAGTTGGAGCTACCTTGTGGAGAGGACACACATTTTGAAGACTTGAAAGTTGGTTGTGGATAACCTTGTTGTAATTTATTTTCCAATTTTGGATGCATTGTAAAATTGTAAGTTGTGATAAAGTTGTTGTACTACTTGGAAATAATTTTGTCTTGTAAACTTCCTTAAGAGTATTGTATGAGAAATGTGTATTTAAAATGTATTATTTTTGTGAAGGAAGACTACCAATTTAGCACCTTGCTTTGAAGAAGTAGAAAGTGAGAAATAAGTAATAGGGTAATGCATTTCTCTTTGTTTTAAGTTGATTTATTATTCCAAAAAATGATATGGTTTACTTTAGGAGAAATGAGCATCTTGTTATATTGCTCTTGCTTTGTGGATTGGTTGCCATCTAATTGTTAAAAGAGGAAAACAACAAATATTTACTTTTGTAGCTTTGAATGAAAGGAATAGTGAAAAATTAAAGCTATATTTACATTCTAGTTGTGTAAGAAGAACCGTATCCATTCTTCCAATTTAAACTTAGCTTGAACAAACACACAAAAAAGGGGGAAAATTTACATATGTTATTATAAGAGAATAAGAGTGTAATCATCTTCCTACTTAAGAGAGTAACTATGCTTGAGTAGATTTTATAAGAATTTTTTTACAAACGTTCTTTATAGGAAATTAATCAAATGTGGTTCCTTTAACAAATAAAAGAGAAAAATGAATTAAATGCAATTTTTTAAAATATTATTAATATATCGATAACGTTTCCAAACCCTGGTAACAAAGAGTGACCTCTTGTTTTCAAAGCTTTTAGGGTTATGGCTACGAAACTAGGGTTTTGCATGCTAAGAATAGCGAGTTCGTCTATAATAAGAGATCTATTGCCATTAACACATTTATTCGGCCTCTTTTCTAGAGCCTCGCCACTTGGCGGGCTTTAAATATGACTTCGCATGACTTTTGTCTAGTTGTTTCAACTGCGACGGAGAGCGGCGAGATTGCAAACAATGGCTCTAGGGAAGCACCCTCACAAGTTTTGTCCGAAAGTATTCCACGAGGTAATGATTCTCCCCTGATATTGTTTTACCACTTTCAGAATTTGATTCCACCTGTAAATGGCTAGAACAATTATGTTTAATAGGGATATTTTGTGGGAAGGACTCCCTCTGAAAGTATGCTTAAATCTTGGGTCCAATCTGCTTGGATGGCGCATGGTATTAAGTTGGATTCCATCCAGAACCTAACCCGTGGTTTTTTTTCCTTCAATTTGCTGACCCTAGCCATGCTTCCCTTATTTTGAATAAGCAGCAAACCTGGTATGTGAGAAGCTCCCTGTTGGTTTTGTCACCCTGGACCAGAGACTTTGTTGTCTCTGACTAGATGACCCTTAAAGTCCTGCATTTGGGTTGAATTCCCAGAGCTTCCTATGCCGTGCTGGAATTTCTTAGAATGTATTGTTGTCAACTCTCGGCCATGTTATTTACATAGAGCCTTCTAGGTTCTTTGCAGCTCGTCCGTAAAAAAGGGTTTGCATTGAACTGGACCTTTCGAAGGACCTGAAAGAATCGATTGCCATTCAGGTTGGTGATGTATCTTTTGCTCAGAAGGTGGTATACATCAACCTTCTGAATACTTGTTTTCGTTGTCAATATTCTGAGCATAAAATTAGGGATTGTCCCTTATTGGCCGCTCGCCGTGCCGCTTCAAAGCCCATTGGGTGATCCCCACCCTCAACCTGAAGGAGGAGGGCTGACACACTAGTGGGTGGTGGCCGTAAAACCAACAAGAGTAAGGCCACTCATATCGGGCCTTCGCAACATGGTTCAACTGCTCAAGCCGGAAAGGTGCCTCCAAATGTTTCCAACTCAGCTGCAAAGCAACCTTCGGATACCAAGTTACCTCTGGCCCACACGAAGGTATTGGCTGGCAAGTATGGTTGGTTCTTCAAGTAAATTGGCACCTTTGGCCTCAAGCTCTCAGCTTGCTATTTTGTAGCATGAGGGTGGACTTCAACCATTACTCGTACCTAACAAAGTGGTTTCTCCATGAAAGCAGGTAATTTGGCATTCTTGCAGCCCTCCTCGCGAGAATGCGAGGAAGGGGAGTATAGCCCTACCAGTTGGCGGGTTGCTCAACTATCTGATTTTTTTTCAGTTAACCAGCAACAGTTTTTGCAGAACCATTTTTGGAGGCCTTGATGGTTTGAGTGAGCTAGACTCAGAGATGCATCTTGATAATGTTTCCTCATGAATTTCTACTCATGGAATGTGCGGGGTCTCACAGACTCCACTCGCAAATACATTGTGCGATATTTTAGGAAAAGCTTCCCGGATATGGATATTCTGTGTTTACAGGAAATCAAAGTTTTAGGATTTTTACTTGATTCTATCGCCAGGACTATTTGGCCTGACAGTTTAGCTATCTCTAGCAACCATGTTACTGGCAGAGGTGGAATGATCACATTTATTTCTCCAAAATGGCAGCCGTATTACATCAATCATGGATGTGACCCTGACAACCGTATTCTCTAGGTGCTATTCAATATTGAAAATCTCTCCTCTGGGATTATCAATGTTTATGCACCTAATGACGCGTCAGAAAGGACAACAGCTTTGGTGGTGGGTGGCTGACGACCTTCCAATTGCGCACTGGCTGATTAATGGGGATTTTAATATGGTGGAGCAGCCCAATGATAAACTGGGTCTTTTACCCATGAGGTGGTCAGCTGGCGAAAGGGAGGCTTGGTTTTACATGCGCAATAAATTTGGGTTTTATGACCCCAATTTTTCCCATCACACTAATATGCTGCCATGGTACACTTGGTCTAATCTCAGAAACAACCAAGATCAGGTTTTTAAAAGGCTGGATCGTGTAATGATCTCTTTACATCCTTTCTTTAAATTTTCCAGTTGTTATTCTCTTCTGGTGGAAGCTTTGCCGGCCGTTGTCCTTTCCGACCACATTCTGATCCGGTTCCGTATTGAATGGACTTTTCAACTGCCAAAGATTAAAAAAACACAGTTTTATTTAAATACTACTTTATTACATCATGACCCCACGTTGGCACACATTCTGCCAAATTTGGAACCTCGCACCTCGCCCTCTTGGTAAGGTTGGATGGATAAGTTGGTGGAAGGACGCTATAATTCAGCTCACTAAATTTCTTCAGATGTACGGTGTCCAACTCACTAAATTTCTAGCGGTGAGCTTACTCCACCACCTCCACTGAGCTGAGCCGCTCCACGGTGGCACTCACCCAGGCTCCTTTCAATGTGGCTCTGCAACTCCAAGTTGCTAAATTGCGGCAGCAAATCTGCATTGCTGATGATTACATAGTGTGGGGTGCTCAGATCAAAGCTCGGCTGCACTGGCTTAAAATTGGAGACCGTAACACCAAAGAATTTTACCAGCGGCTCAAAGCCAAGCACATAAACCAACAAATTTCTACTATTGTTGATGTTGGTGTTCAGATTACAGACACTCCTTAGATGGTCCAAGCCTTTGTTAGGCACTATGTTCAGGTTTTCAAAGCGCTAGGAGGAGTCTCCTGAGAGACAAGCCGCGCTCGCTAAATGCCTCTCAGTGGTTCCATGCAAACTCTCACCATGCTCAGTGGGTTGTCTATGACAGAATGCTTACCTTAGAGGATTTATATGAAGTTGTCTCCCTTATGGCCAACGATAAAGCCCTTGGACATGGATGGATTTCCTTGCGAGTTCTACAAATCCCTTTGGGACATGGTGGGTCAGGATCTGCTTCAAGTATATCTCGAAGCTCTCCACTCAGGGTCCCTCAGCACCCTTATTAATCGGGGTCACATAAAGTTCATCCCTAAAGCGGGAGACCCAGAACTCATATGTAATTGGTGGCCGATTACCTTGCTCAATGTCTCATATAAGATCATAGCTAAGGCTTTAGACTCTTTCGGCTTTGGCCCATCTTGCCACGTTATCGTCAATCCTGAGTAGAGTGGTTTCATATAGAGCAGGCACATTCTGGATAATATTTTGGCTGTTTGGGAAGGCATGGAGTGGGCTAGAACCTCTAAGCAATCTAGCCATGTTTGTCAAAATTGAATTTGAAAAATCTTATGACAGGATTGAATGGAATTTCATTTTAGCGATGCTTGAAGTGTTGGGCTTCAGTTCGGTCTTCATCACCTCTGTCAAAATTCTTTTTGTTGATGCCTCTACCTCTCTATCTATAAATGGTCATACTTTTGAGCAGTTTGGGATCTTTCCGCTCTATTAGGTAAGGTTTTCCTTTAGCACCTGCTCTTTATGTGCTTGCCACTGAAGGTTTTGGGTTTCTCCTTGCCCATGCTCAGGACCAAGGGCTTGTGCGTGGAATTCAGCTCCCTTCCCCAACTCCCCTTCAGATTATCAATGGGAATTTTGCGGATGACTCCTTCCTCATGCTCCTAGAGGAAGAAACTAATATTACCAATGTCATGCAATGTTTGGACATGTATTGTTTAGCTTCAGGTTCCAGTATCCAATGGCATAAGACCCAGTGCTTCAGGAAATCTTTTCTCCCCAAGCCTGCTTGGCTTAATCGTTTTGACTGGAAGTACATCTAGCATGGAGAAAATTTTAAATTCCTGGGTATCCCCTTTGCTTTTGATGCTTCCCCCAGTCATCTTTGGTAATATGTTATTGACAGAGTCACCCGCAAGTTGGAGTACTGGATTACTAAACCCCTTTCGCTGGTAGGAAAATTTCAGATTTGCTCCAAGATATTGGCCACCACACATGTTTATTATTCTTCATGTTGGGTGTCGGCTAAAGCCTCTTACAAGAAATTGGAAGAAACTCCTCAGAGATATCCTTTGGGCTAACTCCGGAGTTTGGCAAAGGCTTTCCACAGAGTTGCCTGGGAGTATTATTGTCTCCCTAGGGATTCTGGAAGTCTTGGTCTGACTAACATTGACCACCAGGGTTCTACATTGGCTAGCCAAGTGGATCATTCGGGCCTACACTAGCAATGAAGCTTGGAAAGTGCTGATTCGCAACTATATTTTTCAAGGTCTCCCCTCAAGAGTGCAAAAAACTTGGCAAGGGCTATATTTTCACAGTCTTCTCATTATCAAAGCCCCGGTTAAGGTTATGGGCACCTTTGTTTTCAAAATCATATGGAAAGCTTGGGAGTTAATCAAACCCTTTGTAATCTAGGAAGGGGATGGCTTCAAAAATGGACTTTCCATTAATGACCACATCATTTGGTGGTCTCCTCTCATCAATTTTCATGATGTGCCACTTGCCCAAGTGCCCTGGGTTCATGCTCTTAAGTTGTATCGTCGAGGCTTGTGCACTCTTAAAGACATATTTTGCAGCCAAACCAGATTACTTCTCACTTGGCCTTAAACTAAAGCCAAGTTTTGGCTTGCTTTCAGCTGACAGAGAGTCTTATCAGGAAGTTCTTGATTGCATTCCTGCCGAGATGCTTCACAAAGTTGGTATTCGTAATCTCTCAGGCCTTGGTGGAAGGATTGGAAATGGTTTCCCGATACCCCTTTCTTAAAGTACTCCCCAGGCAAAGGTTATGCTCTGATCACCCCCAGGTTGCCAATGGTGGCCTTGCTTAACTCTAGAGTGGTCCATCAATTCTGGATGGTCATCCTGGGAAGCTAGATTTCATACCGTTTGGAAAGTAATCATTCAACCCAAGCTAGCCTGTTTCGCTTGGTGTCTGCTCTTATCAAGGCCTATCCCTCTTGGGCATAGATTATCTCATTACATGATTGATCCTTGGCTATGCCCTTTATGTGGGAACATTGAGACGCTCATACATCTGTTCTAGTACTACCCAAAACCTCAATCTATTTGGGTTCTTGGATCCATAATTTCTTTTGGATGCTTAGAATCTGCTCCATTTCTTTGGCAACATGCTTTGCTAGGGGATTTTATTTCCATTCACCATGCTTTTACACAAGTGTGGCATAATTTCATAGTGGAGATCCTTTTTTTATATGGAAAGAACGCAATTATGTTGTTTTTGCTAATTTCATAAGTTTCTTGCATTCTTTCGCATTATGATAACGGCCATGCTTATCTCAAATGTGTTCTTACAGATCTAGGATCAGGCCCGCAAGGTCGAGCGTAGAAGTGCAGCACCTTCAGACTCTTCTGGATCATTGGGCCAATGCTCCTTTACATTATGGAACGGGAGCCCCCTACCTCCCCTTATGGGAGTGTTCGTTCAAGAGGGCATCGTGGTCATGGCCAGTCGGTTGACCGTGCTCATCATCATCACTCTCCCAGGCGGAAACCTGAGCATCGGCATAGCCATATCAACCATGGTGGTTGGGGGGTCCCTGCATCGTTCCAAGTATGTACAGTGGTTGGGGCTCCTACCACCACTCTTTGTATCCTATACAGATGGGATGGGTGGGATTCTAGCAAAGTCCCCCAGATTGGCTCTTGCCATTTCTCCTAATCAGCAGGATGACAAAGAATAAGAAGAAGAAGAAGTTTGGCACCGGCTGAGCCGCCCCTTCCGGATGGAAATGATCTTCTAGGTGGTAGCCTGGAGGTTAAAGGGCCTCCACCACTGCCCCCTGCTGTTATGTTTGTTGCGGCAGCTTAGTTTATTTTCCTTTTGTTTTGTGGCATTGTTGCCTTTTGATACTTTTGCCTCCTAGCCTCGGCTATTTTGAACGTGGGGTGTGCCCTTTACCACCCATATTTTTTGTGGATAGCTGTAATATTTTTATTAAGTAATATAGTCTATTTCATCAAATTTTTTATTTATTAATATATCAATCTAATTGCTAGTTTATTATTAATAATGGGAGTTAAATATTAATAATACATACATACATACATACATACATACATACATACATACATACATACATACATACATATATATATATATATATATATATATATATATATATATATATATATATATATATATATATAATTGTTAAAAGTATAATAATAAGTATTATTACTAATAGAATTTTTTATCAAACAAAAGTATTTTTAAAAAAAGAGAGAACATAATTAAATGGAAACTTGGTTATGGCCAATATAATTGTTTTAATGTTGGTTTGGGGTTTATGTTGGAAGTGGGTTGGGGCAGGGGGCACCGTCCCCACCCCAACCCATATTAATATGGGTTGG